>CM061553.1:242246968-243464468 GCA_030864225.1 Capsicum baccatum var. pendulum
CAACTCAAGCAATTCCAAAAGGGTTCAGAAAGTGTTGGGGAGACAAAGAATGAGGAAGTTACATATTCTATTATAGTTGGACAGTGGTCACGGTCAAGAAGATCCCGTTGTCATCACTCTCAGGCCCAAACCCAAGTTCATGCCCAGCTCCACATAATCACTCCCAAAACCCATTATACTCTGCTTCTCTACCTCCGTATCCAGTATATAATGCACAACCACATGTTCAACACCCTTGTTACACAAAGTGGAACACACTAACTCCCCAGAGTCATCCTCTAACTCCACAAACATACCAAAAACCTTCTAAGACTGATTTTCGATCCAAGCCAAACGATGAAATAAGGCAAAAGTCGAGATATCCCTTCACACCAATTGGAGAGTCCGTATGCCAGTTATTTCAGAGATTGGTACAATGGGGCATAATCACTTCTCTCCTTGGTTGCACTCTTAATCATCGTTTAACAAATTTTGATCCTAATGTACGATGTGCGGTATCATTCTGATGCTCAGGGTCATAGTATTGAAGAGTGTCGAGATTTTAAAGAGAAATTGAAAAGATGATTCAAGATGGATCAATTATGGTGCATAATATTGATAGTGTGGGAAGCTCTAGTCATGCTGATATGCAAACCAGTGGCTAAGTTATCAGGCTGAGCAATTGAGAAGTCTCCCCTCTCCCTACTAAGAACAGGTCTGGTAGTTTGTTTTATTTTCTTTTCTGTTTTTTAAATTATTTCAGGGTTGTAGTTCGGGATCTATCTTGTTTTGGTCCTTTTGTCATTTAGGTTCAAACCCTTCTATCTTTTATTTCAACTAAATAAATTGTCCCTTTTCCTTTGCGTTTTAAATATGTCTTATTTGGGCCTCATGTCATCCTTTCTTTCTAACCTTATCCAAAAGTCAAGTTACAACCAAAGAAAGACCTTCAAAATCAATCTTTTTAGAATGCTATGGCTAAGCATGCAATGGATATGATGACACATTTTGGAAATACTCGTCTTCCTCAGCATAAGAAATCAGGAGAGAAATAAAAATGAGAGATTCTTATTGGTGAAAACTCTCACGAGCACCATAAGACAATGGTAAGTTGAGAGAGATAAAATGAGAGTCTCATTGGTGAAAAATCCACCCACACCATAACGCGATGGTGAGTTGAGAGAAAAATGAGAGAGGCTTGTTGTCAAAAATCCTTCAATGTGCCACTAACCGAATGAGCTCTTCGAATGCAATGGTCTAAGCAAGTAACTCAGTTTCAGAGCCATTAACTCCAGAACAATTGGTAGAAATCTTGGATGGAAAGATCAGGCAGCTTGATCCAAAATGCATGGCATAATTATTAGAGTTGACTGTCATTTCTAGATAAATTTTTCATTTCTTCATTTCAAATGGGTACATTCATTGTATTTTCTTTCTTCTCTTTATTTTCTATTTTATTTTCTTTTGTCAGTTGTCCAAATAAAAATCATTGTCATTTTTTTCTCTTGTCTTTGAGTCAAGTCCATGTCAAAACAAGTGAGAAAAGATTTCAAAACTAGTTACCAGCTTCTTCAATTGTGCAAAGCAAGACAAAAGGCCAACACATGAAAGAGACATGATTGTGAGCCAAAATAAGGCATGCAGAAAGTTGTGTCAACAAAAAAGTCTGGTAACTCATGGAAATACCAAGGTTCAAATGTTTATCAGAGTCACTCTTAATAATATTTGAAAGAAGACACACTTCCGTATTGGTGGTAATTCAAGCTGCATTGGTAGGAAGACGCACTTTCTTATTTCGGTAATTCAAATGGCATTTGAAAGGAGATGCACTTCCTTATTTGGGTAATTCAACCAGTATTTGTAAGGAGACGCACTTCCTTATTTGGTGAATTCAAGCAAATATTTGTGAGGAGACGCACTTCCTTGTCTGGATAATTCAAGCAACATTTGTAAGGAAACACACTTTCTTGTTTAAACAATTCAAGCAATATTTGTAAGGAGACGCACTTCCTTGTTTGGTAATTCAAGTGGTGTTTCTAAGGAGACACACTTCCTTGTTTGGATATTTTAATCAACATTTGTAAGAAGACGCACTTCCTTGTTTTGGTAATTCAAGTGGCATTTGTAAGGAGATGCACTTCCTTGTTTGGGTAATTCAACCGGTATTTGTAAGGAGACGTACTTCCTTGTTTGGACAATTCAAGTAATATTTGTAAGGAGACACACTTTCTTGTTTGGTAATTCAAGTAGTATTTGTAAGGAGACGCAATTCCTTGTTTGGACAATTCAAGCAACATTTATAAGAAGACGTACTTCCTTGTTTCAGTAATTCAAGTGGCATTTGTAAGGAGACGCACTTCCTTGTTTTGGTAATTCAAGAGGCATTGGTAAGGAGATGCACTTCCTTGTTTGGACAATTCAAGCAACATTTTTAAGGAAACGCATTTTCTTGTTTGGGCAATTCAAGCAACATTTGTAAGGAGACGCACTTCTTTGTTTGGGCAATTCAAGCAACATTTTTAAGGAGACGCACTTTCTTGTTTGGACAATTTAAGCAACATTTCTAAGGAGACGTACTTCCTTGTTTGGATAATTCAAGAAACATTGGTAAGGAGACACGCTTCCTTGTTTCGGTAATTTAAGCGGCATTGGTAAGGAGACGCACTTCCTTGTTTTGGTAATTTAAGAGGCATTGAAAGGAGACACACTTTCCTATTTGGGTATTTCTAGCAACATTTGTAAGGAAACGGATTTTCTTATTCGGGTAATTCAAGCAGCATTTGTAAGGAGACACACTTCCTTGTTTTGGGAATTTAAGCGGTATTGGTAAGGAGACGCACTTCCTTGTTTGGATAATTCAAGAAACATTTGTATGGAGATGCACTTCCTCATTTGGGGTGATTCAAGCAGCATTGGTAAGGAGACACACTTCCTTGTTTTGGTAATTTAAGCGGCATTGGTAAGGACACGCACTTCCTTGTTTTGGTAACTCAAGAGGCATTGGTAAAGAGACACACTTTCCTGTTTGGGTATTTCTAGCACCATTTGTAAGGAGACGAATTTCTTTGTTTGGGTAATTCAAGAGGCATTTTGTAAGGAGACACACTTCCTTGTTTGGGTAATTCAACCAGCATTTGTAAGGAGACGCACTTACTTGTTTTCGTAATTCAAGCAACATCTGTAAGGAGACGTACTTCCTTGTTTGGGTAATTCAAGAGGCATTTGTAAGGAGACGCACTTCCTTGTTTTGATAACTCAAGCAACATTGGATCCCGCCCAAAGCACAAGGAGAATAAATGGAAAGTCAAGCAACAAGGTGAAACAATTGAAAGCCAAGCAACAAATCAAGAAATTGCAAGTCAGGAGCCCGCCTAAAAAATAGGGTGATGAAACTCAAGTCAAGAGTTCAAAAGAAGCTTCATAGATAGGACTTTTGTAATTTTATTTATCTTTTTAACTCTTGTAATTTTTCATTTTTTGATGAAATGACAGAGCCGCAACCGGAACCTCGATGGGACCTCACTCGACTCTACAACTCGGTATAGTCCATATCCTTTCAATCCTTTGAGATACCTGTCACTTTATTCCCTCATAACTTGGGTAGGTAGGATGTCCTAAGTCAAGACTTGGTGTCCCCTCCTTCCTTATGTTTCATTCTTTTAATAATGGTCGGGACAAAATTCTACCTCGTTGTCTACTTCTTTGTCTGAAAACACTTCATGTTTACATTCAAAGGGTGCATTCTGTAGACACCTAATTTTGTTCCGTCAAAAATATTTCTTATTCTGATATCACATAATTTAACCCCATTCTTATAATTTTTCCCCAAGAAAATAAATAACCACCCCATCTTTTACTTATTTATTTATTTATTTTTGTTTTGTTTTTATCCAAAAATAATGTCATAACAAGCTTTGTCTCATTCTAACATTCCAACAACCCACCCAATCAAAAATGGACACCTAACCCCTACCCCTCCAATTAATAAAAACAACACCTCACCAAACCACCACCCCCTCCACGTGACCCCCTACCTTTTTTGTTTACACGTTTTCTTGCGCTCTCCATTTATAGAACAAGACAATACACAAAAGAGGAGGATTCATTGGGGGCCCATAGAGTAACAAAAACCACAAAACAGCACCATCACCTCACTATTTCATAGGCACACAATCATCTTCTTCACGATATCTTCACTCACATTCACTGATAAGAAGGAGGAGGAGATATTTACCCTTAACACAACCTCACACCCTCTCTATTTTCTAAATTGATTACATAAAAAGAACACTACACACAGAAAATGAGGTAGATCGAGAGAGAGAGTAGTAGAGAGGAGAGACGCAAAAAAAAAGAGGAAAAGAGATCTGGGTTTCTGTCTTTTTCACCTTTATCCACGTCCACACACGAAAAACACACGCACACGCCGCACACAGTGAAAACAACAACAAAAATGAGAAAAATGGCATGAGAATCAAAGGAGGAAAACAGAATTTGGTTCTGGTTAGTGTTCCGGCAACCCCTTCGCCGGAATCTCATCGTTCTCTTTTGATTTCTGGGTGAATCCAATCGAGAAACGATAATATCGCCGGAATCTGTCACGATTCATCATTATTGCCGCTGTCTAGGTTCACCGGATCTGATAAAAATCAGTCCACCAAGATGACAAAACAGTCCATAAAAAGTGAGAAGAACAAGCAACACAAAGGGATACAAGATGACAAACACAAAAACACACGAATTTGCAAAATAATGAAAGGATAGATAGTGACACCAAGATTATTACAAGATTAAGAACCAAGTATATTTCAAAATCAACTCCTAATAAATGTAATAATAAAAACCACACTCTTATGGTGACCACCAAGGTAATTGACTCACCTCAAGATCCACCGTTTCCAAGCAAAGAACAATATTGGTTTTTTCAATCCCTATACTAAGGATGACTTTTCCAAGTACTAACTAAGACTATAATAAGGTGTTCTACTCTCAAAAGAGAGGATTTAAAGTGTTTCAATCTTTCATCTTTCATAAACTAAAGAGAAAAGACCTAATAAGAGACTATATATAGCCTAGCTTATTACATAGTATAATGGAACAAAATACCCTTAATGAAAGGGGAGGTCATGGTTTGTTTATTTAACATGTGCAATCCCAAAATATCCTTAATGAAGGGTGCTTATTCAATGCTCCAAAACCATGGGGTCACACTTCAAAACTTGTAGTCTCGAATTGGAATCAAATGTAGGCCCCCACCCAATCTTTCACTCACGCGTTTGTTTTATGACATGCTCAAAATGGGTCCTCCATGCATGTTCTCGTATCCTTAAGGTGACCAAGTCATAAGCCTCTATGTGTTGGCCTCTAAAGATGTCATCAAAAGATAAGATGGACATTTGTCTCGTATCATCGTCCTCTTCTTGAAAAGGATTCGACCTCGAATCCAAACCATGCAAAACCAAAGAGAGGACAAACACATACATACTCCTCATGGCATGAGGGTTAGGGTTAGCACAACAAATCATCTAAACATACCAAGGTTGCACATATTTACAATATAACCAAGGATCCTTTGAATGAAATATTAAAAACTCAATGAAAGATGTATGAAAGATTTGGTTATGGGATTCACCAAGAGTGACACTTTGCTTGTCATCTAAACCATGCAACAATTTGGGTGCACCAATATCACCATTTCCATATTTGGCATCGGGGTCAAACGAAAAGAGTGGCCATAGACATGGGTCTAGACAAAACTCCCCTTTCCCGTGGTCTCCACCCAAACTAAATGGCATACTCTCTACAGTAACATACATATCATCGAAAGAAAATAGAGAGTAAAGAAAAGTATCACTCAAGTCAACTTCTACTAAGGTGCCCTCATGTGTGTACTCACTACTAGTTTCCCAATTATCACCATGAGTACTCTCAACAATAAAGTCATACAAAGTAAAAGAAGGAGTAACTTCCAAGACTACACATTATTTACCCTTAAGAGTACTCTCATCTTCCAAGAAGATACTTTCATCTTTAGGAGGAATGTTGTCACACCATAGTGGGTTAACATATAGGCTATATCCTCCAAGGTAAGCTATACCATATTTTTCACCACTAGGCTCATTAGGAGTGTTTATATCACTTTCAAACAAGACATTATACCTAAAGAGTGCATGATCCAACCCACGGGCAGATTTGGAACAAGCAAGTTCCTCACTCTCTAAGAGATCAATATCAAGTTTTAAAGTGGTTTCAAGCTCAAGATTGTCCCAAGAATAGCACTCGGGTTCACTCCCCTTTTGTTGACCAAATTTTTCAAATACTTCACTCACTTGAGTTTGATTAATCATATCACACACATACTTAAGTGGTGGACAATTTTCACAAATAGGTTGATCAACACCAATTACACAAGACGATGTACTTCTGTTCAACATATAGGCTTCAACACTAGGCGGACATAAATTGATCTTATAGGAAGAGTCAGTTTGGTCATCAATAGGATCAATTAGTGTATCCACACTCACAACATGTACATCATAAAAAAAAAGGAAAAGAATCATTAAACTCACAAGTAAGTAAGCTACTACTCACACTCAATGAGCTACTAGCCACACAATTATCATTCACATGCACAAAAGTGTAAGATTTAGCTATTTTACCTTAAAGTTCTTGAGTCGAATCTCCTTTTCCGTGTTGTGAAGGACCTTCACAAGCTTGGGCAGCAACTCACTTCGGCATTGCTCTCCTTCATTTTCCATGTCGGTACCTAAAAAAATGTCCTTAGAAATAGAAGGACAAACAATGTTAGCTCGGTTTGGTTCCAATCCCCTCACTTCTCTCTACACAACCTCTCCTATTTCCACTCTTGAATTACCACCTTGCTCACCTTTACTCCTTTCAATATTTTGTCTCTCATAAGCATTAGGATTGGAGTAAGTATTCACTTCTCTTGGTAGCTCAGGCAACATGTATGCCACGAGGTGATTTTCCCACCGGTCTCTTACAACATTTGGCTAATTTTGCACATTTGGAACTCTATGTTGTTCAAACCAATCAGCACCTAAGAATACATGACCATATGTCAATGGAAGAATATCGCACCACACCTCCTCATGGTATTCAAATTATGAGAAGACAACCTTGACCCTCTCGGTAACCTTAAACCCGTCCAGGAAGTATGGAACAAGTAAAGGCTCACGAAACAACCCCATGTAGTCAACCATGGATGGATCGATGTAGTTACTATAGTACCAATCATTTAACACAACGAGGCAGCCCGGTATCCCACAAATGGTCACCTTTACGGAGTGTACACTCCTTCTTGTATCAACATTGTAAAGAACACGAGTACCCTTCAATTTCGGAGATGCATACCCTCTTCTTCTTGTTGGACAACATCCACTAGAGCTAGTATAACCATTTATAGTATATCAACCTTGATAAGAAGTACTAAAAGGTGGTGAATATGAATCTTCACACTCCTCACGTGTACTCTCATCATAGCTCTCACAAGCTTTGCAAACGAAAGGGTTATACCTAACACCAAATCTAGGTTCGGAGTAAGAAGTGTAAGACTCCTCACATGACCCAACGTTATTGTAAAATCCATCATGAGGTCCCACATCATCTCCAAATTCACCATAAGAAATAGGCACTTCATTCACCTAATTTTCCCCCTCAAAACCGTAACTCTCAAATATGCCCAAGTTTTGATCATGGCTATTTTCATAGACTCCACAATCTCCTTCAACTTTGTAGCCATAAAATCCCTTACTACAATCATAGTCTCCCATGTTGTAGTCACATAACCCCCGGCTATCAAAGACATGTTCCCCTTATATCACCTTTGTAACTACACAATGAACAAACAAGATTAGTAGTAAAAGCTCCTCACAACAAACAAGATTAGTAGTAAAAGCTCCTCACCAACATTCGTATACACCCACCTTTGTGATTCTCACAATTCGAGTGGCGAATATTGAATGTTGTTTATACTCCGATAGTCAATAGGATGTCAATTCTACTTGGCGGCCGGAATGGATTCTTGTTTGATCGACTCAAGACACAAAAATAAAATTTACTTACAAACTTGAAACAAATAAAATACTACGACTTATAAACGAGAAAAGCACAAAATACAATGCTTAACACGAAAGAAAATATACTCAAAAACTAATCTACAATCTAGTAGGTATTTACTAGTTTGCTAATTAGTATGAGAACTAACAAAATGAAAACCAATAGAATCAAAAAAGTGAAACTAGGAATTCCAACGTTCTTGAGCTATTGATAATGTGGCACTCGACTATTGGTCAATGGACAGAAAAATATTGTTGAAGTTGAAAAATTTTGTTCCACAATTTTGGTTGTTCAAATTTCACAAAGATGGGGGAATTTCGGTTTTGGTAGGTTAACAAACAAAACTTTAAGTCCTTTTTTTCAAAATTCAAATCTTGACCAACTTTCACCTTTTTGGCAAGACAACCTTTTAGAGGTCTTGTCCCTCTTTCCTCTTTTGGCTCGTCTAGAAAAATGAACTTACACCCTTTTGGTATGAAGACTTTTAGGAGGTCGTTTATTCTTTTTCCTCTTTGGTAATGTATTGAAAGTTGTTTCAAGACTAACAAGAGCCCACACTCTCTTACCTTTGAATCTGGATCAAACAACAACCTTTTACAAGACTTCTTCAACACAACACAAGAACTTACAAAACCGTCCATTCTTCCCACAACAACTTGCAATTTTTTTTTTCCTCAAGAACTTGGGTTAGACTCAAGTAGTGTTATAGATAAATAAAAAAAAACATAAGAAACAACAAAGAAAATCAAAAAAACACCTAAATCTAGACACAAATTCGGCCAAACAATAACAACACTTCAACCAAGACACCAAACCCGTAGAATAACTTCTTTTTGTGAGATTTTCGACCTTGGACACCTCTTCTAATGTTCGGAAACAAAAATATAACACTAGAACACAGAAAAAACACAAAAATCACAAGAAAACTAGGCTTCAAATTTTGGCCTAAACACAAAAACGTGGACAAATTACTATTTTTGAGTTTTTCAGCTTTTCAATAATTTTTTTGGAGTGAACAAACCCAAGATTGATCTCGTGGGAACGAAGTCAATGATGGCTCTGATGCCAGATAATACAAAAACAGCCCACCAAGATGCCAAAATAGTCCACAAAACGTGAGAAGAACAAGCAACACAAAGGGATACAAGATGACAAACACAAAAACACACGGATTTGCAAAATAATGAAAGGATAGATAGTGAAACCAAGATTATTACAAGATTACAAACCAAGTATATTTCAAAATTAACCCCTAATAAATTTAATAATCAAAAACATACTCTTACGGTGACCGCCAAGGTAATCGACTCACCTCAAGATCCACCGTTTTCAAGAACAATATTGGATTTTCCAAGACCTATACTAAGGATGACTTTTCTAAGTCCTAAATAAGACTATAATAAGGTGTTCTACTCTCAAGAGAGAGAATTTCAAGTGTTTCAATCTTTCATCTTCATAAACTAAAGCGAAAAGACCTAATAAGAGACTATATATAGCCTAGCATATTACATAGTATAATGGACCAAAATACCCTTAATGAAAGGGAAGGTCATGGGTTGTTTCTTTAACATGCGCAATCCCAAAATACCCTTAATGAAGTGTGCTTCTTAAATGCTCCAAAACCATGGGGTCACGCTTCAAAATTTGTAGTCTCAAATTGGCATCAAATGTAAGCCCCCACGCAATCTTTCACACACGGGTTTGTTTAAAGACATGCTCAAAATGGGTTCTCCATGCATGTGAGTATCCTCGAGGTGACCAAGTCTTGAGCCTCTATGTGTTGGCCTCTAAAGATGTCATCAAAAGATAAGATGAACATTTGTCCCATATCAGGATCTTAGGATACACTGATTTCGACTTTATATTGCGTTGTTGGAGTTTGGGGTTCATCTGTTTTCAGGTTTCATCGCCGAAACCAGGTTTCCATCTTGTCGAATTGCTTAGATTTGGTTTTATTGTTATTCTTGGGTTTTTGAGATTCGAATTTCATCTTTCTATTCAGGGATTTTCTATTGCCGTTCAGAGTTGTTGATTTGGAAGTTTATAATTGAGTTTGGTTTCCCGAATTAAAATTTGTTCGAATTGGGATTGGCGATATCGAGTTGGATTTTAGTCATTGTTGAAGTTCGAAGTTGAGGTTCTCGGGTGCGGTTCTATCTCCGATATATTAAAAGCGACACTTGAGGTCCAATTCTATCTTCTCTTTAATTTTTTACATGAATATTATTGATTTGATATTTGATCTATTTGAATCTTTATTTTTGTGTTGGTTGATGTTGGATTTAAATGCAGAAACTTGGATTAGTAGTCGAAGAATTAATTAATTATTTTGAAAATTAATGCGGGAAGGGATTGATTTCGATAAAAGTAAATTTGGATAATTTTTGATTCATTGATAATGTTGAAATATGATAAGAATCATGATAGGTCGAGTTGGATAGGAAAATAGTAGGTTCGGGTAGGCAAATTTAGAACTTTTGGATTGTTGAATGTTGAAAATGTTTGTTGAATGGATTTATTTTATGAATTTAGATCGATTGTATTCATTCGTCGGGGCATGCCCCGAGGTCATATTTGTATTCATTCACCGGGGAATGCTCGGACGTATCATGTACCCGGAGGACGCCCGTGATGAAGGTCCGAAGCATCAGGTAAGGCATTGGAGTGTAGTTTAGGATTAGTGTAGGTTAGCGTAGATTTACTTTTCAGTACCTTTTTCATTTCGGATTATAATAATTGGACCGGACACTATATTTTTGGACTGGTTTTGTTTGTTTGATTGATTGATTTTGTGTGTTTTTGTGTGGTTTGTACATTTTGTAGTATCAGATTAGATGATATGCTCCACCAACCGACTGTGGTCGAACCACGGAATCGAGAGGTGCCTAACACCTTCTCCTCGGTCAACAGAATTCCTTAACCAAAATCTCTAATCGCGGATCAGTTTAAAAAAGTCAAAATTATTTTTTTTGAAAAAGAATTTTTAAAGCCACTTGGTACACCTGATTTATGCCAAGTGGCGACTCAGAGTTTTTGAATATAAATAATTCTTTTCGAAACAAATCTTCATTTTTGTCACTTTAATAATAAAACCCTTTCAAACCTTAAAAACTCAAATTAATCTTTTTAGTTGAAAAAGGGGTGTGACATGGGTCTTAAAGATCTACCTAGCATGTCAGGTGCCAACAGAAGAGATTATTTGAGAGATTTTCAAATCTTTCAAAACATGTGTTCGCAAGCGGAGGCCTCAAGCTACACATCGTCTCATTTTTTGGTTGCTAAGAGAACCATAAAAAATCCAATGGATGTAGAAAACCCCATTAATTTTTTCTTTAAATTTCCACAAAATGATTCGAATATTTGTCCTGTACAAACTAAAATAATTTCCTCTCCTACCCCACAATCAATTTCTTCAAGTAAAGGATCCTCCTCAAATGATTCGACTTATTTAAAAAATGATAGTGTTTTACCAATAATCCAAATGAAAGTTGAGTATTCACACTCCAACCTCCAAGAGGTAGCTAAGCAAATATTTAGCCCTGCAACAAATTTTATTCAAAAAACTCCTGCCCATAGACACCAAATCCTGTTTGTTCAAACCCCACAAAGACAAACAAACCCAGTCTTATGTTACCCATACCACAGTGTGGATTAACAAAATCATCTTACCATAAGAGTGGGGTACGCATCCTGCAAAATATCAAAAGTTTACTGAGGCTTTTGAACTCCAATATTATAATTATTTTGATTATCAAAGAACGTGGATGAATGCATTCACCTTCCAATATAAAACTAACAAACATTCTTGATTTTTACTCTAGGAAAAACAACTAGCTTCAGAATTCTCCAGTGGTTTCTAGACCAATGGTGGCCAATTTTTGGCCACACCTGTGAGATCCTTCCTCCCTAGTCTGATAAGGATACAAATATTTTACCCAAAGATTTCATGATGACCATCAAATTTCTTTGCTTTTACAGTTTTCCATTCATATTCCTTGGATATTCCATAGAAATTCGCCTTTCATAAACCAGAGGGGCACAAAGGACTTCCATGGTTATCTCTCTAGGGCTATTAAAAATGATACAAGAATTGGGATCCGACGAAAGCTTACGGATCAGAAGTAGAAAAGTTGTATAAGATACCAAGTACACGGAAGTGACCCCCCCTAAAATATAGAGGGAAATACGGGAAAAGAGGATAAGGAAATGAAGAAAGTTATTAATTACACAATAAATTAGGCGGCAGGACCGACCATATGTTAATGATGTAACTAATTAAATAAAATAAAGAAAGAACACAAATTTTGAAAATTGAATTTTGATATTAATATCAAAAGTAAATTTGAAGATTACAAATAGAGAGAGAGAGAAAACCCTAGCCAAGTATTCTAGAAAGATCTTCTTCTAAAGAAAATAATGTGTTCTCCTCAAGAAAAGGAATGGGCTATTTATAGCCAAAATATGCTACAGTAAAAGTGCTACAGTAGCACTTTTAATTATTGCTACAGTGTTGCTACAGTGATCTACAATAATATCCACCATAATTGAGCTACAGTAACATTGACTATAATTTTTCAGCAATTGATTGCTGATGTCATGCATGACATCAATGTTTTGACTACTCCTTGATGATGTCAATTTGATGTCAAATTGATAGAATATCTTCTTCATCATCCGTGTCTTATTTTTGTAGTTGAAAATTGATTATTGGAAATTTCAGCTTTAATTTATTGGAGAATTTTTTTCATTTGTTGAATGAAATCTCCTCAGCTACCTGACTTAACCAATTGTGCGGCTGCAATTGATTTTTTGTTGTAGAAATGAGATTTGGGCAGCGTCTGTTGAGGTCAAACATCCAGGATTGTGTAGGAACCACTTTTCTATTCTTGGTACATAAGCTTCCGTCGGATCTCAATTCTTGTACCATTTTCAATAGCCCTGGAGGGCTAAACATGAAAGTCCTTTGTGCCCCTCTAGTTTATGAAAGGCAAAATTCCATGAAATATCCAATGAATATGGAAGCTATGGGAAAATTATAAAAACAAAGGAATTTGATGATTATCATGAAATCTTTGGGTAAAATATTTGTATCCTTCCTGAACTGGGGGAGGATGGATCTCAAAGCTGTGGCCAAAAATTGGCCACCATTGGTGTAGAAACCACTGGAGGAATTCAGAAGCTAGTTGTTTTCCCCAGAGTAAAATTCAAGAATATTTGTTAGTTTTATTTTGGAAGGTAAATGCATTCATCCATGCTCTTTGATAATCAAAATAATTATAATATTGGAGATCAAAAGCCTCAGTAAGCCTTCGATATTTTGCAGGATGTGTACCCCACTCTTTTGGTGAGATAATTTTGTTAATCCACACTGTGGTATGGGTAACATAAGACTGGGTTTGTTTGTCTTTGTGGGGTTTAAACAAATAAGATTTGGTGTCTGTTAGTAGGAATTCATAAAACTTCTGGGTATGGGCAGGAGTTTTTTGGATAAAATTTGTTGTCGGGCAAAGTATTTGCTTAGCTACCTCTTGGAGGTTGGAGTGCCAATACTTAACTTCAATTTGGATTATTGATAAAGCACTATCATTTGTTGAAATATGTCGGATCATCTGAGGAGGATCCTTTACTTGATGAAATTATCTGTGGGGTAGGTGAAGAAATTATTTTAGTTTGTACAGGACAAATATTTGAATCATTTTCTGGAAAGTTAAAAGGAAAAATTAAAGGTGTTTTGTACCTCCACTAGATTTTTTATGGTGCCCTTAGCATGTGTGACTTGAGGCCTCCACTTGCGAACACATATTTTGGAAGATCTGAAAATCTCTCAGATAATCCCTTCTGTTGGCACCTGATATGCTGGGTAGATCTTTAAGACCCATAAGTAGGCGCCATTATTTAAAATTTTCATCTGTCCGGAGGACAGGCATTGTTTGAGCTATTGAGTCTCTTCGTTTTCTTCATCGACCAAATCAACACATTTTTTGATGTTGGAAATGAAATTGGATTTTTACTTGATTGCATTATGAAAAATTGGGTTGGGGTAACAGTACCATTACAAATTTTTTGACCGAGGAATCTGATATCGACTTGAAAAAGACTATACTTATTTTATAACAAAACTAAGCCATTATCTTTGATGATATTAAATAAGACACGTAAATGTTTAAAATATTGATCAAAGATGGTGGAAAACACTAAAACATCATCAATATACATGAGAATGAATTTTGAAAAAGGATTAAAAATGTCATTCATTGTTTTTTGAAATTCGAAAGGAGCATTTTTTAAGCCAAAGGAAATTACGTTCTATTCATATTGCCCAAATGGTATTGTAAAAGCAGTTTTATAACGATCTCTTGGATCAATTTGGATTTTCTAAAATCCTGATTTTAGATCAAACTTGGAAAAAATTACAGTAGCATAAAGCCGTTGGAGAAGATCCTTTTTATTAGGAATAGGATATCTAATCCATCGGAGGACAGAATTGAGAGTTTTGTAGTTGATAACCAAACGAGGGGCTCCTCATTCGAGTTCAAAACTTTTATTGACATAGAAGGCGGCACAACTCAAAGGAGATTTACTTGGTGAGATGATCTATTTTTGGAGAAGATCATTGATTTCCATCTGACAATGGATTGTCATCTCATGATTCATTTGAATTGGACGAGCTTTGATAGGAATGGTTTTTCCATCAAAGTAAGGCTCGTAAGGAAGCCTGACCATATGCTTTTTGCGATTCCAAAATGTTGTGGGAAGGTCAGCGCAAAGCTCTTTTTCAATGTTTGTTTCTAAGGCCCTGACCATAAATTGAAGAGAAGGCTCCTGAAGTTATTTCTCCAGTCTTCGGAATGCAATTTCTTCGTTGAGAAAATTAATTTAAGCCTCTTTGTTTTTTAAAGAGGATAAAATTTTCTGAATGGGCGGTTTGTCAAATGGGAGAAACATATTGTTGTCCTCAATAGTTATTCCCGTATTAGTAACCTTGAAAGGAATTAAAGTTTCAATAAAGAGGGTGCCTAGTATTACAGGACTGATTATATCCTTTACTAGAACAAAGGAAGTAGAGGATGACAAAAGCAAATTTCCTAGGGAATTTCGTATTTCAACATCAAAAAGTTTATAACTTATTCTCAGTTTACTATCATTGGCAGCCCTAATGGCTTCCGCAGATTTTTTGAAGTACTAAGTAGGGATAAGTCCACACAATTGAGGTCTGCATTTGTATCAAACAAGGCAATGATATTTAGGACAAATGATTTGTTGATAACCAAGGTTATCCAAGTGTGCTATCTTTTGATAGTAATCCTTGAAATGTATTGAACAAGGAAATCTCCCTCTTCAATATTCCAATCCAATGGGTCAGTGACGTCTACCAGCTGAGAATGTTTAGCCTTCGTAGAGAATTTTTGGAGGACAAGGTGATATAAGTCTTCTCTTGCTTTGATTTTTCTAATTTCCTCTTTAAGGAGTACTATCTCAGATTGGAGGTCTTGAATTGTTACTACCCTAGGTTTACTAGAAGGAAACTGCTTCAGGACATCAGTAATATTGTAAGTATTTATAATCTGGGATGAGAAAATACACTATATGAAGATGTAGAAGGTTGGTCTAGGGTCTTTTTGAATTGGTCTAAATAATAGTTCTTTTGATCGAAATTTTGTAAATTGCAACTTATGTCTAAGAGGAGATCTTGTTCTTTTGTTAGAACATTAATCTTTGGTTGGTATTCTTGACCAGACTGGGAAGATTCCAAGTCATCATTTTGGATTTGGTTGAATTCCTGATCAAATTTGTCATTAGCACTATCTGAATCTCCGCTTTCTTCAAATAAAAGGTATTGGATTTGGCTAAGGACAGAATCATCAAGGTTGAGGTTTCTAAATTTTTTAGACAATTTACAATATTTGGAAATATGACCAGACTTTCCACACCTTTAATATTTGCCACTATTGGGGGCAGGAAGAGTTGGTGTTACCATCTGGTTTCATTTAGGATGGGATGGTTTTGATTTTCTAGAAAAATTAGGCTTGGTAGTAGAAACTTCCCTTTTTGAGGTTGGTTTTCTATAAGCCTTCTTCCTACAATAGGGAAGGCCAAATTGTTCATCGAGACTTCCTAAATCTCGATAGATTTTAGCCCTGTCTTTAGTGAGTTGCCTTAGTATCTTATTTTGCCGAAATTTTTTTAAATCAACTTGTTGAACTAGGTATGTGAGCTGACCATAAGTGATTTGCTCATTTGGAATAATCTTGTTGGAGTATTGGTTTTGAAGATCTTCTTTGACTATGTCTCTAAGGGGCTTAGGCAATCCATCCAGGAATTTTTCTTTTCAATATTGGAGGTTCCCATCAGGTCTTTCATAGATCCTCATAAGAAAAGCATCTTTGTACCACCTGAAATAAGAAAGAGTTTTACACTTAAGATTGTTTAGTAATTCAGAGGATCTTTCTCTAAAGATACCTGGACTACCGATGGGGGTTTTGACAATAGTATAAATCAATGTATTTGTGCAATGAGGAATGGCTTATCCATCCCTAATAATTGGTTCTCCTAAGGAGTCTACACAGACACTTTGGAAGATACTTTGTTTATCTTTCTCACTAAGATGGGTATCCCAAGCTGGCCTATGAACCCATCTACTAGGACATAGGTAGTGAGTTGATCTGAGTAGTTGTGGGCAGTTCTATAAGCAGTGGAAACCATTGTCATCTGCTGAAGTTTGGACAGGATGTTATACTCAGAACAACCACCTATTTTCCATTCATAGATATTATTGGTGTTGTAGTTATTCTGCATAACATGAGGTCTTTCTTCTAAAGCTACATCAGGAGGAGTGGCTCTAGGGTAATAAAGTTTTTGTGGCTTTCTCCAGTTGGAAGATTCAGTTTTAATAGGAGCTATTTCAAGAGGAGGTTCTTCCTATGGCTGTCTATCATCTGAACTATCCTGTTGGAGAACCCTAACTGTAGCAGACGAGCCAACACTTGGGGTCTCAGGAATGTCTAAGTGAAAGGATTTCAATTAGGATGATCCTCTACTGAAGGTCAGATAGCAGTGGGAAAGACTTTGAATTATGCATTTGGATTTGCCTAGTGAAATTCGTAGGAATCTCGTAAGGCTTAAATAAAGGAGAGGACGAGGTAGTCACCTCTGACTTAAGAGTTAGAGATTGTTTTGAAGTCACGTATTCACCAAGTGTATGAAGATACTTATTGATATAGTTATTTTATTTGAAAAGACTTTTAATGTCGTTGCCAGTAACTGGTTTGTTTCCAGCCATTCTTTTGAAAAGTGAAGCAACGATTGAGCTATTGGCATGAGAAATTGTAAAACCTTGTGAAGGAGAAAGTTCAACGGTGATGTCCTCACCATTTATGGTTTTCCATACTTATGAAACATTTATTGATTTAGAAAAAGAAAAATATAATTGATGATATTTAGCATAAGCCTTAAACCATTCAAAGAAATTAATTTATTTTTGGACAGAATTTAGAAATTCATAATAAATTTCTTGAATATTTTTTTGTCATCTTTCGTGAAATTATTAAAAAATCAAGTCCGTTTTAAAATATTTCCAGATGAATAAAATTTTGTTTCAAGAGTTTTCTTATCAATGTGAAAATCATGACTTAAAACCCCCAGTTCTGCGCCTAAGGCTGAGTAAGTTGGAGATTGGGGTGGATCATCATGGATATCAGTGGGAGGTGTTTCCACAGAATATTTAGCTTGTGGAAATCTAGATTCCAAGTTAACAGTCTCAATTCTAGAAGGAAATGAGCAAACTGAATTCCTAGCCGTCTGTATCTCGGGGAGAACAGATGAGGAGCCAGAGATCCGTTGGCTTTGATATATTTGGAAAGAAATAGAAATGGTTCCTATGGAGAACTGTCGGATCTGAGAAACTGTAGTATTCTCAAGTTTGTCTGCTGGGCTGTATCTTGCAACATCCAACTCTAGGGCAAGGATACTTGATTTCAGGAGATCTGCTTGGTAACTGCTAAATGAGACTGTTGAAGGCCAGTTTGAAAGAGTACGGTTTCTCCTTTGTAGCTATTTTTCATAGATCAGGAGCTAAAGTCAGTATTCATGTCCTTATACTGAACTCTATAAATGATTGCTACTAGAAGAGATCTATATTTGGTTTTGTAATTGGATGTCTTAACATTGAGTGTTAAAGAATCTAATATATTTAGATCCTTTAAGAAAACGGTAAAATTTAGAAAACAGTCAAAATAAATTGGACCATACAAAGACTGGTTTCAACCATTTCTAGTAAGGAATCATTAAAGTCTAGGAACCTAGAGTCCCTAAGACAAAAGAGTGGAGATGTATCTAAACCTTCTCGTGAAAGAGGTTTAGCTGCTATTTGTACTAGGCCGACATGGAGGTAATCGTACTTACACTTACATATTTCGATAGTCTTGGGATCTGATTTAAGAGAGATAGTTTGTTCGATAGTGAAATATGGTAGTCACTTGTTTAGAGATCGTCATCTGGAGGGAGATTTGTAAATTTGGTCTTGAGGATGCCTGGAAATTTTCTAGTCATCAATTGATTACTGTAAATTAGAGAAACTAATCTCTTCCTTAATTTTTGAACTTGGAGAATTGTACGATGTTGAAGCAGATGAAGAGTTCTTAGAAGTAGAAGAGAAGGGACAACAGAAAGCCATAGAAGAATTTAAACAATAAACAGTTAATAGCAACAATGTTAACTTATAAGCTTCCTATCCTTGGATCAAGAGACTATTGAGTTCCATAAAGAAAAATATTCAAGTACTTAATTCAATATTATATGGAAGAGTCAAATCTGGTAATTAAATTAGTGAAATCTTGCCTGAATACTATATGTTTCAGCTAGATCCATTTTATCTAAAAGGTTCATTAGTCGGATAGTCCAAAGGTTATAAATAACCATCTGTAAGTCCCTAAGTCTCCACCTGCAATCCAGCCATAAATGCTTAGGTTAAACAACCTACAATGTAGATTTGAAAGATCAGAGTACTATCTTCAAAATAGTCCATTTATAAAATAAATATCTTTAAGTCTAATAGATTAAGTCAAGTTTTACCATTCATGTTAAAGATCTGACAGTACTATATAATAGCAAGTTAAAAAAAGAATAATAATCTTTACTTTCCCCCATGGCTCTGATACCAAGTATATATATATTTCTAACAAAAAATAATAAAATATTTTTAAAAGAATTATTTTTTAAATTTTGTGACATGTCAAACTAAAATGAGATCCAAGGGGAGTAATGAGTGAGATCATATGGCATGTAGTAACATTTGAACTTAATAATTTTGGTCTATTCCCACATACTAGAGTACTACCAACCACCACTTTTATCATTGTTCACACGGTTCGGCGCGTGACAGTTAGGTGTATTGCATGATGGTCCATGAAGATTAAAAATAGACCAGATATAATAGTTGTAGAAATGGTAGTGGGTTAAACATATGAGTGTATCGGTTAAATTGTTTTCGTCCCCTGAAAGTCTGAACCAGTGATTGTTGTTGGTTAGATTTTGTATTTCGGATTAAGGCTAGTAAACTTTCAATTACACCCCAAGATAAGTTTTAGAGTATGCATTTTCGAACAATCCGTGACGCCCTTCAGCAATTACACAGTTGTACACGTAACGAAAATGACATGCAGATCGATATGAATCATTATGAGGAACGAAATTGACGCAAGACATTTATTAGGGTTTAAATACATTCTTATCCCTTATATGTATCCCATTGTAATTTTCATTATACACTTACCATTATTTTTAAGTTTTCGAAGTATTCGCGACGCTCTTCAGCAGTTATATAGTTATACAAGTAACGAAAATGACATCCAGATATGAATCATTATGACGAATAAAATTGATGCAAGACGTTTATTAGGGTTTAAATACATTCTTATTCCTTATTTGTGTCCCATCGGAATTTTCATTATTCACTTGCCATTATTTTGAGGTTTTCAAAGAATCTGCGATGCTCTTCAGCAGTTACATAGCTGTATATGTAATGAAAATAACATGCAGTTTTGAATCATTATGGGTGATGAAATTGATGCAAGACGTGTATTAGGGTTTAAATACATTCTTATCTCTTATTTGTATCCCATTGCAATTTTCATTATTCATTTGCCATTATTTTGAAGAATCCGTGATACTCTTAAGGAGCTACATAGTCTTCCACATAACGAAAATGACTTGCAAATATGAATCATTATGACGAACAAAATTGACAAAACATATTTATTAGGGATTAAATACATTCTTATTCCTTACTAATATTATTGTTTGGTCATCTCAATTTACAATGCATGCCCTTTAATTATCACATTAAGCCAACGATTTAGGGCAATAATTATTCTATAAAATGATACATATGAATAGTATATTTTCCAATGAACTCCTAGTTAAACATATCATCAAATTTTCATTTCAATATGTAACTATCAATTCATAAAATCAATATCAATTTTTTTAATAAGTTAATTTAAACATGTTCTTAACTTAGATGTAAACAAAACTAGGTGTATTAAATTAGTAGAGGAATAGTATACGTGGTAACAAGGTCCATTATAGTCAAAAATTTTATTATATTAATTTTTTTATTTGTCAAACCTAATCTTTTCTCTTCATAAATGTGCAATTAATCACATTAATTATCATCTTTAACCCGCGTGTCAAAACATCTGTTTCTTATTCCTCGAGTCCTTAATGCCACTGCCATTACCACTTCCTCCTTTTCCAGTTCCCATCAATAATTAAGATAATCATCCCGCATTCACGTAAGAGATTAATTTGCTCTGATACTAGTGAATGCAATGCTAAATTCATCAAAATGTTGAATTTTAATATGTGATGTAAATTTATATCCAAATTAGAAATCATAACGAATAGTGAATTTGAACTTCATAATTCATCGCCATATAACAAGAGAAATTATATTTTTTAAAGATCAAATTTTCAATATTTACGTAAGAAAATAAATAAAACATCTTTGATTTTCATCATAATTACTATTATTAGGCTCATAATTAAGTCATAATTATAACTCAAGAATTAATTCTAAATATTACTTAGCACTAATACCATGGTATTTATTCATATAATCTTCTTGTCAAATGGAGTATGTGTAATTTATAACTAGTTAATCCAATCAACTTGTTAACTTTAGGTGTAAACAAATTAAGTGCACTAATTTGGTGGATTATGATCTACGTGGCAACAAGATCCATATAATTGTTAAAACAAAATTATTTTTTTCAGTTAAACATAATCTTTTCTCTTAGTAAATGTGCAATTATCCATACACTTATAACCTACACGTGTTGCATTGTCGTCACCACCACCACTATTTCGTTTGTCAAGTTTTCATCACATGCACAAAAATTACGTACACGTGTGGCTCAGACAGATTACGTTTTCAAGTTTGAAATCTTTTCATTCTCCTTCTTCCATCACCATAACCACCACCAGTACCACTTACTCCTCCATCAAGTTCCCATCACATCCAAAAAAAACTTGCACGTACAGTTCTAGCCAATTATTCGAATCTTTTTTCAATTCTTCCAACCTTTCCACATCACACAAAATTCAAAAAAAAAATACCTTCGAAAGACCATAAAATTATGAAAATTATAAATACAAAATAAAGCAAATTCAAACTAATAATTTGATACCATTAAAACTCAAATCACATACATATAGAACTCAAAACATTTTAGAAAAAAGCAACCCTAAAGATTTATTTAATTTTTCGATTTTGCTTTCAAGATCAAATTTTTCTTCGACATTAACATTTCTTCCCCCATATATATACTAGTACTACTAATATTTCTCTTATCATCCTTTGTTACTGAAAATTAAAGGTAGGATTACACTAATTAAACAAGATTACAACTAATTAAGTAAAAGACATTTCAATAAACCATGCAAATTCTCTGATCATCAACTTCTGCAATTTCACATTTTCTCTGGCACAGGTGGAAAATTGAGGTCGATCTGAATGCCCTTAGTATCATTACCCATAAAATCAACCACTGATGAAGAATCTGACTCATTGAGATCTCCTGTATCGGAACCCATGATTACGGATCCAAATCCATTAGTATGAAACATTTCACCACGATCAAGACCGCCAGCACCACCACGAGCATCAAGATTATTTTGAGTCTGGGAGGAAAAGAACTTACTTCCTAGACAGTACGAGGACCTGCCAAGGGTTAGATCCAATTGGAGCGATGATAATTCAACTATCACCAGTTCCTCAGGAACCTCCACCTTCTTCACCTTAGTCATTGCGGTAGATGATTCAATAGTACTCACCTCACTAGGACTTCGAGTCAAATCAACAGGAATTGGTAAGTTTGTTTTCGCCTTAACACCTCGAAACTCTATGGCTGTTGCATCATACGTCATCCCTGCCTCCACTACTGTATCAAATGTACCTAACCATACTTGGCATTTCCTATGTGTATCTCTTATCTCCGCTGCGTATCTCCCCCATGGCCTCTTCCTTACTCCGCCACCTCTTTTTCTACTGTTGTTGCTGTCGCCGCCGTCGTACGTCTATGCCTACGTGCCATTTTTTGGGGAGGGGGACAGTAATGTGTTTTTTTTTAGTATGACATAAAGTGATTTGAAGAAGTCATAAGGATGAGAGAAAGTATAGGAAGGAAAGGGCTGCTTAAATAGGAAAGTGGTGATGGAAGAAAATAAAAACTTAGTCAACAGAGGGAGTGGTTTACTTGACTGATGTAATTGTGGGTCCACATGTGATGTGATAAGTTTATTGCTTAATTAAGAAATTTTTTGATAATAGTGTCTTAAATATTTACTTTCTTTATTCCTTTTTAATTGCTCATTTTTTTAGAGTCAAATAATATAAAATTTGATCAATGTTTTAAGATGTATTTTTAATTAAATTAAAAAAAATTGTAATTTATAGTAATTCATGTAGCTTTTGAATATTTAAATTTTAATTTTAACATAATTAAATTAATCTAATCTATTTTAACTTCGAAACTTAGTCAAATTGACTCACGAAAAATGAAGGGAACAATTTAAAAGAAATGAAGGGAGTATAAATTTTACTCCTTCCGTTCTAATTTATATAAGCCACTTTGTCTAAACGCAGAGTTTAAAAAAGGAAGAAAGATTTATGAAATTTATGATCTATAATAAGTCATAAATGTTTGTGTGACTATGAATTATTTTACTAAGGATAATAAAAGATATTTTTTAAAGTTAAATTGTTACTAAATACATAAGTATGTCATTTTTTGGGGGACTGACTAAAAATTATAGAAATGTAAATCATATAAATTGAGACAGAAGAAGTAATATTGATACTTATTATTTTTGGTTTATTAAGTTTTAACTTTTGATTAATTGATATGTGCACATCCCCGAAATATAGCAATTAAGAATAGAGAATGTATACTAAGAAAAAGATTTAATTTTTTCTGTGTTATATGACAAGATTAAAGGTCTTAAATAAAATGCAATATAATTACTTGAAACAAATATAAAGTAAAAAATATGTTTTAAATTTGAGTATATTATTTTTAAGCTCAGAAATATGGGGGAGAAAACATTTTCATTTTTTCCTCTAATTTTAAGAAAAAACACCAAATTAAGCAATAAATTAAAAATTATTTACCCGACATAGAATTGAGTAATAAAAAATTAAAGGATGTAATTATTTGAGCTCGTAATAAATAATAATTGTCCTTTATGCTACATGAAAATAGCTACATATAGTGTGTACATTATCATATACAATTCATTTAATTATGTATACTTATAATAGATTAAATCATCATAACAATTTAGATCCTACAAATAAAACATATTGTAAGGTATAATTATATTCAAAACAACTCAGTAAATAATAAATAACTCAATTTTTATAATGTCGTAAATGGTACTTATTTATCTTGATCATGTTGATCGATCAAATAATCTAAAACATAACTCAAATGAATGCTTTTTCGGGGGTTATATATCACAATTAGAGGTCTTAAATGAAATACAATATAATTACTTTGAAACAAATATGAAGGCGAAAATTAATTTTTAAAACTTGGGTTTATTTCTTTTTAGCTCAGAGATATGGAGGAAAAAGTACAATTCTCTTTTCTCATATTGTTGAATTAAGTGATGAAAAAAAGAATATATTTCTTTGAGATCATACTAATTAATAATAATTGTTGTTTACATTACGCGACAAATCGGCAATAGATTACATATTACTTGTGAACAATTGTCGTTTACGTTACACGACAAGCTGATAATAAAATACATATTATGTGCGAATATTTGTCGTTTACATTGCGCGACAATCTGACAATAGATTACATATAACGTGAAAATAATTTATTTTGTAACCTTACGTGATAAATCGATTATAAATTATATGTCACGTGTGATTCGTCGTATAAATTTGATTTAATTATGTACGCGTATAAAAGGTTCTTTCTTAAACATTTTCAATCATCCAACAAATAAAACTGACGTATAAGTAAAATTATATAGAACAATTAAAGGTCCTAAATAAAATGTAATATAATTACTTGAAACATATATGAAGGAGAAAATTAATTTTATAAATTTGAGGTTATTGCTTTTTAGCTCAGAAATATGAAGGAGAAAGTAATAAGTGATGAAAAATAATATGTTTATTTGAGCTCGTACTAAATAATAATTATCGTTTACGTTATGTGACAAGTCGACGATAGATTACATTTTTCGTGTGGTTTGCTATATAAATTTAATTTAATTATGTACACTTATAAAAAGTTCAATCTCAATGATTTCAATCCCTTATAATTTATCCTTTTTATTAATCATAATCTTTTCTTAATGTATTTAATAAGCTATATATATATATATATATATATATATATATATATGATCCGGGGGTCTATCGAAAATAATCTCTCTACTTCCTCGGAGGTAGTGGTATAGACTGCGTACATTCTACCCTCCCCAAATCCCACTATGTGAGGTAAGATTTCAGTAATTTAATTACCTCTGTCTCTTCCATATAATATTGAGTTAAGTACTTGAATATTTTTCTTTATGGAATCCAATCGTCTCTTAATCAAAGGATAGGAAGCTTTTCAGTTATTATTGTCATTATTAATTGTTTATTGTTTAAATTCTTCTATGGCTTTTCATCGTCCCTTCTCTTCTAGGAACTCTTGTTTCTCTTCATCCGCTTCAACTTCCTACAATTCTCCAAGTTCAAAACTCAAGGAAGAGATTAGTTTCTCTAATTTGTAGCAATCAATTGATGATTGGCAAATTCCCTGGCATCCTCAAGACCCAATTTACAAAGCTCCTTTCAGATGACGGTCTTTAATAAGTGACTATCATATTTCCACTACGAACAAACTATCCCTCTTGAATCAGATCATGAGGATATCAAGCTTCTTAACTCCAGTACTATCGAAAGATGTAAGCGTAAGAACGATTACATCCTTACCAAATTTTCTTATCAGGGAATTCTTGCAGGGAAGATAAGATGCTCTAAAAAAAGAAAGAAGAACCTCCACCTCCAAAAATTTCGACTCTTCCATCTCCAGAAGAGACCTCCAAAAATACTGTTATGCCAAAGCAAAAAACTTCAGTTGCACCAAAGCAACTACCAAATGTAGTAGCTGACACAAATCAGCCAAGATATCAAACGCCAATTGATTATGCCATGCCGGGATTACCATAATCTTTCATAATGCAATCAAGTACAAGTCTAATTTCAATGTTTAACACCAAGAAATGAGCTGATTTGCTCGACGAAGAAGACGAAGAGACTCAATTAGCTCAAACGGCGTTTGTTCCCTGAACAGAAGAAAATTTTAAACAATGGCGACTCCTCATAGGGAGAAGTAAAGATTATTATTCTTGTTTTTAACTTGCTATTATATGGTACTATCAGATCTTTAATATGAATGGTGAAACTTGACTTAAACTATTAGAATTAGAGAGATCTATTTTATAAATGGATTATTTTGAAGATAGTACTGTGATCTTTTAGATCTACACTGTAGGTTTTTTAACCTAAGCATTTATGGATGGAGGTGCCGGTAGAGACTTAGGAACATACAGATTATTTATAACCTTTGGACTATCCGACTAATGAACCTTTTATATAAATTAGATCTAGCTAAAACATATAGTATTGAGGCAAGATTTCACTAATTTAATTACTAGATCTAACTTTTCCATATAATGTTGAGTTAAGTACTTGAATATTTTTCTTTATGGAATCCAATGGTATCTTGATCCAAGGATAGGAAGCTTTTAATTTATTATTGTTGTTATTAATTGTTTATTGTTTAAATTCTTCTATGGCTTTCCGTCGTCCCTTCTCTTCTACTTCTAAGAACTTTTCATCCTCTTCATCCACTTCAACTTCCTATAATTCTCCAAATTCAAAACTCAAGGAAGAGATTAGTTTCTCTGATTTGCAGCAATCAATTGATGACTGACAAATTCCCAGAATCCTCAAGACCAAATTTATAAAGCTCCGTCCAGATGGCGGTCTCTAACAAGTGACTACCAAATTTCTATTATTGAACAAACTATCCCTCTTCAATCAGATCATGAGGATATCAAGATTCTCAACCCCAGGACTATCAAAAGATGTAAGTGTAAGTACGATTACCTCCATTTCGGCCTAGTCCAAATAGCAGCTAAACCTCTTTCTCGAGAAGGTTTAGATACATCTCTACTCCTTTGTCTTAGGGACTTTAGGTTCCTAGACTTAGATGATTTCTTAATAGGAATGGTCGAAACCAGTCTTTGTAATGGTCCAATTTATTTTGACTATTTTCTAAATTTTACCTTTTCCTTAAAGGATCTAAATATATTAGATTCTTTAACACTCAATGTTAAGACATCCAATTACAAAACCAAATCTGGATCTCCCCCAGTAGCAATCATTTATAGAGTTCATTATAAGGCCTTGAATACTAACTTTGGCTCCGGAGCTATGAAAAACAGCTACAAAGAAGAAACTATACTCTTCTAAACTGACCTTCAATGGTCTCACTTGTCAGTTCCCAAGTCGATCTCCTGGAATCAAGTATCCTTGCCCTAGAGTTGGACGTTGCAAGATGAAGCCCCAACAGACAAACCTGTGAATACTATAGTTTCTCAGATTCGACTGTTCTCCACAGGAACTGTTTCTATTTCTTTCTAGAGATCTCAAAGCCAACGGATCTCTGGCTCCTTATCTGTTCTCCCCGAGATACAGACGACTATGAATTCAGTTTCTTCATTTCCTTCTAGAATTGAGACCGTTAACTTCGAATGTAGAATTCCACAAGTAAATATTCTGTGGAAACACCTCCCACTGAGATCCATGATGATCCACCCCAATTTACAACTAACTCAGCCTTAGGCACAGAACTAGGGGTTTTAAGTCAAGATTTTCACATTGATAAGAAAACTCTTGGAACAGAATTTTATTCAAGAAAATATTTTAAAATGAAACTAGTTTTTTTACTAATTTCACGAAAGATGAGAGAAAAATATTCAAGAACTTTATTATGAATTTCTAAATTTTGTTCAAAACAAATTAATTTCTTTGAATGGTTTGAGGCTTATGCTGAATATCATTAATTAGATTTTTCTTTTTCTAAATCAATCAATGTTTAAAAAGTATGGAAAATAATAAATGGCATGGACGTCACCGCTGAACTTCCTCCCTCATAACATTTTTACAATTTCTCATGCCAATAGCTCAATCGTTGCTTCATCTTTCAAAAGAAAGGCTGAAAACGAACCAGTTACTGGCAAAGACATTAAAAGTCTTTTCGAACAAAATAACTATACCAATAAGTATCTTCATACACTTGGTGAATACTTGACTTTAAAACCATCTCTAGCTCTTAAGTCAGAGGCGACTACCTCATCCTCTCCTTTATTTAAGACTTATGTGATTCCTAAGACTTTCACTAGGGAAATCCAAATGCATAGTTCAAAGTCTTTCCCACTGCTATCTGACCTTCACCAGAGGATCATCCAAATTGAAAAATCCCTCCACCTAGACATTCCTTAGACACCAAGTGTTGGATCATCTTCTACAGTTGGGGTTCTCCAACAGGATAGTTAAGATGACTGCCAACCATAGGAAGAACCTCCTCTTGAAATATCTCCTGTCAAAACTAAATCTTCCAATTGGTGAAAGCCACAAAAACTTTGTTAGCCTAGAGCTACTCCTCCAGATGTAGCATTGAAGAAAGAACCAATGTTATGCAAAATAACTACAATGCCAATAATATCTATGAATGAAACATAGATGGTTATTCTGAGTATAACATCCTGTCCAAACTTCAGCAGATGACAGTGGTTTCCACTGCTTATAGAATTGCCCACAACTGCTCTATCAACTCATTAACCATGTCCTAGTAGCTGGGTTCACTGGCCATCTTAAAGGATGGTGGGATACCCATCTTAGTGAGGAAGATAAACAAAGTATCTTCCAAAATATCTATGTAGACTCCGTAGGAAACCTATTCTTAGGGATGAAGAAACCATTCTGTATTTCACAAATACATTGATTTATACTATTTTCAAAACCTTCATCGGTAGTTCAGGTATCTTTAGAGAAAGAACCTCTAAAGTACTTAAAAATCTTAAGTGTAAAACTCTTTTTGATTTTAGGTGGTACAAAGATGTTTTTCTTGTGAGGATCTATAAAACACGTAATGGGAACCTCCCATATTGGAATGAAAAATTCCTGGATGGATTGCCTAAGTCCCTTAGAGACTTAGTCAAAGAAGACTTTCAAAACCAGTACTCCAACGAGATCATTCCATATGAGCAAATCACTTATGGTCAGGTCACAAGCCTAGTTCAACAAATTGCCTTACAAATCTATCAACAAGATAAGATATTAAGGCAACTCGCTAAAGATAGGGCTCAAACCCGTCGAGATTTAGGAAGTTTCTGTGAACTATTTGGCCTCACCTCTTGTAGGAAGATGGCTTATAGAAAAACAACCTCAAAAAGGGAAGTTTCTAATATCAAACATAATTTTTCCCGAAAGTCAAAACCGTCCCATCCTAAACGGAACTTTACGGTAACACCAACTCTTCTCGCCCCCAATTGTGGCAAATATTATAGTTGTGGCCAGCCTGGTCATATTGATAAATATTGTAAATTGTCTAAAAAGTTTAGAAACCTCAACCTTGATGATTCTATCCTTAGCCAAATCCAACACCGCTTGTTAGAAGAAAGTGGAAATTCAGATAGTGCTAATGACGAATTTGATTAGGAATTCAACCAAATCCAAAATGATGACTTGCAATCTACCCAGTCTGATCAAGATGACCAACCAAAGATTAATGTTCTAATAAAAGAACAAGATCTCCTCTTAGACATGATTAGCAATTTATAATATTTCAATCAAAAGAAGTATTATTTAGACCAATTATGAAAGACCCTAGTTAAGCATTCTACATCTTCATCTACTGTATTTTCTCATCCCCAGATTACAAATACTTACAACATCACTAATGTCCTGAAGTGGTTTTCTTCTAGTAAACCTAGGTTAGTAACTTTTCAAGACCTCTAATCTAAGATAGTACTCCTTTAAGAGGAAATTAGACAAATCAAAGTAAGACAAGACTTAGATCGCCTTGTCCTCCAATAATTCTCTACGAAGGTTGGACAGTCTCAGTCGGTAGATGTCACTGACCAATTGGATCAGAATATTGAAGAGGGAGATTTCTTTATTCAGTACATTCCAAGGATTACCATCAGAAGATGGCACACTCGAATAACCTTGGTGATGAACAAATCATTTGTCCTAGATATCATTGCCTTGTTTGATACAAGTGCAAACCTCATTTGTGTCCAAGAAGGACTTATCCCTACTAAGTACTTCTAAAAATCTGCGGAAGCCCTTAGGGCTACAAATGGTAGTAAACTAAGAATAAGTTACAAACTTTTCGATGTCAAAATATGAAATTCCCTAGGAAATTCACTTTTGTCATCCTCTACTTCCTCTGTTCTAGTAAAGGATATAACCAGTCCTGTAATGCTAAGCACCCTCTTTATTGAAACTTTAATTCCTTTCAAGGTTTACTCATACGAGAATAACTATTGAGGCCAACAATATGTTTCTCCCATTTGAAAAAGAGCTTTGCGCTTACCTTCCCATAATATTTTGGAATCATAAAAAACATATGGCCAGGCTTCCTGACGAGCCTGACTTTGATGCAAAAACCATTCCTACCAAAGCTTGTCCAATTCCAATGAATCATAAGCTGAGAATCTACGATCAGACAAAAATCAATGATCTTCTAAAAAAAAAGATCATCTCACCAAGTAAATCTCCTTGGAGTTGTGCTGCCTTCTATGTCATTAAAAGTTTCAAAATTGAACGAGGAGCCCCTCATGTGGTTATCAACTACAAACCTCACAATTCTGACCTCCGATGGATTAGATATCCTATTCCTAATAAAAAGGATCTTCTCCAACGGCTTTATGCTGCTATAATTTTTTCCAAGTTTGATCTAAATTCAGGGTTTTGGAAAATCCAAATTAATCCAAGAGATTGTTATAAAATTGTTTTTACAGTACAATTTGGGCTATATAAATGGAACATAATGCCATTTGGCCTAAAAAATGCTCCTTTCGAATTTCAAAAAATAATGAATAGAATTTTAATTGTTTTTCAAAATTCATTCACGTGTATATTGATGATGTTTTAGTAATTTCCACCAGCATTGATCAACATTTTAAATATTTACGTGTCTTCTTTAATATCATCAAAGATAATGGCTTAGTTTTGTCCAAAACCAAGTATAGTCTTTTTTAGGTCGATATCAGATTTCTCGATCAAAAAATTTGCAATGGTACTGTTACCCCAATTCAAAGATCCATCCAATTTGCTGACAAATTTCTCGATCAAATTCTTGATAAAACTCAACTTCAACGATTTTTAAGATGCGTTAATTATACAACAGATTTTATTCCCGGGCTAAACAATCTGTTGAAACCTTTCCACGACAGGTTGAAAAAGCCTCCTCCTCCATGGACTCAAATTCATACCAATGTAGTTAAAGAAATCAAATTAAAGGCAAAAGACCTCCCTTGCATATCTCTCCGCGATCCCTCTACATTCAAAATAGTTGAAACAGATGCATAAGACATAGTCTATGGAGACATTTTAATACAAAAGAAACATGACAAAGAATAGTTGTATTTTCATCCAAACATTGGAATAAAGCTCAGCAAAATTATCCTACTATCAAAAAAGAAATTTTAGCAACTGTGTTATGCATTTCCAAATTTCAAGCTGATTTGTTAAATCAAAGTTTTTTACTAAGGATTGATTGTAAAGCGGTGAAATCTGTTTTGCAAAAAGATGTAAAGAACCTTGACTCTAAACATATATTTGCTAGATTACAAGCAATTTTATATGTTTTTTATTTTGATATTGAATATATCAAAGGGATCTCTAACTTTATACCAGATTTTCTTACCAGGAAATTCTAGCAGGGAAGATAAGATGCCCAGATAAAATATCAAAGGACCTCCACCTCCACAAATTCCAACTCTTCCATCTCCGGAAGAGACCACCAAAAAAGTTGTTACACCACAACAAAAAACTTCAGTTGCGCCAAACCAACTTCCAAATATAGTAGCTGACACAAATCAACTAATATGTCAAACCTCAGCTGATTATGCCATGCCAGGATTACCATAATCTTTCATAATACAATAAAGTACAAATCCAATTTCAATTTCCAACACCAAGAAATGGGCTGATTTGGTCAACGAAGAAGACAAAGAGACTCAATTAGCTCAAACAGTGTCTATCCCTGGACAAAAGAAATTTTTAAATAATGGTGCCTACTTATGGGTCTTAAAGATCTACCCAGCATGTCTGGTGCCAACAGAAGGGATTATTTGAGAGATTTTCGGATCTTTCAAAACATGTGTTCGCAAGCGGAGGCCTCAAGCCACGCATCGTCTCATTTTGTGGTTGCTATGAGCACCCTAAAAAATCCAGTGGATGTAGCAAACCCTATTAATTTTTCCTTTAACTTTCCACAAAATGATTCGAATATTTATCCTATACAAACTAAAACAATTTCCTCACCTACCCCCCAATCAATTTCTTCAAGTAAAGGATCCTCCTCAAATGATCCGACATATTTAAAAAATGATAGTGTTTTACTAATAATCCAAGTTAAAGTTGAGTATTGGCACTCCAACCTCCAAGAGGTAGCTAAGCAAATACTCAGCCCTACAACAAATTTTATCCAAAAAACTCCTTCCCATACCTAGAAGTTTTATGAATTCATACTAACAGACACCAAATTCAGTTTGCTCAAACCCCACAAAGACAAACAAACCCAGTCTTATGTTACCCATACCACATTGTGGATTAACAAAATAATCTTACCATAAGAGTGGGGTACGCATCCTGCAAAATATCGAAAGCTTACTGAAGCTTTTGAACCCCAATATTATAATTATTTTGATTATCAAAGAGCATGGATGAATGCATTCACATTCCAAAATAAAACTAACAAACATTCTTGATTTTTACTCTAGGAAAAACAACTAGCTTCAGAATTCTCCAGTGGTTTCTACACCAATGGTGGCCAAGTTTTGGCCACACCTTTGACATCCTCCCCCCAGTCTGATAAGGATACAAATATTTTACCCAAAGATTTCATGATGACCATCAAATTTCTTTGCTTTTACAGTTTTTCCACAAGTTTAATATTCTTTGGATATTCCGTGGAAATTTGCCTTTCATAAACCAGAGGGGCACAAAGGACTTTCATGGTTAGCCCTCTAGGGCTATTGCAAATGATACAAGAACTGGGATCCGACGGAAGCTTACGTATCGGAAGTAGAAAAGTTGTATCAGATACCAAGTACATGAATATGAACCCCCTAAAATATAGAGGGAAATACGGGAAAAGAGGATAAGGAAATGAAGCAAGTTATTAATGACATAATAAATTAGGCGGTAGGACCGACCATATGTTAATGATGCAACTAATTAAATAAAATAAAGAAAGAAAACAAAATATGAAAATTGAATTTTGATATTAATATCAAAAATAAATTTGAAAATTACAAATAGAGAGAGAGAGAAAACTCTAGCCAAGTATTATAGAGAGAGCTTCTTCCAAAGAAAATAATGTGTTCTCCTCAAGAAGAGGATTATGATATTTATAGCCAAAATATGCTACAGTAAGAGTGCTACAATAGCACTTTTAATTATTGCTACAGTGTTGCTACAGTGATCTATAATAACATCCACCATAATTGAGCTATAGTAACATTGACTATAAGTTTTCAGCAATTGGTTGCTGATGTCATACATGACATTAATGTTTTGATGACTCCTTGATGATGTCAATTTGATGTCGAATTGACTGGACATCTTCTTCATCATCCGTGTTTGATTTTTGTAGTTGAAAATTGATTGTTGGAAATTTCAGCTTTAATTTGTGGGAGAATTTTTTTCATTTATTGAATGAAATCTCCTCGGCTACCTGACTTAGCCAATTGTGTGGCTGCAATTGATTTTTGTTGTAGAAATGAGATTTGGGCGGCGTCTGTTAGGGTCAAACATACAGGATTGCGTAGGAACCATTTTTATACTTTTGGTACATAAGCTTTCGTCGGATCCCAATTCTTATACTATTTGCAATAGACCTGGAGGGCTAACCATGGAAGTCCTTTGTGCCCCTTTGGTTTATGAAAGGTAAAATTCCATGAAATATCCAAGGAATATGGAAGTTTTGGGAAAATTGTAAAAGCAAAGGAATTTGATGATCATCATGAAATCTTTGGGTATAATATTTGTATCCTTTCTGGACTGGGGGAGGAAGGATCTCAAAGGTGTGGCCAAAAATTGGCCACCATTGGTGTAGAAACCAACTGGAGGAATTCTGAAGCTAGTTACTTTCCCCAGAGTACAAACCAAGAATGTTTGTTATTTTTATTTTGGAAGGTGAATGCATTCATCCAAGCTCTTTGATAATCAAAATAATTATAATATTAAGGGTCAAAAGCCTCAGTAAGCTTTCGATATTTTGCAGGATGTGTACCCCACTCTTTTAGTGAGATGATTTTGGTAATCCACACCGTGGTATGGGTAACATAAGACTGGGTTTGTTTGTCTTTGTGGGGTTTAAACAAATAGGTTTTTGTGTCTATTAGTATGAACTCATAAAACTTCTGGGTATGGGCAGGAGTTTTTTGGATAAAATTTGCTGTCGGGCTAAGTATTTGATTAGCTACCTCTTGGAGGTTGGAGTGCCAATACTCAACTTCAATTTATATTATTGATAAAACACTATCATTTTTAAAATATGTCGGATCATCTGAGGAGGATCCTTTACTGGATGAAATTGTCTATGGGGTAGGTGAGGACATTATTTTAGTTTGTATAGGAAAAATATTTGAATCATTTTGTGGAAAGTTAAAAGGAAAAATTAATGGGGTTTTTACCTCCACTGGATTTTTTATGGTGCCCTTAGCAACCACAGTATGAGATGATGTGTGGATTGAGGCCTCCACTTGCGAACACATGTTTTGGAAGATCTGAAAATCTCTTAGATAATCCCTCTGTTGGCACATGACATGCTGGGTAGGTCATTAAGATCCATAAGTTGGCCCCATTATTTAAAATTTTCTTCTTTCCGGAGGATAGACATTGTTTGAGATAATTGAGTCTCTTCGTCTTCTTCGTCAACCAAATCAACACATTTCTTGGTGTTGGAAATTGAAATTGGATTTGTTCTTGATTGCATTATGAAAAATTATGGTAATCCCAGCGTGCCATAATCAGCTGAGGTTTGATATCTGGGCTGATTTGTGTCAGCTACTACATTTGGAAGTTGCTTTGGTGGAACTAAAGTTTTCTGCTATGGTGTAACAACTTTTTTGGTGGTCTCTTCAGGAGATGGAAGGGCCAGAATTTATGGAAGGGGAAGTTTTTTTTTCTAGGCATCTTATCTTCCCTGCAAGAATTCCCTGGTAAGAAAATCTGGTAAAGAGTTGGAGCTCCCTTTGATATATTCAATATCAAAATAAAAAACAGATAAAATTTCCTGCGATCTAACAAATATATGTTTAGAGGGAAGGTTTTATACATCTTTTTGTAAAATAGATTTCACTGTTTTACAATCAATCCTTGGTAAATTTTTTTGTTTTAACAAATTGGCTTGAAATTTGGAAATGCATAACACAGTTGCTAAAATTTCTTTTTTGATAGTAGGATAATTTTGCTGAGCTTTATTCCAATATTTGGATGCAAATGCAACTATATATTCTTTATCATATTTCTTTTGTTTTAAAATAGAACCATAGCCTATGTAAGATGCATCTATTTCAACTATTTTGAATGCAGAGGGATTGGGGAGGGATAGGCAAGGGAGGTGTTTTGCCTTTAATTTGATTTCTTTGACTACATTGCCATGAATTTGAGTCCATGGAAGAGGAGGCTTTTTCAACCTGTCGTGGAGAGGTTTCAACAGATTGATGAGCCTGGGAATAAAATCTACTATATTATTAACGCATCCTAAAAATCGTTGAAGTTGAGTTTTATCAAGAATTTGATCAAAAAATTTGTCAGAGAATTGGATGGACCTTTGAATTGGGGTAGCAGTACCTTTACAATTTTTTTGGCCGAGGAATCTGATATCGACTTGAAAAAGACTATACTTAGTTTTGAACAAAACTAAGCCATTATCTTTGATGATATTAAACAAGACACGTAAATATTTAAAATGTTGATCAATGCTGGTGGAAAATACTAAAACATCATCAATATACACGAGAATGAATTTTGATAAAGGATTAAAAATGTCATTCATTATTTTTTGAAATTTGAAAGGAGCATTTTTAAGCCAAAAGGCATTACGTTCTATTCATATTTCCCAAATGGTACTGTAAAAGTAGTTTTATAACGATCTCTTGGATCAATTTGGATTTTCCAAAATCCTGATTTTAGATCAAACTTGGAAAAAATTGTAGCAGCATAAAGCCGTTGGAGAAGATCCTTTTTATTAGGAATAGGATATCAATCCATCGGAGGACGGAATTGAGAGTTTTGTAGTTGATAACCAAACGCGGGGCTCCTCGTTCGATTTTGGAACTTCTATTGACATAGAAGGCGGCACAACTCCAAGGAGATTTACTTGGTGATATGATTTATTTTTGGAGAAGATCATTGATTTCCATTTGACAATGGATTGTCAGCTCATGATTTATTTGAATTGGACGAGCTTTGTTAGCAATGGTTTTTTCATCAAAGTAAGGCTCGTAAGGAAGCCTGACCATATGATTTTTGCAATTCCAAAATGTTGTGGGCAGGTTAGCGCAAAGCTCTTTTTCAATCTTTATTTCTAAGGCCCTGACCTTAAATTGAAGAGAAGGTTCCTGAAGTTGTTTCTCCAGTCTTCGGAATGCAATTTCTTCTTTGAGAAAATTACTTTGTGCCTCTTTGTTTTTTATAGAGGATAAAATTTTCTGAATGGGCAGTTTGTCAAATGGGAGAAACATATTGTTGGCCTCAATAGTTATTCCCATATGAGTAACCTTGAAAGGAATTAAAGTTTTATTAAAGAGGGTTCCTAGTATTATAGGACTCATTATATCCTTTATAAGAACAAAGGAAGTAGAGGATGACAAAATCAAATTTCCTAGGGAATTTTGTATTTCGACATCAGAAAGTTTGGAACTTATTCTTAGTTTACTATCATTTGCAGCCCTAAGGGCTTCCGCAAATTTTTCGAAGTACTTAGTAGGGATAAGTCCTTGTTGGACACAATTGAAGTATGGACTTGTATCAAACAAGGCAATGATATCTAGGACAAATGATTTGTTGATAACCAAGGTTATCCAAGTGTGCTATCTTCTGATGGTAATCCTTGAAATGTATTGAACAAGGAAATCTCCCTCTTTAATATTCCAATCTAATGGGTCAGTGACGTCTTCCAACTAAGACTGTTTAGCCTTCGTAGAGAATTTGTTGGAGGACAAGGATATCTATGTCTTGTCTTGCTTTGATTTGTCTAATTTCCTCTTTAAGGAGTACTATCTCAGATTGGAGGTCTTGAATAGTTCCTACCCTAGGTTTACTAGAAGGAAACCACTTTAGGACGTCAGTGATATTGTAAGTATTTGTAATCTAGGGATGAGAAAATACACTAGATGAAGATGTAGAATGCTAGTCTAGGGCCTTTTTGAATTGGTCTAAATAATATTTCTTTTGATCGAAATTTTGTAAATTGCTACTTTTGTCTAAGAGGAGATCTTGTTCTTTTGTTAGAACATTAATCTTTTGTTGGTATTCTTGACCAGACTAGGAAGATTCCAAGTCATTATTTTAGATTTGGTTGAATTCCTGATCAAATTCGTCATTAGTACTATTTGAATCTCCGCTTTCTTCTAATAAGAGGTGTTGGATTTGGCTAAGAACAGAATCATCAAGGTTGAGTGTCACACCCCTTTTTTAACTTTAAAAATATTAATTTTAAGTTTGAAAGGGTTTTATTATTAAAGTTACAAAAATGAAGATTTGTTTAGAAAAAGGATTATTTACACATTTTTTTATTCAGAGTCGCCACTTGACATGATTCGGTGTGTCAATTCACCTTTGGAAAATCCTTTTCGAAATAATTTGATTCTTTAAAACTGGTTTGCGAACAATGATTCTGGCTAAGGAATTCTGTTGACCGAGGGGAAGGTGTTAGGCACCCCTCAATCCCGTGATTTGACCACGGTCACTTGGTGGAGCATATCGGCTAATTTGACATTACAAATGTATAAACCACACAAAACAATCAATCAAAAAAATAAAACAAAACAAGTCCAAAATATAGTGTTCAATCCAATTATACAGTCCGAAATGAAAATGCGAAAAATCTAAATCCTATTGTAAACTAATCCTAATACTACGCTCCAATGCCTTACCTGATGCCTCTGGCCTTGATCACGAGCCTCCTTTGTGTACATGATACTTCGGGGCATTCCCTGGTGAATAAGTCGATTCCCTAGGGGCATTCCTCGAAAAATAAATACAATTTCAATTTCATGAGATAAACTAGAAAAGTATTGAACATATTCAACATTCCACTCATTCAATCCAACATCATTCCTAAATTCGCCTACCCGAACTTAAACTTTTGCCTATTCATTCGATGGCCCAATCATGATACTGTCACATTCAACCTTTAATTTGTTCCAAAATAACCAACGACAATAAATCAAGACTAAACAATATTCATTTTATCAATTCCTATCATCCAACCCCATATATTCATTTTTAACATCAAATTTCAACAAATTCAAGATTACTATTTCAAAAATACACACCTATCTATTCAAAGAAGTAGAGAAAAACAAATAATTATCACCCAATATTCAACCAAATCTCACACAAATTAAACACATATGGCGAACTAAAATTAGAGGAGATAGAATTGGACCTTTCGATGACTGATTTTCGTCGATAATAATATTTAAGAAAATCCGAACTTGGAACCTCGAATAAAATAACCTCAACCACAAGAATCCAACTCGGTATAGAAGAATTTGAAATCTCAAAGATGATCGAGACGGATGGAAAAACTCAGATCCCAGAATAGGAAGAAGAACCGATGAATCCTAAAGCCCGATTTTAGTGAGGAAACCCAGAACTCCAATATGCGATGGAAAACCAAAAAGAAAATAGTGTAGCCTGAGCTCCGATGAGCTATCGGTGACCAAAAATCAATGGAAATAGGGCGAATTCCAGTGAGACCTTGGTGTTTTCTGACCAAAACCGCCTATTTTATTGTTTCTCATCGAATCTTTGTCGATCACCCTCCATTATCTCATTTTTCCTCTAATAAATGGAAAAAATGGATCTCTCAGTACTGTCCATTTTCATGGTGCGTGATTGTTCAATTTGTGTGTAAATATGGTGTCTGTTTATTGTCGATCCAAGAAGAGAAAAGAAAAATGGATGATGGATGATGATCTTTGATTTTTGTTATCTGGTGTTATTCCTATCCCCCTTTGATTTGTGAGATATATGTTCATATATCCCCATTTTTGTAATTGTTATGGAAAAGAAAAGATAAGAAAAATGTGAGTGGGGTGAGCAGTAGGGTGAGTGGGTAGGTGTATGGGGTGGGGTAGCTTAGTAGGATGAGGTATAAAGTTGGTTAGGATAAGGTTGTTATTTTTTTTATTTTGTGGAGTATGATCACATGGATGAGGACACGTGGTAAGGTGATCTAAAAATGGTTAAAATCAATGTTTGGAGGGACAAAATTAGGTGTCTACAGCATGCCCTCTTTGAATGTAAACATGAAGTGTTTTCAGATAAAGAAGTAGACAACGATACAAAATTTTGTCCTGACCATTATTCAACAAGAATGAAATAGAAGGAAGGAGGGAAACAAAGTCTTGACTTTGGAAGTCATACTTTTCCCTAGTTATGAGGGAATCAAGTCACAGGTATCCCCAAAGACTGAAAAAACAGGGACTCTACCAAGTTGGAGAGTCGAGCGAGGTTCTGTCGAGGTTCCGGTCCACAGCTCTGTTATTTCATCAAAAATAAAACTTATAAGTTAAAACATAAATGAAATTACAAAATCCTATCTATGCAACTTTTTTTGGACTCTTGACTTGTGTTTCATCACCCTATTCTTCAGGCGGGCTCTTGACTTGCAATTTTTTAACTTGTTACTTGGCTGTCAATTGCTTTGTCTTGTTGCTTGACTTTCAATTTCTTTATCCTGTTCTCTAGGTGATCGCCCGACTTGCAATTTCATCAACTTCCAATTTCATCACCCTGTTCTTTAGGTGGGCTCCTGACTTACAATTTTCTCAACTTCCAATTTCATCACCCTGTTCTTCAGGTAGGCTTCTGAAAACAAAATCAAAACTAGAACGAAAATTATCCTAAACCAAGATTAAGATAAGGAAAGATTTCTTTTTTCTGAAAGTAATGTCTCATTTTTCTGGAGTGTCCAGAACAAAAGGTAAAGTCCCATTTTTCAGGAGGGTCCTGAACAGAAAGTAAAGCCCATTTTTCAGGAGGGTACTGAATAGAAAGTAAATTTCCATTTTTCAGGAGGGTCCTGAACAGAAAGTAAATTCCATTTTCCAGGAGGGTCCTGAACGGAAAGTAAAATTTCATTTTTCAGGAGGGTCCTGGACAAAAAGTAAAATTCCATTTTTTACAAGGATCCTAAACAAAAAGTAAAATTTCATTTTCCAGGAGGGTCCTGAACGAAAAGTCTGATCCCATTTTCCAGGAGGGTCCTGAATGGAAAGTATGATCCCATTTTTCAGGAGGGTCCTGAACGGAAAGTATAATCCCATTTTCCAGGAGGGTCCTGAACGGAAAGTAAAATCTCATTTTCCAGGAGGGTCCTGAACGGAAAGTAAAATCTCATTTTTTTGGAGGGTCCTGAACGAAAAGTAAAATCCCATTTTTCAGGAGGGTCCCGAACAGAAAGTAAAATCCCATTTTCTAGAAGGGTCTTGAACAGAAAGTAAAATCCCATTTTTCAGGAGGGTCCTGAACAGGAAGTAAAATCCCATTTTTCAGGAGGGTCCTGAACAGAAAGTAAATTTCCATTTTCCAGGAGGGTCCTAAACAGAAAGTAAAATCCCATTTTCCAGGAGGGTCCTGGACAGAAAGTAAAATCCCATTTTTTAGGAGGGTCCTGAACAGAAAGTAAAATCCTATTTTCCAGGAGGGTCCTGAACAGAAAGTAAAATCCTATTTTCCAGGAGGGTCCTGAACAGAAAGTAAAATCCCATTTTCCAGAAGGGTCCGGAGCATTAAGTAAAATCCCATTTTCTAGGAGGGTCCTGAGTATGAAGTAAATTTTCATTTTCCAGGAGGGTCCTGAACATAAAATAAATTCTCATTTTTCAGAAGGGTCCTGAACAGTATATAAATTCCACGGATGTGCATTTCCAATGGTAGCTAAATTAAGTGAAGTGAATTTGCCCCTGTTTCAAAAAATAAATTTGTTAGTTAAAAACTTAGTGGTGGCTTGCTGGCACTTGACCCTACTTTGTCGTGTCATTGATCCAAACTCAAATTATTAAGAGTGACTCCAAAATAAACACAGTATTTCTGTTTTGTCATGCTTCTCAGATAAATCCTTTAAACCTTGGTATTTCCATGAGTTCCCAAGCTTTTCTGTTGACAAAACTTTCTGCATGCCTTATTCAACTCACAATCATGTCTGTGTCATATGCTGGACTTGTCTTGCTTTGTGCAATTGAAGAAGCTGGTAGCCAGTTTTGAAATCTTTTCTCAACTATTTTGTTAGGGACTTGACTCAAAGACAGGAGAAAAATGATAATGATTTTTTTTATTATTTGGATAACTAACTCAAGAAAATAAAAATATAACTAAAGAGAAGAAAAAAATGACAATGAATGTCCCCATTGAAAAAGATGAAAGAAAAGTTTATCTGAAAATGAAAGTCATGTCTATTGATTATGACATGCATATCAGATTAGATTGCCTAATCTTTCCATCCAAAACTTTCTACCAATTGCTGTTGAGTGAATGACCTCGAAATTGAGTTGATTCCTTAGGTCAATTGTATTTAAGACATCATTTGACTAGTGATAACTTGAAGGATTTTTGCCAACAAGACTCTCTCATTTTCTCTCAGCTCACCATCGCCTTATGGTGTCCGTGAGTTATTTTACCAATGAGATTATCTTATTTTTATTTCTTTGAACTCACAGTCGTCTTATGGTGACCGTGAGGATTTTCACCGATAAGACTCTCTCATTTTTATCTCTCTCAATTGACCACCGACTTACGGTGACCATGAGGGTTTTCATCAATAAGACTCTCTCATTTTTATTTCTCTCTTGATTTCTTATGCTGAGAAAGACAAGTAGTTCCCAAATGCATCATCATATCTCTTGCATGCTTAGCCTTAGCATTCTCAAAGATTGATCTAAAGGTCTTTCTTTTGGTTATAACTTGGCTTTTGGATAGGGTTAAAAAGAAAGGATGAAATGCGGCCCAAACGATACTTGAAGTGGGGTAGGACTTACAAGTTTTGGAATCAATTCAAATAATGAGGATTAACCCCTGCCCCAGTTTCTTTGGCTGGATGACTCTAAATTGTTTATTTAGTTGAACCGAGCCCAAAGTAGGGCAGCCTACGTATCTCACCCCCAAAAGAGGAGAATCGGTCACTCGTAGTTCTAGCAGCTTATACTTTCGCTTAATTCTGGTCTCTTTTCTCTTTTATTAACTCTTTTTCTCTTTGAAACTTTTCCGACTCTATTTTTCTTGAGACTTTCTCTTTACTTTGTTTTTGGACGTATTTTCTTTTTTTTTTAAAAAAATTTTTCCGACTCTATTGTTTTGCTTGCCACTTTTCTTTTGAGCTTTGTTGACTCTATCTTGATTCCAAAAGAGGTGTATGAAAGAAAATAATACTAAGACTCAAATGGGGTAAACAAAGGATGACAAAATATTTCAATAGTGGAATGAAATGCCTTCGTCATATCAATCCTTGAATATGCTTGTACATAGCATGCAATGTGAAAGTGAAAGATGAAGATCATTTGTGATACTTTTTACAGTACTAACTTTAACTGATCTTGTGCGACGCTACTTCTTTAGGAAACTCTACCTTTGTTGTACATTCCTCATATCGAATGACTCATGCTTTCGTGGAGCTGATTTTCTATTCCTTTTGATGTAGGATGACACATCCACTACTTGACCAAATTGAGACATTTCTTTCAATTGATGACTAAGTTATTCATGTGATTCTCAAAATAATTGCCTTAATTTTCAGAAAAGGCTTCAACTTGTCACCAAATGTCTCAGCATTCTACCTATTTTCTAAGATGCTCTCTTTTTCTAAATTTAACTCTCTGATTCAATGTTCATGCTTAAACTAAATTTTCAAATGTTATTGAAAATTCCGTTAGCATGTCATATCACTAGAGTCAACATAAAATGTAATGTGGAAAGAAAACAAACAAAAACATATTTAAAACACAAAGAAAAAAACGGCACTCCATTTCATTAAAATAAAAGATAGAAAGGTTTGAACATAACGACAAAGGAACAAAACAAGATAGATCCCGAACTAAAACCCTGAAATAATTTGGATAATAGAAAAGAAGACAAAACAAACTACCAGACCTAGGGAGAGGGGTGACTTCTCAATTGCTCAGCCTGATGACTTAGCCACTGGTTCACATATCAACATGACTATAACTTTCCTCACTGTCAATGTTCAGCACCATAATTGATCCATCTTGAATAATCTTTTCAATTTCTCTTTTCAAATCTCGACAATCTTCAATACTATGACCCTGAATATCAGAATGATACGCATATCATATATTAGGATCAAAATTTATTGAATGCCGATTAAGAGTGCACCCAAGAAGAGGAGTGATCATGCCTCATTGTACCAATCTCTAAAATAAACTGGCATACGACTCTCCAATTGGTGTAAAACTATCTCTCAATTTCTGCCTCATTTCATTGTTTAATTTGGATGGAACATCGGGCCTATAAATGCTTTGGTATGTTTGCGGAATTGGAGTATGATTTTGAGGAGTTGATGTGTGCCATTGTGGGTAAGGAAGGAGTTGAACATATGGTTGTGCGCAATATACTAGATATGGAGGTGGAGAAATAAAGTAAATGGATTTTGGGAGTGATTATGGAGAGCTTGGGTATGAACTTGGGCTTTAGACTGACAGCAATGACGATGTCGTCTTCTTGGATGTGCCCGTTCTCCAACTAAAATAACAGTGTCATCTTTCTCATTCTTCTTCCCTCCAGGTCCCTTAATTGATGGCAATATTGTAGCAGATATTTTACGAATTCCTCATGTCCATCTTGCTCCCTAAGTTTCAATATATCAAGGATTGGATGGCAGTTAACACTTGAAGACATTCCCTAGTCTTTATATGAAACATCTTCTTTACCCATGGGTCCTAGGGAACTTTTCCTAGTATTTTCTGCACTCTTCATTTTTCTAACCATTTTCTCTAGCTCTTCTGGCAAGATAGACTTCTTGTTAAGAAATTTTGGTGTCCAATTAACATTGATGTGGGCTCGGGAGTATAGAAATGATCATTGAGAGTATTGAACAAGTGTCTACTTGTAGATTGGGGCAACACAACTAGTCGATTGATAGCCAAAGTGGAAACCTCAACAGAAGGTTGAGCAACAAAAATACAGGCAGTATGTGGTGCCGTTAATGCAGCAGGCTTATACTGAGAAGCTAGAGGAAGAGCGACAGAAGCATTGGGATGCTTTTGGCTTTAAAGGAATTCTAATTCATGTTGTAGTGCATCAACAAAAATAAGAAACTGACTTTGCGATTTTGATGGAAGGCTCAAGTTATTTGCAGGGTCAATAGTGGGGAATGGAGAAGGAGGTAGCCCACTAGCCCAAGCTCGGTGCATTTCATTCATTTGTCGTATTAGTCTCCTAATCTCTTGCTTTAAACTCTTATTTTCTTGACTCTTTGTTTGATCCATGATGTCACTCTCTATATCCTTGTTAGACACAACTAAACCTTCTTCAGATTTGGTCTGATGTGAAGGACCATCCACAATGCCACAAACCAACCACCTTAAACTAACTGAACAAGAGGTAACAAAAGTGTTAGAGTTCAACATTTTTTCAAAACCTCTTTTTCTTCCTTTTCTTTTTGAAAAGATCACCGAACCTAAGAAGGGAGCCTACGTATCTCACTCCCAAGAGAGGAGAATTAGGTGTGCGTAGTTTGTGAAGTCTTGCCAAAATGGCCAATCAAACTCTTTTCCATTCTTTTTTTCTTTCTGTTGAAACTTTAAAAAGAAAAAACAACAACAAATTGTCAAAAGAATTGACGAAAATCTTTTTGCATTTTTCATCTTTAACACCCCTATACAAAATGAGGATCTATGATTACCAAAGAAAATCTTTTTCGATTTTCAATTTTGAATTTCACACAAAAATGAAACTTGAAACTATGAATGAAAAATCTTTTTGTAGTTTTCTTTTAAATATGTATATGACATCTACTCTAAATGAAGAGTGAAGAATTTTTTTTTTTGAATTTTTTTGAATAAGATCCCCGAACTCACAATAGGTTACCTACGTATCTCACTCCCGAGATAGGAGGATCAGGGGTGCGTAGTTCGTTCAGATTGGACAATTAAAGATTAAATAACAAATTAAACCTTGACTTATGAAACATTACCAAAGAAAAACGATGAAAAACGTCAATAAAATCTTTTTGGGATTTTTAATTTAACACTTCACACAAAAATGACACCAACAACTATGAAAGAAACATCTTTTGGTATTTTTGTTGTATTAAATGTTCAAAAGTTCTACCATCTTTTATGCATATTTTCTTTATAAAAAAACTCCAATTAAAAGAGAAATTCTAATATTTTTGAATTATGAATGCATGGTAAAGGAACAAAAGGAAAATATTTTTGATGGTTTTTTTTTTGAAGATGAGTGCGAAAGGTCAAAAAAAAAATGATTTGATTTGATTTTTTTTTATTGTAAAAAAAATCAAAAGCCATAAAAACTCTAAAAACTACGAAACTCTTTTTTTTCTCTCTCTCTTTTTTTAAATTTCTTTCAACACTTTTTTTTGTCTACACACTTTACTTCTAACACATGCTTCCCCAAATCGATCCGTTAAATGACCAGGATACCCTCAGAGATGCAACATTTAACATGTAGGGATGCTTTAGAGGTGAGTGGGCCCCGCTAGGTCTCAATATGATGCACATAAGCATGACCTAAAGGCTGACCTACGTCGGGGTTCACTACAAGGCTATTCGGGGGAGTGTATGGTCGATAGTGGCAGTGACAACTTTCCACCAACTCCATACGTACGACGGATCCCCCTCCTAAAATAAGGGTGACTCAACTAGAGTTCGTTTACACGACGTGAACTCCGAGACTTGTTGCAGAAAGAATTGACTCGGGTTATGCAAATGATGCTAGATATAAAGTGGTAACACAAAGAAAAACCATAAATAAAGAGCACGTAGGCACTCAACAATGATAAAATAAAAACGATATCACAAACAATGTCTATACACCCATAATGTCAAACTAAACTAATACAACACCAAAAAATAAGCTTGAATTCTGAAAGTTCCCCAGCAGAGTCGCCAGAACTGTTACACCCCCTTTTTTTTAACCTCAAAAACATTAATTTTAAGTTCGAAAGGGTTTTATTATTAAAGTGACAAAAATGAAGATTTGTTTCAAAAAAAGATTATTTACACATTTTTTTTTATTCAGAGTTGCCACTTGGTATAATTCCGTGTGCCAAGTCACCTTTGAAAAATCCTTTTCAAAATGATTTGACTCTCTAAAACTGGTTTGAGGATAGAGATTCTAGCTAAGGAATTCGATTGACCAAGGGGAAGGTGTAATGCACCCCTCGATTCCATGATTTGGCCATGGTATCTTGGTGGAGCATATCGGCTAATTTGACATTACAAATGTATAAAACACACAAAACAATCAATCAAACAAACAAAAAAAAATAAGTCCAAAATACAGTGTTCATTCCAATTATACAGTCTAAAATAAAAAATGCAAAAAATATAAATCCTATTCTGAACAAATCCTAATACTACGCTCCAATGCCTTACCCGATGCCTTGGGCCTTGATCACTAGCATCCTTTGCATACATGATACTTCGAGGCATTCCCCGTTGAATAAGTACAATTCCCCCAGGGCATTCCCCGGCAAATGAATACAATTTCAATTTTATGAGATAAACTAGAAAAGCATTCAACACATTCAACATTCCACTCATTCAATGCAACATCATTCCTAAATTCGCCTACCCAAACTTCAACTTTTGCCTATTCATTCAATGGCATAATCATGATATTGTCACATTCAACCTTCGATTTGTTCCAAAATAACTGACGACAATAAATCAAGACTAAAAAATATTCATTTTTATCAATTCCTATCATCCAAACCCCCACATTCTTTTTTAACACCAAATTTCAACAAATTCATGATTACTATTTCAACAGTCCATACCCATCTATTCAATGAAGTTGAGCAAACCAAATCAATATCACCCAATATTTAATCAAATCTCACAAAAATCAAACACATATGACAAACTAAAATGAGAGGAGATAGAATTGGACCTTTCGATGACTGATTTTCGTCGATAATAATATTTAAGAAAACCAGGACTTGGAACCTTATATAAAATAACCTCAACTGTGATGAATACAACTTGGTATAAAAGAATTTGAAACCCCAAAGAAGATTGAGACGGATGGAAAAACCCAGACCCCAGAATAGGAACAAGAACCGATGAATCCTAAAGCCCGATTTCAGCAAGGAAACCTAGAACTCCAATACGCGATGGAAAACTGATAAGAAAATAGTGTAGCCTGTGCTCCGGTGAGCTATCAACCACCAAAAATAAATGGAAATGGGGAATATTCCAGTGAGACCTAGGCATTTTCCAACCAAAACCGCTGGTTTCACTGTTTCTCATCGGATCTCTGTCGATCGCTCTCCATTATCTCGTTTTTTCTCTAATTCGTGAGAAAAATGGAGCTCTCTATATTATCCTTTTTCGTGGTATGTGACTGTGTGATTTGTGTGTAAATATGGCGTCTGTGTATTGTCGATCCAAGAAGAGAAAAAAAATAGATGATGGATGATGATCTCTGATGGAATCGTGAATGGGAGCCCCTTTTCTTGTATTTGTTATCTGGTGTTATTCCTATCCCTCTCTGATTTGTGAGATATATGTTCATATATTTTTTTTTAATTGTTATGGAAAAGAAAAGATAAGGAAAGTGTGAGTGGGGTGATGGGTAGGGTAGGTGGGTAGGGTATGAGGTGTAAAGTTGGTTAGGATAGGATTGTTATTTTTTGTATTTTATGGGGTATGATCACATGGATGAGGACACGTGGTAAGGTGAGCTAAAAACAGATAAAATCAACATTGGGAGGGACAAAATTAGGTGTCTACATTGAGGTTTCTAACCTTTTTAGACAATTTACAATATTTGGCAATATTACCAGACTACCACACCTTTAACATTTGCCACTATTGGGGGCAGGAAAAGTCGGTGTTACCGTCTAGTTTTGTTTAGGATGGGATGGTTTTGATTTTCAAGAAAAATTAGGCTTGGTAGTATAAAATTCCCTTTTTGAGGTTGGTTTTCTAAAACCCTTCTTCTTACAATAGGGGAGGCCAAATTGTTCACCGAGACTTCCTAAATCTCGATGGGTTTGAGCCCTGTCTTTAGCGAGTTGCCTTAATATCTTATCTTGCCGACAGATTTTTAAGGAAACTTGCTGAACTAGGCATGTGAGCTGACCATAAGTGATTTGCTCATTTTGAATAATCAAGTTGGAGTATTAGTTTTGAAGTTCTTCCATGACTAAGTCTCTAAGGGGCTTAGGCAATCTATCCAGGAATTTTTCTTTACAATATGGGAGGTTCCCATCAGGTCTTTCATAGATCCTCATATGAAAAGTATCTTTGTACCACCTGAAATAAGAAAGAGTTTTACATTTAAGATTGTTAAGTACTTCAGAGGATCTTTCTCTAAAGATACCTGGACTACCGATGAGGGTTTTGATAATAGTATAAATCAATATATTTGTGCAATCAGGAATGGTTTCTCCATCCCTAAGAATTGGTTCTCCTAAGGAGTCTACACAGACACTTTGGAAGATACTTTGTTTATCTTCCTCACTAAGATGGGTATCCCACCATCCTTTAAGATGGCCAGTGAACCGAGCTACTAGGACATGGTTAATGAGTTGATAGAGCAGTTGTGGGAAATTCTATAAGCAGTGGAAACCACTGTCATCCGCTGAAGTTTGGACAGGATGTTATACTCAGAACAACCATCTATGTTCCATTCATAGATATTATTGGAGTTGTAGTTATTCTGCTTAACATAAGGTCTTTCTTCTAAAGCTACGTCCAGAGGAGTGGCTCTAGGGTAATAAAGTTTTTGTGGCTTTCTCAAGTTGGAAGATTCAGTTTTGACAAGAGCTCTTTCCAGAGGAGGTTCTTCCTATGGCTGGCTATCATCTGAACTATCCTGTTGGAGAACCCCAACTGTAGTAGACGATCCAACACTTGGGGTCTCAGGAATGTGTAGGTGGAGGGATTTCTCAATTTGGATAATCCTCCGCTGAAGGTTAGATAGCGGTGGGAAAGACTTTGAATTATGCATTTGGATTTCCCTAGTGAAATTCGTAGGAATCTCGTAAGGCTGAAATAAAGGAGAGGTTGAGGTAGTCACCTCTGAATTAAGATTTAGAGATGGTTTTAAAGTAAAGTATTCACCAAGTGTATGAAGACACTTATTGATATAGTTATTTTGTTCGAAAATACTTTTAATGTGTTTACTAGTAACTGGTTTGTTTTCAGCCTTTCTTTTGAAAAGTGAAGCAACAATTGAGCTATTGGCATGAGAAATTGTAAAACCTTGTGATGGAGAAAGTTCAGCGGTGACATCCGCACCATTTTTGGTTTTCCATACTTATGAAACATTGATTGATTTAGAAAAAGAAAAATCTAATTGATCATATTTAGCGTAAGCCTTAAACCATTCAAAGAAATTAATTTATTTTTGGACAGAATGTAGAAACTCATAATAAATTTCTTGAATAGTTTTTATCATCTTTCGTGAAATTGGTAAAAAATCAAGTTCGTTTTAAAATATTTCCAGATGAACAAAATTCTGTTCCAAGAGTTTTCTTATCAATGTGAAAATCTTGACTTAAAACCGGCTGAGTAAGTTGGAGATTGGGGTGGATCATCATGGATCTCGGTGAGAGGTGTTTCCACAGAATATTTAGCTTGTGGAAATCTAGATTCAAAGTTAACAGTCTCAATTCTAGAAGGAAATGAGGAAACTGAATTCCTAGCCATCTGTATCTCAGGGAGAATAGATGAGGAGCCAGAGATTCATTGGCTTTGAGATCTTTGGAAAGAAATAGAAATAGTTCCTGTGGAGAACTGTCGGATATGAGAAACTGTAGTATTCTCAAGTTTTTCTGTTGGGCTGTATCTTGCAATATTCAACTCTGGGGGTAAGGATACTTGATTCCAGGAGATCTGCTTGGTAATTCGCAAGTGAGATCGTTGAAGGCCAGTTTGGAAGAGTACAGTTTCTCCTTTGTAGCTGTTTTTCATAGATCAGGAGGTAAAGTCAGTATTCTTGGCCTTATACTGAACTCTATAAATGACTGCTACTGGGAGAGATCTATATTTGGTTTTGTAATTGGATGTCTTAACATTGAGTGTTAAAGAATCTAATATATTTAGATCCTTTAAGGAAATGGTAAAATTTAGAAAACAGTCAAAGTAAATTGGACCATTACAAAGATTGGTTTCGACCATTCCTAGTAAGGAATTATCGAAGTCTAGGAACCTAGAATCCCTAAGACAAAGGAGTGGAGATGTATCTAAACCTTCTCGTGAAAGAGGTTTAGCTGCTATTTAGACTACGCCGAAATGGAGGTAATCGTATTTACACTTACATATTTAGATAGTCTTGGGTTGAGAAACTTGATATCCTGATGATCTGATTTAAGAGAGATAGTTTGTTCGATAGTGAAATATGGTATTCACTTGTTTAGAGATCGCCATCTGGAGGGATCTTTGTAAATTTGGTCTTGAGGATGCTTGGGAATTTTCTAACCATCAATTGATTGCTGCAAATTAGAGAAACTAATCTCTTCCTTGATTTTTGAACTTGAACAATTATAGGATGTTGAAGTGGATGAAGAGTTCTTAGAAGTAGAAGAGATGGGAAGACAGAAAGCCATAGAAAAATTTAAACAATAAACAATTAATAACAACAAGATTAACTTATAAGCTTCCTATCTTTGGATCAAGAGACTATTGAGTTCCATAAAGAAAAATATTCAAGTACTTAATTCAATATTATATGGAAGAGTCAAATCTGGTAATTAAATTAGTGAACTATTGCCTTAATACTATATGTTTTAGCTAGATCCATTTTATCTAAAAGGTTCATTAGTCGAATAGTCCAAAGGTTATAAATAACCATCTGTAAGTCCCTAAGTCTCCACTTGCAATCCAGCCATAAATGCTTAGGTTAAACAACTTACAATATAGATCTGAAAGATCAGAGTACTATCTTCAAAATAATCCTTTTATAAAATAAATCTCTTTAAGCCTAATAGATTAAGTCAAGTTTTACCCCTCATATTAAAGATCTGACAGTACTATATAATAGCAAGTTAAAAAAGGAATAATAATCTTTACTTTCCCCCATGACTCTGATACCAAGTATATATATATTTATAACAAAAAATAACAAAATATTTTAAAAAGAATTATATATTAAATTTTGTGACAAATCAAACTAAAATGAGATTGAAGGGGAGTAATGAGTGAGATCATATGGCATGTAGTAACATTTGAACTTAATAGTTTTGGTCTATTCCCACCTATTAGAGCACTACCAACCAAAACTTTTAGCATTGTTCACACGGTTCGGCGCGTGACAGTTAGATGTATTGGATGATGGTCCATGAAGATTAAAAATAAACCAAATATAATGGTAGTAGAAGTGGTATTGGCTTAAACATATAAGTGTATCGGTTAAATTGTTTTCGTTCCCTGAAAGTCTGAACCTGTGATTGTTGTTGGTTAGGTTTTGTATTTCGGATTAAGGCTAGTAAACTTTAAATTACACGCCAAGATAAGTTTCACAGTATGCATTTTCAAAAAATCCATGACGCCCTTCAGCAATTACACAATTGTACGCGTAACGAAAATGATATGCAGATCGATATGAATCATTATGAGGAACAAAATTGACGCAAGACGTTTATTAGGGTTTAAATACACTCTTATCCCTTATCTGTATCCCATTGTAATTTTCATTATACACTTGCCATAATTTTTAATTTTTCGAAGAATTCGCGATGCTCTTCAGCAGTTACATAGTTATACAAGTAACGAAAATGACAAGCAAATAGGAATCATTATGACAAAGGAAATGGATGAAATATGTTTATTAGGGTTTAAATACATTCTTATTCCTTATTTGTGTCCCATCGGAGTTTTCATTATTCACTTGCCATTATTTTGAGGTTTTTGGAGAATCTGCGATGCTCTTCAGCAGTTACATAGCTGTATATGTAACGAAAATAACATGCAGTTTTGAATCATTATGGGTAATGAAATTGATGCAAGACATGTATTAGGGTTTAAATACATTCTTATCTCTTATTTGTATCCCATTGCAATTTTCATTATTCATTTGTCATTATTTTGAAGAATCCGCGATGCTCTTAAGGAGCTACATAGTCGTCCACATAACGAAAATGACTTGCAAATATGAACCATTATGACGAACAAAATTGACGCAACACATTTATTAGGGCTTAAATACATTCTTATTCCTTACTAATAGATTCATTCTTTTTCCTTACTGATTTTATTGTTTGGTCATCTCAATCTACAATGCATGCCCTTTAATTATCACATTAAGCCAACGATTTAGGGGAAATAATTATTCTATAAAATGATACATATGAATAGTATATTTTCTAATGAACTCCTAGTTAAACATATCATCAAATTTTCATTTCAATATGTAACTATCAATTCATAAAATCAATATCAATTTTTTTAATAAGTTAATTTAAACATGTTCTTAACTTAGATGTAAACAAAACTAGGTGGATTAAATTAGTAGAGGAATAGTATACGTGGAAACAAGGTCCATTATAGTCAAAAATATTATTATATTAATTTTTTTATTAGTCAATCCTAATCTTTTCTCTTAGTAAATGAGCAATTATCCACATTAATTATCATCATTAACCCGCGTGTCAAAACATCCGTTTCTTATTCCTCAAGTTCTCAATGCCACTGCCACTGCCACTTCCCATCAACAATTAAGATAATCATCTCACATTCACGTAAGAGATTAATTTGCTCTGATACTAGTGAATGCAATGCTAAATTCATCAAAATGTTGAATTTTAATATGTGATGTAAATTTATATCCAAATTAGAAATCATAACGAATAGTGAATTTGAACTTCATAATTCATCGCCATATAACAAGAGAAATTATATTTTTTAAAGAACAAATTTTCAATATTTACATAAGAAAATGAATAAAACATCTTTGGTTTTCATCATAATTACTATTACTAGGCTCATAATTAAGTCATTATTATAACTCAAGAATTAATTCTAAACATTACTTAACATTAATACCATGATATTTATTCATATAATCTACTTGTCAAATGGAGTATGTGTAATTTATAACTAGTTAATCCAATCAACTTGTTAGCTTTAGGAGTAAACAAATTAAGTGCACTAATTTGGTGGATTATGATCTACGTGGCAACAAGATCCATAATAATTGCCAAAACAAAATTATTTTTTCCAGTTAAACATAATCTTTTCTCTTAGTAAATGTTCAATTATCCATACACTTATAACCTACACGTGTTGCATTGTCGTCACCACCACCACTTTTTCGTTTGTCAAGTTTTCATCACATGCACGAAAATTACGTACACGTGTGGCTTAGATAGATTACATTTCCATGTTTGAAATCTTTTCGTTCTCCTTCTGCCGTCACCATCACCACCACCAGTACCACTTCCTCCTCCATCAAGTTCCCATCACATCCAATAAAATTGCACGTACAGTTCTAGCCAATTATTTGAATCTTTTTTCAATTCTTCCGACCTTTTCACATCACACAAAATTCAAAAAAATACCTTCGAAAGACCATAAAATTATGAAAATTATAATTACAAAAAATAGAAAATTCAAACTATTAATTTGATGCCATTAAAACTCAAATCACATACATATAGCACTCAAACATTTTAGACAAAAACAACCCTAAAGATTTATTTAATTTTTTGATTTTGCTTTCAAGTTCAAATTTTTCTTCGACATTAACATTTCTTCCCCCATATATATACTAGTACTACTAATATTTCTCTTATCATCCTTTTTTTTTTAACTCTATCCTAGTTAGTGAAAATTAAAAGGAGGATTACACTAATAAAACAAGATTACAACTAATTAAGTAAAAGACATTCAATAAACCATGCAAATTATCCGATCATCAACTTCTGGTATTTCACATTTTCTTTGGCACCGGTGGAAAATTGAGGTCGATCTGAATGCCCTTAGTATCATTACCCATAAAATCAACCACTGATGAAGAATCTGACTCACTGAGATCTCCTGCATCGGAACCCATGATTATGGATCCGAATCCATTAGTATGACACATTTCACCACGATCAAGACCGCCACCACCACCACGAGCATCAAGATTATTTTGAGTCTGGGAGGAAAAGAACTTACCTCCTAGACAGTACAAGGACCTGCCGAGGGTTAGATCCAATGGGAGCGATGATGATTCAACTATCACCAGTTCCTCAGGAACCTCCGCCTTCTTCACCTTAGTCATTGCGGTAGATGATTCAACAGTACTCACCTCAGGGACTTCGAGTCAAATCAACAGGAATTAGGAAGTTTGTTTTCACCTTAACACCTCGAAACTCTACGGCTGCTGCATCATACGCCATCCCTGCCTCCATTGCTGTATCAAATGTACCAAACCATACTTGGCATTTCCTATGTGGATCTCTTATCTCCGCTGCGTATCTCCCCATGGCCTCTTCCTTACTCCGCGGTAATGCACCGCCGCCGCCATACGTCTATGCCTACGTGCCATTTTTTAGGGACGGGGGATAGTAATGTGATTTTTTTTTTAGTATGACAAAGTGATTTGAAGAAGTCATAAGGATGAGCGAAAGTATAGGGAGGAAAGAGTTGCTTAAATAGGAAAGTGGCGAAGGAAGAAAATAAAAATTTAGTCAACAGAGGGAGTGTTTGACTTGCCTGATGTAATTGTGGGTCCACATGTGATAGTTTATTGCTTAATTAAGAATTTTTTTGATAATAATGTCTTAAATATTTACTTTCTTCATTCCTTTTTAATTGCTTATTTTTTTAGAGTCAAATGCTATAAACTTTGATCAATATTTTAAGATGTATTTTTAATTAAATTAAAAAATTATAATTTATAGTAACTTTCATGTAGTTTTTGAATATTTAAATTTTAATTTTAAAATAATTAAATTAATCTATTCTATTTTAACTTTGAAACTTAGTCAAATTGACTCACGAAAAATGAGGGGAACAATTTAAAAGGAATGAAGGGAGTATAAATTTTACTCCTTCCGTTCTAATTTATATACGTCACTTTGTCTAAACTTTAAAAAAAGAAGAGAGATTTATGAAATTTATGATCTATAATAAGTCATAAATATTTGCGTGACAATAAATTATTTTATTAAGGATAAAAAAATATCTTTTAAAGTTAAATTGTTACTAAATACAGAAGTGTATCATTCTTACTGGGGAGGTAATATTGATCCTTATTATTTTTGGTTAGTTAAGTTTTAACTTTTGATTAAGTGATATGTGCACATCTCCGAAAAATAGCAATTAAGAATAGAGAATGTATACTAAGAAAAAGATTTAATTTTTTCTTTGTTATATGACACGATTAAAGGCCTTAAATAAAATGCAATATAATTACTTGAAACAAATATAAAGTAAAAAATATGTTTTAAATTTGAGTTTATTATTTTTAAGCTTAGAAATATGGAGGAGAAAACATTTTCATTTTTCCCTTTAATTTTAAGAAAAAACACCAAATTAAGCAATAAATTAAAAATTATTTACCCGTCATAGAATTGAGTAATAAAAAAAATTAAAGGATGTAATTGTTTGAGCTCGTAATAAATAATAACTTTTCTTTATGCTACACGAAAATAACTACATATAGTGTGTACATTATCGTATACAATTCATTTAATTATGTATACTTATAATAAATTAAATCATCATAATAATTTCGATCCTATTATAAATGTATTTACATTATAGTGAATGTCTATCAAGATCTAATAAGATCTAGTTGATATCTATCAGGATTTGATGTATTTGTCTTTTACTGTTAAACTGGGGGCAAATTTCCCCTGTAAATAGAAGCTTCCTTCATTGTAAATCATTCTTCAGGAGAAGAGATAAGAATTACTCTCTCTATTCTCTCTACTCTTCTTTCTTCTTTTTTATTGTTTTATAATATGTTATCAGCACGAGACTCTGCCAAATAAGGTGGGATTATAAATCTAAAGGATTTCAAGGTTAGTAATTCTTTATGTTATCTTTCTTTTGCTACTACTAATATAATTATTATTGAATTTGAGGAAAAATAATTGGTTTGGAGCCATTTATATTTTAAATTTAATCCTCAATAACAATATTATAAAAAAGGATGATAATATGTTGGGTTCATGTCCCATCGATTCATGTCTAAGACGCCTTTATATGGATAAGATGTTGACTCTGAACCTCAATACACCATACTGATGATATTATGATGGCTAAGACAAAATAATGGGTGTTTAATAAAAGGTCATGAAACATATCCCATTAGTATGCTCTATTCTATGAAGTGAATATGGTAGCATGAATCTGAAAGTTGACAACTTGCTTCATTATTGAAATAAGACACGTGATTGAATGCACGAATATAAGCGTGGAGAGACAATATCATAATAATCATCAAAAGTGATAATATTTTCATACGCTTATTATGATTATAAGATATGCTAGAGAAAAATTCTCTACATCATATGTATGCCTCGATTTGCTTTTGAAGTAGCAAAATTTTGAAAGAGGTTATAAGCTATCATAATTTGATAGGATTAAGGCACGATTATATTCCATTCCTGGGGAATGAGAAACTTATTAATGCAAACGTGCTCTTGATTGTGATTGTATCACAACTCACCTCCGAAAGAGGTTGAATAATTTTAAAATCTATTTCTGAAATAGTAAATCTGAAATTTAGTCATATAATAGTAAATATGAAATTTACTAAAGCAAAACACATATCATTGTAAACTTGGAGTTTACTAGATTAAAAGTTCATAAGTTGACATGAACGATTGCGATATCCAGAAGATGTGCATACTTAGTATTGAACATATATTGAAGAATTAAAAAATTCTTCATGATCATTAATGGTGCTTGTTCTCGTGATATGTTGATTGGACCAACTAATTTTGGGATTGGATCCCTCAAAATCTGAAAAGAGTAAATAGTGAATAAGGGTCCGTTCACATATTATGTGATATGTTGAAAAGATGCATCAATAAGATGACCATATGTACATTCATGGTCAACCTACGTTTGACATTCAAAAAGTTACTTGCTCAATATAAATTGAGCAGAATTTTCAGATTGTGTAATCAAGATAATTCATCTTGATGATGATGGTTTAGCATTGAATGCCTTCCATAAATAGTTGAACCATTACTAATGAGAACAAAATTTCATGTATTGGTACGAAATATGATATATTGCATAAAATACCACTTGTATGCACTAGATCAATATATTATGATTATTTCTCCATCTATTCCATCGAAGTTTTAATGTGCGGTATACGATTAATAAATATACCATGATGCACAAAAATGGATTCCTCAAAGAAGATGGAGGATGTATGTTAGTTTTTCTATCATAAGGGGGAGATTATAAGCAATTATAAAATATGTTAGGAATTATCATCAGATCCTCATCCAAAAGATAATTCAAGTCAAATACCGAAAGCATCTCATATTTAGCTGCAAGTGCTCCTATTTTGTGTCCTTAAAGGATAAAATCTATGCATGCGTAAAGCATGATAGACCAATCAGTTCCAAATGAAATAATTCTTCAAAATGATAAGGAGCAAATAATCATGATAAGAAGGTAATGTGCTCTTGAAGAGCCTACAACATAACACTTCATGAAACTTTATGAGAGGTTTAGGTACCTGAAAATAATGAAGTGATGAGATCTCAAAATGTTATGTCGCATTGTGAAACGATACAAAATAAGAAATCATCGATGATATCTTTGAGACAATATTGGAGTAATATTGTAAAAGATTATGAGGATCTAAATTTTGCGTTAATTTAAGCATACTGACGTAGAAATATTTATCAAGTGACTTGAAAGGATGCATTTTGGTAAGCGTAAAACTTATTTGATTTGCATTCCAGACACTTGAAGATGTCACACTTGACATGTTGGATATTGTTACTTGGCAAACATCCATATGATAATCCCCAAAGGATTCAAATTGCCTGAAGCATATAAAGTTTCTGAAAAACTTTTTATTATCTTTATAAGATATAATTTGATGATTTGAGTATCATTGAAACTCTTTGAGAGTTTTCAAAAGCAATAGAGTATTTGCTTAAATGAGAAACATGCAAAAATTGAATAAGGATCTATTTCGACCTCAAGAAAATACAATATAATTACTTTGAAACAAATATGAAGTCGAAAATTAATTTTTAAAATTTGGGTTTATTTCTTTTTAGCTCAGAAATATGGAGGAAAAAGTAAAATTCTCCTTTTCCCCTATCAAAGAATTAAGTGCTGAAAAAAAAGATATTTGTTTGAGCTAGTAGTAATTAATATAATTGTCGTTTACGTTAGCAACAGGTCGATAATAGAATAAATATCACATGCAAATAATCGTCGTCTACGTTACACGACAAACCAATAGTAGAATACATATCAACGGTGAATACTTGTCGTTTACATTGCGCGACAATCTGACAACAGATTGCATACGACGTGCGAATAATTTATTTTTTAACCTTACGTGATAAATCAATTGTAAGTTATATGTCACGTGTGATTAATCGTATAAATTTGATTTAATTACGTACGCATATAAAAGGTTCTGCCTTAAACATTTTCAATCATCCAACAAATAAAACTGACATAAAAGTAAAATTATATAGAACAATTAAAGGTCCTAAATAAAATGTAATATAATTTCTTGAAACAAATATGAAGGAGAAACTTAATTTTATAAATTTGAATTTATTGCTTTTTAGCTCAGAAATATGGAGGAGAAAGTAATAAGTGATGAAAAATAATATATTTATTTGAGATCATACTAAATAATAATTATAGTTTACATTATGTGACAAGTCGACAATAGATTACATTTTTCGTGTGGTTTGCTGTATAAATTTAATTTAATTATGTACACTTATAAAAAGTTCGATCTTAATGTTTTCAATCCTGTATAATTTATCTTTTTTATTAATTATAATCTTTTCTAAATGTATTTAATAAATTATTTAAATTTATTATATTCAATTGACAACAACAACAACAACAACAACAAACCCAGTGTATTCCCACCTGGTGGGGTCTGGGGGGGTAAGATGTACGCAGTCCATACCTCTACCTCTAAAGAAGTAGAAAGGCTGTTTCCGATAGACCCCCGGCTCAAGACACAAAACACCAGATACCACACAAATACAAAGTAAAGCACCGAAACAAGGTTACAAGATTACAAGATTACACAACATAACATCCATAACATAAATACAGCAGCCATAAGTAAAAGAAATAAAAACAGAAAGAAAACAGAGGGAAAACAGAGGAAAGCACCCAGATTCGTACTGAAACAAGAGATAAGGAACACGAAAAATCATAATCAGAATACTACCCCCAACAAGTAATTCCCTACACTAGCGACCCCCAACTGGCCTAGTCCTCTGCCCTAATTCGCGTCCTCCAGACTTTCCTATCTAGGTTCATGTCCTCGGTGAGCTGTAACTGCTCCTTGTCCCGCCTAATCACCTCACCCCAGTACTTCTTCGGCCTTCCCCTACCCCGCCTAAAACCATCCAACGCTAGCCGCTCACACCTATGAACCGGGGCATCCCTGCCCCTCCTCTTCACGTGTCCGAACCAGCTCAATCGAACTTCCCGCATCTTGCACTCCACTGGTGTCACACCAACCTTCTCCCTGATAATCTCATTCCGAACTCTATCCCCCCTAGTCAGCCCGCACATCCAACGCAACATCCGCATCTCTGCCACCTTCATTTTTTGGATGTGGGAATTCTTAACTGGCCAACATTCCGCTCCATACAACATGGCCGGACGGACTACCACCCTGTAGAATTTGCCTTTAAGCTTGGACGGCACCTTCTTATCACAAAACACCCCCGACGCGAGCTTCCACTTCATCCATCCCGCCCCAATACGGTGCGAGACATCCTCGTCAATCTCCCCGTTACCCTGGATCACGGACCCGAGATACTTGAAACTATCCTTCTTACAAACCACCTGAGATTCCAGCTTCACTACCACCTCATCCTCCAGCCTTACGTCACTAAACTTGCATTCCAAATACTCTGTCTTGCTTCTGCTCAACCTGAACCCTTTAGACTCCAGGGTTTGTCTCCACACTTCTAATTTATCATTCACGCCCCCTCGAGTCTCGTCAATCAGAACTATATCATCCGCAAAAAGCATACACCACGGCACCTCCCCTTGAATACGTCGTGTCAACACATCCATCACCAAAGCAAACAAAAAAGGGCTAAGAGTAGATCCCTGATGTAACCCTGTCAGGACGTTGAAGTGCTCTGAGTCTCCTCCCGCCGTCCTCACCTGCGTTTTTGCTCCCTCATACATGTCTTTAATTGCTCGGATATATGCCTGTGGGGCTCCACTCACCTCCAAGCACCTCCAAAGCACCTCTCTGGGACTTTGTCATATGCCTTCTCCAGGTCGATAAACACCATGTGCAGGTCCTTCTTCCTTTCCCTATACTGTTCCACCAACCTCCGTACCAGGTGAATTGCCTCCGTCGTCGAACGGCCAGGCATAAACCCAAACTGGTTTTCCGAAATAGACAATAACCGTCTCAGCCTCGTCTCGACCACTCTCTCCCAAATCTTCATAGAGTGACTCAATAACTTAATCCCCCTATAGTTATTGCAACTCTGGATGTCCCCCTTATTCTTATAGAGAGGGATCATGGTACTCCACCTCCAAGCCTCGGGCATCTTTGCCGTCTTGAAGATTTCGTTGGACAAACCAGTCAACCACCTTACACCAGCCTCTCCAACGAACTTCCAAAACTCCACCGGTATCTCATCCGGCCCCGTCGCCCTCCCCCTTCGCATCCTGCGAACAGCCTCTCTAACCTCTTCTACCCTAAACCGTCTACAATAACTAAAATCTCGACACTCCTGTGAGCGCTCCAAATCCGCTAACTCGATAGCTCTATCCCCTTCGTCATTTAAGAGCCTGTGGAAGTACGACTGCCATCTATCCTTAATGTGGCCGTCCTCCACCAACACTCTACCATCCTCCCCCTTAATGCACCTCACCTGATCGAGGTCTCGCCCCTTCCTCTCCCTAGCCTTAGCTAGTCTAAACAACTTTTTCTCCCCTCCTTTCCCCTGTAACCCTGCATACAAGCTCTCAAAGGCGGCCGTCTTAGCTGCCGTAACAGCTGACTTAGCCTCCTTCCTAGCTAGCTTGTACTCCTTTCTGTTTACCCGCTTCTCTTCTTCGTCCTTACTCTCAACCAACTTAGCATACGCCCCTTTCTTGGCCTCCATTTTCTTCTCCACCTCTTCATTCCACCACCAATCCCCCCGATGGTGCCCGGCTCGGCCCCTAGAGACACCCAACACCTCAGTTGCATTCTCCCTGATGCACCTCGCCGCCCTATCCCACATACTATCCACGTCCCCCTTATACAGCCACACCCCCATTCCCGCCAACTTCTCCCCTATCTCCCACACCTTCGCTGGCGTCAAGCCGCCCCACTTAATTCTAGGTCTACCCTCCTTACATCTCCTCTTTCTAATCTTCTTTATACCCAAATCCATAACCAAGAGCCTATGCTGGGTCGAAAGATTCTCACTCGGTATAACCTTACAGTCCTTACACAGCACCCTATCTCCTTTCCGAAGCAACAGAAAGTCAATCTGGGTCCTGGCTAACGCGCTTCGAAAGGTGATCAAGTGATCGTCCTTCTTCGGAAAGCCCGAATTCACCACCACCAGCCCAAAGGACCGCGCAAACTCCAAAAGAGTGGTCCCCTCTTCATTTCTGTCCCCAAAACCAAAGCCACCGTGCACATCACCAAAGCCTCCCGGTAACGCCCCGATGTGCCCGTTGAAATCTCCTGCTACCATAATCTTCTCCGAGCTAGGCACGCCTCTCACCACCTCCTCCAAAGCCTCCCAAAATCGCATCTTCTCCTCCCCCTCCGAGCCCATATGGGGCGCATAGGCACTACACACGTTCAAGGTAAACCCCCGGATGACCAACTTAATAGTCATCAACCTATCGTTGATCCTCTTCACCTCTACGACCTGGCCTCTAAGCTCTTCATCTACTAAGATGCCAACTCCATTCCTACGCCTCTCGCTCCCAGAGTACCATAGCTTATAACCATCCACATCCCTAGCCTTAGACCCTACCCACTTGGTTTCTTGGACACACGCAATATTGATCCTCCTCTTCCTAAGGATCTTCACCAGTTCTACGGACTTACCCTGAAGGGTTCCTATATTCCAAGACCCAACCCTCAGCCTACCATCACTATCCACCCGCCCTCCCAGACCACCCCCGCGGCCAAACCTTGGCCTCCCTCCCACTCCTGCCCTTTCCTCAACCCCTGCCCCCACAACAACCCCACGCCCCAACCCCCTCAAACATGACCCTATCCTACCATTACTGCCCACAGCCACTACTACGAGGAAAATAAGAAAATATAAAAATATTTAAGTAAAATAAAAATATAAATGATAGTAAAAACAGAGCAGCAGTAAGAAATACAAGCACACAAATCACACGCAAATGAAGGTACAGGGAGTAAGACTAGCATAATATAAAAATGAAATAGCAAAGGTTAGAAGTCACCGGGCGTCGGCTGCGTCGGCTGCTGGATCTGCGGGTGGGGGGGGTCTCGCCGGAGCTGGGGACTGTTGAAATCTTGCCGGAGCCGGTGGGGGGGGACTCGCCGGAGCAGGGAACCGACGGCCAGGGGGGCTGGGGCCGGCTGGTGGGTGCGCCGGAGCTGGGGAGCGAGTGGGCTGCCGGAGGTCGGCGGTGGCTCTGACGTTCGGCGATGGTGACGGCGACGGAGGTCTGCCGGGGGTCAGCGGAGGCTCCGAAGTTCGGCGCTGGTGACTGGTGACGGCGACGGGGTGGTCTGCCGGAGTTCTGCCGGAGGTCGGCGGCGCCAAGGTCGGCGACGGCGACGGGGGTCGGTACGGGACTGGGACGGCGACGGCGCCGGAACTGGGGACCGGGGGGTAGGGAGAGGAGAGGGGGGGGAGGAGGGGGGGGGAGAGAGCCGTTGGAAGCTGAGCTAAGAGAGAGAAGAGAGAGAGAGAGAGAGAGTTCGTGCCATTCCATGATCTATTCAATTGACATATTTAAAATTATCCATGTGAGCCCTTTGCTTTTTTCCATTTCAGATTAAATGTTTTATTTTATCAAGTTATCTTAAAAGGTATATTTTTTAAATATCTCTCTCTATATATATATATGATCCGGGGGTCTATCGAAAATAATCTCTCTACTTCCTCGGAGGTAGTGGTATGGACTGCGTACATTCTACCCTCCCCAAACCCCACTATGTGGGAATATACTGGGTTTGTTGTTGTTATATATATATATATATATATATATATATATATATATACATACATACTTGGCTCTAATACCAAGAATTTATGGCTGGATTGTCAGTGGAGACGTAGGGACTTATAGATGATTATTCATAACCTTTGGACTATCCGACTAATGAACCTTTTAGATAAAATGGATCTAGCTAAAATATATGGTATTGAGGCAAGATTTCACTAATTTAATTATCTCTTTCTCTTCTATATAATATTGAGTTAAGTACTTGAATATTTTTCTTTATGGAACCCAGTCATCTCTTAATCCAAGGATAGGAAACTTTTATGTTATTATTGTCGTTATTAATTGTTTATTGTTTAAATTATTCTATGGCTTTTCGTCGTCCCTTCTATTCTAAGAACTCTTCTTTCTCTTCATCCGCTTCAACTTCCTACAATTCTCCAAGTTCAAAACTCCAGGAAGAGATTAGTTTCTCTAATTTGTAGCAATCAATTGATGACTGGCAAATTCCCTGGCATCCTCAAGACCAAATTTACAAAGCTCCATTCAGATGACGGTCTCTAAAAAGTGACTACCATATTTCCACTGTCGAACAAACTATCGCTTTTGAATCAGATCATGAGGATATCAAGCATCTCAACTCCAGGACTATCGAAAGATGTAAGCGTAAGTACGATTACATCCTTACCAAATTTTCTTATCGGGAATTCTTGCAAGGAAGATAAGATGCCCTGAAAAAAGAAAAAAGAACCTCCACCTCCAAAAATTTCGACCCTTCCATATCCAGAAGATACCACCAAAAACGTAGTTATGCCACAACAAAAAACTTCAGTTGCACCAAAGAGACTACCAAATGTAGCAGCTGACACAAATTAGCCAAGATATCAAACCCGAGTTGATTATGCCATGCCGGGATTACCACAATCTTTCATAATGCAATCAAGTGCAAATATAATTTCAATTTTTAACACCAAGAAATGAGATGATTTACTCGACAAAGAAAACTAAGTTACTCAATTAGCTCAAACAGTTTCTATTCCCTGAGCAGAAGAAAATTTTAAACAATGGCGACTCCTCATAGGGGGAAGTAAGGATTATTATTCTTGTTTTAAACTTGCTATTATATGGTACTATCATATCTTTAATATGAATGGTGAAACTTGACTTAATCTATTAGACTTAGATCTATTTTATAAATGGATTATTTTGAAGATAGTACTATGATCTTTCAGATCTACACTGTAGATTGTTTAACCTAAGCATTTATGGCTGGATTGCCGGTAGAGACTTAGGGACTTACAGATGGTTATTTATAACCTTTGAACTATCTGACTAATGAACCTTTTAGATAAAATGGATCTAGCTAAAACATATAGTATTGAGGCAAGATTTTACTAATTTAATTACTAGATCTGACTCTTCCATATAATATTGAGTTAAGTACTTGAATATTTTTCTTTGCGGAATCCAATGGTCTCTTGATCCAAGGATAGGAAGCTTTTAAGTTATTATTGTTGTTATTAATTGTTTATTATTTAAATCCTTCTATGGCATCCGTCGTCCCTTCTCTTCTACTTCTAAAAACTCTTCGTCCCCTTCATCTGCTTCAACTTCCTATAATTCTCCAAGTTCAAAACTCAAGGAAGAGACTAGTTTCCCTGATTTGCAGCAATTAATTGATGACTGACAAATTCCCAGCATCCTCAAGACCAAATTTACAAAGTTCCCTCCATATGGAGGTCTTTAACAAGTGACTACCAAATTTCTATTATTGAACAAACTATCCTTCATGAATCAAATCATGAGGATATCAAGATTCTCAACCCTAGGACTATCAAAAGATGTAAGCGTAAGTACGATTACCTCCATTTCGACCTAGTCCAAATAACTGCTAAACCTCTTTCACGAGAAGGTTTAGATACATCTCTACTCCTTTGTCTTAGGGACTTTAGGTTCCTAGACTTTAATGATTCCTTAATAGGAATGGTCGAACTAGTCTTTGTAATGGTCCAATTTATTTTGTCTATTTTCTAAATTTTACCGTTTCCTTAAAGGATCTAAATATATTAGATTCTTTAACACTCAATGTTAAGACATCCCATTACAAAACCAAATCTGGATCTCCCCCAGTAGCAATCATTTATAGAGTTTAGTATAACACCATGAATACTAACTTTGGCTCCGGAGCTATGAAAAATATCTACAAAGAATAAACTATACTCTTCTAAGCTAACCTTCAACGGTCTCACTTGTCAATTCCCAAGTCGATCTCCTGGAATAAAGTACCCTTGCCCTAGAGTTGGACGTTACAAGATACAACCCCAACAGACAAACCTGTGAATATTATAGTTTCTTAGATCTGACAGTTCTCCGTAGGAACTATTTCTATTTCTTTCCAGAGATCTCAAATCCAACGAATCTCTGGCTCCTTATCTGTTCTCCCCGAGATACAGACAACTAGGAATTCAGTTTCCTCATTCCTTCTAGAATCAAAACTGTTAACTTGGAATCTAGAATTCCACAAGCTAAATATTCTGTGGAAACAGCTCCCACCAAGATCCATTATGATCCACCCCAATCTACAAGTAACTCTGCCTTAGGCACAGAGCTAGGGGTTTTAAGTCAAGATTTTCGCATTGATAAGAAAACTCTTGGAACAGAATTTTATTCAAGAAAATATTTTAAAACGGAACTGGTTTTTTACTAATTTCACGAAAGATGAGAGAAAAAATATTCAAGAACTTTATTATGAATTTCTAAATTTTGTTCAAAAACAAATTAATTTCTTTGAATGGTTTGAGGCTTATGCTGAATATCATTAATTAGATTTTCCTTTTTCTAAACCAATCAATGTTTCAAAAGTATGAAGTATCATAATGGTGTGGACATCATCACTGAACTTCCTCCATCATAACTTTTTGCAATTTCTCATGCCAATAGCTCAATCGTTGCTTCATCTTTCAAAAGGAAGGCTGAAAATGAACCAGTTACTGGCAAAGACATTAAAAGTCTTTTCGAACAAAATAAATATACCAATAAGTATCTTCATACACTTGGTGAATACTTGACTTTAAAACCATCTCTAACTCTTAAGTCAGAGGCGACTACCTTGTCCTCTCCTTTATTTAAGCCTTATATGATTCCTAAGACTTTCACTAGGGAAATCCAAATGCATAATTCAAAGTCTTTCCTACTGCTATCTTACCTTCAGCAGAGGATCATCCAAATTGAGAAATCCCTACACCTAGACGTTCCTAAGACCCCAAGTGTTGGCTCGTCTTCTACAGTTGGGGTTCTCCAATAGGATAGTTAAGATAACAGCCAACCAGAGGAAGAACCACCTCTTGAAATAGCTCCCATCAAAATAAAATCTTCCAATTGGTGAAATCCACAAAAACTTTATTACCCTAGAGCTACTCCTCCAAACGTAGCTTTGAAGAAAGACCCAATGTTATATAGAATAACTAAAACGCCAATAATATCTATGAATGGAACATAGATGGCTGTTCTGAGTATAACATCCTGTCCAAACTTCACCAGATGACAATGGTTGCCACTACTTATAGAATTTCCCACAACTGATCTGATCAACTCACTACCCATGTCCTAGTAGCTGGGTTCATAGGTCAGCTTATAGGATGGTGGGATACCCATCTTAGTGAGGAAGATAAACAAAGTATCTTCCAAAGTGTCCGTGTAGACTTCTTAGGAAAACCAATTCTTAGGGATAGATAAACCATTCTTGATTCCACAAATACATTGATTTATATTATTATTAAAACTTTCATCAGTAGTCCAGGTATCTTTAGAGAAAGAACTTCTAAAGTACTTAAAAATCTTAAGTGTAAAACTCTTTTTGATTTTAGGTGGTACAAAGATGTTTTTCTTATGAGGATCTATGAAAGACTTCATGGGAACCTCCCATATTGGAATGAAAAATTCCTGGATGGATTGTCTAAGTCCCTTAGAGACTTACTCAAAGAAGACCTTCAAAACCAATACTCCAACGAGATTATTCCATATGAGCAAATCACTTATGTTCAGGTCACAAGCCTGTTTCAACAAATTGCCTTCAAAATCTATCAACAAGATAAGATATTAAGGCAACTCGCTAAAGACAGGGCTCAAACCCGTCAAGATTTAGGAAGTTTCTGTGAACTATTTGGCCTCACCTCTTGTAGGAAGAAGGTTTATAGAAAAACAACCTCAAAAAGGAAAGTTTCTACTATCAAGCCTAATTTTCCCCAAAAATTAAAACCGTCCCATCCTAAACGGAACTATACGGTAACACCGATTCTTCCCGCCCCCAATTGTGGCAAATGTTATAGGTGTGGGCAGCCTGGTCATATTGATAAATATTGTAAATTGTCTAAAAAGGTTAGAAACCTCAACCTTGATGATTCTATCCGTAGCGAAATCCAACACCTCTTATTAGAAGAAAGTGGAGATTCGGATAGTTCTAATGACGAATTTGATTAGGAATTCAACCAAATCCAAAATGATGACCTGGAATCTACCCAGTCTAATCAAGAAGACCAACCAAAGATCAATGTTCTAACAAAACAACAAGATCTCCTCTTAGACATGATTAGCAATTTACAAGATTTCGATCAGAAGAAGTATTATTTAGACCAATTCAAAAAGACCCTAGATAAGCCTTCTACATCTTCATCTAGTGTATTTTCTCATCCCCAGATTACAAACACTTACAATATCACTGACGTCCTGAAGCGGTTTTCTTCTAGTAAACCTAAGTTAGTAACTTTTCAATACCTCTAATCTAAGATAGTACTCCTTAAGAGGAAATTAGACAAGACTTAGATCACCTTGTGCTCCAATAATTCTCCACGAAGGTTGAACAGTCTCAGTCGGTAGATTTCACTGACCCATTGGATTGAAATATTGAAGAGGGAGATTTCCTTATTCAATACATTTCAAGGATTCCCATCAGAAGATGGCATACCCGGATAACCTTGGTGATTAACAAATCATTTATCCTAGATATCATTGCCTTGTTTGATACAAGTGCAGACCTCATTTATGTCCAAGAAGGACATATCTCTACTAAGTACTTCTAAAAAATCCCTTAGGGCTACAAATGGTAGTAAACTAAGAATAAGTTACAAACTTTCCGATGTCGAATTATGAAATTCCCTAGGAAATTCGCTTTTGTTGTCCTCTACTTCCTTTGTTCTAGTAAAGGATATAACTAGTCCTGTAATGCTAGGCACCCCCTTTATTGTAACTTTAATTCCTTTCAAGGTTTACTCATACGGGAATAATTATTGAGACCAACAATATATTTCTCCCATTTGACAAACTGCCCATTCAAAAAATTTTATCGTCTCTAAAAATCAAAGAGGCTCAAATTAATTTTCCAAAAGAAGAAATTGCATTCCGAAGACTAGAGCAACAACTTTAGGAACCTTCTCTTCAATCTATGGTCAGGACCTTAGAAACAAAGATTGAAAAAGAGCTTTGCGCTTACTTTCCCATAACATTTTGGAATCGCAAAAAGCATATGGTCAGGCTTCTTGACGAGCCTGACTTTGATGAAAAAACCATTCCTACCAAAGCTCGTCCAATTCAAATGAATCATAAGCTGACAATTTATTGTCAGACGAAAATCAATGATCTTCTAAAAAAAAAAGATCATCTCACCTAGTAAATCTCCTTGGAGTTGTGTTACCTTCTATGTCAATAAAAGTTCCAAAATTGATCGAGGAGCCCCTCATTTGGATATCAACTACAAACCTCAAGATTCCGCCCTTCGATGGATTAGATATCCTATTCCTAATAAAAAGGATCTTCTCCAATGGCTTTATGCTGCTATATGTTTTTCCAAGTTTGATCTAAATTCAGGGTTTTGGCAAATCCAAATTAATCCAAGAGATCATTATAAAACTGTTTTTACAGTACAATTTGGGAAATATGAATGGAACATAATGCCCTTTGGCCTAAAAAATAATCCTTCCGAATTTCAAAAAATAATGAATGGCATTTTAATTCTTTTTCAAAATTCATTCACGTGTATATTGATGATGTTTTAGTGTTTTCCACCAGCATTGATCAACATTTTAAATATTTACGTGTCTTCTTTTAATATCATCAAAGATAAAGGGTTAGTTTTGTCCAAAACTAAGTATAGTTTTTTTGATCAGATTTCTCAATCAAAAAATTTGCAATGGTACTATTACCCCAATTCAAAGATCCATCCAATTTGCTGACAAATTTCCTAATCAAATTCTTGATAAAACTAAACTTCAACAATTTTGAGGATGTGTTAATATATAGAAGATTTTATTCCTGGGCTCAACAATCTGTTGAAACTTCTCTACCATAGGTTGAAAAAGCCTCCTCCTCCATGGACACAAATTCATACCAATGTAGTTAAAGAAATCAAATTAAAGGCAAAAGACCTCCCTTGCATATCTCTCCTCGATACCTCTGCATTCAAAATAGTTGAAACAAATGAATCAAACATAGGCTATGGTGGCATTTTAAAACAAAAGAAACATGACAAAGAATAGTTGCATTTGCATCAAAACATTGGAATAAAGCTCAGCAAAATTATCCTACTATCAAAAAAGAATTTTTAGCAATTGTGTTATGCATTTACAAATTTCAAGCTGATTTGTTAAATCAAATTTTTTTACTAAGGATTGATTGTAAAGCGGCGAAATCTATTTTACAAAAATATGTAAAGTACCTTGCCTCTTAACATATATTTGCTAGATGGAAAGCAATTCTATCTATTTTTTATTTTGATATTGAATATATCAAAGAGATCTCTAACTCTATACCAGATTTTCTTACCAGGAAATTCTTGTAGGGAAGATAAGATGCCCAGATAAAATATCAAAGGACCTCCACCTCCACAAATTCCAGCTCTTTCATCTCCAGAAAAGACCACCAAAAAAGTTGTTACACCACAACAAAAAACTTCAGTTGCACCAAAGCAACTTCCACATCTAGTAGCTGACACAAATCAACCAATATATCAAACCTCAGATTATGCCATGCCTGGATTACCGTAATCTTTCATAATGCAGTAAAGTATAAATCTAATTTCAATTTCCAACACCAAGAAAGGGGCTAATTTGGTCGACGAAGAAGACAAAGAGACTCAATTAGCTCAAACAGTGTCTGTCCCCCAGATAAAAGAAAATTTTAAAAAATAGAACCTACCTATGGGTTGTAGACACCTAATTTTGTCCCATCAAAAATATTTCTTATTCTGATATCACACAATTTAATCCCATTCTTTTAATTTTTCTCCAAGAAAATAAATAACCACCCCATCTTTTATTTATTTATTTATTTATTTATTTATTTTTGTTTTGTTTTTATCCCAAAAAAACAAGTCATGACAAACTTTGTCTCATTCTAACATTCCAACAACCCACCTAATAAAAAATGGACACCTAATCCCTACCTCTCCAATTAAAAAAACAATAACACCTCACCACTCACCAAACAACCTCACCACCACCCCCTCTATGTGACCCCTACCTTTTTTTGTTTACACGTTTTCTTGCCATCTCCATATATAGAAAATGACAATACATAAAAGAGGAGGATTCATTGTGGTCCACAGAATAACAAAAAACACAAAACACAAAACAACACCATCACCTCAATATTTCATAGGCACTCAATCATCTTCTTCACGATATATTCACTCACATTCACTGATAAGAAGGAGAAGGAGATACTCATCCTTAAACAACCTCACACCCTCTCCATTTTCTCTATTGATTACACAGAAAGAACGCTACACATAGAAAATGAGGTAGATAGAGAGAGGGAGTAGCAGAGAGGAGAGACACAAAAAAGAGAGGAAAAGAGATATGGGTTTCTGTGTTTTTCACCTTCATCCACGCCCACACACGAAAAACACACACACACGATGCACACAGTGAAAACAACAAAAAATTTGAGCAAAAATAGCATGAGAATCAAAGGAGAAAACAGAATTCGGGTTTTTGGTTAGTGTTCCGGCGACCCCTTCGCCGGAATCTCATCTTTCTCTTTTGATTTCTGGGTGAATCCAATCGGGAAATGATAATCTCACCAGAATTTGTCTCGATTCATCATTACTATCGCTGTCAGGGCTCACCGGAGCTAGGGTACACTGATTTCAACTTTCTGTGGCATTGTTGGAGTGTTGGGGTTCATCTGTTTTCGCGTTTCATCGTCGAAACCAGGTTTCCATCTTGTCGAATTGCTTAGATTTGGTTTTATTTTTATTCTTGGGTTTTTGAGATTCGAATTTCATCTTTCTATTCAGGGATTTTCTATTGCTGTTCGAAGTTGTTGATTCGAATGTTTATAATTGAGTTTGGTTTCCTGAATTAAAATTTGTTCGGATTGGGATTGGAGATATCAAGTTGGATCTTTGTCATTGTTGAACCTAGAAGTCGAGGTTCTCGGGCGTGGTTCTATCTCCGATATATTGAAAGCGACACTTGAGGTCCAATTCTACCTTCTCTTTAATTTTTTATGTAAATATGGATGATTTGTTATTTGATATGTTTGAATCTTTGTTTTTGTGTTGGTTGATGTTGAATTTGAATGTGCAAATTTGGATTAACAGTCAAATAATTGATTAATTATTTTGAGAATGAATGTGGGAAGGGATTGATATCGATAAAAGTAAATTTGGATAATTTTTGATTCATTGATGATGTTGAAATGTGATAAGAATCATGATAGGTCGAGTTGGATAGGAAAATAGTAGGTTCGAGTAGGCAAATTTAGAATTTTTGGATTGTTAAATGTTGAAAATGTTTGTTGAATGGTTTTATTTTATGAATTTGGATCGATTGTATTCATTCACCGGGGAATGCCCCGACGTATCATGTACTTGAAGGACGCCCGTGATGAAGGCCCGAAGCATCGGATATGGCATTGGAGTGTAGTTTAGGATTAGCGTAGGTTTACTTTTCAGTACCTTTTTCATTTTGGGTTATAATAATTGGACCGAACATTATATTTTTGGACTGGTTTTGTTTGTTTGATTGATCATTTTCGTGTGTTTTTGTGTGGTTTGTACATTTTGTGGTATCAAATTAGCCGATATGCTCCAGCAAGCGACTGTGGTCGAACCACGGGATCAAGAGGTTCCTAACACCTTCCCCTCGGTCAACGGAATTCCTTAACCGAAATATCTATTCGCGGATCAGTTTAAAAGATTCAAAATCATTTTTTTTTTGACAAAGGATTTCCAAAGGTGACATGGCATACCTGATTTATGCCAAGTGGTGACTCTGAGTGTTTGAATATAAATAATCCTTTTCGAAAAAAATCTTCTTTATTGTCACTTCAATAATAAAACCCTTTCAAGCCTTAAAAACTCAAACTAATCTTTTTGGTTAAAAAAGGGGTGTGATAGCCCTGGAGACTTTGCTGGGGATTTTTTGAAATTTGAGCTTATTTTGGAGTTGTATCGGCTTAGTTTGACACTATAGGTGTATAGACATTTTGTTTATGTTGTTTTGTGTTATTGTTTACCATTGTTGAGTGACTATGTTCTCTTTTTTTACAGTTTTTACTTTATGTGTTACCACTTTATATCTGGCATCATGTGCATAACCTGAGTCTTTCTTTCTGCAAAAAGTTCGTAGTACACGTGAGTATACAATCTATAGTTGAGTCACCCTTATTTCAGGAGGGGGAGCCGTTGGGTTGTATGGAGTAGGTGGACAACTAAAGCAATCCACTATCGACCATACACTCCCCCGAACACCCTTGTTAGTGGACTCCAACGTAGGTCAGCCTTTAGGTCATGCTTATCTGCATCATATTGAGACCTAGCAGGACCCACGTGACCCTTTGCAGGAGACTCACCTCTAAAGCATCCCTACGTGCTAAATGTTGCATCTTTGAGGGTAACATGGTCATTTGACAGACTGATTTGGGGAAAACATGTGTTAGAAGTAAAGTACGTAGGCAAGAAATGTTGAGAAAAAAATAAAAAAAATAAAAGTGAAAAGTGAGTCGAAAAGAAAAAAAGAGAGTTTTGTAGTTTTTAGAGTTCTTTATGGCTTTTGTTTTCCACGATTCAAATTTTTTTTTTTAATTTTGCACTCATTTTTCAAAAATAAAAAAATACATCAAAAAGATTTTCCTTTTGTTTCATTTAGCAAGCATTCACAATTCAAAAACTCCAAAACGATTTTTTTAAGAGCTTTTTATAAAATAAAAATTCAAAAAACGGGTGGTAGAAATTTGTACATTTCATATAACGAAAATACCAAAAAGATTTTCTTTCATAGCTGTTGATGTCATTTTTTATGTGAAGTGTCAAATTAAAAACTCACAAAAAAGATTTTGATATGTTGTTCATCGTGTGTCTTTGGTCGTGTCTCAAGTCAGGGTGCAATTTATTATTTAATCATTAATCGTCCAATCTGGACGAACTACGCACCCCTGATTCTCATATTTTGGGAGTGAGCTATGTAGGGAGCCTATTATAGGTTTGGGAATCTTATTTAAAAAATTCAAAAAAGATTTTCTTTACTCTTCATTTAGAGTAGCTGTTTCAAATGTTTTGAAAAGAAAAATACAAAAAAAAAAGGATTTTCCTCAATAGTCGTAGGTTTTATTTTTGGTTGATCTTATTTCAAAAAATCCAAAAAGATTTTCTTCACTCTTTATTAGAGTAGTTGTTTCATATACATCTTTAAAAGAAAATAACAAAAAAGATTTTCCTTTAATAGGTTCAAGTTTTGTTTTCGTATGAAATTCAAAATCTAAATCCCAAAAAGATTTTCTTTGGTATCATAGGTTTCATTTTGTATAGGGATTTTCAAAGCTGAAAAACTCAAAAAGATTTTCGTAAATTCTTTTGAAAATTTGTTATTTTCTTTTAAAGTTTCAAGAAAAAGAAAAAAGAAAGGAAAAATAGTTTAATTGGCCATTTTGGCAAGACTTCACGAACTACGCACACCTGATTCTCCTCTTTTGGGAGTGATATACGTAGGCGCCCTTCTTGGGTTCGGTGATCTTTTCTAAAGTGATAAAAAAAGGGTTTTGAAAAAAGGTGTGGAACTCTAACGCATTTGATGTTTCTTTTGTTCAGTTATTTTAAGGTGGTTGGTTTGTGGCATTTTGACTGGATCTCTATGGTGCACCAAGTTACAGAGAAAGTTATGGCCAACAAGGATACCGAGTTTATTGTCACTAAATCGATAGGGAGTTTAGGGAATGAGAATTTAGGAGCTAATGAAGAGATTCAAAAATTAAGGCAACAAATGATAGAAATGCATCGAGCTTGGGCTATTGGGTTTCTGACTCCTCCAGTTCCTAATGATAATTTGGAATATCTTTCTAGCTTGCCTCCCGTGTCACATGGACAATTTCCCATTTTTGTTGACATGCCACAACATGCATCAGGGACTACTCCGGGACAACACTATCCAAACACTTCCAATATTCCTTTCCTCACTCCTCCACATAAAACTACCCCTTACTAGGATCCATCTATTGTTCATGCTTTTGCAGCGCCAACCCCGCCTAAATCTCCTACTTTTAATTCCAATCCAACGGTTGTGATTCCTCACTCTAAAAGTGACCCTGTATTGAATATTTCAAGTGATCAACATTATGCTCCCGAGCTCATATTTAAGTCGACTGATCCTTATGGCTACACTCATCCGCCTGAATTTGCTTTTAATGCTGAAAATCCTGTTATGAAACAAGAACAAGAAGAAATGAACAGAAAATTGTGAAGTTTGGAACTGGCTACGAAGAATCTCCAAGGGCCTGGAGGGGTACAAAAGTATCTCATTTAAAGATCGGTGCATGTTTCTAAGTGTTCATCTCCCTTTCGATTTTAAGATGCCAAAGTTTGAGAAGTATGATGGACATGGGGATCCGGTGGCGCATTTGAGACGTTATTATAACCAACTAAGAGGCATCGAAGGCAAAGAAGAACTGCTCGTGGCTTACTTTGATGAGAGTCTTTTGGGTCTAGCTTCGGAATGGTTTGTTGACCAAGAAATTAACAAGTGGATTAGTTGGTGTGACCTAGCTAATGGATTTGTGCAACAATTTCAATACAATGTGGAGTTGATCCCTGATGAAAAATCCCTAAATAGTAGAAAAAAGAAGAATACATAGAGCTTCAGGGAGTATGCGATTAGATGGCACGAATAAGCTGCTAGAGTAAAACCGCCAATGAAAGAAAGCAAAATAGTGGAGGTGTTTATTCAAACACAGGATGAAACATATTATCAACACTTGTTACCTGCATTAGGCAATTCATTTATTGAGGTCCTTAAAATGGGGGAGATGATAGAAGAGGGAATTAAGACTGGTCGTATTTTTAGTTTTGCAACATTGAAAGCGACAAATTAAGAAATTCAAAAGGGTTCAGAAAGTGTTGGGGAGACAAATAATGAGGAAGTTTCATCTTCTATTGTAGTTGGACAGCGGGCACGGTCAAGAAGACCCCGTTGTCGTCACTCTCAGGATCAAACCCAAGTTCATGCATAAGCTCCACATAATCACTCCCAAAATCCATTATACTCTGCTCCTCTACCTCTGTATCTAAAATATAAGGCACAACCATATGTTCAACCCCCATGTTACCCAAAGTGGAACACACTAACTCCCCAGAGTCATCCTCTAACTCCACAAACATACCAAAACCCTTCTAAGCCTGATTTTCCATCCAAGCCAAACGATGAAATGAGGCAGAAGTCGAGAGATCACTTTACACCAATTGGAGAGTCATATGCCAGTTTATTTTAGAGATTAGTACAATGGGGCATGATCACTTCTCTCCTTGGTTGCACTCTTAATCGACGTTCAAGAAATTTTGATCCTAATGTACGATGCGCGTATCATTCTGATGCTCAGGGTCATAGTATTGAAGATTGTCGAGATTTGAAAAGAGAAATTGAAAAGATAATTCAAGATAGATCAATTAAGATGCAGAACATTGACAGTGTGGGAAGATCTAGTCACGCTGATATGTAAACTAGTGGATAAGTTGTCAGGCTGAGCAATTAAGAAGTCACCTCTCTCCCTACTAGGAACAGGTCTGGTAGTTTTTTTTAGTTTTCTTTTCTATTTTTTGAATTATTTTAGGGTTTTAGTTTGGGATCTATCTTGTTTTGTCCCTTTGTCATTTAGGTTCAAACCCTTCTATATTTTTTTCAACTAAATAAATTGTCCCTTTTCCTTTGCATTTTAAATATGTGTTGTTTGTTTGTTTTCTTTATACAGTACATTTTATGTTGACTCTGGTGATATGACATGCTTGCGGAATTTTTAGCCAGATCCTAAAATCCAATTTAACCATGAAACATTGGATCATAGCGCTAAAGTTAGGAGAAACATCTGAGAAAATAGTAGACTGCTAAGATATTTGGTGACAAGTTCAAGCCTTCTTTGAAAATTAAGGCCATTTATTTTGAGAATCACAAGAATAACTTGGTCATCAATTGAAAGACATATCTCAATTAGGTCAAATACTATCTGCATGATCCTGTCAAGAGGAACAGAAAGAAAATCAACTCCACGAAAGCATGAGTCATTCAAAGTGAAGGATGTACAACAAATGTGGAGTTGTATGTTTGAAAAGTATAGAAAAAGAGGTGACACACATGCTTGGGGCACGTTAGTATTGTAAAACATGTCATAAGTGATGTTGATCGTGTACTTTCACATTGCAAGCTATGTACTAGTATTTTCAAGGATTGATATGACGAAAGCATTTTATTCTACTATCCAAATATTGTGTCATCCTTTGTTTACCCCATTTGAGCCTTAGTTTTATTTTCTTTCATATCCCTCTTTTGGAATCAAGATAAAGACAACAAATCTCAAAAGAAAAGTATCGAGCAAGAGAATAGAGTCAGAAAGTTTCAAAAAAAAAAGGAAAGAGAGAAAAATATGTCCATAAAAGAAGAAAAGGGTGTCCAGAAATTAGAGTTAGAAAAATCACAAAGAAAAAAAAGTAAAAAAAAAGAAGAAGAAGAACAAGTCAGAATCAAGCTAAAAAGAATAAGCTGCCAGAACTACGCATGACCTGATTCTCCTCTCTCGGGGGTGAGATACGTAGGCTGCCCTAATCCGGGCTCGGTCCAACCATATAAATAATTTAGAGTCACCCAGTTAAAAGAAACTGGGGCATGAGTTAATCCTCATTGTTTTGAGTCGATTCTAAAAGTTGTAAGTCCTACCCCACTTCAAGTGTTGTTTGGGCCTCATGTCATCCTTTCTTTCTAACCTTATCCAAAAGTCAAGTTACGACCAAAGAAAGACCTTCAGATCAATCTTTGAGAATGCTAAGGCTTAGCATGTAATGGATATAATGACATATTATGGGAACTACTCGTATTCCTCAGCATAAAAAATCAGGAGAGAAATAAAAATAAGAGAGTGTTATTGGTGAAAACCCTCACGAGAACCATAAGGTGATGGTAAGTTGAGAGAGATAAAATGAGAGAGTCTTATTAGTGAAAACTCCACGAGAACCATAAGGCGATGGTGAGTTAAGAGAAAAATGAGAGAGGCTTGTTGGTAAAAATCCTTCAATGTGCCACTAGCTGAATGAGCTCTTTGAATGAAATGGGTCCAAGCAAGTAACTCAGTTTCAGAGCCGTTAACTCAAGAACAATTGGTAAAAAGCTTGGATGGAAAGATCAGGCAGCTTGATCCAAAATGCAAGGCATAATCATTTGAGTAGACTGCCATTTCTAGATAAATTTTTCATTTCTTTATTTCAAATGGGGACATTCATTGTCTTTTCTTTCTTCTCTTTATTTTTTATTTTATTTTCTTTAGTCAGTTTTCCAAATAAAAATCATTGTCATTTTTTTTCTCTCTTGTCTTTGAGTCAAGTCCATGTCAAAACAAGTGAGAAAAGATTTCAAAACTAGCTACCAGCTTCTTCAATTGTGCAAAGCAAGACAAAAGGCCAAAACATAAAAGAGACATAATTGTGAGCCCAAATAAGGCATGCAGAAAGTTGTGTCAACCGACAAGTCTGGAAACTCATGGAAATACCAAGGTTCAGAAGGTTTATCTGAGAAACATGACAAAGTAGAGATATTGTATCTGTTTTAGAGTCACTCTTAATAATCTGAGTTCGGGTGAATGATGCAGCAAGCCAGTGACACATGCTAATGGTTGAAAGCAAGATTAAATGTGACAGGGGCAAGAGCGATTTCCATGAAATCCAAAGCCACAAACCAGCCACCATGTTTTTAAACAAACAAGGTTTCTTTGTATGAAACAGGAGAACATGCTACCTTCGAATCAAGGATTTCAAAGCCTAAACATCAAAGGCCGTAATATTCTCACTTCTAAAAATGCACGAGGAAATGTTGATGCACAGATTTTGTATTCAAAACCATGGTAAAACTCATAAATCCAATATCTCTAGGAGACACACTTCCTTATTTGGGTAATTCAAGCAATATTTGTAAGGAGACACACTTTCTTGTTTGGGTTATTCAAGCAACATTTGTAAGGGGACGGACTTCCTTGTTTGGAAAATTCAAGCAATATTTATAAGGAGACGCACTTCCTTATTTAGGTAATTCAAGCTGCATTGGTAGGAAGACGCACTTTCTTATTTCGGTAATTCAAGCGGCATTTGTAAGGAGACACACTTCCTTGTTTCGGTAATTCAACCGGCATTTGTAAGGAGACGAACTTCCTTATTTGGTGAATTCAAGCAAACATTTTTGAGGAGATGCACTTTCTTGTCTGGATAATTCAAGCAACATTTGTAAAGAGACGCATTTCCTTATTTGAACAATTCAAGAAATATTTGTAAGGAGACACACTTCCTTGTTTGGTAGTTCAAGTGGTATTTGTAAGGAGACACACTTCCTTGTTTGGATATTTCAAGCAACATTTGTAAGAAGATTCACTTCCTTGTTTCGGTAATTCAAGTGGCATTTGTAAGGAGATGCACTTCCTTGTTTGGGTAATTCAACCGACATTTGTACGGAGATGCACTTCCTTGTTTGGACAATTCAAGCAATATTTGTAAGGAGAACACTTTCTTGTTTGGTAATTCAAGTGGTATTTGTAAGGAAATGCACTTCCTTGTTTGGACAATTCAAGATACATTTGTAAGAAGATGTACTTCTTTGTTTCGGTAATTCAAGTGGCATTTGTAAGGAGACGCACTTCCTTGTTTTGGTAATTCAAGAGGCATTGGTAAGGAGACAGACTTCCTTGTTTGGACAATTCAGGCAACATTTGTAAGGAGACACACTTTCTTATTTGGGTAATTCAAGCAACATTTGTAAGGAGACGAACTTCCTTGTTTGGGAAATTCAAGCAACATTTGTAAGGAGATGTACTTCCTTGTTTGGAAAATTCAAGAAACATAATTAAGAAGCCACACTTCCTTGTTTGGATAATTCAAGCAACATTGGTAAGGAGACACACTTTCTTATTTTGGTAATTTAAGCGACATTGGTAAGGAGATGCACTTCCTTGTTTTGGTAATTTTAGAGGCATTGGTAAGGAGATGCACTTTCCTAATTGGGTATTTCTAGCAACATTTTAAGGAGACACACTTTCTTATTTGGATAATTTAAGCAGTATTGGTAAGGAGACACTCTTCCTTATTTTCGTAATTTAAATGGCATTGGTAAGGAGATGCACTTTCTTGTTTTGGTAATTTAAGAAGCATTGGTAAGGAGACGTACTTCCTTGTTTGGACAATTCAAGAAATATTTGTAAGGAGATGCACTTCCTCATTTCCTTATTTGAGTAATTCAAGAAATATTGGTAAGGAGACACACTTCCTTGTTTTGGTAATTTAAGTGGAATTGGTAAGGAGACAAACTTCCTTGTTTTGGTAATTCAAAGGCATTGCTAAGGAGATGCACTTTCTAGTTTGGGTATTTCTAGCACCATTTGTAAAGAGACACATTTCTTTGTTTGGGCAATTCAAGCGGCATTTTGGAAGGAGATGCACTTCCTTGTTTGAGTAATTCAACCGGCATTTGTAAGGAGACGCACTTACTTGTTTTAGTAATTCAAGCAATATCTGTAAGGAAACGTACTTCCTTGTTTGGGTAATTCAAGCGGCATTTGTAAGGAGACACACTTTCGTGTTTTGATAACTCCAGCAACATTGGAGCCTACCGGAAGCACAAGGAAAATAAATGGAAATTCAAGCAACAAACTTTGAGATACCTCACTCGACTCTACAACTCGGTATAGTCCATCTCCTTCCAATCCTTTAAGATACCTGTCACTTGATTCCCTCATAACTTGGGTAGGTAGGATGTCCTAAGTCAAGACTTGGTATCCCTCCTTCCTTCTGTTTCATTCTTTTAATAATGGTCGGGACAAAATTCTATCTCGTTGTCTACTTCTTTGTTTGAAAACACTTCATGTTTACATTCAAAGGGGGCATGCTGTAGACACCTAATTTTGTTCCGTCAAAAATATTTCTTATTCTGATATCACACAATTTAACCCCATTCTTATAATTTTTCCCCAAGAAAATAAATAACCACCCCATCTTTTACTTATTTATTTATTTTTGATTCATTTTTATCAAAAAATAATAAGTCATAACAAACTTTGTCTCATTCTAACTTTCCAACAACCCACCCAATCAAAAATTGACACCTAACCCCTACCCCTCCAATTAAAAAAAAGACAACACCTCACCACTCACCAAACCACCTCACCCCCCCCCACGTGACCCCCTACATTTTTTTGTTTACACCTTTTCTTTCCATCTCCATAAATAGAACAAGACAATACACAAAAGAGGAGGATTCATTGAGGGCACACAGAATAACAAAAAACACAAAACAACACCATCACCTCCCAATTTCACAGGCACACAATCATCTTTTTCGCGATATATTCACTCACATTCACTGATAAGAAGGAGGAGAAGATACTCAACCTTAACAACACCTCACACTCTCTCCATTTTATCCATTGATTATACAAAAAGAACACTACACACAGAAAATAAGGTAGATCGAGAGAGAGAGAGAGTAGCATAGAGGAGACACGTGAAAAAGAGAGGAAAAATATCTCGGTTTCGGTCTTTTTCACTGTCATCATGCACACACAGGAAAAACACATGCACACAGTGAAAAAAACAAAAAAATGAGCAGAAATGGCATGAGAATCGAAGGAGAAAATAGAATTTGGTTTCCTGGTTAGTGTTCTGGAAGCCCCTTCGTCGGAATCTCATCGTTCTCTTTTGAGTTCTGGGTGAATCCAATCGGGAAATGGTAATCTCGCCAGAATCTGTCTTGATTCATCGTTACTACCGCTGTATAGGCTCACCGAATCTTCGGCTACACTGATTTTGACTTTCTGTTGCGTTGTTGGAGTGTTGGGGTTCATCTGTTTTTAGGTTTCATCATTGAAACCGGGTTTCCATCTTGTCAAATTTGTTATATTTGGTTTTATTTTTATTCTTGGGTTTTAAGATTCGAATTTCATCTTTCTATTTGGTGATTTGCTATTTCCGTTCGGAGTTGTTGATTCAGAAGTTTATAATTGAGTTTGGTTTCCCGAATTAAAATTTGTTCGGATTGGGATTGGTGATATCGAGTTGGATCTGTGTAATTGTTGAAGCTCAAAGTCGAGGTTCTCGGGTGCGGTTCTATCTCTGATATATTAAAAGCGACACTTGTGGCCAATTCTATCTTCTCTTTAATTTTTTTACATGAATATGAATGATTTGTTATTTGATATGTTTGAATCTTTGTTTTTGTGGTGGTTGATGTTGGATTTGAATGTGGAAACTTGGATTACTAGTCAAAGAATTTATTAATTATTTTGAGAATGAATGCGGGAAGGGATTGATCTCGATAAAAGTAAATTTGAATAATTTTTGATTCATTGATGATGTTGAAATGTGATAAGAATCATGATAGGTCGAGTTGGATAGGCAAATAGTAGGTTCAGGTTGGCAAATTTAGAATTTTGGATTGTTGAAAATATTTGTTGAATGGTTTTAATTTATGAATTTGGATCGATTGTATTCATTCGCCTGGGAATGCCCCAATGTCACATTTGTATTCATTCACCGGGGAATTCCCCGATGTATCATGTACTAGGAGGACTCCCGTGATGAAGTCCCAAAGCATCAGGCAAGGCATTGGAGCGTAGTTTAGGATTAGTGTAGGTTTATTTTTCAGTACCTTTTTCATTTTGGGTTGTAATAATTGGATCGGACACTATATTTTTGGAGTGGTTTTGTTTGTTTGATTGATCATTTTTGTGTGTTTTTGTGTGGTTTGTACATTTTGTAGTATCAAATTATCTGATATGCTCCACCAAGCAACTGTGGTCGAACGAACCACGAGATCGAGAGGTGCCTAACACCTTCCCCTCGGTCAGCAGAACTCCTTAACCGAAATCTCTATTCGCGAATCAGTTTAAAAGAGTCAAAATTGTTTTTTTTGAAAAAGATTTTCCAAAGTGAGGTGTGGAGACAAACTCTTGAGTCTAAAGGGTTCAGGTTGAGCAGAGGCAAGACAGAGTATTTGGAATGCAAGTTTAATGACGTAAGGCTGGAGGACGAGGTGGTCGTGAAGCTGGAATCACAGGTGGTATGTAAAAGGGATAGTTTCAAGTATCTCGGGTCTGTGATTCAAGGGAACGGTGACATTGACGAGGATGTCTCGCACCGTATTGGGGTGGGATGGATGAAGTGGAAGCTAGCGTCGGGGGTGTTGTGTGATAAGAAGGTGTCACCCAAGCTTAAAGGCAAATTTTACAGGGTGGTAGTCCGTCCGGCCATGTTGTATGGAGCGGAGTGTTGGCCAGTTAAGACTTCCCACATCCAAAAAATGAAGGTGGCAGAGATGCGGATGTTGCGCTGGATGTGTGGGATGACTAGGGGGGATAGAGTTCGGAATGAGATTATCAGGGAGAAGGTTGGTGTGACTCCAGTGGAGTTTAAGATGCGGGAAGTCCGATTGCGCTGGTTCGGACACGTGAAGAGGAGGGGCATGGATGCCCCAGTTCGTAGGTGTGAGAGACTAGCGTTGGATGGTTTTAGGCGGGGTAGGGGTAGGCCGAAGAAGTATTGGGGTGAGGTGATTAGGCGGGATATGGAGCAGTTGCAGCTCACCGAGGACATGACCCTAGATAGGAAGGTCTGGAAGACGCGAATTAGGGCAGAAGACTAGGGCCAGTTTGGGTCGCTAGTGTAGGGTTTTACTTGTTGGGGGTAGTATTCTTGTTATGATTCCGTGCTCCTTGTTTTAGTAAGAGGCTGGGTGCTTTCCTCTGTTTCTTTCTATTTATGGTTGCCGTATTTATGTTATTTATGTTATGTTATTTATGTTATGTTGTCTTGTAACCTTGTTCGGTGCTTTAATATGTATTTACCTGGTATCTTGTGTCTTGAGCCGGGGGTCTATCGGAAACAGCCTTTCTACTTCTTTAGAGGTAGAGGTATGGACTGCGTATATCTTACCCCCCCCAGACCCCACCAGGTGGGAATACACTGGGTTTGTTGTTGTTGTTGTATTTTCCAAAGTGACTTGGCACACCCGATTTATGCCAAGTGAAGACTCTGAGTTTTTGAATATAAATAATTCTTTTCGAACAAATCTTCAGTTTTGTCACTTTAATAATAAAACCCTTTCAAACCTTAAAAACTCAAACTAATCTTTTTGGTTGAAAAAGGGGTGTGACATGGGTCTTAAATATCTACCCAGCATGTCAGGTGCCAACAAAAGGGATTATTTGAGAGATTTTCAGATCTTTCAAAACATGTGTTCGCAAGCGGAAGTCTCAAGCCACACACTATTTCAGTTTGTGGTTTCTAAGAGCACCATAAAAAATCCAGTGTAGAAAACCCCATTAATTTTTTCTTTAACTTTCCACAAAATGATTCGAATATTTGTTCTGTACAAACTAACACAATTTCCTCTCCAACCCGACAATCAATTTCTTCAAGTAAAGGATCCTCCTCAAATGATCCGACATATTTAAAAAAATGATAGTGTTTTGCCAATAATCCAAATTAAAGTTGAGTATTGACACTCTAACCTCCAAGGGGTAGCTAAGCAAATATTTAGCCCTGCAACAAATTTTATTCAAAAAACTCCTGCCCATACCTAGAAGTTTTATGAATTCATACTAACAGACACCAAATCCTATTTGTTCAAACCCCACAAAGAAAAACAAACCCAGTCTTATGTTACTCATACCACAGTGTGGATTAACAAAATCATCTTACCATAAGAGTGGGGTACGCATCCTGCAAAATATTAAAAGTTTACTGGGGATTTTGAACCCCAATATTATAATTATTTTGATTATCAAAGAGCGTGCATGAATGCATTCACCTTCCAAAATAAAACTAACAAACATTCTTGATTTTTACTCTAGGAAAAACAACTAGCTTCAGAATTCTCCAGTGGTTTCTAGACCAATGGTGGCCAATTTTTGGCCACACCTTTGAGATCCTTCCTCCCCCAGTCTAATAAGGATACAAATATTTTACCCAAAGATTTCATGATGACCATCAAATTTCTTTGCTTTTACAGTTTTTCCACAAGTTTCATATTCCTTGGATATTCCATAGAAATTTGCCTTTCATAAACTAGATGGGGCATAAAGGACTTCCATGGTTATCCATCTAGGTCTATTGCAAATGATACAAGAATTGGGATCCGACGGAAGCTTACATATCAGAAGTAGAAAAGTTGTATCAGATACCAAGTACACGGAAGTGACACCCCTAAAATATAGAGGGAAATACGGGAAAAAAGGATAATGAAATGAAGCAAGTTTTAATGACACAATAAATTAGGCGGCAGGACTGACCATATGTTAATGATGCAACTAATTAAATAAAACAAAGAAAGAACACAAATTATGAAAATTAAATTGTGATATTAATATCAAAAATAAATTTGAAGATTATAAATAGAGAGAGAGAGCAAACTCCTAGCCAAGTAATCTAGAGAGAGCTTCTTCCAAAGAAAATAATGTGTTCTCCTCAAGAAGAGGAACGGGATATTTATAGCCAAAATATGCTACAGTAAAAGTGCTACAGTAGCACTTTTAATTATTGCTACAGTGTTACTACAGTGATCTACAATAACATCCACCATAATTGAGCTACCGTAACATTGACTATCATTTTTCAGCAATTGATTGCTGATGTCATGCATGACATCAGTGTTTTGATTACTCTTTGATGATTTCAATTTGGTGTCGAATTGACTGAATATCTTCTTCATCATCGTGTCTTATTTTTGTTGTTGAAATTTGATTTTTGGAAATTTCTGCTTTAGTTTGTTGGAGAATTTTTTTCATTTGTTGAATGAAATCTCCTCGACTACCTGACTTAGCCAATTGTGGGGTTGCAATTGATTTTTGTTGTAGAAATGAGATTTGGGCGGCGTCTGTTGAGGTCAAACATCTTAGATTGCGTATGAACCACTTTTCTACTTTTGGTACGTAAGCTTCCATCGGATCCCAATTCTTATACCATTTGCAATAGCCCTGGATGGCTAACCATGGAAGTCCTTTGTGCCCCTCTAGTTTATGGAAGGCAAAATTCCATGAAATATTCAAGGAATATGGAAGCTGTGGGAAAATTATAAAAGCAAAGGAATTTGATGATCATCATGAAATCTTTGAGTAAAATATTCGTATCCTTCCTGAACTTGGGGAGGAAGGATCTCAAAGGTGTGGCCAAAAATTGGCCACCATTGGTGTAGAAACCACTGGAGGAATTCTGAAGCTAGTTGCTTTCCCAGAGTAAAAACCAAGAATGTTTGTTAGTTTTATTTTGGAAGGTAAATGCATTCATCCATGCTCTTTGATAATCAAAATAATTATAATATTGGAGATCAAAAACCTTAGTAAGCTTTTGATATTTTGCAGGATGCGTACCCCTCTTTTGGTGTGATGATTTTGTTAATCCACACCGTGGTATAGGTAACATAATACTGGGTTTGTTTGTCTTTATGGGGTTTAAACAAACAAGATTTGGTGTCTGTTAGTATGAATTCATAAAACTTCTGGGTATGGGCAGGAGTTTTTTTGGATAAAATTTGCTGCCGGGCTAAGTATTTGCTTAGCTACCTCTTGAAGGTTGCAGTGCCAATAGTCAACTTGAATTTGGATTATTGATAAAGCACTTTCATTTTTGAAATATGTCGGATCATCTGAGGAGGATCCTTTACTTGATGAAATTGTCTGTGGGACAGGTGAAGAAATTATTTTATTTCTATAGGAAAAATATTTGAATCATTTTGTAGAAAGTTAAAGGAAAAATTAAAGGTGTTTTCTTCCTACACTAGATTTTTTATGGTTCCCTTAGCAACCACAGAATGAGATGATGTGTGGCTTGAGGCCTCCACTTGCAAACATATATTTGGGAAGATCTGAAAATCTCTCAGATAATCCCTTCTGTTGGCACCTGAAATGCTGGGTAGATCTTTAAGACCCATAAGTAGGCGCCATTAAGGCGCCATTATTTAAAATTGTCTTTTGTCCGGAGGACAGGCATTGTTTGAGCTAATTAAGTCTATTTGTCTTCTTCGTCGACCAAATCAACATATTTCTTGGTGTTGGAAATTGAAATTGGATTTTTACTTGATTGAATTATGAAAAATTATGGTAATCCCAGCAAGCCATAATCAGTTGAGGTTTGATATCTTGGATGGTTTGTGTCAGCTACTACATTTGGAAGTTGCTTTGGTGCAACTGAGGTTTTTTGCTTTGGTGTAACAGCTTTTATGGTGGTCTCTTCTGGAGATGGAAGGGCCAGAATTTATGGAGGTGGAGGTTTTTTTTTTTTTCTTTTTTTTTTTCTGGGCATCTTATCTTCCCTGCAAGAATTCCCTGGTAAGAAAATCTAGTATAGAGTTGGAGCTCCTTTGATATATTCAATATCAAAATAAAAAATAGATAATATTGCCTAGAATCTAGCTAATATATGTTTGGAGGCAAGGTTTTGTACATCTATTTGTAAAATAGATTTTGCCGATTTACAATCAATCCTTTGTAAATTTTTTTGATTTAATAAATCAACTTGAAATTTGGAAATGCATAACACAGTTGCTAAAATTTCTTTTTTGATAGTAGGATAATTTTGCTGAGTTTTATTCCAATGTTTGGATGCTAATGCAACTATATATTCTTTATCATATTTTTTTTTGTTTTAAAATAGAACCATAGCCTATGTATGATGCATCTGTTTAAACTATTTTGAATGCAGAGGGATCGGGGAGGGATAGGCAAAAGAGGTGTTTTGCCTTTAATTTGATTTCTTTGACTACATTGCTATGAATTTGAGTCCATGGAGGAGGAGGCTTTTTCAACCTATCGTGGAGAGGTTTCAACAGATTGTTGAGCCCAGGAATAAAATCTACTCTATAATTAATGCATCCTAAAAATCGTTGAAGCTGAGTTTTATCAAGAATTTGATCGGGAAATTTGTCAGCAAATTGGATGGACCTTTGAATTGGTGTAATAGTACCATTACAAATATTTTGGCCGAGGAATCTGATACCGACTTGAAAAAGACTATACTTAGTTTATAACAAAACTAAGCCATTATCTTTGATGACATTAAAGAAGACACGTAAATGTTTAAAATGTTGATCTAAGCTGGTGGAAAACACTAAAACATCATCAATATACACAAGAATGAATTTTGAAAAAGGACTAAAAATGTCATTCATTGTTTTTTGAAATTCGAAAGGAGCATTTTTAAGCCAAAGGGAAATACGTTCTATTCATATTTCCCAAATGGTACTGTAAAAGCAGTTTTATAATGATCTCTTGGATCAATTTGGATTTTCTAAAATCCTAATTTTAGATCAAACTTGGAAAAAATTGTAGCAGCATAAAGCCGTTGGAGAAGATCCTTTTTATTAGGAATAGGATATCTAATCCATCGGAGGACGGAATTGAGAGTTTTGTAGTTGATAACCAAATGAGGGGCTCCTCGTTCGATTTTGAAACTTTTATTGACATAGAAGGAGGCACAACTCCAAGGAGATTTACTTGGTGAGATGATCTAGTTTTGGAGAAGATCATTGATTTCCATCTGACAATGGATTTTGATCTCATGATTTATTTGAATTGGACGAGATTTGGTAGGAATTGGTTTTCCATCAAAGTAAGGCTCGTAAGGAAGCCTGACCATATGCTTTTTGCGATTCCAAAATGCTGTGGGAAGGTCAGCGCAAAGCGCTTTTTCAATGTTTGTTTCTACGGCCCTGACCTTAAATTGAAGAGAAGGTTCCTGAAGTTGTTTCTCCAGTCTTCGGAATGCAATTTCTTGTTTGAGAAAATTAATTTAAGCCTCTTTTTTTTTTAGAGAGGATAAAATTTTCTGAATGGGCAGTTTTTCAAATGGGAGAAACATATTGTGGGCCTCAATAGTTATTCCCGTATGAGTAACCTTGAAAGGAATTAAAGTTTCAATAAAGAGGGTGCCTAGTATTACAGGACTAATTATATCCTTTACTAGAACAAATGAAGTAGAGGATGACAAAAGCAAATTTCCTAGGGAATTTTGTATTTTAACATCAGAAAATTTGTAACTTATTCTCAGTTTACTATCATTTGCAGCCCTAAGGGCTTCCACAGATTTTTCGAAGTACTAAGTAGGGATAAGTCCACAAAATTGAGGTCTGCATTTGTATCAAACAAGGCAATGATATTTAGGACAAATGATTTGTTGATAACCAAGGTTATCCAAGTGTGCTATTTTTTGATGGTAATCCTTGAAATGTATTGAAAAAGGAAATCTCCCTCTTCTATATTCCAATCCAATGGGTCAGTTACGTCTACCAGCTGAGACTGTTCAGCCTTCGTAGAGAATTGTTGGAGGACAAGGTGATATAAGTCTTGTCTTGCTTTGCTTTGTCTAATTTCCTCTTTAAGGAGTACTATCTCAAATTGGAGGTCTTCAATAGTTACTACCCTAGGTTTAATAGAATCAAACCTTTTCAGGACATCAGTGATATTGTAAGTATTTATAATCTGGGGATGACAAAATACACTAGATGAAGATGTAGAAGGCTGGTCTAGGGTCTTTTTGAATTGGTCTAAATAATATTTCTTTTGATCGAAATTTTGTAAATTGCTACTTATGTATAAGAGGAGATCTTGTTCTTTTTTTAGAACATTAATCTTTGGTTGGTATTCTTGACTAGACTGGGAAGATTCCAAGTCATCATTTTGGATTTGGTGGAATTCCTGATCAAATTCGTCATTAGCACTATCTGAATCTTCGCTTTCTTCTAATAAGAGGAATTGGATTTGGCTAAGGACAAAATCATTAAGGTTGAGGTTTCTAACTTTTTTAGGCAATTTACAATATTTGGCAATATGACCAGACTGCCACACCTTTAACATTGCCACTATTAGGGGCAGGAAGATTTGGTGTTACCTTCTGGTTTTGTTTAGGATGGGATGGTTTTGATTTTTGGGAAAAATTAGGCTTGGTAGTAGAAACTTCCCTTTTTGAGGTTGGTTTTCTATAAGTCTTCTTCCTACAATAGGGGAGGCCAAATTTTTCACCGAGACTTCCTATATCTCGATGGGTTTGAGCCCTGTCTTTAGCGAGTTGCCTTAGTATCTTATCTTACTGACAAAATTTTAAGTCAACTTGCTGAACTAGGCATGTGAGCTGACCATAAGTGATTTGCTCATTTGGAATAATCTCGTTGGAGTATTGGTTTTGAAGTTCTTCTTTGACTATGTATCTAAGGGGCTTAGGCAATCCATCCAGGAATTTTTCTTTTCAATATGGGAGGTTCCCATCAGGTCTTTCATAGATCCTCATAACAAAAGCATCTTTGTACCACCTGAAATAAGAAAGAGTTTTACACTTAAGATTGTTTAGTACTTCAGAGGACCTTTCTCTAAAGATACCTGGACTACCGATGAGGGTTTTGATAATAATATAAATCAATGTATTTGTGCAATCAGGAATGGTTTCTCCATCCCTAAGAATTGGTTCTACTAAGGAGTCTACACGGACACTTTAGAAGATACTTTGTTTATTTTTCTCACTAAGATGGGTATCCCAAGCTGGCCTATGAACCCAGCTAGTAGGACATAGGTAGTAAGTTGATCTGAGGAGTTGTGGGCAGTTCTATAAGCAGTGGAAACCATTGTCATCTGCTGAAGTTTGGAAAGGATGTTATACTCAGAACAACCACCTATTTTCCATTCATAGATATTATTGGAATTGTAGTTATTCTGCATAACATGAGGTCTTTCTTCTAAAGCTACGTCAGGAGGAGTGCCTCTAGGGTAATAAAGTTTTTGTGCCTTTCTCCAGTTGGAAGATTTAGTTTTAATAGGAGCTGTTTCAAGATGAGGTTCTTCCTATGGCTGGCTATCATCTGAACTATCCTATTGGAGAACCCCAACTGTAGTAGACGAGCTAACACTGGGGTCTCAGGAATGTCTAAGTGAAGGGATTTTTCAATTTGGATGATCCTCCACTGAAGGTCAGATAGCGGTGGGAAAGACTTTGAATTATGCATTTGGATTTTCCTAGTGAAATTCGTAGGAATCTCGTAAGGCTTAAATAAAGGAGAGGACGAGGTACTCACCTCTGACTTAAGAGTTAGAGATTTTTTTGAAGTCAAGTATTCACCAAGTGTACGCAGATACTTATTAATATAGTTATTTTGTTTGAAAAGACTTTTAATATATTTGCCAGTAACTTGTTTGTTTCCAGCCTTTCTTTTGAAAAGTGAAGCAACGATTGAGCTATTGGCATGAGAAATTGTAAAACCTTGTGATGGAGAAAGTTCAGCAGTGATGTCCGCACCATTTATGGTTTTCCATACTTATGAAACATTGATTGATTTAGAAAAAGAAAAATATAATTGATGATATTTAGCATAAGCCTTTAACCATTCAAAGAAATTAATTTATTTTTGGACAGAATTTAGAAATTCATAATAAATTTCTTGAATATTTTTTTGTCATCTTTCGTGAAATTAGTAAAAAATCAAGTCTGTTTTATAATATTTCCAGATGAATAAAATTCTGTTCCAAGAGTTTTCTTATCAATGTGAAAATCTTGACTTAAACCCCCTAGCTCTGCGCCTAAGGCAGAGTAAATTGGAGATTGGGTTGGATCATCATGGATATCGGTAGGAGGTGTTTCCACAGAATATTTAGCTTGTGAAAATCTAGATTCAAAGTTAACAGTCTCAATTCTAGAAGGAAATGAGGAAACTGAATTCCTAGTCATTTGTATCCCGGGGAGAACATATGAGGAGTCAGAGATCCGTTGGCTTTGAGATCTTTGGAAAGCAATAGAAACAGTTCCTGTGGAGAACTGTCGGATCTGAGAAACTGTAGTATTCTCAAGTTTGTATGCTAGGCTGTATCTTGCAATATCCAACTCTGGGGCAAGGATACTTGATTCCAGGAGATCTACTTGGTAACTGACAAGTGAGACCGTTGAAGGCCAGTTTGGAAGTATGGTTTCTCCTTTGTAGCTGTTTTTCATAGATCAGGACCTAAAGTCAGTATCCATGGCCTTATACTGAAATTTATAAATGATTTCTACTGGGAGATATCTATATTTGATTTTGTAATTGGATTTCTTAATATAGAGTGTTAAAGAATCTAATATATTTAGATCCTTTAAGGAAACGATAAAATTTAGAAAACAGTCAAAATAAATTGGACCATTACAAAGACTAATTTCGACCATTCCTAGTAAGGAATCATTGAAGTCTAGGAACCTAGAGTCCCTAAGACAAAGGAGTGGATATGTGTCTAAACCTTCTCGTGAAAGAGGTTTAGCTGCTATTTGGATTAGGCCGAAATGGAAGTAATCATACCTACGCTTACATATTTCGATAGTCTTGGGTTGAGAAGCTTGATATCCTCATGATTTGATTCAAGACAGATAGTTTGTTCGAGAGTGAAATATGGTAGTCACTTGTTTAGAGATCATCATCTGGAGGGAGCTTTGTAAATTTGGTCTTGAGGATGCCTGGGAATTTTCCAGTCATCAATTGATTGCTGCAAATCAGAGAAACTGATCTCTTCCTTGAGTTTTGAACTTGGAGAATTGTAGGATGTTGAAGCGGATGAAGAGGATGAAGGGTTCTTAGAAGTAGAAGAGAAGGGACGACAGAAAGCCATAGAAGAATTTAAACAATAAACAATTAATAACAACAATATTAACTTATAAGCTTCCTATCCTTGGATAAAGATACTATTGGATCAATATTATATGGAAGAGTCAAATCTGGTAATTAAATTAGTGAAATCTTGCCTCAATACTATATGTTTTAGCAAGATCCATTTTATCTAAAAGGTTCATTAGTCGGATAGTCCAAAGGTTATAAATAACCATCTGTAAGTCCCTAAGTCTCCACCTACAATTCAGCCATAAATGCTTAGGTTAAACAACCTACAATGTAGATCTGAAAGATCAGAGTACTATCTTCAAAATAGTCCTTTTATAAAATAAATATCTTTAAGTCTAATAGAGTAAGTCAAGTTTTACCATTCATGTTAAAGATCCGACAGTACTATATAATAGCAAGTTAAAAAAAGAATAATAATCTTTACTTTCCCACATGGCTCTGATACCAAGTATATATATATTTCTAACAAAAAATAATAAAATATTTTTAAAAGAATTATTTATTAAATTTTGTGACAAATCAAACTAAAATGAGATCGAAGGGGAGTAATGAGTGAGATCATATGGCATGTAGTAACATTTGGACTTAATAATTTTGGTCTATTCCCACCTACTAGAGTACTACCAACCACCACTTTTATCATTGTTCACACGGTTCGGCACGTGATAGTTAGATGTATTGCATGATGGTCCATGAAGATTAAAAATAGACCAGATATAATGGTTGTAGAAGTGGTATTGGGTTAAACATATGAGTGTATCGGTTAAATTATTTTCATCCCCTGAAAGTCTGAACCTGTGATTGTTGTTGGTTAGATTTTGTATTCCGGATTAAGGCTAGTAAGCTTTCAATTACACGCCAAGATAAGTTTCAGAGTATGCATTTTCGAAAAATCCGTGACGCCCTTCAGCAATTACACAGTTGTACACGTAACGAAAATGCCATGCAGATCGATATGAATCATTATGAGGAACGAAATTGACGCAAGACGTTTATTAGGGTTTAAATACATTCTTATCCCTTATATGTTTCCCATTGTAATTTTCATTATACACTTGCCATTATTTTTAAGTTTACGAAGAATTTGCGACGCTCTTCAGGAGTTATATAGTTATACAAGTAACAAAAATGACATGCTAATATGAATCATTATGACAAATAAAATTGATGAAAGACGTTTATTAGGGTTTAAATACATTCTTATTCCTTATTTGTGTCCCATCGGATTTTTCAGTATTCACTTGCCATTATTTGAGGTTTTCGAAGAATCTGCGATGCTCTTCAACAGTTACATAGTTGTATATGTAATGAAAATAACATGCAGTTTTGAATCATTATGGATAATGAAATTGATGCAAGACGTGTATTAGGGTTTAAATACATTCTTATCTCTTATTTTTATACCATTGCAATTTTCATTATTCATTTGCCATTATTTTGAAGAATCTGCGATGCTCTTAAGGAGATACATAGTCGTCCACATAACGAAAATGAGTTGCAGATATGAATCATTTTGACGAACAAAATTGACGCAACACATTTATTAGGGCTTAAATAAATTCTTATTCCTTACTAATATTATTGTTTGGTCATCTCAATTTACAATGCATGCCCTTTAATTATCACATTAAGCCAACGATTTAGGGCAAATAATTATTCTATAAAATGATACATATGAATAGTATATTTTCTAATGAACTCCTAGTTAAACATATCATCAAATTTTCATTTCAATATGTAACTATCAACTCATAAAATCAATATCAATTTTTTTAATAAGTTAATTTAAACGTGTTCTTCACTTAGATGTAAACAAAACTAGGTGTATTAAATTAGTAGAGGAATAGTATACGTGGCAACACGGTCCATTATAGTCAAAAATTTTATTATATTAATTTTTTTATTAGTCAAACCTAATCTGTTCTCCTAATAAATGCGTTATTAATCATATTAATTATCATCTTTAAGCCGCGTGTCAAAACATCCGTTTCTTATCCCTCAAGTCCTCAATGCCACTGCCATTACCACTTCCTCCTTTTCCACTTCCCATCAATAATTAAGATAATCATCCCGCATTCACGTAAGAGATTAATTTGCTCTGATACTAGTGAATGCAATGCTAATTTCATCAAAATGCTGAATTTTAATATGTGATGTAAATTTATATCCAAATTACAAATCATAACGAATAGTGAATTTGAACTTCATAATTCATCGCCATATAACAGGAAAAATTATATTTTTTAAAGATCAAATTTTAAATATTTACATAAAAAATAAATAAAACATCTTTTGTTTTCATCATAATTACTATTATTAGGCTCATAATTAAGTCATAATTATAACTCAAGAATTAATTCTAAACATTACTTAGCATTAATACCATGGTATTTATTCATATAATCTGCTTGTCAAATGGAGTATGTGTAATTTATAACTAGTTAATCCAATCAACTTGTTAACTTTAGTGTAAACAAATTAAGTGCACTAATTTGGTGGATTATGATCTACGTGGCAACAAGATCCATAATAATTGTCAAAACAAAATTATTTTTTCCAGTTAAACATAATCTTTTCTCTTAGTAAATGTGCAATTATCCATACACTTATAACCTACACGTGTTGTATTGTCGTCACTACCACCACTTTTTCGTTTGTCAAGTTTTCATCACATGCACGAAAATTACGTACACGTGTGAATCAGACATATTACGTTTCTATGTTTGAAATCTTTTCGTTCTCCTTCTGCCGTAACCATCACCACCGCCAGTACCACTTCCTCCTCCATCAAGTTCCCATCACATCCAAAAAAACTTGCACGTACAGTTCTAGCCAATTATTCAAATCTTTTTTCAATTCTTCTGACCTTTTCACATCACACAAAATTCAAAAAAATACCTTCGAAAGAACATACAATTATGAAAATTATAAATACAAAAAATAACAAATTTAAACTAATAATTTGATACCATTAAAATTCAAATCACATACATATAGCACTCAAACATTTTAGAAAAAAACAACCCTAAAGATTTATTTAATTTTTCAATTTTGCTTTCAAGATCAAATTTTTCTTCGACATTAACATTTCTTCCCCCATATATATACTAGTACTACTAATATTTTTCTTATCATCCTTTTTTTTTTAACTCTATCCTAGTTACTGAAAGTTAAAAGGAGGATTACACTAATTAAACAAGATTACAACTAATTAAGTAAAAGACATTTCAATAAACCATGCAAATTCTCCGATCATCAACTTCTGCAATTTCAAATTTTCTTTGGCACCGGTCGAAAATTGAGGTTGGTCTGAATGCCCTTAGTATCATTACCCATAAAATCAACCACTGATGAAGAATCTGACTCACTGAGATCTCCTGCATCGGAACCCATGATTACGGATCCGAATCCATTAGTATGAAACATTTCACCACGATCAAGACCGCCACCACCACCACGAGCATCAAGATGATTCTGAGTCTGGGAGGAAAAGAACATACTTCCTAGATAATACGAGGACCTGCCAAGGGTTAGATCCAATGGGAGCGATGATGATTCAACTATCACCAGTTCCTCAGGAATTAGGAAGTTTGTTTACAACAGTACTCACCTCACTGGGACTTCGAGTCAAATCAACTGGATTTGGGAAGTTTGTCTTTGCCTTAACACCTCAAAACTCTATGGCTGTTGCATCATACGCCATCCCTGACTCCACTGCAGTATCAAATGTACCTAACCATACTTGGCATTTCCTATGTGGATCTCTTATCTCCGCTGCGTATCTCCCCCATGGCCTCTTCTTTACATCGCGGTAATGTGGCGAAGGAAGAAAATAAAAACTTATTCAACAGAGGGAGTGTTTTACTTGACTGATGAAATTGTGGGTCCACGTGTGATATGACAAGTTTATTTCTTAATTAAGAAATTTTTTGATTATATTGTCTTAAATATTTACTTTCTTCATTCTTTTTTAATTGCTTATTTTTTTAGAGTCAAATAATATAAACTTTGATCAATATTTATGATGTATTTTTAATTAAATTAAAAAAAATTATAATTTATAGTAACTTTCATGTAGTTTTTGAATATTTAAATTTTAATTTTAGAATAATTTAATTTATCTAATCTATTTAACTTTGAAACTTAGTCAAATTGACTCATGAAAAATGAAGGGAACAATTTAAAAGGAATGAAGGGAGTATAAATTTTACTCCTTCCGTTCTAATTTATACACGCCACTTTGTCTAAACTTTTAAAAAGGAAGAGAGATTTTTGAAATTTATGATCTATAATAAGTCATAAATATTTGCGTGACTATAAATTATTTTATTAAGGATAGAATAAGATATTTTAAAGTAAAATTATTCCTAAATATAGAAGTGTATCATTCTTGCGGGGGAAGTAATATTGATCCTTATTATTTTTGGTTAGTTAAGTTTTAACTTTTGATTAATTGATATGTGCACATCTCCGAAAAATAGCAATTAAGAATAGAGAATGTATACTAAGAAAAAGATTTAATTTTTTCTTTGTTATATGACACGATTAAAGGTCTTAAATAAAATGCAATATAATTACTTGAAACAAATATAAAGTAAAAAATATGTTTTAAATTTGAGTTTATTACTTTTAAGCTCAGAAATATGGAGGAGAAAACATTTTCATTTTTCCCTTTAATTTTAAGACAAAACACCAAATTAAGCAATAAATTGAAAATTATTTACCTGTCATAGAATTGAGTAATAAAAAAATTAAAGGATGTAATTGTTTGAGCTCATAATAAATAATAACTGTCCTTTATGCTACACGAAAATAACTACATACAGTGTGTACATTATCGTATACAATTCATTTAATTATGTATACTTATAATAAATTAAATCATCATAACAATTTTGATCCTGTTATAAATGTATTTACATTATAGTGAATGTCTATCAAGATCTAATAAGATATATCTATCAGGATTTGAAGTATTTATCTTTTACTGTGAAACTGAGGGCAAATTTTCCCTATAAATAGAAGCTTCCTTCATTGTAAATCATCTCTTAAGAGAAGAAATAAGAATTACTCTCTCTATTCTCTCTACTCTTTTTTCTTGTTCTTTATTGTTTTATAACACGTTATCAGCACTAGACTCTATAAAACAAGGTGATATTATAAATCTAAAGGATTTCAAGGTTAGTAATTCTTTATGTTATCTTTCTTTTGCTACTACTAATATAATTATTATTGAATTTGAGTAAAAATAATTGGTTTGGAACCCTTTATATTTTAAATCTATTTCTCAATAATAATATTATAAAAAAGGATGATAATATGTTGGGTTCAAGTCCCATTGATTCATGCCTAAGACACCTTTATATGGATAAGATGTTGAGTTTGAATCTCAATACACCATACTGATGATATTATGATGGCTAAGGCAAAATAATGGGTGTTTAATAAAAGGTCATGAAACATATCCTATATTAGTATGCTCTATTCCATGAAGTGAATATGGTAGCATGAATCTGAAAGTTGACAACTTGCTTCATTGTTGAAAGAAGACAAGTGATTTAATGCACGAATATAAGTGTGGAGAGACAATATGATAATAATCATCAAAAGTGATAATATTTTCACATGCTTATTATGATTATAAGATATGCTAGACAAAAATTCTCTACATCATATGTATGCCTCGATTTGCTTCTGAAGTAGCAAAATTTTGAAAAAGGTTATAAGCTATCATAATTTGATATGCTTAAGGCACGATTATATTTCATTCTTGGGGAATGAGAAGCTTATTAATGCAAATGTGCACTTGGTTGTGATTGTATCATAACTCACCTCCGAAAGACGTTGAATAATTTTAAAATCTATTTCTGAAGTAGTAAATCTGAAATGTATTCATATAATAGTAAATTTGAAATTTACTAAAGCGAAAACACATATCATTGTAAACTTGGAGTTTACTAGATTAAAAGTTCATAAGTTGACATGAACGATTGCGATATTCTGAAGATGTGCATACTGAGTATTGAACATATATTGAAGACTTAGAAAATTCTTCATGAACTTTAATGGTGCTTGTCTCGTGATAAGTTGATTGGACCAACTAATTTTAGGATTGGATCCCTCAAAATCTGAAAAGAATAAAACGTGAATAAGGGTCCGTTCACCTATCATGTGATATGTTGAAAAGATGCATCAATAAGATGATCATATGTACATTCATGGTCAACCTACGTTTGACATTCATAAAGCTACTTGTTCAATATAAATTGAGTAGAATTTTCAGATTGTGTAATCAAGATAATTCATCTTGATGATGATGGTTTATCATTGAATGCCTTCCATAAATAGTTGAACCATTACTAATGAGAACAAAGTTTCATGTATTGGTATGAAATAGGATATATTGCATACAATAGCACTTGTATGCATTAGATCAATATATTATGATTATTTCTTCCCTCTCAACTGGTTCAAGGTTAGGAACCAGCTATTCCATCTAATAATTTTGATGTGCGGTATACGATTAATAAATATACCATGATGCACAAAGATGGATTCCTCAAAGAAGATGGATGATGTATGTTAGTTTTTCTAAAATAAGGGGGAGATTATAAGCAGCTATAAAATATGTTAGGAATTATCATCAGATCCTCATTCAAAAGATAATTCAAGTCAAATGCCGAAAGCATCTCATATTTAGCTGCAAGTGCTCCTATTTTGTGTCCTTCAAGGATAAAATCTATGCATGCATAAATTTTGATAGATCAATAGGTTCCAAATGAAATAATTCTTGAAAAAGATAAGGAGCAAATAATCATGATAAGAAGGCAATGTGCTCTTGAAGAGCCTACAACATAACACTTGATGAAACCTTATGAGAGGTTTAGGTACATGAAAATAATGAAGTGATAAGATCTCAACATGTTATGTCGCATTGTGAACCGATACAAAATAAGAAATCGTCGATGATATCTTTGATACAATATTGGCATAATATTGTAAAAGATTATGAGGATTTGAATTCTGCATTAATTTAAGCATGCTGACGTAGAAATATTTATCAAGTGACTTGAAAGGATGCATTTTGGTAAGCGTAAAACTTATTTGATTTGCAGTCCAGACACTTGAAGATGTCACACTTGAATGTTGGATATTGTTACTTGACAAACATCCATATGAAAATCCCTAAAGGATTCAAATTGCCTGAAGCATATAAAGTTTTTGAAAAACTTTTTATTATCTTCATAAGATATAATTTGATGATTTGAGTATCATTGAAACTCTTTGAGAGTTTTCGAAAGCAATAGAGTATTTTCTTAAATGAGAAATGTGCAAAAATTGAATAAGCATCCATTCCGACCTCAAGAAAAGAATGAGGAACTCCTTGGTTATGAAGCACCATATCTTAGTGCAATTGATGCACTAATGTATCTTGCAAATACTACAAGGCCTGATATAGACTTTTTTTAGTTAATTTGTTAGCGAGTTTGCAGTCCCGATCTTATTGATCATGTTGATTTTGGGTACTTATCTGACCTACATAAAGCTCAGTCTTCAATAGGCTATGTGTTCATATGTGGTGGTACTGCAATATCTTGGAGATATACAAAGCAGTTTATTGTAGCCACTTCATCGAATCATGCTGAGATATAGCTATTCATGAAGAAAACCGAGAATGTGTATGGTTGAGGTCCATGATACATCTTATTTGAGAAAAATGTGGTGTGAATATGATAATCTACCCACAATTTTATACGGAGATAATGCATCATGCATAGCACATCTTAATGGTGGATTCATGAAAGGAGATAGAACGAAAGACACTTTATCAAAGCTTTTCTACATACATAAGCTACAAAAGAATGGTGATATCAACGTGCAACAGATTCGTTCAAGTGAAAATGTGCCTATTTATTCACCAAGTCTTCTCTAATTACAACTTTTAAGAAGATGGTGCACAAGATCGGGATGCAAAGGTTCAAAGATTTTTTCATTAGGGGGAGTTAATACGCGTTGTACTCTTTTTCCTTTATGAGGGCTTGTCCCACTGGTTTTCCTTATAAGGTATTTAATGAGGCTACCGATATGCGTATTGTTAGAAATGTGTACTCTTTTTCCTTCACTAGATTTTTTTTCCTACTGAATTTTTTCTAGTAAGGTTTTAACGAGGCACATTATCTATCTAGACATTCAAGGGGGAGTGTTATAAATGTATTTACATTATAGTGAATGTCTATCAAGATCTAGTTGATATCTATCAGGATTTGATGTATTTGTCTTTTCTTGTGAAACTAGGGCAAATTTCCCCTATAAATAGAAGCTTCCTTCATTGTAAATCATCCTTTAAGAGAAGAAATAAGAATTACTCTCTCTATTTTCTCTACTCTTCTTTCTTGTTCTTTATTGTTTTATAACAGATCCTACAAACAATACATATTGTAAGGTATAATTATATTTAAAATAATAGAGTAAATAATAAATAACTCAATTTTGATAATGTCGTAAATGGTACTTATTTTATCTCGATCATGTTGGTTGATCAAATAATCTAAAATATAAGTCAAATGAATGTTTTTTGGGGGTTATATTTCACAATTAGACGTCTTAAATGAAATACAATATAATTACTTTGAAACAAATATGAAGGCGAAAATTAATTTTTAAAATTTGGGTTTATTTTTTTTTAGCTCAGAAATAAGGAGGAAAAAGTAAAATTCTCTTTTTCCCCTATCAAAGAATTAAGTGCTGAAAAAAAGATATTTGTTTGAGCTAGTACTAATTAATATAATTGTCGTTTACGTTAGCAACAGGTCGATAATAGCATAAATATCACATGAGAATAACTGTCATCTACATTACACGACAAACCGACAGTAGAATACGTATCAGCGGCGAATACTTGTCGTTTACATTGCACGATAATTTGACAACAGATTGCATACAACATGCGAATAATTTATTTGTAAGCGTAAGTACAATTACATCCTTACCAAATTTTCTTATCAGGGAATTCTTGCCGGGAAGATAAGATGCTCTAAAAAAAGAAAGAAGAACCTCTACCTCCACAAATTTTGACCTTTCCATCTTCAGAAGAGACCACGAAAAACGCAGTTATGCCACAACAAAAAACTTTGGTTACACCAAAGCAACTACCAAATGTAGTAGCTGACACAAATTAGACAAGATATCAAACCCCAGTTGATTATGCCATGCCAGGATTACCACAATCTTTCATAATGCAAACAAATGCAAATCTAATTTCAATTTTTAACACCAAGAAATGAGTTGAATTGGTCGACGAAGAGACTCAATTAGCTCAAACAGTTTCTGTTCCCTGAATAGATGAAAATTTTAAACAATGGCGATTCCTCATTGGGGGAAGTAAAGATTATTATTCTTGTTTTTAACTTGCTATTATATGGTACTATCAGATCTTTAATATGAATGGTGAAACTTGACTTAATCTATTAGACTTAGAGAGATCTATTTTATAAATGGATTATTTTGAAGATAGTACTGTGATCTTTCAGATCTACACTGTAGGTTGTTAAACGTAAACATTTATGGCTGGATTGCCGGTAGAGACTTAGGGACTTATATTTGGACTATCCGACTAATGAACCTTTTAGACAAAATGGATCTAGCTAAAACATATAGTATTGAGGCAAGATTTCACTAATTTAATTGCTAGATTTGACTTTTCCATATAATATTAAGTACTTGAATATTTTTCTTTATGGAATCCAATGGTCTTTTGATCCAAGGATAGGAAGCTTTTAAGATATTATTGTTGTTATTAATTGTATATTGTTTAATTTCTTCTATGGCTTTCCATCATCCCTTCTCTTCTACTTATAAGAACTCTTCATCCCCTTCATCCGCTTCAACTTCCTATAATTTTCCAAGTTTAAAACTTAAGGAAGAGATTAGTTTCTCTAATTTGCAGCAATCAATTGATGACTAACAAATTCCCAGCATCCTCAAGACCAAATTTACAAAGCTCCCTCTAGATGGCGGTCTCATAAGGATATCAAGATTCTCAACCCTAGGACTATCAAAAGATGTAAGCGCAAGTACGATTACCTCCATTTCGGCCTAGTCCAAATAACAGCTAAACTTCTTTCACGAGAAGGTTTAGATACATCTCTACTCATTTGTCTTAGGGACTTTAGGTTCCTAGACTTCAATGATTCCTTAATAGGAATGGTCAAAACCAGTCTTTGTAATGGACCAGTTTATTTTGTCTATTTTCTAAATTTTACCGTTTCCTTAAAGAATCTAAATATATTAGATTATTTAACACTCTATGTTAAGACATCCAATTACAAAACCAAATCTGGATCTCCCCCAGTAGCAATTATTTATAGAGTTCAGTATAAGGCCTTGAATACTAACTTTGGCTCCAGACCTATGTAAAACAGCTACAAAGGAGAAAATATACTCTTCTAAGCTAACCTTCAACGGTCTCACTTATCAGTTCCCAAGTCGATCTCCTGGAATCAAGTATCCTTGCCCTAGAGTTGGACGTTGCAAGATGCAGCCCCAACAGACAAACCTGTGAATACTATAGTTTCTCAGATCCGACAGTTCTCCATAGGAATTGTTTCTATTTCTTTCCATAGATCTCAAAGACAACTGATCTCTGGCTCCTCATCTGTTCTCCCCGAGATACAGACGGCTAGGAATTCAGTTTCCTCATTTCCTTCTAAAATCAAGATTGTTAACTTTTTCGAATCTAGAATTCCACAAGCTAAATATTTCGTGGAAACCCCTCCCACCAAGATCCATGATGATCCACCCCAATCTACAACTAACTCAGCCTTAGGTGTAGAGCTAGGGGTTTTAAGTCAAGATTTTCACATTGATAAGAAAACTCTTGGAACAGAATTTTATTCAAGAAAATATTTTAAAACGGAACTGGTTTGAGGCTTATGCTGAATATCATTAATTACATTTTCCTTTTTCTAAATCAATCAATGTTTCAAAAGTATGAAAAATCATAAATAGTGTGGACGTCACCACTGAATTTCCTCCATCATAACGTTTTTCAATTTCTCATGCCAATAGCTCAATCGTTGCTTCATCTTTCAAAAGAAAGGCTGAAAATGAACCAGTTAAAGACATTAAAAGTCTTTTCGAAAAAAATAACTATACCAATAAGTATCTTCAGACACTTGGTGAATACTTGACTTTAAAACCATCTCTAACTCTTAAGTCAGAGGTGACTACCTTGTCCTCTCCTTTATTTAAGCCTTATGTGATCCCTAAGACTTTCACTAGGGAAATCCAAATGCATAATTCAAAGTCTTTCCCACTGCTATCTGACCTTCAGCAAAGGATCTTCCAAATTGAGAAATCCCTCCACCTAGATGTTCCTAAGACCCCAAGTATTGGCTCGTCATCTACAGTTGTGGTTCTCCAACAGGATAGTTAAGATGAAAGCCAACCAAAGGAAGATCCTCCTCTTGAAATAGATCCTATCAAAACTAAATCTTTCAATTGGCGAAAGCCATACAAACTTTATTACCCTAGAGCTACTCCTCCAAACGTAGCTTTGAAGAAAGACCCAATGTTATGCAGAATAACTACAATGCCAATAATATCTATGAATGGAACATCGATGGTTGTTCTAAGTATAACATCCTGGCCAAACTTTAGTAGATGACAATGGTTGCAACTGCTTATAGAATTGTCCACAACTGCTCTGATCAACTCACTACCCATGTCCTAGTAGCTGGGTTCATAGGCCAGCTTAAAGGATGGTGAGATACCCATCTTAGTGAGGAAGATAAACAAAGTATCTTCCAAAGTGTCCGTGTAGACTCCTTAGGAAAACCAATTCTTAGGGATGGAGAAACCATTCTAGATTCCACAAGTACATTGATTTATACTATTATTAAAACTTTCATCGGTAGTCCAGGTATATTTAGAGAAAAAACCTCTAAAGTACTTAGAAATCTTAAGTGTAAAACTCTTTTTGATTTCAGGTGGTACTGAGATGTTTTTCTTATGAGGATCTATGAAAGACTTGATGGGAACCTCCTATATTGGAATGAAAAATTCCTGGATGGACTGCCTAAGTCCCTTAGAGACTTACTCAAAGAAGACCTTCAAAACTAATACTCCAACGAGATCATTCCATATGAGCAAATCACTTATGGTCAGTTCACAAGCCTAGTTCAACAAATTGCCTTAAAATCTATCAACAAGATAAGATATTAAGGCAACTCGCTAAAGACAGGGCTCAAACCCATCGAGATTTAGGAAGTTTCTGTGAACTATTTGGCCTCACCTCTTGTAGGAAGACGACTTATAGAAAAACAACCTCAAAAAGGTAAGTTTCAACTATCAAGCCTAATTTTCCCCAAAAATTAAAACCGTCCCATCCTAAATGGAACTATACAGTAACACCGATTCTTCCCGCCCCCAATTGTGGCAAATGTTATAGGTGTGGGAAGCCTGGTCATATTGATAAATATTGTAAATTATCTAAAAAGGTTAGAAACCTCAACCTTGATGATTCTATCTTTAGACAAATCCAACACCTCTTATTAGAAGAAAGTGGAGATTCGGATAGTGCTAATGACAATTTGATTAGGAATTCAACCAAATCCAAAATGATGACTTGGAATCTACCCAGTATGATCAAGAAGACCAACCAAAGATCAATCTTCTAACAAAAGAACAAGATCTTCTCTTAGACAAGATTAGCAATTTACAAGATTTCGATCAAAACAAGTATTATTTAGACCAATTCAAAAAGGCCCTAGATAAGCCTTCTACATCTTCATTTAGTGTATTTTCTAGATTACAAATACTTACAATATCACTGACGTCCTGAAGCGGTTTTCTTCTAGTAAACCTAGGTTAGTAACTTTTCAAGACCTCTAATCTAAGATAGTACTCCTTAAAGAGGAAATTAGACAAATCAAAGTAAGACAAGACTTAGATCTCCTTGTACTCCAATAATTCACTACGAAGGTTGAACAATCTCAGTCGGTAGATGTTACTGACCCATTGGATCAAAATATTGAAGAGGGAGATTTCCTTATTCAATACATTTCAAGGATTACCATCAGATGGCATACTCGGATAACCTTGGTGATCAAAAAATTATTTATCCTAGATATCATTGCCTTGTTTGATACAAGTGCAGACCTCATTTATGTCCAAGAGGGACTTATCCCTAATAATTACTTCTAAAAATCTACGGAATCCCTTTGGGCTACAAATGGTAGTAAACTAAGAATAAGTTACAAACTTTCCGATATCGAATTATGAAATTCCCTAGGAAATCTGCTTTTGTCATCCTCTACTTCCTTTGTTATAGTAATGCTAGGCACCCCCTTTATTGTAACTTAATTCCTTTCAAGGTTTACTCATACTAGAATAATTATTGAGGCCAACAATATGTTTCTCCCATTTGACAAACCGCCCATTCAAAAAATTTTATCCTCTCTAAAAATCAAAGAGGCTCAAATTAATTTTCTCAAAGAAGAAATTGCATTCCGAAGACTGGAGCAACAACTTTAGGAACCTTCTCCTCAATCTATGGTCAGGACCTTAGAAACAAAGATTGGAAAAGAGCTTTTCCCTTACCTACCCAAAACATTTTGGAATCGCAAAAAGCATATGGTCAGGCTTCTTGACGAGCCTGACTTTGATGAAAAAACCATTCCTACCAAAACTCGTCCAATTCAAATGAATCATAAGCTGACAATCTATTGTCAGGCGAAAACCAAAGATCTTCTAAAAAAAGATCGTCTCACCAAGTAAATCTCCTTGGAGTTGTGCGGCCTTCTATGTCAGTAAAAGTTTCGAAATTGAACAAGGAACCCCTCAATTGGTTATCAACTACAAACCTCACAATTCCGCCCTCCGATGGATTAGATATCCTATTCCTAATAAAAAGGATCTTTTCCAACGGCTTTATGCTGCGATAATTTTTCCAAGTTTGATCTAAATTCAAGGTTTTGGCAAATCCAAATTAATCCAAGAGATCATTATAAAACTATTTTTACTGTACAATTTGGGCAATATGAATGGAACATAATGCCCTTTGGCCTAAAAAATGCTCCTTCCGAATTTCAAAAAATAATGAATGGCATTTTAATTCTTTTTCAAAATTCATTCACGTACTATTACCCCAATTCAAAGATCCATCCAATTTGCTGACTAATTTCCCGATCAAATTCTTGATAAAACTCAACTTTAACAATTTTTAGGATGCGTTAATTATATAGTAGATTTTATTCCTGGGCTCAACAATCTGTTGAAAGCTCTCCACGACAGGTTGAAAAAGCCTCCTCATCCATGGACTCAAATTCATACCAATGTAGTTAAAGAAATCAAATTAAAGGCAAAAGACCTCCCTTGCATATCTCTTCTCGATCCCTCTGCATTTAAAATAGTTGAAACAGATGAATCAAACATAGGCTATGGTGGCATTTTAAAACAAAAGAAACATGACAAAGAATAGTTGCATTTGCATCAAAACATTGGAATAAAGCTCAGAAAAATTATCCTACTATCAAACAAGAATTTTTAGCAACTGTGTTATGCATTTCCAAATTTCAAGTTGATTTGTTAAATCAAATTTTTTTTACTAAGGATTGATTGTAAAGAGGCGAAATCTGTTTTGCAAAAAGATGTAAAGAACCTTGCCTCTAAACATATATTTGCTAGATGGAAAGCAATTTTATCTGTTTTTTATTTTGATATCGAATATATCAATGGGAGCTCTAACTCGATACCATATTTTCTTACCAGGGAAGATAAGATGCCCAGATAAAATAACAAAGAACCTCCTCCTCCACAAATTCTAGCTCTTTCATCTCCGGTAGAGACCACCAAAAAAATTGTTACACCACAACAAAAAACTTCAGTTTCACCAAAGCAACTTCCAAATATAGTAGCGGACACAAATCATAATCTTTCATAATACAATAAAGTACAAATCCAATTTCAATTTCTAACACCAAGAAATGGGATGATTTGGTCGACGAAGAAGACGAAGAGACTCAATTAGCTCAAATAGTGTCTGCCCCCTGGATAAAAGAAAATATTAAAAAATGGCACCTACTTATGGGTTGTAGACACCTAATTTTGTCCTATAAAAATATTTCTTATTCTGATATCACACAATTTAACCCCATTCTTATAATTTTTCCCCAAGAAAATAAATAACCACCCTATCTTTTGCTTATTTATTTATTTATTTATTTATTTATTTATTTATTTATTTTTGTTTTGTTTTTATCCCAAAATAACTAGTCATAAAAAACTGTCTCATTCTAACATTCCAATAACCCACCCAAGCAAAAATGGACACCTAAACCCTACCCCTCCAATTAAAAAAAACAACACCTCACCACTCACCAAACTACCTCACCACCACCCTCTCCATGTGACCCCCTACCTTTTTTTGTTTACACATTTTCTTGCCATCTCCATATATAGAAAAAGACAATACACAAAAGAGGAGGATTCATTGGGGTCCACAGAATAACAAAAAACACAAAACATAAAATAGCACCATCACCTAACAATTTCATAGGCACACAATTATCTTCTTCACGATATATTCACTCACATTTACTGATAAGAAGGAGGGGGAGATACTCACCCTTAACACAACATCACACCCTTTCCATTTTCTCCATTGATTACACAAAAAGAACACTACACATGGAAAATGAGGTAGATCGAGAGAGAGAGAGTAGCAGAGAGAAGAGACACGAAAAAAAGAGGAAAAGAGATCTAGGTTTCTGTCTTTTTCACCTTCATCCACGCCCACCCACAAAAAACACACGCACACGACGTACACTGTAAAAACAACAAAAAAATGAGCAAAAATGGCGTGAGAATCAAATGAGAAAATAGAATTTGGGTTTCTGGTTAGTATTCCGGCGACCCCTTCACTGGAATCTCATCATTCTCTTTTGATTTATGGGTGAATCCGATCAGGAAATGATAATCTCGCCGGAATTTGTCTTGATTCATCATTACTGCCACTGTCTGGGCTCACTGGAGCTCAGGCTACACTGATTTTGACTTTATGTTGCATTGTTGGAGTGTTGGGGTTCATCTATTTTTGCGTTTCATCGTCAAAACTGGGTTTCCATCTTGTCGAATTGCTTAGATTTGGTTTTATTTTTATTCTTGGGTTTTTAAGATTCGAATTTCATCTTTCTATGCGGGGATTTTCTATTGCCGTTCAGATTTTTTGATTCAAATGTTTATAATTGAGTTTGGTTTCCCGAATTAAAATTTGTACAGATTGGGATTGGCGATATCAAGTTGGATCTTTGTCATTGTTGAAGCTCAAAGTCGAGGTTCTCAGCATGGTTCTATCTTCAATATATTTAAAGTGATACTTGAGGTCCAATTCTATCTTCTCTTTAATTTTTTATGTGAATATGAATGATTTGTTATTTGATATGTTTGAATCTTTATTTTTGTGTTGGTTGATGTTGGATTTGAATGTGGAAACTTGGATTAGTAGTCGAATAATTGATTAATTATTTTGATAATGAATGCGGGAAGGGATTGATCTCGATAAAAGTAAATTTGGATAATTTTTGATTCATTGATGATGTTGAAATGTGATACGAATCATGATAGGTCGAGTTGGATAGGAAAATAGTAGGTTCGGGTAAGAAAATTTAGAACTTTTGGATTGTTGAATGTCGAAAATGTTTGTTGAATGATTTTATTTTATGAATTTGGATCGATTGTATTCATTCATCGGGGAATGCCCCAAGGTCACATTTGTATTCATTCACCGGGGAATGCCCTGATGTATCATGTACTCGGAGGACGCCCGTGATGAAGGCTCGAAGCATCGGTTAAAGCATTGGAACGTAGTTTAGGATTAGTGTAGGTTAGCGTAGGTATACTTTTCAGTACCTTTTTCATTTCGGGTTGTAATAATTGGACCGAACACTATATTTTTGGACTGGTTTGTTTGTTTGATTGATTGATTTTGTGTGTTTTGTACATTTTGTAGTATCAAATTAGCCGATATGCTCTACCAAGCGACTGTGGTCAAACCACGGAATCGAGAGGTGCCTAACACCTTTCCCTTGGTCAATAGAATTTCTTAACCGAAATATCTATTCGCGGATCAGTTTAAAAGATTCAAAATCATTTTTCTTGACAAAGGATTTCCAAAGGTGACTTGGCACACCCGATTTATGCCAAGTGGCAACTCTGAGTTTTTTAATATAAATAGTTCTTTTCGAAACAAATCTTTATTTTTGTCACTTTAACAATAAAAACCTTTCAAACCTTAAAAACTCAAACTAATCTTTTTGGTTAAAAAAGGGGTGTGAGAGCCCTAGCGATTCTGTTGGGGATTTTTCCAAATTCAAGCTTATTTTGGAGTTGTATCGGCTTAGTTTGACACTACAGGTGTATAGACATTTTGTTTGTGTTATTTTGTGTTATTTTTTACCATTGTTGAGTGTCTACGTGCTCTTTGTTTACAATTTTTACTTTATGTGTTACCGCTTTATATCTGGCATCATGTGCATAACCCGAGTCTTTCTTTCTGCAACAAGTTCGTAGTACACGTGTATACACGATCTATAGTTGATTCACCCTTATTTTAGGAGGGGGAGCTGTTGGGTTGTATGGAGTAGGTGGACAGCTAAAGCAATCCACTATCGACCATACGCTTACCCGAACACCCTTGTTAGTGGACACCAACGTAGGTCAGCCTTTAGGTCATGCTTATCTGTATCATATTGAGACCTAGCGGGACCCACGTTGCCCTTTTCAGGAGACTTACCTCTAAAGCATCCCTACGTGCTAAATGTTGCATCTTTGAGGGTAACATGGTCATTTGATGGACTGATTTGGGGAAGACATGTGTTAGAAGTAAAGTGCGTCGGTACGAAATGTTGAGAAAAAAATAGAAAAAAATGTAAGTGAAAAGTGATTCGAAAAGAAAAAAAAGAGAGTTTTGTAGTTTTTGGAGTTCTTTATGACTTTTGTTTTCCACGATTAAAAAATTCAATTTTTTTTTTACTTTTGCACTCATTTTTCAAAAATAAAAAAAACATCAAAAAGATTTTCCTTTTGTTTATTTAGCAAGCATTCACAATTCGAAAACTCCAAAACGATTTTTTTAAGAGCTTTTTATAAAAGAAAAATTCAAAAAAAGGGTGGTAGAAGTTTTGTACATTTCATATAACAAAAATACCAAAAAGATTTTCTTTCATAACGGTTGATGTCATTTTTTAAGTGAACTGTCAAATTGAAATCTCAAAGAAAAAATTTTGTTATGTTGTTCATCGTGTGTCTTTGGTCGTGTCTCAAGTCAGGGTGCAATTTATTATTTAATAATTAATTGTCCAATCTGGACGAACTACGCACCCCTGATTCTTCTATTTCAGTAGTGAGATACATAGGCAGCCTATTATAGGTTTGCAGATCATATTTAAAAAATTCAAAAAAGATTTTCTTCACTCTTCATTTAGAGTAGGTGTTTCATACATGTTTTGAAAAGAAAAATACAAAAAAAAGGATTTTCCTCAATAGTCGTAGGATTCATTTTTGGTTGATCTTATTTTAAAAAATCCAAAAAGATTTTCTTCACTCTTTATTAGAGTAGTTGTTATTAATAGAACTTTATTGAAAGAAAGAAAGGCTAAGGTTTACAATATAATCTGAAAAGCATAAAAAAACTGACTAAACCAAAAGGAGGCTATATATACATAGCCAATAACCTAAAGGTCCATAAACTAAAGGCCCAATAACATATGGGCTAACATCCCCCCTCAAACTCACAATGCAACAGCAATAAGCATTGAGAGTTTGTCACACAAAAAACGAAATCGAGACGCCGACTGAGCCTTCGTAAAAAGGTCAGCAATCTGCAAAGACGATGGAACAAAAGGAAGCGATATGGTCCCGAGCTGCAAATGATGACGGGTGAAGTGACAATCAATCTCAATGTGCTTCGTACGCTCATGGAAGACAGAATTCTTTGCAATTTGTACCGCACTTTTGTTATCACAATGCAGGGGAGTAGGCATAGAAATGTGAACCCCCATATCTGCAAGAAGCCAACGTAACCAAATAATCTCACATGTAGTCACAGCCATGGCACGATACTCAGCCTCCGTGGAAGATCTAGAGACAACATCTTGTTTCTTGCTCTTCCACGAGATTAAAGAGTCTCCAAGAAACACACAAAAACCAGTGGTGGATTTACGATCATTGCGATCTCCATCCCAATCAGCATCACTATAGGCTCGCAACTCGAGAGATGACGTCGAGGGAAACAAGATATTCTGAAACTGAGTGCCACGAAGATACCTTAGAATACGAAGTACAGCTCCCCAGTGCACAGAAGTAGGAGAAGTAACAAACTGGCTAACAACATGAACTGCATGTGCTATATCTGGACGAGTAACCGTAAGATAAACCAAACTACCCACAATAGTCCGATAAAGACTCGGATCTGATAATGGAACACCATCACTAGGAGAGTAACGTGCATTGGTTTCAAGGGGAGTATCTACAGTCCTGTTGTCAGAAAGACGCGCCCGTGTAAACAAGTCAGATATATACTTAGTCTGAGAAAGAAGATACCCTTTCTTAGACTGAGCCACCTCAATACCCAGAAAATAACGCAGCAAGCCCAAGTCCTTCATTGCAAATCGATGAGCCAAATCATGCTTCAATAACTCAATACCACTATGATCATCACCAGTAATAATCATATCATCTACATATAAGGACAATAGAATTCGCCCTGCACTTGTATATCTAACAAACAATGCTGAATCATGGTTACTCGGGACAAATCCAAGGGAAGTAATAACAGTGGAGAATTTCTCAAACCAAGCACGAGGGGCTTGTTTGAGACCATATAAAGCTTTTCGAAGCCGACAAACTTCACCTGGCTGGTGGTCAATACCTGGGGGAGGAGTCATATAAACTTCCTCGTGGAGATCACCGTTCAGAAAAGCATTCTTGACATCCATCTGAAATATCTTCCACTGTCGAACGGATGCAACAGCAATCATAGTGCGAACAGTCGTCATCTTTGCTACGGGGGAAAAAGTCTCCTCATAATCCATACCATATTGTTGTGAGTACCCTTTTGCCACAAGTCTCGCCTTGTATCGCTCAACAGACCCATCAGATTTTGTTTTTATCTTATACACCCATCGACAACCAACCGCATGCTTACCAGGTGGGAGAGTAACCAAATCCCATGTATGTGTATGATGAAGAGCAGCAAGTTCCTCAGCCATAGCATTCTGCCAAAGAGGATCAGACACAGCCTCTCTATACGACTCAGGTTCAGACAAATGATGTATGTTTGCAATAAAGGAAGCAAATGAGGCTGAATATGTAGAATAGGAAAAATCTGGCAGTTTGGTGGACTTACAAGGTCGAGTAGACCTCCTCAGAGGTGGTGGGTCTCCAATCTCAACAGTCGAAGGAGCAGACTCAGGCACAGGCGAGGCTGAAGCACTATCAGGTGGCACACCAGATGGCATGGATGAATCCGGAACTGGAACCTCTATGTCAATCCCAAAGGGATCAATAAGCCGAATATCTGACTTTGTCACATCATGGGTTTTAGCTGGAATGGAATAAAAAGGAATATGTTCCAAAAAAGTGACATGTCGTGAAACATATAATTTCTGACTTACAGGATCATAGCAACGATATCCTTTTTGTCCAATACCATACCCCAAAAACACACATATAGCTGATTTTGACCCTAACTTATTTCGTTCAACATGAGGACGAAGAACAAAGCAAGTACATCCAAAAACTCGTAATGCAGAATAATTCGGCGGGTGACCATATAGTTTCTCAAACGGAGACATCCCTGAAGTCAATGCAGTAGGAATACGATTAATCACATATACAGCAGTTAGGACTGCTTCTCCCCAAAAAATACTAGGAACCTCTGCAGACAAAAGTAAAGAGCGTGCTGTCTCAACAATATGACGATGTTTTCTTTCTGCCAGACCGTTCTGCTCAGGAGTGTCGGTACAAGATGACTGGTGTATGGTACCATCAGAGGCAAGTAACTGAGTGAAGTCATTAGAGGTATATTCACCCCCTAAGTCACACCTGAAACACTTTATCACAGCCGAATGTTGTGTTTTAACAAGGGCTCTAAAGTTGTTGTAAATGCCAAAGAAATCAGATCTGCGTTTCATAAGATACACCCAGGTATAACGAGTATAGTCATCTATAAACGAAACATAATAGGTCGATCCACCCTTAGTGGAAACTGGCGCTGGTCCCCATACATCAGAATGAATAATATCAAAAGGAGCAACAGAATAAGACACACTTTTATTAAACGGTAAGGCAGAAAATTTTGCCAGTTTACAACCACTACAATCTGAAATATCACTAGTGTTCACATGACCCAAAGCACCACTAGAGACCAAAAAACGTAAACGTGAAACTGACACATGTCCTAATCTGGAATGCCAAAGATAAAACGGAGAAGACAAAGGACTCAAACGAAAAGAAGATAAATCTATGCTAGAGGCAGCAACTGCAGACACTTTGAGATTCTCCAAGACATAGAGTTCCCCCAACCTACGGCCGGTCCCAATCACCCTCTGAGTGTGTTGGTCCTGTATAACACAAACAGATTCAGAAAAAAACACCCAATTACCAGCCTTACACAACTGACTGACCGAAACAAGATTTAAAGCAAGTTTGGGAATGTAATAAACATCAGAGAGGACAATGTGAGGGGTAGTAACAGAACCAACACCCACGACTGACATAGGTACAGCACTCGCGGACAAAACAGAAATTGGTGAAATGGGTGACAAAGAACCAAACGATGACAAATGAGGGGACATGTGATGAGACGCACCAGAATCCAATATCCACAAGGAGGAAGGAATACCTGAGGTACTAGAAGAAACTGAACCCGAATGAGACATAGATGCTGACATGGCCGTAGGATTAGAAACGAAGAACTGTCTGAACTGTTCGAAAACCTGGGGATCCAACGCAGAAGGTGGCATAGTGCTAACAGACTCAACATCTACAGATGGTGCAACAGCAGCGAACTGTGGAGGACGAGATGACCATGGAGGAGCACCAGAGGAGCGTGACGGAGACTTTTGCTGCCCATATTTCTGTTGCTGCCCAGATTGAGGCTGTTTGACCTTGTTAAGTAACAACGGACACTGAGCCTTCCAATGATTTTTCTGTTTGCAGAATGCACACTCATCAAATGCAACTTTAGGAGATTGTCGAGTCTGAGTACGTGGTGGCCTAGACTGATCAGTTGAAGCAGCAAACACGACAGGAGTAGTAGTTACTTTAGACCCTTGAACCACTTGAGACTTGAGACGAGTCTCCTCTGCAATCAGTTCATGAACCACAGAATCAACAGTAGGGAGGGGAGATCGATGAAGGATTGTTCCACGTAGGCCCTCAAAGTCAGAACGTAGTGCCATCAAAAACTGAACCAAGCGTTGCTCTTCCCGTCTAGCAATGTACGGCCCAAAACCTTTTAACTCTGCAGATTCAGTAAGTGCCAATTGATCCCACAAATCCGACATGGCAGCATAAAAATCTTGAATACTGAGGTCATGCTGTTGAAGAGCACGGATATCATACTCCAACTGGTACTGTTTAGCAAAATTAGACTGAGTGTACAGTCTTTCCAAATGATCCCAGACCTCCTTTGCTGTGTCATACTTAGCCAATTGCATACCAATTGACTGAGTTACAAAATTGTTGATCCAAGTGATAATCTTGGAGTTATTAGTTTCCCATAAGTCCACCAACAAATCAAAATTTTCAGTTGTATCATCGATAGGTCTTGGTTTTACTCCAGTGATATAACCCCACATATTCTTCCCAAGAAGAAAATTCTTCATGACATAACTCCAATAGGCATAGTTCTTACCATCTAATTGAGTACTAATGGACTGGAGAGAATCATCCTTTCCAGTCATTGTAAACACAGCAACACACAAATAATTCAAAAAATAAAAAGATGCAAAACCCTAGGTTGAACAATTCCGAACGAACAACAATGGCAGCAAGCAAAAGAACGAAAGACGAACAATACCAGACAGCAAACGAAGACAACAACGAATCAATCCAACCAAAAAAAAAAAAAAACCCAACGAATCAAAGGACATGGATCGAACCTGGCTTTGATACCATATTAATAGAACTTTATTGAAAGAAAGAAAGGCTAAGGTTTACAATATAATCTGAAAAGCATAAAAAAACTGACTAAACCAAAAGGAGGCTATATATACATAGCCAATAACCTAAAGGTCCATAAACTAAAGGCCCAATAACATATGGGCTAACAGTTGTTTCATATACATCTTTAAAAGAAAACAATAAAAAATATTTTCCTTTAATAGGTTCAAGTTTTGTTTTCGTATGAAATTCAAAATCTAAATCCACAAAAGATTTTCTTTGGTATCATAGGTTTCATTTTGTATAGGGATTTTCAAAGCTGAAAAACTCAAAAAGATTTTCGTCAATTCTTTTGACAATTTGTTGTTTTCTTTTAAAGTTTCAAGAAAAAGAAAAAGGAAAGGAAAAAGAGTTTAATTGGCCATTTTGACAAAACTTCACGAACTACGAACACCTGATTCTTCTCTTTCGGGAGTGAGATACGCAGGCGCCCTTCTTGGGTTCGGTGATCTTTTCTAAAATGATAAAAAATAAAAAAGGTTTTTGAAAAAAAGGTGTTGAACTCTAACGCATTTGATGTTTCTTTTGTTCAGTTAGTTTAAGGTGGTTGGTTTGTGGCATTTTGACTGGTCCTCTATAGTGCACCAAGTTACAGAGAAAGTTATGGCCAATAAGGATACCGAGTTTATTGTCACTAATTCGATAGGGAGTTCGGGGAATGGGAATTTAGGAGCTAATAAAGATATTCAGAAATTAAGGCAACAAATGATAGAAATGCATCGAACTTGGGCTAATGGGTTGCCGACTCCTCTAGTTCCTAATGATAATCTGGAATATGTTTCTAGCTTACCTCCCGTGTCACAAGCACAATTTCCCATTATTGTTGACATGCCACAACATGCATCAGGGACTACTCCGGGACAACACTATCCAAACACTTGCAATATTCCTTTCCTCACTCCTCAACACAAAACTACCACTTACTAGTCTCTATCTGTTGTTCATGCTTTTGCATCCCCCCGCTTAAAGCTCCTACTTTTAATTCCAATCCAACAATTGTGATTCCTCACTCTAAAAGTGACCCTGTATTGAATATTTTAAGTGATCAACATTATGCTCCCAAGCTCACATTTAAGTCGAATGATCCTTATGGCTACACTCATCTGCCTGAATTTACTCTTAATGCCAAAAATCCTATTATGAAAGAAGAACAATAAGAAATGACCAGAAAATTGAGAAGTTTGGAAATGGCTATGAAGAATCTCCAAGGGCTTGGGGGTACAAAAGTGTCTCATATAAAGATCTGTGCATGTTTCTAGGTGTTTATCTCCCTTTCGGTTTTAAGATGCCAAAGTTTGAGAAGTATGATGGACATGGGGATCCAATGGCACATTTGAGACGTTATTGTAACCAAGTAAGAGGTGTCGAAGGCAAATAAGAACTGCCCATGGCTTACTTTGGTGAGAGACTTTCGGGTCTAGCTTCGAAATGGTTTGTTGACGAAGAAATTGACAAGTGGATTAGTTGGGATGACCTAGCTAATGGATTTGTACAACAATTTCAATACAATGTGGAGTTGGTTCCTGAAGAAAAATCCCTAACTAGTATAAAAAAGAAGAATACTGAGAGTCTCAGGGAGTATGCGATCAGATGGCGCGAACAAGCTGCTAGAGTAAAACTGCCAATGAAAGAAAGTAAAATAGTTGAGGTATTTCTTCAAGCGCAGGATGAAACATTGAAAGCGATAACTCAAGCAATTCAAAAGGGTTCAAAAACTGTTGGGGAGACAAAGAATGAGGAAGTTATATCTTCTATTATAGTTGGACAGTGGGCACGGTCAAGAAGATCCCGTTGTAGTCACTCACAGGCTCAAACCCAAGTTCATGCCCAAGCTCTACATAATCACTCCCAAAATCCATTATACTCTGCTCCTCCACCTCCGTATCCAGTATATAACGCAAAACCACATTTTCAACACGCATGTTGCACAAAGTGGAACACACTAACTCCCCAGAGTCATCCTCTAACTCTACAAACCTACCAAAACACTTCTAAGCCTGATTTTCGATCCTAGCCAAATGATGAAACAAGGCAGAAGTCGAGATATCACTTCACACCAATTGGAGAGTCGTATGCCAGTTTATTTCAGAGATTGGTACAATGGGTCATGATCACTTCTCTCCTTGGTTGCACTCTTAATCGACGTTCAAGAAATTTTGATCCTAATATACGATGCGCGTATCATTCTGATGCTCAGGGTCATAGTATTGAAGATTGTCGAGATTTGAAAAGAGAAATTGAAAAGATGATTCAAGATGGATGAATTATGGTGCAGAACATTGACAGTGTGGGAAGCTCTAGTCATGCTGATATGCAAACCAGTGGCTAAGTTGTCAGGTTGTGCAATACAGAAGTCATTCCTCTCCCTACTAGGAACAGGTCTGGTAGTTTGTTTTGTTTTGTTTTCTGTTTTTAAAATTATTTCATGGTTGTAGTTCGGGATCTATATTGTTTTGTCCTTTTGTCGTTTAGGTTCAAACCCTTCTATCTTTTATTTAAACTAAATAAATTGTCCTTTTTCCTTTGCATTTTAAATATGTGTTATTTGTTTGTTTTCTTTATACAGTACATTTTATGTTGACTCTAGTGATATGACATGCTTGCGGAATTTTTAGCCAGATCTTAAAATCCAATTTAACCATGAAACATTGGATCAGAGCGCTAAAGTTAGGAGAAACATCTGAGAAAATAGTAGACTGCTGAGACATTTGGTGACAAGTTCAAGCCTTCTTTGAAAATTAAGGCCAATTATTTTGAGAATCACAAGAATAACTTGGTCATCAATTGAAAGAAATATCTCAATTAGGTCAAACAGTGTCTGTGTGATCCTATCAAGAAGAATAGAAAGAAAATCAACTCCACGAAAGCATGAGTCATTCAAAGTGAGGGATGTACAACAAATTTGGAGTTGTATGTTTGAAAAGTATAGAAAAAGAGGTGACACACATGCTCGGGGCAAGTTAGTATTGTAAAACATGTCATAAGTGATGTTGATCGTGCACTTTCACATTGCATGATATGTACTAGTATTTTCAAGGATTGATATGATGAAGGCATTTTATTCTGCTATCCAAACATTGTGTCATCCTTTGTTTACCCTATTTGAGCCTTAGTGTTATTTTATTTCATACCCCTCATTTGGAATCAAGATAAAGCCAACAAAACTCAAAAGAAAAGTATCGAGCAAGAGAATAGAGTCAGAAAGTTTCAAAAAAAAAGAAGGGAAAGAGAGAAAAATATGTCCACAAAAGAAGAAAAGAGTGTCAAGAAATTAGGGTCAGAAAAATCACAAAGAAAAAAAAAGTAAAAAAAATAAAAGAAGAGAACAAGTCAGAATCAAGAAAAAAAAAAGAATAAGCGGCCAGAACTACGCATGACCTGATTCTCCTCTGTCGGGGGTGAGATACGTAGGCTACTCTACTCCGGGCTCGGTCCAACCAAATAAACAATTTAGAGTCACCCAGTCAAAAGAAATAGGGGCATGAGTTAATCCTCATTGTTTGAGTCGATTCTAAAAGTTGTAAGTCCTACCCCACTTCAAGTGTTGTTTGGGCCTCATGTCACCCTTTCTTTCTAACCTTATCCAAAATTCAAGTTACAACCAAATAAAGACCTTCATATCAATCTCTTAGTATGCTAAGGCTAAGCATGCAATGGATATGATGACACATTTTGGGAACTACTCATCTTCCTCAGCATAAGAAATCAGGAGAGAAATAAAAATGAGAGAGTCTTATTGGTGAAAACTCTCACGAGCACCATAAGATGATGGTAAGTTGAGAGAGATAAAATAAGAGATTCTTATTAGTGAAAACTCCATGGGAACCATAAGGCGATGGTGAGTTGAGAGAAAAATGAGAGAGGCTTGTTGGCAAAAATCCTTCAATGTGCCACTAGCCGAATGAGCTCTTCGAATGAAATGAGTCCAAGTAAGTAACTCAGTTTCAGAGCCATTAACTCAAGAACAATTGGTAGAAAGCGTGGATGGAAAGATCAGGCATCTTGAGCCAAAATGCATGGCATAATCATTAGAGTTGACTGTCATTTCTAGATAAATATTTCATTTCTTTATTTCAAATGGGGACATTCATTGTCTTTTCTTTATTCTCTTTATTTTTTATTTTATTTTCTTTAGTCAGTTGTCCAAATAAAAATCATTATCATTTTTTTCTCTTGTCTTTGAGTCAAGTCCATGTCAAAACAAGTGAGAAAAGATTTCAAAACTGGCTACCAGCTTCTTCAATTGTGCAAAGCAAGACAAAAGGCCAACACATTAAAGAGACATGATTGTGAGCCCAAATAAGGCATGCAGAAAGTTGTGTCAACCGACAAGTCTAGGAACTCATGGAAATACCAAGGTTCAAAGGTTTTATCTGAGAAGCATGACAAAACAGAGATACTGTATCTGTTTCAGAGTCACTCTTAATAATCTGAGTTTGGGTGAATGATGCAGCAAGCCAGTGACACATGCTAATGGTTGAAAGCAAGATTAAATGTGACAGGTGAAAGAGCGATTTCCATGAAATCCAAAGACACAAACCAGCCACCATGTTTTTAAACAAACAAGTTTTCTTTGTGTGAAATAGGAAAACATGCTACCTTCAAATCAAGGATTTCAAAGACTAAACATCAAAGGCCGTAATATTCTCACTTCTACAAATGAAAGAGGCAATGTTGCTACATATATTTGGTATTCAAAACCATGGTAAAACTCATAATCCAATATCTCTAGGAGACACACTTCCTTATTTGGGTAATTCAAGCAACATTTGTAAAAAGACACACTTTCTTGTTTGGGTGATTCAAGCAACATCTGTAAGGGGACGCACTCCTTTGTTTGGACAATTCAAGCAATATTTGTAAGGAGACACACTTCTTTATTTGGGTAATTCAAGCTGCATTGGTAGGTAGAGGCATTTTCTTATTTCGGTAATTCAAGCGGCATTTGAAAGGAGACACACTTCCTTATTTGGGTAATTCAATCGGCATTTTTAAGGATATGCACTTCCTTATTTGGTGAATTCAAGCAAACATTTGTGAGGAGACGCACTTCCTTGTATGGATAATTCAAGCAACATTTGTAAGGAGACACACTTTCTTATTTGAACAATTCAAGCAATATTTTTATGGAGACACACTTCCTTGTTTGGTAATTCAAGTGGTATTTCTAAGGAGACACACTTCCTTGTTTGGACATTTCAAGCAACATTTATAAGAAGACGCACTTCCTTGTTTTGGTAATTCAAGTGGCATTTGTAAGGAAATGCACTTCCTTGTTTGGGTAATTCAACCGGTATTTGTAAGGAGAAGCACTTCATTATTTGGATAATTCAAGCAGTATTTATAAGGAGACGCACCTTATTGTTTGATAATTCAAGTAGTATTTGTAAGGAGACACAATTCCTTGTTTGGACAATTCAAGCAACATTTGTAAGAAGTCGTACTTCCTTGTTTCGGTAATTCAAGTGGAATTTGTAAGGAGACACACTTCCTTGTTTTGGTAATTCAAGAGGTATTGGAAAGGAGATGCACTTCCTTGTTTGGACAATTCAAGCAACATTTGTAAGGAAATGCATTTTCTTGTTTGTGCAATTCAAGCAACATTTGTAAGGAGACTCACTTTCTTTTTTGGACAATTCAAGCAATATTTGTAATGAGCCGTACTTCCTTGTTCAGATAATTCAAGCAACATTGGTAAAGAGACACACTTTCTTGTTTTGGTAATTTAAGCGGCATTGGTAAGGAGATGCACTTCCTTGTTTTGGTAATTTAAGAGGGATTGGAAGGAGACACACTTTCTTATTTGGGTATTTCTAGAAACATTTGTAAGGAGACACACTTTCTTATTTGTGTAATTCAAGCAACATTGGTAAGGAGACACACTTCCTTGTTTTGCATTCTTATTTGGGTAATTCAAGCAGCATTGGTAAGGAGACACACTTCCTTGTTTTGGTAATTTAAGCGGTATTGGTAAGGAGACGCACTTCCTTGTTTTGGTAATTTAAGTGGCATTAGTGAGGAGACGCACTTCCTTGTTTGGACAATTCAAGCAACATTTATAATGATACGTACTTCCTCATTTGGGTAATTCTAGCAGCATTGGTAAGATGACACACTTTCTTATTTTGGTAATTTAAGCAGCATTGGTAAGGACACGCACTTACTTGTTTTGGTAATTCAAGAGGCATTGGTAAGGAGACGCACTTTCCTGTTTGGGTATTTCTAGCACCATTTATAAGGAGACGCATTTCCTTGTTTGGGTAATTCAAGAGGCATTTTTTAAGGAGACACACTTCCTTGTTTGGGTAATTCAACCGGCATTTGTATGGAGACACACTTACTTGTATTGGTAATTCAAGCAACATCTGTAAGGAGACGTACTTCCTTGTTTGGGTAATTCAAGCGGCATTTGTAAGGAGACGCGCTTCCTTGTTTTGATAACTTAAGCAACATTGGAGCCCGCCCGAAAAACAAGGAGAATAAACAGAAAGTCAAGCAACAAGGTGAAACAATTGAAAGAGAAGAAAAAAATTAAAAAAATTACAAGTCAGGAGCCCGCCTAAAGAATAGGGTGATGAAACTCAAATCAAGAGTTCAAAAGAAGCTGCATAGATAGGACTTTTGTAATTTTATTTATCTTTTTAACTCTTGTAATTTTTCATTTTTTTATGAAATGACAGAGCCGCGACCGGAACCTCGATGGGACCTCACTCAACTCTATAACTCGGTATAGTCCATCTCCTTCCAATCTTTTGAGATACCTGTCACTTGATTCCCTCATAACTTGGGTAGGTAGGATGTCCTAAGTCAAGACTTGGTGTCCCTCCTTCCTTATGTTTCATTCTTTTAATAATGGCCGTGATAAAATTCTCTCTTGTTGTCTACTTCTTTGTCTGAAAACACGTCATGTTTACATTCAAAGGGGGCATTCTGTAGACACCTAATTTTGTTCCGTCAAAAATATTTCTTATTCTGATATCACACAATTTAACCCCATTCTTATAATTTTTCCCCAAGAAAATAAATAACCTCCCTATCTTTTACTTATTTATTTATTTATTTTTGTTTTTTTTTTATCCCAAAATAATGTCATAACAAACGTTGTCTCATTCTAACATTCCAACAACCCACCCAATAAAAAATGGACACCTAACCCCTACCCCTCCAATAAAAAAAACAACACCTCACCACTCACCAAACCACCTCACCACCACCCCCTCCACGTGACCCCCTACCTTTTTTTGTTTACATATTTTCTTGCGATCTCCATATATAGAACAAGACAATACACAAAAGAGGAGGATTCATTGGGGGCCCATAGAATAACAAAAAACACAAAACAGCACCATCACCTCACAATTTCATAGGCACACAATCATCTTCTTCACGATATATTCAATCACATTCACTGATAAGAAGGAGGAGGAGATACTCACCCTTTACACAACCTCACAACCTCTCTATTTTCTCCATTGATTACATAAAAAGAACACTACACATAGAAAATGAGGTAGATCGAGAGAGAGAGAGTAGTAGAGAGGAGATACGCTAAAAAGAGAGGAAAAGAGATCTAGGTTTCTCTCTTTTTCACCTTCATCCACACCCACACACGAAAAACACACGCACACGACGCACACAGTGAAAAACACAAAAAAATGAACAAAAATGGCATGATAATCGAAGGTGAAAATAGAACTTGGGTTTCTGGTTAGTGTTCCGTCAACCCCTTCGCCAGAATCTCATCGTTCTCTTTTGATTTCTGGGTGAATCCAATCCGGAAATGATAATCTCGCCGGAATCTGTCTCGATTCATCGTTACTGCTGCTGTCTAGGTTCACCGGATCTGATACAAATCAGTCCGCCAAGATGACAAAACAGTCCACAAAACATGAGAAGAGCAAGCAAGACAAGGGGATACAAGATGACAAACACAAAAACACACGGATTTGCAAAATAATGATAGGATAGATAGTGAGACCAAGATTATTACAAGATTAAGAACCAAGTATATTTCAACATTAACCCTAATAAATGTAATAATCAAAAAAACACTCTTACGGTTACCACCAAGGTAATAGACTTACCTCAAGATCCACCCTTTCCAAGCAAAGAACAATATTGGCTTTTCCAAGCCCTATACTAAGGATGACTTTTCCAAGTCCTAGCTAAGACTATATTAAGGTGTTCTACTCTCAAAAGAGAGGATTTCAAGTGTTTCAATCTTTCATCTTTCATAAAATAAAGAGAAAGACTTAATAAGAGACTATATATAGCCTAGCTTATTACATAGTATAATGGAACAAAATACCCTTAATGAAAGGGGAGGTCATGGTTTGTTTATTTAACATGTGCAATCCCAAAATACCCTTAATGAAGGGTGCTTCTTCAATGCTCCAAAACCATGGGGTCACGCTTCAAAACTTGTAGTCTCGAATTGGCATCAAATGTAAGCCCCCACGCAATCTTCCACACACGGGTTTGTTTAATGACATGCTCAAAATGGGTCCTCCATGCATGTTCTCGTATCCTCAAGGTGACCAAGTCTTGAGCCTCTATGTGTTGGCCTCTAAAGATGTCATCAAAAGATAAGATGGACATTTGTCCCGTTACATCCTCCTCTTCTTGAAAAGGATTCGACCTCGAATCCAAACCTTGCAAAACCGAAGAGAGGACAAACAAATACATACTCCTCATGGCATGAGGGTCAGGGTTAGAATAACAAATTATCTAAACATACCAAGGTTGCACATATTTACAATATAACCAAGGATCCTTTGAATGAAATATTAAAAACTCAATGAAAGATGTATGAAAGATTTTGTTATGAGATTCACCAAGAGTGACACTTTGCTTGTCATGTAGACCAAGTAACAATTTGGGTGCACCAATATCACCATTTCCATATTTGGCATCAGGGTCAAACGGGAAGAGTGACCATAGACATGGGTCTAGACAACACTCCCCTTTCCGGTTGTCTCCACCCAAACTAAATGACATACTCTCTACAGTAACATACATATCATCAAAAGAAAATAGAGAGTAAAGAAAAGAATCACTCAAGTCGACTTCTACAAAGGTGCCCTCATGTGTGTACTCACTACTAGTTTCCCAATCATCACCATGAGTACTCTCAACAATAAAGTCATACAAAGTAGAAGAAGGAGTAACTTCCAAGACTACACATTCCTTACCCTTAAGAGTACTCTCATCTTCCAAGAAGAGATTTTCATCTTTAGGAGGAATGTTGTCACACCATAGTGGGTTAACATATAGGCTATATCCTCCAAGGTCAGCTATACCATATTTTTCACCACTAGGCTCATTTGGAGTGTTTATATCACTTTCAAACAAGACATTATACCAAAAGAGTGCATGATCCAACCCACGGGCAGATTTGTAACAAGCAAGTTCCTCATTCTCTAAGAGATCAATATCAAGTTTTAAAGTGGTTTCAAGCACAAGATTGTCCCAAGATAGCACTCATGTTCACTCCCCTTTTGTTGACCAAATTTTTCAAATACTTCACTCACTTGAGTTTAATTAATCACATTACGCACATAATTAAGTGGTGGACAATTTTCACTAATAGGTTGATCAACACCAATTACACAAGACGATGTACTTCTGTTCAACATATAGGCTTCAACACTAGGCGGACATAAATTTTTCTTATAGGAAGAGTCAGTTTGGTCATCAATAGGATCAATTAGTGTATCCACACTCATAACATGTACATCATAAAAAAAAGGCAAGGAATCATTAAACTCACAAGTAAGTAAGCTACTACTCACACTCAATGGGCTACTAGCTATAAAATTATCATTCACATGCACAAAAGTATAAGAGTTGGCTATTTTACCTTAAAGTTCTTGAGTCGACTCTCTTTTCCCGTGTTTTGAAGGACCTTTACAAGCTTGGGCAGCAACTTCACTTCAGCATTGCTCTCCTTCACTTGCCATGTCGGTACCTACAAAAATGTCCTTAGAAATAGAAAGACAAACAATGTTAGCTCGGTTTGGTGCCAATCCCCTCACTTCTCTCCACACAACCTCTCCTTTTTCCACTCTCGGATTACCACCTTGCACACCTTTACTACTATCAATATTTTTTCTATCATAAGAATTAGGATTGGAGGAAGTATTCACTTCTCTTTGCAGCTCAGGCAACATGTATGCCAAGAGGTGATTTCCCCACCGGCCTCTTACAATATTTGGCCAATTTTGCACATTTGGAACTCTATGTTGTTCAAACCAATTGGCACCTAAGCATACATGACCATATGTCAATGGAAGAATATCGCACCACACTTCCTCATGGTATTCAAATTAAGAGAAGACAACCTTGACCCTCTCGGTAACCTTAAACCCATCCAAGAAGTATGGAACAAGTAAAGGCTCATGAAACAACCCCAAGTAGTCAACCATGTATGGAACGATGTAGTTACTATAGTACCTGTCATTTAACACAACGAGGCAGCCTGGTATCCCACAAATGGTCACCTTTCCGGAGTATACACTCCTTCTCGTATCAACATTGTAAAGAACACGAGTACCCCTCAATTTTGGAGATGCATACCCTCTTCTTCTCGTTGGACAACCTCCACTAGAGCTAGTATAACAATTTACAGTATATCGACCTTGATAAGAAGTACTACAAGGTGGTGAATATGAATCTTCACACTCCTCACATGTACTCTCATCATAGCTCTCACAAGCTTTGCAAACGAAAGGTTATACCTAACACCAAATCTAGGTTAGGAGTAAGAAGTGTAAGACTCCTCACATGCCCCAACGTCATTGTAAAATCCATCACGAGGTCCTACATCATCTCCAAATTCACCATAAGCACTAGGCACTTCATTCACCTCATTTGCCCCCTCAAAACCGTAACTCTCAAATCTGCCCAAGTATTGATCATGGCTATTTTCATAGACTCTGCAATCTCCCTCAACTTCGTAGCCATAAAACCCCTCACTACAATCATAGTATCCCATGTTGTAGTCACAATAACCCCCGGCTATCGAAGACATGTTCCCCTTATATCACCTTTGTAACTGCACAATGAACAAACAAGATTAGTAGTAAAAGCTCCTCACCAATAAAAAAGATTATTAGTAAAAGCTCCTCGCCAACACTCGTATACACCCACCTTTGTGATTCTCACAATTCGAGCGGCGAATATTGAAAGTTGTTTATACTCCGGTAGTCAATAGTATGTCAATTCTACTTGGTGGCCAAAATGGATTCTTGTATGATCGACTCAAGACACAAAAATAAAATTTACTTACAAACTTGAAACAAAGAAAACACTACAACTTATAAACGAGAAAAGCTCAAAATACAACGCTTAACACGAAAGAAAATATACTCAAAAACTAATCTACAATCTAGTAGGTATTTACTAGTTTGCTAATTAGTATGAGAACTAACAAAATGGAAACCAATAGAATCAAAAAAGTGAAACTATGAATTCCAACGTTCTTGAGATATTGATGATGTGGCACTCGACTATTGGTCGATGGACAAAAAAATATTGTTGAAGTTGAAAAATTTTGTTCCACAATTTTGGTTGTTCAAAATTCACAAAGATGGGGGAATTTCGGTTTTGGTAGGTTAACAAACAAAACTTTAAGTCCTTTTTTTCAAAATTCAAACCTTGACCAACTTTCACCTTTTTGGCAGGACAATCTTTTAGAGTTCTTGTCCCCCTTTCCTCTTTTGGCTAGTCTAGAAAAATGAACTTAATCTTTGGGAGGTCTTTTATTCTTTTCCTCTTTGGTAATTTATTGAAAGTTATTTCAAGACTAACAAGATCCCAGACTCTCTTACCTTTGAATTTGGATCAAACAAAAACCTTTTACAAGACTTCTTCAACACAACACAAGAACTTCAACAACAACAAAACCGTCCATTCTTCCCACAACAACTTGCAATTTTTTTTGGATCAAGAACTTGGGTTAGACTCAAGTAGTGTTAGAGAGAAATAAAAACAACGCAAGAAACAACAAATAAAATCAAAACAACACCTAAATCTAGACACAAATTCGGCCAAACAATAACAACACTTCTGCCAAGACACCAAACCCGTAGAATAACTTCTTTTTGTGATATTTTTTACCTTGGACACCTCTTATAATGTTAGGAAACAAAGATATAACACTAGAACACAGAAAACAAACAAAAATCACAAGAAAACTAGGCTTCAAATTTTGACCTAAACACAAAAACGTGGACAGATTACTATTTTTAAGTTTTTCAGCTTTTCAACAATTTTTTTCTGAGTGAACAAACCCAAGATTGATCTCATGGGAACGAAGTCAATGATGTCTATGATACCAAATGATACAAAAACAGCCCACCAAGATGCCAAAACATTCCACAAAATGTGAGAAGAACAAGCAACACAAAGGGATACAAGATGACAAACACAAAAACACATGGATTTGCAAAATAATGAAAGGATAGATAGTGAGACCAAGATTATTACAAGATTAAGAACCAAGTATATTTAAAAATTAACCCCTAATAAATGTAATAGTCAAAACCACACTCTTACGGTGACCGCCAAGGTAATCGACTCACCTCAAGATCCACCATTTCCAAGCAAAGAACAATATTGGCTTTTCCAAGCCCTATACTAAGGATGAGTTTTCCAAGTCCTAAATAAGACTATAATAAGGTTTTATACTCTCAAGGGAGAGGATTTCAAGTGTTTCAATCTTTCATCTTTCATAAACTAAAGAGAAAAGACCTAATAAGTGACTATATATAGCCTAGCATATTACATAGTATAACGGACCAAAATAACCTTAATGAAAGGGGAGGGAATGGGTTGTTTCTTTAACATGTGCAATACCAAAATACCCTTAATGAAGGGTGCTTCTTAAATGCTCCAAACCATGGGGTCACACTTCAAAACTTGTAGTATCGAATTGGTATCAAATGTAAGGCCCCAGGCAATCTTTCACACACGGGTTTGTTTAATGACATGCTCAAAATGGGTCCTCCATGCATGTGATTATCCTCGAGGTGACCAAGTCTTGAGCCTCTATGTGTTGGCCTCTAAAGATGTCATCAAAAGATAAGATGGCCATTTGTCCCATATCAGGATCTTAGGCTACACTGATTTTGACTTTCTGTTGCATTGTTGGAGTGTTGGGGTTCATCTCTTTTCACGTTTCATCGTCGAAACCGGGTTTTCATCTTGTCGAATTTCTTATATTTGGTTTTATTTTTATTATTGGGTTTTTGAGATTCGAATTTCATCTTTCTATTCGAGAATTTGCTATTGCTGTTCGGAGTTGTTGATTCGGAAGTTTATATTGAGTTTGGTTTCCCGAATTAAAATTTGTTCGAATTGGGATTGGCGATATCGAGTTGGATTTTAGTGATTGTTGAATTTTGAAGTCGAGGTTCTCGGGTGCAGTTCTATCTCTGATATATTAAAAGTGACACTTGAGGTCCAATTCTATATTCTCTTTAATTTTTTACGTGAATATTATTGATTTGTTATTTTATATGATTGAATCTTTGTTTTTGTGTTGGTTGATGTTAGATTTGAATGTGGAAACTTGGATTAGTAGTCGAAGAATTGATTAATTATTTTGAGAATGAATGCGGGAAGGGATTGATTTCGATAAAAGTAAATTTGGATAATTTTTGATTCATTGATGATGTTGAAATGTGATAAGAATCATCATAGGTCGAGTTGGATAGGAAAATAGTAGGTTTGGGTAGGCAAATTTAGAACTTTTGGATTGTTGAATGTTGAAAATGTTTGTTGAATGGTTTTATTTTATGAATTTAGATCTATTGTATTCATTCGTCGGGGAATGCCCCGAGATCACATTTGTATTCATTCACCGGGGAATGCCCTGACGTATCATGTACTTGGAGGACGCCCGTGATGAAGGTCCGAAGCATCGGGTAAGGCATTGGAGGGTAGTTTAGGATTAGTGTAGGTTAGCATAGGTTTACTTTTTAGTACCTTTTTCATTTCGGATTGTAATAATTGAACCGGACACTATATTTTTGGACTGGTTTTGTTTGTTTGATTGATCATTTTTGTGTGTTTTTGTGTGGTTTGTGCATTTTGTAGTATCAAATTAGCCGATATGCTCCACCAAGCAACTGTGGTCGAACCACGGGATCGAGAGATGCCTAACACCTTCCCCTTGGTCAACAGAATTCCTTAATCGAAATCTCTATTTGCGGATCAGTTTAAAAGAGTCAAAATCATTTTTTTTTTGAAAAAAAATTTCCAAAGTGACTTGGCACACCCTATTTATGCCAAGTGGTGACTCTGAGTTTTTGAATATAAATAATTCTTTTCGAAACAAATCTTCATTTTTTCACTTTAATAATAAAACCCTTTCAAACCTTAAAAACTCAAACTAATCTTTTTGGTTGAGAAAGGGGTGTGAAATAGGTCTTAAAGATCTACCCAGCATGTCAGGTGCCAACAGAAGAGATTATTTGAGAGATTTTCAGATCTTTCAAAATACGTGTTCGCAAGCGGAGGCCTCAAGCTACACGTCGTCTTTCAAAAATCCAATGGATGTAGAAAACCCCATTAATTTTTTCTTCAACTTTCCACAAAATGATTCGAATATTTGTCCTGTACAAACTAAAAAAATCTCCTCTCCTACCCCACAATCAATTTCTTCAAGTAAAGGATCCTCCTCAAATGATGCGACACATTTAAAAAAATGATATTGTTTTACCAATAATCAAAATTAAAGTTGAGTATTGACACTCCAACCTCCAAGAGGTAGTTAAGCAAATATTTATCCCTACAACAAATTTTATTCAAAAAACTCCTGCCCATACCTTGAAGTTTTATGAATTCATACTAACAGATACCAAATCCTGTTTGTTCAAACCCCACAAAGACAAACAAACCCAGTCTTATGTTACCCATACCACAGTGTGGATTAACAAAAATCATCTTATCATAAGAGTGGGGTATGCATACTGCAAAATATCAAAAGTTTACTGAGGCTTTTGAACTCCAATATTATAATTATTTTGATTATCAAAGAGTGTGGATGTATGCATTCACCTTTCAATATAAAACTAACAAACATTCTTAATTTTTACTCTAGGAAAAACAACTAGCTTCAGAATTCTCCAATGGTTTCTAGAGCAATGGTGTCCAATTTTTGGCCTCACCTTTGAGATCCTTCCTCCCCCAGTCTAATAAGGATACAAATATTTTACCCAAATATTTCATGATGACCATCACATTTCTTTGCTTTTACAGTTTTCCAACAAGTTTCATATTCCTTGGATATTCCATAGAAATTCGCTTTTCATAAACTAGAGGGGCACAAAGGACTTCCATGGTTATCCCTCTAGGGCTATTGAAAATGATATAAGAATTGGGATCCAATGGAAGCTTATGTATCGGAAGTAGAAAAGTTGTATCAGATACCAAGTAAACGGAAGTGACCCCCCTAAAATACAGAGGGAAATATGACAAAAGAGGATAAGGAAATGAAGCAAGTTATTAATTACACAATAAATTAGGCGACAGGACCGACCATAGGTTAATGATGCAACTAATTAAATAAAATAAAGAAGGAACACAAATTATGAAAATTGAATTTTGATATTAATATCAAAAGTAAATTTGAAGATTACAAATAGAGAGAGAGAGAGAGAGCAAACTCTAGCCAAGTATTCTAGAGAGAGCTTCTTCCAAAGAAAATAATTTGTTCTCCTCAAGAAGAGGAATAGGCTATATATAGCCAAAATACGCTACAGTAAAAGTGCTACAGTAGCACTTTTAATTATTGCTATAGTGTTGCTACAGTGATCTACAATAACATCCGCCATAATTGAGCTACAGTAACATTGACTATAATTTTTCAGCAATTGATTGCTGATGTCATGCATGACATCAATGTTTTGATTACTCCTTGATGATGTTAATTTGATGTCAAATTGAAAAAATATCTTCTTCATCATCCATGTCTGATTTTTGTAGTTGAAAATTGATTATTGGAAATTTCAGCTTTAATTTGTTGGAGAATTTTTTTCATTTGTTGAATGAAATCTCCTCAGCTACCTGACTTAGCCAATTGTGTGGCTGCAATTGATTTTTGTTGTAGAAATGAGATTTGGGCGGCATCTGTTGAGGTCAAACATCCAGGATTGAGTAGGAACCACTTTTCTACTTTTGGTACGTAAGCTTCCGTCGGATCTTAATTCTTGTACCATTTGCAATAGCCCTGGAGGGATAACCATGGAAGTTCTTTGTGTCCCTCTAGTTTATGAAAGGCAAAATTCCATGAAATATCCAAGGAATATGGAAGTTGTGGGAAAATTATAAAAGCAAAGGAATTTGATGATTATCATGAAATCTTTGGGTAAAATATTCGTATCCTTCCTGAACTGGGGGAGGAAGGATCTCAAAGGTGTGGCCAAAAATTGGCCACCATTGGTGTAGAAACCACTGGAGGAATTCTGAAGCTAGTTGCTTTCCCCAGAGTACAAACCAAGAATGTTTGTTAGGTTTATTTTGGAAGGTAAATGCATTCATCCACGCTTTTTGATAATCAAAATAATTATAATATTGGAGATCAAAAGCCTCAGTAAGCTTTTGATATTTTGCAGGATACGTAACCCACTCTTTTGGTGAGATGATTTTATTAATCCACACCATGGTATGGGAAACATAAGACTGGGTTTCTTTGTCTTTGTGGGGTTTAAACAAACAAGCTTTGGCGTCTGTTAGTATGAATTCATAAAACTTCTGGGTATGGGCAGGAGTTTTTGGGATAAAATTTACTGTCGGGTTAAGTATTTGCTTAGCTACCTCTTGGTGGTTGGAGTGCCAATACTCAACTTCAATTTGGACTATTGATAAAGCACTATCATTTTTGAAATAGGTCGGATCATTTAAGGAGGATCCTTTACTTGATGAAATTATCTATGGGGTAGGGGAAGAAATTATTTTAGTTTGTACAGGACAAATATTTGAATCATTTTTTGGAAAGTTAAAGGAAAAATTAAAGGTGTTTGCTACCTCCACTGGATTTTTTATGGTGCCCTTAGCAACCACAGAATGAGATGATGTGTGACTTGAGGCCTCCACTTGCAAACACATATTTTGGAAGATCTGAAAATCACTCAGATAATCCCTTCTGTTGGCACTTGACATGCTGGGTAGATCTTTAAGACCCATAAGTAGGCGCCATTATTTAAAATTTTCTTCTGTCCAGAGGACAGGCATTGTTTGAGCTATTGAGTCTCTTCATCTTCTTCATTGACCAAATCAACACATTTTTTGGTGTTGGAAATTGAAATTCGATTTGTACTTGATTGCATTATGAAAAATTGGGTTGGGGTAACAGTACCATTACAATTTTTTTGGCCGAGGAATCTGATATCGACTTGAAAAAGACTATACTTAGTTTATAACAAAACTAAGCCATTATCTTTGATGATATTAAATAAGACACATAAAGGTTTAAAATGTTGATCAAAGTTGGTGGAAAACACTAAAACATCATCAATATACATGAGAATGAATTTTGAAAAAGGATTAAAAATGTCATTCATTATTTTTTGAAATTCGAAAGGAGCATTTTTTAAGCTAAAAGGAATTACGTTCTATTCATATTGCCCAAACGGTACTGTAAAAGAAGTTTTATAATGATCTCTTGGATCAATTTGGATTTTCTAAAATCCTAATTTTAGATCAAACTTGGAAAAAATTGTAGCAGCATAAAGCCGTTGGAGAAGATCCTTTTTATTAGGAATAGGATATCTAATCCATCGGAGGACGGAATTGATAGTTTTGTAGTTGATAACCAAATGAGGGGCTACTTGTTCGATTTCAAAACTTTTATTCACATAGAAGGTGGCACAACTCCAAGGAGATTTACTTGGTGAGATGATCTATTTTTGGAGAAGATCATTGATTTCCATCTGACAATGGATTGTCATCTCATGATTCATTTGAATTGGACGAGCTTTGGTAGGAATAGTTTTTCCATCAAGTAAGGCTTGTAAGAAAGCCTGACCGTATGTTTTTTGCGATTCCAAAATGCTGTGGGAAGGTCAGTGTAAAGATCTTTTTCAATGTTTATTTCTAAGTCCCTGACCTTAAATTGAAGAGAAGGCTCCTGAAGTTGTTTCTCCTGCCTTCGGATTGCAATTTCTTCTTTGAGAAAATTAATTTGAGCCTCTTTGTTTTTTATAGAGGATAAATTTTCTGAATGAGTGGTTTGTCAAATGGGAGAAACATATTGTTGGCCTCAATAGTTATTCCCGTATTAGTAACCTTGAAAGGAATTAAAGTTTCAATAAAAAGGGTGCCTAGTATAACAGGACTGATTATATCCTTTACTAGAACAAAGGAAGTAGAGGATGACAAAATCGAATTTCCTAGGGAATTTCGTATTTTGACATCAGAAAATTTGTAACTTATTCTTAGTTTACTATCATTGGCAGCCCTAAGGGCTTCCGCATATTTTTGGAAGTACTAAGTTGGGATAAGTCCATACAATTGAGGTCTGCATTTGTATCAAACAAGGCAATGATATTTAGGGCAAATGATTTGTTGATAACCAAGGCTATCCAAGTGTGCTATCTTTTGATGGTAATCCTTGAAATGTATTGAACAAGGAAATCTCCCTCTTCAATATTCCAATCCAATGGGTCAGTGACGTCTACCAGCTGAGATTGTTCAGCCTTCGTAGAGAATTATTGAAGGACAAGGTGATATAAGTCTTGTCTTGACTTGATTTGTCTAATTTCCTCTTTAAAGAGTACTATCTCAGATTGGAGGTCTTGAATAGTTACTACCGTAGGTTTACTAGAAGGAAACCGCTCCAGGACATCAGTGATATTATAAGTATTTGTAATCTGAGGATGAGAAAATACACTACATGAAGATGTAGAAGGTTGGTCTAGGGTCTTTTTGAATTGGTCTAAATAATATTTCTTTTGATCGGAATTTGGTAAATTGCTACTTATGTATAAGAGGAGATCTTGTTCTTTAGTTAGAACATTAATCTTTGGTTGGTATTCTTGACCAGACTAGGAAGATTCCAAGTCATCATTTTGGATTTGGTTGAATTCCTGATCAAATTTGTCAATAGCACTATTTGAATCTCTGCTTTCTTCTAATAAGAGGTATTGGATTTGGCTAAGGACAGAATCATCAAGGTTGAGGTTTCTAACTTTTTTAGACAATTTACAATATTTGGAAATATGACCAGACTGCCCATACCTTTAACATTTTCCACTATTGGGGGCAGGAAGAGTTGGTGTTACCTTCTGGTTCCGTTTAAGATGGGATGGTTTTGATTTTCGGGAAAAATTAGGCTTGGTAGTAGAAACTTCCCTTTTTGAGGTTGGTTTTACATAATCCTTCTTCCTACAATAGGGGAGGCCAAATTTTTCATGAGACTTCCTAAATATCGATGGGTTTGAGCCCTGTCTTTAGCGAGTTGCCTTAGTATCTTATCTTGCCAACAGATTTTTAAGGTAACTTTCTGAACTAGGCATGTGAGTTGACCATAAGTGATTTGCTCATTTGGAATAATCTCGTTGGAGTATTGGTTTTGAAGATCTTCTTTGACTATGTCTCTAAGGGGCTTAGGCAATCCATCCAGGAATTTTTATTTTCAATATTGGAGGTTCCCATCAGGTCTTTCATAGATCCTCAAAAGAAAAGCATCTTTGTACCACCTGAAATAAGAAAGAGTTTTACACTAAAGATTGTTTAGTACTTCGCAGCATCTTTCTCTAAAGATACCTGGACTACCGATAAGGGTTTTGATAATAGTATAAATCAATGTACTTGTGCAATTAGGAATGGTTTATCCATCCCTAAGAATTGGTTCTCCTAAGGAGTCTACACGGACACTTTGGAAGATACTTTGTTTATCTTTCTCACTAAGATGGGCCTATGAACCCAGCTACTGGGACATAGGTAGTGAGTTGATCTGAGTAGTTGTGGGCAGTTCTATAAGAAGTGGAAACCATTGTCATCTGCTGAAGTTTGGACAGGATGTTATACTCAGAACACCCACCTATTTTCCATTCATAGATATTATTGGCGTTGTAGTTATTCTGTATAACATGAGGTCTTTCTTCTAAAGCTACGTCTGTAGGAGTGGCTCTAGGGTAATAAAGTTATTGTGGCTTTCTCCAGTTGGAAGATTCAGTTTTAATAGGAACTATTTCAAGAGGAGGTTCTTCCTATGGCTGGCTATCATCTGAATTATCCTGTTAGAGAACCCTAACTTTAGCAGATGAACCAACACTTCGGGTCTCAGTAATGTCTAAGTGAAGGGATTTCTCAATTTGGATTATTCTCTACTGAAGGTCAGATAGCGGTGGGAAAGACTTTGAATTATGCATTTGGATTTGCCTAGTGAAATTCGTAGGAATCTCGTAAGGCTTAAATAAAGGAGAGGACGAGGTATTCACCTCTGACTTAAGAGTTAGAGATTGTTTTGAAGTCAAGTATTCACCAAGTGTATGAAGATACTTATTGATATAGTTAGTTTGTTTGAAAAGACTTTTAATGTCTTTGCCAGTAACTGGTTTGTTTCCAGCCTTTCTTTTGAAAAGTAAAGCAACGATTGAGCTATTGGCATGAGAAATTGTAAAACCTTGTGATGGAGAAATTCCAGTGCTGATGTCTGCACCATTTATGGTTTTCCATACTTATGAAACATTTATTGATTTAGAAAAAGAAAAATCAAATTGATGATAGTTAGCATAAGCCTTAAACCATTCAAAGAAATTAATTTATTTTTGGACAGAATTTAGAAATTCATAGTAAATTTCTTGAATATTTTTTTGTCATCTTTCGTGAAATTAGTAAAAAATCAAGTCCGTTTTAAAATATTTCCAGATGAATAAAATTCTGTTCCAAGAGTTTTCTTATCAATGTAAAATCTTGACATAAAACCCCCAGTTCTGCGCCTAAGGCTGAGTAAGTTGGAGATTAAGGTGGATCATCATGGATATCGGTGGGAGATGTTTCCACAGAATATTTATCTTGTGGAAATCTAGATTTAAAGTTAACAGTCTCAATTCTAAAAGGAAATGAGGAAACTGAATTCCTAGCCGTCTGTATCTCGGGGAGAACGGATGAGCAGCCAGAGATTCGTTGGCTTTGAGATCTTTGGAAAGCAATAGAAACAATTCCCATGGAGAACTGTCGGATCCGAGAAACTGTAGTATTCTCAAGTTTGTCTGCTGGGCTGTATCTTGCAACATCCAACTCTGGGGCAAGGATACTTGATATCTGGAGATCTGCTTGGTAACTGACAAGTGAGACCATTGAAGGCCAGTTTGAAAGAGTATGGTTTCTCCTTTGTAGCAGTTTTTCATAGATCAAGAGCTAAAGTCAGTATTCATGGCCTTATACTGAACTCTATAAATGATTGCTACTGGAAGAGATCTATATTTGGTTTTGTAATTGGATGTCTTAACATTGAGTGTTAAAGAATCTAATATATTTAGATCCTTTGAGAAAATGGTAAAATTTAGAAAACAATCAAAATAAGTTGGACCATACAAAGACTGGTTTCAACCATTCCTAGTAAGGAATCATTGAAGTCTAGGAACCTAGAGTCCCTAAGACAAAAGAGTGGAGATGTATCTAAACCTTCTCATGAAAGAGGTTTAGCTATTTGGACTAGGCCGAAATAGAGGTAATCGTTGTTCACATGGTTCGGCATGTGACAGTTAGATGTATTGCATGATGATCCATGAATATTAAAAATAGACCATAAATAAGGGTTGTAGAAATGGTATTGGGTTAAACATATGATTGTATCGGTTAAATTATTTTCGTCCCCTGAAAGTCTGAACCTGTGATTGTTGTTGGTTAGATTTTGTATTTCGGATTAAGGCTAGTAAACTTTCAATTACACGCCAAAATAAGTTTCAGAGTATGCATTTTCGAAAAATCCGTGATGCCCTTCAGCAATTACACAGTTGTACACGTAATGAAAATGTCATGCAGATCGATATGAATCATTATGAGGAACAAAATTGACGCAAGACATTTATTAGGGTTTAAATATATTCTTATCCCTTATATGTATCCTATTATAATTTTCATTATACACTTACCATTATTTTTAAGTTTTCGAAGAATTCGCAACGCTCTTCAGCAGTTATATAGTTATACAAGTAACAAAAATGACATGCAGATATGAATCATTATGACGAATGACATTGATGCAAGACGTTTATTAGGGTTTAAATACATTTTTATTCCTTATTTGTGTCCAATCAGAGTTTTCATTATTCACTTGCCATTATTTTGAGGTTTTCGAAGAATCTGCAATGCTCTTCAACAGTTACATAGCAGTATATGTAATGAAAATAACATGCGGTTTTGAATCATTATGGGTAATGAAATTGATGCAAGACGTGTATTAGGGTTTAAATACATTCTCATCTCTTATTTGTATCCCATTGCAATTTTCATTATTCATTTGCCATTATTTTGAAGAATTCGCGATGCTCTTAAGGAGCTACATAGTCTTCCACATAACGAAAATGAATTGCAGATATGAATCATTATGACGAACAAAATTGACAAAACACATTTATTAGGGCTTAAATACATTCTTATTCCTTACTAATATTATTGTTTGGTCATCTCAATTTACAATGCATTCCCTTTAATTATCAAATTAAGCCAACGATTTGGCGCAAATAATTATTCTATAAAATAATACATATGAATAGTATATTTTCAAATGAACTCCTAGTTAAACATATCGTCAATTTTTCATTTCAATATGTAACTATCAATTCATAAAATCAATATCAATTTTTGTAATAAGTTAATTTAAACATGTTCTTAACTTAGATCTAACAAAACTAGGTGTATTAAATTAGTAGAGGAATAGTATACGTGGCAACAAGGTCCATTATAGTCAAAAATTTTATTATATTAATATTTTTATTAGTCAAACCTAATCTTTCCTCTTAATAAATGCGCAATTAATCACATTAATTATCATCTTCAACCCGCGTGTCAAAACATCCGTTTCTTATTCCTCGAGTCCTCAATGCCACTGCCATTACCACTTCCTCCTTTGCCAGTTCCCATCAACAATTAAGATAATCATCCCGCATTCATGTAACAGATTAATTTGCTCTGATACTAGTGAATGCAATGCTAAATTCATCAAAATGTTGAATTTTAATATGTAATGTAAATTTATATCCAAATTACAAATCATAACGAATAGTGAATTTGAACTTCATAATTCATCGCCATATAACAAGAGAAATTATATTTTTTAAAGATCAAATTTTCAATATTTACATAAGAAAATGAATAAAACATGTTTGGTTTTCATCATAATTACTATTATTAGGCTCATAATTAAGTCATAATTATAACTCAAGAATTAATTCTAAACATTACTTAGCATTAATACCATGATATTTATTCGTATAATCTGCTTGTCAAATGGAGTATGTGTAATTTATAACTAGTTAATCCAATCAACGTGTTAACTTTAGGTGTAAACAAACTAAGTGCACTAATTTGGTGGATTATGATCTACGTGGCAACAAGATCCATATAATTGTGAAAACAAAATTATTTTTTTCAGTTAAACATAATCTTTTCTCTTAGAAAATGTGCAATTATCCATACACTTATAACCTACACGTGATGCATTGTCATCACCACCACCACTTTTTCGTTTGTCAAGTTTTCATCACATGCACGAAAATTACGTACACGTGTGGCTCAGACAGATTACGTTTTCAAGTTTGAAATCTTTTCGTTCTCCTTCTGCCGTCACCATCACCACCACCAGTACCACTTCCTCCTCTATCAAGTTCCCATCACATCCAAAAAAACTTGCACGTACAGTTCTAGCCAATTATTCGAATCTTTTTGCAGTTTTTCCGACCTTTTCACATCACACAAAATTGAAAAAATACCTTTGAAAGACCATAAATTTATGAAATTATAATTACAAAAAATAGCAAATTCAAACTAATAATTTGATACCATTAAAAGTCAAATCACATACATATAGCACTCAAACATTTTAGAAAAAAACAACCCTAAAGATTTATTTAATTTTTCTATTTTGCTTTCAAGATCAAATTTTTCTTCGACATTAACATTTCTTCCCCCATATATATACTAGTACTACTAATATTTTTCTTATCATCCTTTTTTTTTAACTCTATCCTAGTTACTGAAAATTAAAAGGAGGATTACACTAATTAAACAAGATTACAACTAATAAAGTAAAAGGCATTTCAATAAACCATGCAAATTCTCCGATCATCAACTTCTGCAATTTCACATTTTCTTTGGCACCGGTGGAAAATTGAGGTCGAGCTGAATGCCCTTAGTATCATTACCCATAAAATCAACCACTGATGAAAAATCTGACTTACTGAGATCTCCTGCATCGGAACCCATGATTACGGATCCGAATCCATTAGTATGAAACATTTCACCACGATCAAGACCGCCACCACCACCACGAGCATCAAGATTATTCTGAGTCTGGGAGGAAAAGAACTTACTTCCTAGACAATACGAGGACCTGCCAAGGGTTAGATCCAATGGGAGCGATGATGATTCAACTATCACTAGTTCCTCAGGAATTAGGAAGTTTGTTTTCAACAGTACTCACCTCACTGGGACTTCGAGTCAAATCAACTGGGATTGGGAAGTTTGTCTTTGCCTTAACACCTCGAAACTCTATGGCTGTTGCATCATATGCAATCGCTGTTGCATCATATGCAATCCCTGCCTCCACTGTAGTATCAAATGTACCTAACCATACTTTGCATTTCCTATGTGGATCTCTTATCTCCGCTGCGTATCTCCCCCATGGTCTCTTCCTTACTCCGCGGTAATGCACCTCCTTTTCTACTGTTGTTGCTGTCACCGCCGCCATATGTCTATGCCTACGTGCCATTTTTTGGGGAGGGGGATAGTAATGTGTTTTTTTTTTTTAGTATGACATAAAGTAATTTTAAGAAGTCATAAGGATGAGCGAAAGTATAGGAAGGAATGAGCTGCTTAAATAGGAAAGTGGCGAGAAAAACTTAGTCAACAGAGGGAGTGTTTTACTTGACTGATGTAATTGTGGGTCCACATGTGATGTGACAAGTTTATTGCTTAATTACGAAATTTCTTGATAATAGTGTCTTAAATATTTACTTTCTTTATTCCTTTTTAATTGCTTATTTTTTTTAGAGTCAAATAATATAAACTTTGATTAATATTTTAAGATGTATTTTTAATTAAATTGAAAAAATTGTAATTTATAGTAACTTTCATGTAGTTTTTGAATATTTAAATTTTAATTTTAAAATAATTAAATTAATCTAATCTATTATAACTTTAAAACTTAGTCAAATTGACTCACGAAAAATGAGGGAAACAATTTAAAAGAAATGAAGGGAGTATAAATTTTACTTCTTCTGTTCTAATAATATAAGCCACTTTGTTTAAACACAGAGTTTAAAAAAGGAAGAAAGATTTATGAAATTTATGATCTATAATAAGTCATAAGTGTTTGTGTGACTATAAATTATTTTATTAAGGATAAAAAGAGTTATTTTAAAATTAAATTGTTACTAAATACAGAAGTATGCCATTCTTTTTGGGACTGACTAAAAATTATAGAAATGTAAATCATATAAATTGAGACTGGGGAAGTAATATTGATCCTTATTATTTTTTGTTAGTTAAGTTTTAACTTTTGATTAATTGATATGTACACCTCTCCGAAAAATAGCAATTAAGAATAGAGAATATATATTCAGAAAAAGATTTAATTTTTTCTTTGTTATATGACACGATTAAAGGTCATAAATAAAATGCAATATAATTACTTGAAACAAATATGTTTTAAATTTGAGTTTATTATTTTTAAGCTCAGAAATATGGAGGAGAAAACATTTTCATTTTTTCCTCTAATTTTTAGTAAAAAACACAAATAAGTAATAAATTAAAAATTATTTACCCGTCATAGAATTTTGTAATGAAAAAATTAAAGGATGTAATTATTTGAGCTCGTAATAAATAATAACTGTCCTTTATGCTACATGAAAATAGCTACATATAGTGTGTACATTATCGTATACAATTCATTTAATTATGTATACTTATAATAGATTAAATCATCATAACAATTTCGGTCCTACAAGTAAAACATATTGTAAGATGTAATTATATTCAAAATAACTAAATAAATAATAAATAACTCAATTTTGATAATGCCGAGCAAATAATCTAAAATATAAGTCAAATGAATGTTTTTTTGGGGGGTTATATTTCACAATTAGAGGTCTTAAATGAAATACAATATAATTACTTGAAAAAAATATGAAGGCGAAAATTAATTTTTAAAATTTGGGTTTATTTCTTTTTATCTCAGAAATATGGAGGAAAAAGTAAAATTCTCTTTTACCGTACTGTAGAATTAAGTGATGAAAAAAAGAATATATTTCTTTCAGCTCATACTAATTAATAATAATTGTCGTTTACGTTACGCGACAAATTGACAATAGATTACATATTACCTGCGAATAATTGTCGTTTACGTTACACGACAAGATGATAATAAAATACATATTACGTGCGAATACTTGTCGTTTACATTGCGCGATAATCTGACAATAGATTACATATAATGTGAAAATAATTTATTTATTAACCTTACGTGATAAATCGATTATAAATCATGTGTCACGTGCGATTCGTCGTACAAATTTAATCTAATTACGTACACATATAAAAGGTTCTGTCTTAAACATTTTCAATCATGTAACAAATAAAATTGACATATAAGTAAAATTATATAGAACAATTAAAGGTCCTAAATAAAATGTACTTTAATTAGTTGAAACAAATATGAAGGACAAAATTAATTTTATAAATTTGAGTTTATTGGTTTTTACCTCAGAAATATGGAGGGGAAAGTAATATGTGATGAAAAAGAATATATTAATTTTAGCTCGTACTCAATAATAATTATAGTTCAGAGGTTACATAGTTGTACAATAACAAAAATGACACGCGGTATGATCACTATGGGGGATGAAATTGACGCAAGACGTTTATTAGGATTTAAATACATTCTTATTCCTTATTTGTGTCAGGTTGCAATTTTCATTACTCACTTGATATTATTTTGAAGTTTTCGAAGAATCTGCGACGCACTTCAGGAGCTACATAGTTGTATATGTAACAAAAATAACATGCAGATATGAATCATTATGGGAAACAAAATTGACGCAAGACGTTTATTAGGATTTAAATCCATTCTTATTCCTTATCTGTATCCCATCACAATTTTCATTATTCACTTGCCATTATTTTGAAGTTTTTGAAGAATCTGCAATGCTCTTAAGGAGCTACACAGTTGTTCACGTAACGAAAAATGACATGCAGATATGAATCATTAAGACAAACGAAATTGATGCAACAAGTTTATTAAGGTATAAATACATTGTTATTACTTTCTAATGTTATTGTTTGGTCATCTCAATCTACAATGTATGCCCTTTAAATATCACATTAAGCCACTAATTAGGGCATATAATTATCCTATAAAATGATACACATGAATAGTATCATCAAAATTTCATTTCAATATGTAACTATCAATTCATAAATCAATATGAATTTTTTCAATAAGTTAATTTAAACATGTTCTTAACTTAGATGTAAACAAAATCAGGTGGATTAAATTAGTGGGGGCCTTTCTCTTCAAATCTCCATCTTCATCGACTTTTAAATTTTCTATACACTGATTTAAATTTCTTAGTACTATTACATCCAATTGTTTCTAAAATTTTACTTTGATAAATGAGAAATTTCTAATTTGTCGACATTGATATGCAAATACCACTATTGGATGCTGGATTAATTAAAAAAAAAAAATTAGCTTAAGAATTTAAAATATTATTCAATAGTACTAATGCGTTGAATAAATAAATAAATCTTATGAATTAATTAATGACTAGAAACATTCTTCTATTGGTATTTGGAGGCACTTATCTTGACATCATTCATGTTGATACATTTTATTTTTGTCAAATTAAATCAAGTTTAATCTACATATCTCTAAAATTATGAACAAATAATTATATTGATGATTGTCTCAATTTTCTTCATATATGCTGGTGATTATAATTCTCTGGTGTTAAATAAACAATAATGTTGTTTATTTAAAATAATTGAGAATCTTACCTATTACAAGTCTTAAAAATCTTGACAGTATAAAATCCTCATTCCACTAACAGTATATATTGATTAATCTCTATTATCATTAACTCGTGTGTCTAAACATTCATTTCTTTTTCCTCGAGTCCTCATTGCCACTGTCACTACCACTTCCTTCTTTGCCCGTTCATATCAACAATTAAAATATTCATTATGCATTTACGTAAGAGATTAATTCACTCTGATACAAGTGAGTGCAATCTAAATTCATCAACATGTTGAATTTTAATATGTGATGTAAATTTATATCTAAATTAGAAATCATAACGAATAATAAATTTGAACTTCATAATTCATCGCCATAACAGATAACAAAAGAAATTATATTCTTTTAAAAATCAGATTTTCAATATTTACATTAGAAAATAAATAAAAATCTTTGATTTTCATCATAATTACTATTATTAGGCTCATAATTAACTCATAACTATAACTCAAGAACTAAGTTCTAAACATTACTTTAGCATTAATATCATGATATTTATTCATATAATTTGCTTGTCAAATGGAGTAGGTGTAATTCAATCAACTTGTTGACTTTAGGTGTAAACAAATTAAGTGCTATAATTTGGTGGATTATGATCCACGTGGCAATAAGGTCCATAATTGTCAAAGAAAAATTAATTTTTTCCAGTCAAACATAATCTTTTCTCTCAGTAAATGTGTAATTATCCATACAGTTACAACCCACACGTGTTGTGTCGTCACCACTATCACCACTTTCTCATTTGCCAAGTTTTCATCACATGCAAAAAAACTTACACGTATAATTCAGACAAATTACGTTTGGACTTTGGAATTTTTTCGTTCTCCTTTTGTCCTCACTATCACCACTGCCAGTACCACTTCCTCCTCTGTCGATCAAATTCCCATCACTTCCAGAAAAACTTAGATGTATGATTCTAACTGATTCTTCAAGTCTTGTTTTTGATTCTTCCGATCATTTCACATCACACAAAATTCAAAAAATTACCTTCGAAAGATGGTAAAAATTATTAAAATTATAATTATAAAAATAACAAATTCAAACTAATAATTTGATACCATTAAAACTAAAACATTTTAGAAAAAACAACCCTAAAATTTTATTTAATTTTTTGATTTTTCTTCAAAGATAAGATTTTTCTTCGATATTAACATAAGATGATGAACATTTATTCCCCCATATATGTAGTACTACTATTATTTCTCTTATCATCTTTTTTTTTTTTTTAAACTCTATCCTAATTACTGAAAATTAAAAGGAGGATTACACTAATTAAACAAGATTACAACTAATTAATTAAAAGACATTTCAATAAACCTTGCAAATTCTCCGATCACCAACTTCTGCAATTTCACTTGTTCTTGGGCACCGATGGAAAATTGAGGTTGATCTGAATGTCCTTAGTATCGTTACCTATAAAATCAACCACTGATGAAGAATCTGACTCACTGAGATCTCCTGTATCGGAACCCATGATTATGGATCCGAATCTGTTAGTATGAAACATCTCACCACGATCAAGACCACCACCACCACCACGAGAATTTAGATGATTTTGAGTCTGGGAGGAAAAGAACTTACTTCCTAGACAGTACGAGGACCTGCCAAGGGTTAGATCCAATGAAAGCGGTGATGATTCAACAATCACTAGTTCCTCAGAAACCTCCACCTTCTTCACCTTAACTCTCGCGGTAGATGATTCAGCAGTACTCACCTCACTGGGACTTCGAGTTACATCAATAGGAATTGGGAAGTTTGTCTTTGCCTTAACACCTCGAAACTCTATGGCTGCTGCATCATACGCCATCGCTGCCTCCACTGCTGTGTGAAATGTGCCTAACCATACTTGGCATTTCCTATGTGGATCTCTTATCTCTGCCGCGTATCTCCCCCATGGCCTCTTCCTTACTCCGCGGTAGTGCACCTCCTTTTCTGTTGCTGTTGCTGCCGCCGCCGCCGTACGTCTATATCTACGTGCCATTTTTTGGGGAGGGGGGATAGTAATGTATTTTTTTTTTGGAGAAGTCATAAGGATGATCGAAAGTATAGGGAGGAAAGAGCTACTTAAATAGGAAAGTGGCGAAGGAAGAAAACAAAAACTTAGTCAGCAAAGGAAGTGTTGGACTTGACTGATGTAATTGTGGGACCACATGTGATATGACAGTTTATTGCTTAATTAAGAAATTTTTTTATAATAGTGTCTTAAATATTTACTTTTTTCATTCCTTTTTAATTGCTTATTTTTTTTAGAGTCAAACGATATAAACTTTAATCAATATTTTAAGATGTATTATTTGATCAAATTAATTTTTTTTTAATAATTTATAGTAACTTTCATGTGGTTTGTGAACATTTTAATTTTAATTTTAAAATAATTAAATTAATCTAATCTAATTTAACTTTGAAACTTAGTCAAATTGACTAACGAAAAATGAGAGGAACAATTTAACAGGAATGGAGGGAATATAAATTTTACTCCTTCCGTCCTAATTTATGTAAGTCCCTTTGTCTAAACACAAATTTTGAAAAAGGAAGAAAGATTTATGAAATTTATGATAAAAAATAAGTCATAAGTGTTTGTGTGATTATAAATTATTTCATCAAGGATAAAAAAAAAATATTTTAAATTGTTACTAAATACAGAAGTGTGTCATTCTTTTTGGGATTGACTACTAAAAATTATAGAAAAGTAAACCATATAAATTGAGACAGAGGAAGTAATATTGATCCTTATTATTATGTTTTAACTTTTGAATAGTTGATATGTGCACCTCTCCGAAAAATAGCAATTAAGAATAGAGAATGTATATTAAGAAAAAGATTTAATTTTTTCTTTGTTATATTGTAAGGATCTTCCTGGTTGTTTAATGAAATTTTCTCATCTTCTCTATTTTAGCGCTCTCAGTAGTTTGTATACGTGAATTATGACTCACGGAATGAGTTGTACCAATTCGTAAGGTGTTCGGAAGTTATTGAGTCCTTAGTTGAATTTTTAAGTTTTAATAAAATTAAGCTCAATCATGGTCAATCTTTGATCGAGACAACCTCAGCTTAGTATTATAGTAATTTCAATAGGTTCGGAATATACTTTTTAGTCAATGTACATGTTTGGTTTGGTTCTATGGGATTCCGTACAAATTTTGAGGATTTAGTAAAAGTTTTGGGTATTAGATAATTAAAAGTAGTGAGTCAAAACTATAACTATTTTTTTCTTATACAACCGACATTATTGTAGTCAGTAGATTTAACTTTGAACTGTAGCAGAGATATAAACAAGGAGGGTTTACGCGTGGTTGAGTTGAGAAAAAGAGGTTCTCGACAACCTTGAGGTTAGTTTAGTTCAAGTTAATTTATACGCAACAAACAATAGCATGTAATTGACGTATAAAGACGCCATAGGTTACTGTTCTTGTAAAGGAATTAGCAAAATTCCTTTATTATAATGATTACAGTAATCATTGCTTAAAAAAAATTGGATACTTGTTGATTGGTATTCGAAAATGCTTGAAATTATTGATGTTTGGATTGTTAATGTGTGCATAAATAATTATTGAAAATTTACTTGATGAAATTGCCTTATGACTTTAAGTGTACTTATAAACTTAGTACATTGTGTTGTATGCTGCGAGGTTGTGTAAATTTGATATTGATAATATATGTATATGTTGGATCGGGTACCACGTCGCTATGGATATGTGATCGGGTACCATTCCGGTACGGATATGTATATGTTGGATCGGGTACCACGCCGGTACGGATATGTATATGTTGGATCGGGTATCACGCCGGTACGGATATGTTATGTTGGATTGGATACTACGCCAGTACGGATATGTATATGTTGGATCGGGTACCACGCTGGTACGGATATGTATATTTTGGATCGAGTACCACGCCGGTACAGATATGTATATGTTGGATTGGGCACCACGCCGGTATGGATATGTTATGTTGGATCGGGTATTATGCCGGTACGTATGTGTACATGTTAGATCGGGTACCATACCGGTACAGATGTATTATTGGATCGGGTACCACGCCGGTACAGATATGTATATGTTGGATCGGGTCCCACGCCGTTACAGATATATTATCTTGGATCGGGTACCACGCCGGTACGGATATGTATATGTTGGATCGGGTATCACGCCGGTACGGATATGTTATGTTAGATCGGGTACCACACCGGTACGGATGTGTATATGTTGGATCGGGTACCACGCCGGTAGCGATATGTATATGTTGGATTATGTACCATGCCGATACGGATATGTATATGTTGTATTGGGTACCACGCCGGTACGGATATGTATATGTTGTATTGGGTACCACGCCGGTACGGATATGTTATGTTGGATCGGGTATCATGCCGGTACGGATATGTATATGTAGGATTGGGTATCACGCCGGTACGGATATGTTATGTTGGATCGAGTACCACATCGGTACGGATATGTATATGTTGGATCAGGTACCACGCCGGTACGGATATGTATATGTTGGGTTGGGTACCACGCCGGTACGGATATGTTATGTTGGATCGGGTATCATGCCGGTACGGATATGTATATGATGAATCGGGTACCATGCCGGTATGGATATGTATATGCTGGATCGGGTATCATGCCGGTATAGATATATTGTTGGATCGGGTACCAAGCCAGTACGGATATGTATATATTGGATCGGGTACCACGCCGGTACGATATGTTATGTTGGATGTGGTACAACGCCGGTACAGATATGTATATGTTGGATCGGGTACAACGTCGGTATGGATATGTATATGTTGGATCGGGTACCACGCCGGTACAATACATGAACATAGATTGTTCCCTAAAGGTCATGACTATTTGGGCAAAAATAAGTCGCATAGCATGTGTGTACATATTTGTGTTGATTCTGTGGATGTTTACAGTAGTCAGTATGGTTGATACTATTGATGGTTATGTGAATTGTTTGTGAGCACTATTTGAACTATTGCTGCTATATTGTTGATTTATTGAATATTTGTTATGTGACGATGCATGTCTACTTGTTATTTAATTTATGTTGTGTACATGCTATTAAATTGAGTTGGCCTATGATACCTACCAGTACATAGTGGTTTGTACTGATACTATCCTGTACCCTTCTTTTGTTAAGTGCAGAAAGTGTTCAAGAGCCTCGGACATGTCCGCACCTCTAGAGTTTGATATCGGATCTTGATCCAAGGGTGAGCACTCTGTCTCCAGGATGTCATGGGTCATCTTATTTGTTCTTGTCCATCTTTTGGGCAATGAAACATTCTTAATTTACTTTATTTTGGATATCTCTTTAGACATGGTCTTTGTTAGCAGTTCTTGTACGATGACTTTCAGGTCTTGGGGATTTTAGAAAGCAGATTGTTTAACTTCCGCATTAATAATGATTAGTCCTTGATTATTGTTATATGTGATTTTATAATAATGTCATCTTAATATTAACTAAGTGAATAGGTAATAGTTCGGTTTAGATGGTTCTCCCGCAGAAAAATTAGTGTGGGTGCCACTAATGACCATTTGGGTCGTGACAAATATGACACGATTAAAGGTCTTAAATAAAGTGCAATATAATTACTTGAAACAAATATAAAGTAAAAAATATGTTTTAAATTTGGGTTTATTATTTTTAAGCTCAGAAATATGGAGGAGAAAACATTTTCATTTTTCCCTTTAATTGTAAGAAAAAACACCAAATTAAGCAATAAATTAAAAATTATTTACCTGTCATAGAATTGAGTAATAAAAAAATTAAAGGATATAATTGTTTGAGCTCGTAATAAATAATAACTGTCCTTTATGCTACACGAAAATAACTACATATAGTGTGTACATTATCGTATACAATTCATTTAATTATGTATACTTATAATAAATTAAATCATCATATCAATTTCGATCCTGTTATAAATGTATTTACATTATAGTGAATGTCTATCAAGATCTAATAAGATTTAGTTGACATCTATCATGATTTGATGTATTTATCTTTTACTGTGAAACTAGGGACAAATTTCCCCTATAAATAGAAGCTTCCTTCATTGTAAATCATCCCTCAAGAGAAGAAATAAGAATTACTCTCTCTATTCTCTCTACTTTTTTTCTTGTTCTTTCTTATTTTATAACACGTTATCAGCACGAGACTCTGCCAAACAAGGTGAGATTATAAATCTAAAGGATTTCAAGGTTAGTATTTTGTAAGTTATCATTCTTTTTCTACTACTAATATAATTATTATTGAATTTGAGAAAAAATAATTGGTTTGGAACCATTTATATTTTAAATTTATTCCTCAATAACAATATTATAAAAAATGATGATAATATGTTGGGTTCAAGTCCCATCGATTCATGCCTAAGACTCCTTTATATGGATAAGATGTTGAGTTTGAATCTCAATACACCATACTGATGATATTATGATGGCTAAGGCAAAATAATGGGTGTTTAATAAAAGGTCATGAAACATATCCCATTAGTATGCTCTATTCCATGAAGTGAATATGGTAGCATATATCTGAAAGTTGACAACTTGCTTCATTGTTGAAAGAAGGCAAGTGATTGAATGCATGAATATAAGCGTAGAGAGACAATATGCTAATAATCATCAAAAGTGATAATATTTTCACACGCTTATTATGATTATAAGATATGCTAGAGAAAAATTCTCTACATCATATGTATGCCTCGATTTGCTTCTGAAGTAGCAAAATTTTGAAAGAGGTTATAAGCTATCATAATTTGATAGGCTTAAGGAACGATTATATTCCATTCCTGGGGAATGAGAAACTTATTAATGTAAACGTGTACTTGATTGTGATTGTATCACAACTCACCTCCAAAAGAGGTTGAATTATTTTAAAATCTACTTCTGAAATAGTAAATCTGAAATTTATTCATATAATAGTAAATTTGAAATTTACTAAAGCAAAAGCACATATCATGGTAAACTTGGAGTTTACTAGATTAAAAGTTCATAAGTTGACATGAACGATTGCGATATTTCGAAGATGTGCATACTGAGTATTGAACATATATTGAAGATTTAGAAAATTCTTCACGAACTTTAATGTTGCTTGTTCTCGTGATAAGTTGGTTGAACCAACTAATTTTGGGATTGGATCCCTTAAAATCTGAAAAGAATAAAAGGTGAGATAACCTTGGTGATCAACAAATCATTTGTCCTAGATATCATTGCCTAGTTTGATACAAATGTAGACCTCATTTGTGTCCTAGAAGGACTTATCCCTACTAAGTACTTCTAACAATCTGCGGAAGCCCTTAGGGCTACAAATGGTAGTAAACTAAGAATAAGTTACGAACTTTCCGAGGTTGAAATACGAAATTCCCTAGGAAATTCGCTTTTGTCATCCTCTACTTCCTTTGGTCTAGTAAAGCTTGATGAAAAAAACCATTCCTACCAAAACTCATCCAATTCAAATGAATCATAAGATGACAATCTATAGTCACACGAAAATCAATGATCTTCTAAACAAAAGATCATCTCACCAAGTAAATCTCCTTGGAGTTGTGCTGCCTTCTATGTCAACAAAAGTTCCAAAATTGAATGAGGAGCCCCTCGTTTGGTTATCAACTACAAACCTCACATTTTCGCCCTTCGATGGATTAGATATCCTATTCCTAATAAAAAGGATCTTATCCAACGGCTTTATGCTGCTATAATTTTTTCCAAGTTTGATCTAAATTTAGGGTTTTGGAAAATCCAAATTGATCCAAGAGATCGTTATAAAATTGCTTTTACAGTACAATTTGGGCAATATGAATGGAACATAATGCCCTTTGGCCTAAAAAATGCTCCTTCCGAATTTCAAAAAATAATGAATGACATTTTAATTCTTTTTCAAAATTCATTCTCGTGTATATTGATGATGTTTTAGTGTTTTCCACCAGCAATTATCAACATTTTAAATATTTACGTGTCTTCTTTAATATCATCAAAGATAATGGCTTATTTTTGTCTAAAACTAAGTATAGTCTTTTTCAGGTCGATATCAGATTCTCGGTCAAAAAATTTGCAATGGTACTGTTACCCCAATTCAAAGGTCCATCCAATTTGCTGACAAATTGTCCGATTAAATTCTTGCTAAAACTCAACTTCAATGATTTTTAGGATGCGTTAATTATATAGCAGATTTTATTCTGGGGTTCAACAATCTATTGAAACCTCTCCACGACAGGTTGAAAAAGCCTCCTCCTCCATGAACTCAAATTCATACCAATGTAGTTAAAGAAATCAAATTAAAGTCAAAAGACCTCCCTTGCCTATCTCTCCTTGATCCCTCTGCATTTAAAATAGTTAAAACAGCCGCATCAGACATAGGCTATGGTGGCATTTTTAAACAAAAGAAACATGACAAAAAATAATTGCATTTGCATCCAAGCATTGGAATAAAGCTCAACAAAATTATCCTACTATCAAAAAAGAAATTTTAGCAACTGTGTTATGCATTTTCAAATTTCAAGCTGATTTGTTAAATCAAAAAGTTTTACTAAGGATTGATTATAAAGTGGCGAAATCTGTTTTGCAAAAAGGTGTAAAAAACTTTGCCTCTAAACATATATTTGCTAGATGGCAAACAATTTTATCTGTTTTTTATTTTGATATTGAATATATCAAAGGGAGATCTAACTCTATACCGAATTTTCTTACTAGGAAATTCTTTTAGGGAAGATAAGACGCCCAGAAAAAATAATGAAGAACCTCCACAAATTTCAGCTCTTCCATCTCTAGAAGAGACCACCAAAAAAGCTGTTACACCACAACAAAATACTTCAGTTGCACCAAAGCAACATCTAAATGTAGTAGCTGACACAAATCAACCAATATATCAAACCTCAGTTGATTATGCCATGCTAGGATTACCATAATCTTTCATAATTCAAGAAAGTACAAATCTAATTTCAATTTCAAGACCAAGAAATGGACTGATTTGGTCGACGAATAAGACGAAGAGACTCAATTAGCTCAAACAGTGTCTATCCCCTGGACAAAAGAAAATTTTAAACAATGGCGCCTACTTATATGTCTTAAATATTTACCCAGCATGTCAGGTGCCAACAGAAGGGATTATTTGAGAGATTTTCAGATCTTCCAAAATATGTGTTCGCAAGCGGAGGCCTCAAGCCACGCATCGTCTCATTCTGTGGTTGCTAAGAGCACCATAAAAAATCCAGTGGATGTAGAAAACCCCATTAATTTTTTCTTTAACTTTCCACAAAATGATTCGAATATTTGTCCTGTAAAAACTAAAATAATTTTCTCACCTACCCCACAACCAATTTCTTCAAGTAAAGGATCCTCCTCAAATGATCCGACATATTTAAAAAATGATAGTGTTTTACCAATAATCCAAATTAAAGTTAAGTATTGGCACTCCAACCTCAAAGAGGTAGCTAAGACAATTCTTAGCCCTATGATAAATTTTATCCAAAAAATTCCTGCCCATACCCAGAAGTTTTATGAATTCATACTAACAGACATCAAATCTTGTTTTTTCAAACCCCACAAAGACAAGCAAACCCAGTCTTATGTTAACCATATCACGGTGTGTATTAACAAAATTATATTACCATAAGAATGGGGTACGCATCTTGCAAAATATCGAAAGCTTACTGAGGCTTTTGAACCCCAATATTATAATTATTTTGGTTATCAAATAGCTTGGATGAATGGATTCACCTTCCAAAATAAAACTAACAAACATTTTTGATATTTACTTTGGGGGAAACAACTAGATTCAGAATTTCCCAGTGGTTTTTACACCAATGGTGGCTAATTTTTGGCCACACCGTTAAGATCCTTCCTCCCCCAGTCTGAGTAGGATACAAATATTTTACCCAAAGATTTCATGATGACCATCAAATTCCTTTGCTTTTACAGTTTTTCCACAGGTTTCATTTTCCTTGGATATTTCATGGAAATTCGCCTTTCATAAATCAAAGGGGCACAAAGGAATTCCATGGTTAGCCCTCCAGGGCTATTGCACATGATACAAGAATTGAGATCCGACGGAAGCTTACATACAGGAAGTAGAAAAGCTAATTGAGTCTCTTCGTCTTCTTCGTCGACCAAATCAACACATTTCTTGGTGTTGAAAACTGAAATTGGATTTGTACTTGATTGCATTATGAAAGATTATGGTAATCCCGGCATTCCATAATCAGTTGAGGTTTGATATCTTGGCTAATTTGTGTCAGCTACTACATTTGGAAGTTGCTTTGGGGCACCTAAAGTTTTTTGCTGTGGTGTAACAACTTTTTTGGTGGTCTCTTCTGAAGATGGAAGGGAAAGAATTTGTGGAGGTGGAGGTTTTTTTTTCTGGGCTTCTTATTTTTCCTGCAAGAATTTTCTAGTAAGAAAATCTGGTATAAAGTTCGAGCTCCATTTGATATATTCAATATCAAAATAAAAAACAGATAAAATTGCCTGCAATCTAGCAAATATATGTTTAGAGGCAAGGTTTTGTACATTTTTTGGAAAATAGATATCGCCTCTTTACAATCAATCCTTGATAATTTTTTTTGATTTAACAAATCAGCTTGAAATTTGGAAATACATAACACAGTTGCTAAAATTTCTTTTTTGATGGTAGGATAATTTTACTAAGCTTTATTCCAATGTTTAGATGCAAATGCAACTAAATATTCTTTAAGGCTGAGTAAGTTGGAGATTGGGGTGGATCATCATGGATCTCGGTGGGAGGTGTTTCCACAGAATATTTAGCTAGTAAAAATCTAGATTCAAATTTAACAGTCTCAATTCTAGAAGGAAATTAGGAGACTGAATTCCTAGCTGTCTTTATCTCGGGGAGAATAGAAGAGGCGCCAGAGATCTATTGTCTTTGAGATCTCTGGAAAGAAATAGAAACAGTTCCTGTGGAGAACTGTCGGATCTGAGAAACTATAGTATTCTCAACTTTTTCTGCTGGGCTGTATCTTTCAACATCCAACTTTGGGGCAAGGATACTTGATTCCAGGAGATCTTCTTGGTAACTGACAAGTGAGACCGTTGAAGGCCAGTTTGGAAGAGTATGATTTCTCCTTTGTAGCTGTTTTTCACACATTAGGAGCTAAAGTCAGTATTCATGGCCTTATACTGAACTCTATAAATGATTGCTACTGGGAGAGATCTATATTTGGTTTTGTAATTTGATGTCTTTACAATGAGTGTTAAAGAATTTAATATAATTAGATCCTTTAAGGAAATGGTAAAATTTAGAAAACAGTCAAAGTAAATTGGACCATTACAAAGACTGGTTTTGACCATTCCTAGTAAGGAATAATTGAAGTCTAGAAACCTAGAGTCCCTAAGACAAAGGAGTGGAGATGTATCTAAACCTTCTCGTGAAAGAGGTTTAGTTGCTATTTGGACTAGACCGAAATGGAGTTAATCGTACTTACACTTACATATTTTGATAGTCCTGGGTTGAGAAGCTTGATATCCTCATGATCTGAGTCAAAAGAGACAGTTTGTTCAATAGTGAAATATGGTAGTCACTTGATAGAGACAACCATCTGGAGAGAGCTTTGTAAATTTGGTCTTGAGGATGTCTGGGAATTTTCCAGTCATCAATTGATTGCTGCAAATTAGAGAAACTAATCTCTTCCTTGAGTTTTGAACTTGGAGAATTGTAGGATGTTGAAGCGGACGAAGAGGATGAAGAGTTCTTAGAAGTAGAATAGAAGGGACGACAAAAAGCCATAGAAGAATTTAAACAATAAACAATTAATAACAACAATATTAACTTATAAGCTTCCTATCCTTGGATCAAAAGACTATTGAGTTCCATAAAGAATAATATTCAAGTACTTAATTCAATATTACATGGAAGAGTCAAATTAGGTAATTAAATTAGTGAAATCTTGCCTCAATACTATATGTTTTATCTAGATTCATTTTATCTAAAAGGTTCATTAGTCGGATAGTCCAAAGGTTATAAATAACCATCTGTAAGTCTCTAAGTCTCCACCTGATATCCAGCCATAAACGCTTAGGTTAAACAACCTACAGTGAAGATCTGAAAGATCAGAGCATTATCTTCAAAATAATCCTTTTATAAAATAGATCTCTTTAAGTCTAATAGATTAAGTCAAGTTTTATCATTCATATTAAAGATCAGATAGTAGTATATAATAGCAAGTTAAAAAAAGAATAATAATCTTTACTTCCCCCATGTCTCTGATACGAAGTATATATATATTTCTAACAAAAAATAATAAAATATTTTAAAAAACATTATTTATTAAATTTTGTGACAAATCAAACTAAAACGAGATCGAAGGGGAGTAATGAGTGAGATCATATGACATGTAGTAACATTTGGACTTAATAGTTTTGGTCTATTCCCACCTACAAGAGTACTATCAACCACCACTTTTATCATTGTTCACACGATTCGGCGCGTGACAGTTAGATGTATTGGATGATGGTCCATGAAGATTAAAAATAGACCAGATATAATGGTAGTAGAAGTGGTGTTGGCTTAAACATATTGAGTGTATCGGTTAAATTGTTTTCATCCCCTGAAAGTCTGAACCTGTGATTGTTGCTGGTTAGGTTTTGTATTTTAGATTAAGGCTAGTAAACTTTCAATTACACGCCAAGCTAATTTTCAAAGTATGTATTTTCAATAAATCCACGACGCCCTTCAGCAATTACACAGTTGTACATGTAACGAAAATGACATGCAGATCGATATGAATCATTCTGAGGAACGAAATTGACGCAAGACGTTTATTAGGGTTTAAATACATTCTTATCCCTTATTTGTATCCCATTATAATTTTCATGATTCACTTGTCATTATTTTTAAGTTTTCGAAGAATTCGCGACGCTCTTCTACAGTTACATAGTTATACAAGTAACGAAAATGACTTGTAGCTATGAATCGTTATGACAAATGAAATTGATGCAAGACGTTTATTAGGGTTTAAATACATTCTTATTCCTCATTTGTGTCCTATCGGAGTTTTCATTATTCACTTGCCATTATGTTGAGGTTTTCGAAGAATCTGCAATGCACTTCAGCAGTTACATAGCTGTATATGTAACGAAAATAACATGCAATTATGAATCATTATGGGTAATGAAATTGATGCAAGATGTGTATTAGAGTTTAAATACGTTCTTATCGCTTATTTGTATCCCATCGCAATTTTCATTATTCATTTGCCATTATTTTGAAGAATCTGCGATGCTCTTAGGGAGCTACATAGTCATCCACATCACGAAAATGACTTCCATATATGAATCATTATGACGAACAAAATTGACGCAACAGGTTTATTAGGTCTTAAATACATTCTTATTCCTTACAAATATTATTGTTTGGTCTTCTCAATTTAAAATGCGTGCCCTCTAATTATCACATTAAGCCAACGATTTAGGGCAAATAATTATTCTATAAAATGATACATTTGAATAGTATATTTTCTAATGAACTCCTACTTAAACATATCATCAAATTTTCATTTCAATATGTAACTATCAATTCATAAAATCAATATCAATTTTTTTAATAAGTTAATTTAAACATGTTCTTAACTTAGATGTAAACAAAACTCGGTGTATTAAATTAGTAGAGGAATAGTATACGTGGCAACAAGGTCCATTATAGTAAAAAATTTTATTATATTAACTTTTTATTAGTCAAACCTAATATTTTCTCTTAATAAATGTGCAATTAATCACATTAATTATAATCTTTAACCAACGTGTCAAAACATCCGTTTCTTATTCCTCGAGTCCTCAATGCCACTGCCATTACCACTTCCTCCTTTGCCTGTTCCCATCAACAATTAAGATAATCATCCCGCATTCACGTAAGAGATTAATTTGCTCTGATACTAGTGAATGCAATGCTAAATTCATCAAAATATTGAATTTTAATATGTGATATAAATTTATATCCAAATTAGAAATCATAACAAATAGTGAATTTGAACTTCATAATTCATCGCCATATAACAAGAGAAATTATATTTTTTAAAGATCAAATTTTCAATATTTACATAAGAAAATGAATAAAACATCTTTGATTTTCATCATAATTATCATAATTAAGTCATAATTATAACTCAAAAATTAATTCTAAACATTACTTAGCTTTAATACCATGGTATTTATTTATATAATTTGCTTGTCAAATGAAGTATGTGTAATTTATAACTAGTTAATCCAATCAACTTGTTAACTTTAGGTGTAAACAAATTAAGTGCACTAATTTGCTGGATTATAATTTACGTGTCAACAAGATCCATAATAATTGTCAAAACAAAATTGTTTTTTTTCAGTTAAACATAATCTTTTCTCTTAGTAAATGTGCAATTATCCATACACTTATAATCTACACGTGTTGCATTGTTGTCACCACCACCACTTTTTTGTTTGTCAAGTTTTCATCACATGCACGAAAATTACGTACACGTGTGGCTCAGACAGATTACGTTTCCAAGTTTGAAATGTTTTTGTTCTCCTTCTGCCATCACCATCACCACCACTAGTACCACTTACTCCTCCATCAAGTTCCCATCACATCCAAAACAACTTGCACGTACAGTTCTAGCCAATTATTCGAATCTTTTTTCAATTCTTCCGACCTTTTCATATCACACAAAATTCAAAAAAATACCTTCGAAAGACCATAAAATTCTGAAAATTATAATTATAAAAAATAGCAAATTCAAACTAATAATTTGATACCATTAAAACTCAGATCACATACATATAGCACTCAAACATCTTAGAAAAAAACAACCCTAAAGATTTATTTAATTTTTTGATTTTGCTTTTGCTTTCAAGATCAAAATTTTCTTCGACAGTAACATTTCTTCCCCCATATATATACTAGTACTACTAATATTTCTCTTATCATCCTTTTTTTTCTTAACTATATCCTAATTACTGAAAATTAAAAGGAGGATTACACTAATTAAACAAGATTACAACTAATTAAGTAAAAGACATTTCAATAAACCATGCGAATTCTCCGATCATCAACTTCTGCAATTTCACTTGTTCTTGGGCAGCGGTGGAAAATTGAGGTCGATCTGAATGTCCTTAGTATCGTTACCCATAAAATCAACCACTGATGAAGAATCCGACTTGCTGAGATTTCCTGCATCGGAACCCATGATTATGGATCCAAATCTGTTAGTATGAAACATTTCTCCACGATCAAGACCACCATGACCATGACCATGAGCATCCAGATGATTCTGAGTCTGGGAGGAAAGTAACTTACTTCCTAGACAATACGAGGACCTGCCAAGGGTTAGATCCAATGGGGGATATGATGATTCAACAATCACCAGTTCCTCTGGAACCTCCACCTTCTTCATCTTAGTCTTCGCGGTAGATGATTCAACAATACTCACCTCACTGGGAAGTTTGTCTTTGCCTTAACACCTCGAAACTCTATGGCTGCTACATCATACTCCATCGCTGCCTCCACTGTTGTATGAAATGTACCTAACCATACTTGGCATTTCTTATGTGGATCTCTTATCTCCGTTGCGTATTTCCCCCATGGCCTCTTTCTTACTCCACGGTAATGCACCTCCTTTTCTACCGCTGTTGCTGTCGCCGCCGCTGTACGTCTAATGCCTACGTGACATTTTTCGGGGAGGGGTCATAGTAATGTTTTATTTTTAGTGTGATATAAAGTGATTTGAAGAAGTCATAAGGATGAACGAAAGTATAGGGAGGAAAGAGCTGCTTAAATAGGAAAGTGGCAAAGGAAGAAAATAAAAACTTCGAAGGAAGAAAATAAAAACTTAGTCAACAGAGGGAGTGTTTGACTTGACTGATGTAATTGTGGGTCCACATATATATATATACATAATTGGCTCTAATACCAAGCATTTATGGCTGGATTGCCAGTGGAGACTTAGAGATTTATAGATGGTTATTCATAACCTTTGGACTATCCGACTAATGAACCATTTAGATAAAATGCATCTAGCTAAAATATATGGTATTGAGGTATGATTTCAGTAATTTAATTACCTCTGTCTTTTCCATATAATATTGAGTTAAGTACTTGAATATTTTTCTTTATGGAACCCAATCGTCTCTTAATCCAAGGATAGGAAGCTTTTAAGTTATTGTTGTCGTTATTAATTGTTTATTGCTTAAATTCTTCAGTGGCTTTTCATCGTCCCTTTTCTTCTAAGAACTCTTCTTTCTCTTCATCCACTTCAACTTCCTACAATTCTCCAAGTTCAAAACTCAAGGATGAGATTAGTTTCTCTAATTTGTAGAATCAATTATGATTGGCAAATTCCCTGGCATTCTCAAGACCAAATTTACAATGCTCCTTTCAGATGGCGGTCTCTAACAAGTGACTGCCATATTTCCACTGTCGAACAAACTATCCCTCTTGAATCAGATCATGAGGATATCAAGCTTCTTAACTCCAGGACTAAAGAAAGAAGTAAGCGTAAGTACGATTACATCCTTACCAGATTTTCTTACCAGGGAATTCTTGCAGGGAAGATAAGATGCTGTAAGAAAAAAAAGAAGAACCTCCACCTCCATAAATTTCGACCCTTCCATCTCTAGAAGAGACCACCAAAAATGTTGTTATGCCACAACAAAAAACTTCAGTTGCGCCAAAGCAACTACCAAATGTAGTAGCTGACATAAATCATCCAAGATATCAAACCCCAGTTGATTATGCCATGCCGGGATTACCACAATCTTTCATAATGCAATCAAGTACAAGTCTAATTTCAATGTTTAACACCAAGAAATGAGCTGATTTGCTCGACGAAGAAGACGAAGAGACTCAATTAGCTAAAACAGTGTTTATTCCCTAAACAGAAGAAAATTTTAAACAATGGCGACTCCTCATAGAGGGAAGTAAAGATTATTATTCTTGTTTTTAACTTGCTATTATATGGTACTATCAGATCTTTAATATGAATGGTGAAACTTGACATAATCTGTTAGACTTAGAGAGATCTATTTTATAAATGGATTATTTTGAAGATAGTACTGTGAACTTTCAGGTCTACACTATAGGTATTTAACCTAAGCATTTAAGGCTGGATTGCCGATAGAGACTAAGGAACTTACAGATGGTTATTGAGGGAAGATTTCACTAATTTAATTATTAGATATGACTCTTCCATATAATGTTGAGTTAAGTACTTGAATATTTTTCTTTATGGAATACAATGGTATCTTGATCCAAGGATAAGAAGCTTTTAAGTTATTATTGTTGTTATTAATTGTTTATTGTTTAAATTCTTCTATAGCTTTCCGTCGTCCCTTCTCTTCTACTTCTAAGAACTTTTCATCCTCTTCATCTGATTCAACTTCCTATAATTCTCCAAGTTCAAAACTCAACGAAGAGATTAGTTTCTCTGATTTGCAGCAATCAATTAATGACTGACAAATTCCCAGCATCCTCAAGACCAAATTTATAAAGCTCCCTCCAGATGGCGGTCTCTAACAAGTGACTACCAAATTTCTATTATTGAACAAACTATCCCTCTTGAATTATATCATGAGGATATCAAGATTCTCAACCCCAGGACTATCTAAAGATGTAAGCATAAGTACGATTACCTCTATTTTGGCCTAGTCCAAATAGCATCTAAACCTCTTTCACGAGAAGGTTTAGATACATCTCTACTCCTTTGTCTTAGGGACTTTAGGTTCCTAGACTTAGATGATTCCTTAATAGGAATGGTCGAAACCAGTCTTTGTAATGGTCCAATTTATTTTGTTTATTTTCTAAATTTTACCTTTTCCTTAAAGGATCTAAATATATTAGATTCTTTAACACTCAATGTTATGACATCCAATTACAAAATCAAATCTGGATCTCCCCCAGTAGCAATCATTTATAGAGTTCAGTATAAGGCCTTGAATACTAACTTTGGCTCCAGAGCTATGAAAATTAGCTACAAAGGAGAAACTATACTCTTCTAAACTGACCATCAACGGTCTCACTTGTCAGTTCCCAAGTCGATCTCCTGGAATTAAGTATCCTTGCCCCAGAGTTGGACGTTGCAAGATAACGCCCCAACAGACAAACCTGTGAATACTATAGTTTCTCAGATCTGACAGTTCTCCACAGGAATTGTTTCTATTTCTTTCTAGATATCTCAAAGCCAACGGATCTCTGGCTGCTTATCTGTTCTCCCTGAGATACAGGCGACTAGGAATTCAGTTTCCTTAGTTCCTTCTAGAATCAAGACTGTTAACTTAGAATCTAGAATTTCACAAGTAAATATTCTGTGGAAACACCTCCCACCGAGATCCATGATGATCCACCCCAATTTACAACTAACTCAGCCTTAGGCGATGAGCTTGGAGTTTTAAGTCAAGATTTTCACATTAATAAGAAAACTCTTGGAACAAAATTTTATTCAAGAAAATATTTTAAAATGGAACTGGTTTTATTACTAATTTCACGAAAGATGAGAGAAAAATATTCAAGAACTTTATTATGAATTTCTAAATTTTGTTCAAAAACAAATTAATTTCTACGAATGGTTTGAGGGTTATGTTGAATATCATTAATTAGATTTTTCTTTTTCTAAATCAATCAATGTTTCAAAAGTATGGAAAATCATAAATGGTGTGGACGTCACCGCTGAACTTCCTCCATCATAACATTTTACAATTTCTCATGCCAATAGCTCAACCATTGCTTCAACTTCAAAAGAAAGGCTAAAAACGAACCAGTTACTGGCAAAGACATTAAAAGTCTTTTCAAACAAAATAACTATACCAATAAGTATCTTCATACACTTAGTGAATACTTGACTTTAAAAACATCTCTAACTATTAAGTCAGAGGCGACTACTTCGTCCTCTCCTTTATTTAAGCCTTATGTGATTCCTAAAACTTTCACTAGGGAAATCCAAATGCATAATTCAAAGTCTTTCCCACTGCTATCTGACCTTCAGTAGAGGATCATCCAAATTGAGAAATCCCTCTACCTAGACATTCCTGAGACCCCAAGTTTTGGCTCATTTTCTACAGTTGGGGTTCTCCAACAGGATAGTTAAGATGACAACCAACCAGAGGAAGAACCTCCTCTTGAAATAGCTCCTGTCAAAACTAAATCTTCCAATTGGCGAAAGCCACAAAAACTTTGTTACCCTAGAGCTACTCCTCCAGATGTAGCTTTGAAGAAAGACCCAATGTTATGCAGAATAAATTCAATGCCAATAATATCTATGAATGAAACATAGATGGTTATTTTGAGTATAACATCCTATCCAAACTTCAGCAGATGACAATGGTCGCCAATGCTTATAGAATTGCCCACAACTGCTCTGATCAACTCACTAACCATATCCTAGTAGTTGGGTTCACAGGCCATCTTAAAGGATGGTGAGATACCCATCTTAGTGAGGAAGATAAACAAAGTATCTTCCAAAGTGTCTGTGTAGATTCCTTAGGAAAACCTATTCTTAGGGATGGAGAAACCATTCTAGATTTCACAAATACATTGATTTATACTATTATCAAAACCTTCATCGGTAGTTCAAGTATCTTTAGAGAAAGAACCTCTAAAGTACTTAAAAATCTTAAGTGTAAAACTCTTTTTGATTTCAGGTGGTACAAAGATGTTTTTCTTGCGAGGATCTATAAAAGACCTAATGGGAACCTCTCATATTGGAATGAAAAATTCCTGGATGGATTGCCTATGTCCCTTAGAGACTTAGTCAAAGAAGACTTTCAAAACCAATACTCCAATGAGACCATTCCACATGAGCAAATCACTTATGGTCAGGTCACAAGCCTAGTTCAACAAATTTCCTTAAAAATCTATCAACAAGATAAGATATTACGGCAACTCGATAAAGACATGGCTCAAACACGTCGAGATTTAAGAAGTTTCTGTGAACTATTTGGCCTCACCTCTTGTAAGAAGAAGGCTTATAGAAAAACAAACTCAAAAAGGGAAGTTTCTAATATCAAGCATAATTTTTGCCAAAAATCAAAACCGTCCCATCCTAAACGGAACTTTACGGCAACACCGACTCTTCCCGCCCCCAATTGTGGCAAATATTATAGGTGTGGCCATCCTGGTTATATTGATAAATATTGTAAATTGTCTAAAAAGGTTAGAAACCTCAACCTGATAATTCTATCCTTAGCCAAATCCAACACCTCTTATTAGAAAAAAGTGGAGATTCAGATAGTGCTAATGATGAATTTGATTAGGAATTCAACCAAATCCAAAATGATGACTTGGAATCTGCCCAGTCTGATCAAGAAGACCAACCAAAGATTATTGTTCTAATAAAAGAACAAGATCTCATCTTAGACATGATTAGCAATTTTTAAGATTTCGATCAAAAGAAGTATTATTTAGACCAATTATAAAAGACCCTAGTTAAGCCTTCTACATCTTCTTCTAGTGTATTTTCTCATCCCCAGATTACAAATACTTACAATATCATTGACGTCCTGAAGCGGTTTTCTTCTAGTAAACCTAGTTTAGTAACTTTTCAAGACCTCTAATCTAAGATAGTACTCCTTAAAGAGGAAATTAGACAAATCAAAGTAAGACAAGACTTAGATTGCCTTGTCCTCCAATAATTCTCTACGAAGGTTGAACAGTCTCAGTTATCATTGCCTTGTTTGATACAAGTGCAGACCTCATTTATGTCCAAGAAGGACTTATCCCTACTAAGTACTTCTAAAAATTTGCGGAACCCCTTAGGGCTATAAATGGTAGTAAACTAAGAATAAGTTTCAAACTTTTCGATGTCGAAATATGAAATTCCCTAGGAAATTCACTTTTGTCATCCTCTACTTCCTCTGTTCTAGTAAAGGATATAACCAATCCTGTAATGCTAGGCACCCTCTTTGTTGAAACTTTAATTCCTTTCAAGGTTTACTCATACGAGAATAACTATTGAGGCCAATAATATGTTTCTCCCATTTGACAAACCGCCCATTCAAGGAGGCTCAAATTAATTTTCTCAAAGAAGAAATTGTATTCCGAAAACTGGAGGAATAACTTTAGGAAACTTCTCTTCAATCTATGGTCAGGATCTTAGAAACAAATATTGAAAAAGAGCTTTGCACTTACCTGCCCACAATATTTTGGAATCGCAGAAAACATATGGTCAGGATTTCTGACGAGCCTGACTTTGATGAAAAAGCCATTCCTACCAAAGCTCGTCCAATTCAAATGAATCATAAGCTGACAATCTATGGTCAGACGAAAATCAATGATCTTAAAAAAAAAAAAGATCATCTCACCAAGTAAATCTCCTTGGAGTTGTGCTGCCTTCTATGTAAATAAAAGTTTTAAAATTGAACAAGGAGCCCCTCATTTGATTATCAACTACAAAACTCACAATTCCGCCCTCCGATGGATTAGATATCCTATTCCTAATAAAAAGGATCTTATCCAATGGCTTTATGCTGCTATAATTTTTTGCAAGTTTGATCTAAATTCAGGGTTTTGGCAAATCCAAATTAATCCAAGAGATCTTTATAAAACTGTTTCTACAGTACAATTTGGGGTATATGAATGGAACATAATGCCCTTTGGCCTAAAAAATGCTCCTTCCGAAATTCAAAAAATAATGAATGACATTTTAATTCTTTTTCAAAATTCATTCATGTGTATATTGATGATGTTTTAGTGTTTTCCACCAGCATTTATCAACATTTTAAATATTTACGTGTCTTCTTTAATATCATCAAAGATAATGGCTTAGTTTTTTCCAAAACTAAGTATAGTCTTTTTCATGTCGATATCAGATTTCTCGATCAAAAAATTTGCAATGGTACTGTTACCCCAATTCAAAGATCTATCAAATTTCTGACAAATTTCCCGATCAAATTCTTGATAAAACTCAACTTCAATGATTTTTAGGATGCGTTAATTATATAGAAGATTTTATTCCCGGGCTCAACAACCTGTTGAAACCTCTCCACGGCAGGTTGAAAAAGCCTCCTCCTTCATGGACTCAAATTCATACCAATGTAGTTAAAGAAATCAAATTAAAGGCAAAAGACCTCCCTTTCATATCTCTCCTCGATCCCTCTACATTCAAAATAGTTGAAACAGATGCATCAGACATAGTCTACGGTGGCATTTTAAAACAAAAGAAACATGACAAAGAATAGTTACATTTGCATCCAAACATTGGAATACAGCTCAGCAAAATTATCTTACTATCAAAAAAGAAATTTTAGCAACTGCGTTATGCATTTCCAAATTTCAAGCTGATTTGTTAAATCAATTTTTTTTACTAAGGATTGATTGTAAAGGGGCGAAATCTATTTTGCAAAAAGATGTAAAGCACCTTGCCTCTAAACATATATTTTCTAGATGGCAACTAATTTTATCTGTTTTTTATTTTGATATTGAATATATCAAAGGGAACTCTAACTCTATACCAGATTTTCTTACCAGGAAATTCTAGCAGGAAAGATAAGATGCCCAGAAAAAATAACGAAGAACCTCCACCTCCACAAATTCCAGCTCTTCCATCTCCCGAAGAGACCACCAAAAAAGCTGTTACACCAAAACAAAAAACTTCAGTTGCACCAAAGCAACTTCCAAATATAGTAGCTGACACAAATCAACCAATATATCAAACCTCAGCTGATTATGCCATTCCAGGATTACTATAATATTTCATAATGCAATAAATTATAAATCCAATTTCAATTTCCAACACCAAGAAATGGGCTGATTTGGTCGACGAAGAATACGAAGAGACTCAATTAGCTCAAATAGTGTCTATCCCCTGGACAAAAGAAAATTTTAAACAATGGTGCCTACTTATGGGTCTTAAAGATCTACCCAGCATGTCTGGTGCCAACAGAAGGGATTATTTGAGAGATTTTCATATCTTTCAAAACATGTGTTCGCAAGCGGAGGCTTCAAGCCACGCATCTTCTCATTTTGTGGTTGCTAAGAGCATCATAAAAAATCCAGCGGATGTAGAAAACCCCATTAATTTTTCCTTTAACTTTCCACAAAATGATTTGAATATTTGTCCTGTACAAACTAAAACAATTTCCTCACCTACCCCGCAATCAATTTCTTCAAGTAAAGGATCCTTCTCAAATGGTCTGACATATTTAAAAAATGATAGTTTTTTTACCAATAATCCAAATAAAAGTTGAGTATTGGCACTCCAACTTCCAAGAGGTAGCTAAGAAAATACTTAGCCCTACAACAAATTTTATTAAAAAAAACTCCTGCCCATACCTAGAAGTTTTATGAATTCATACTAACATACACCTAATCTAGTTTGCTCAAACCCCACAAAGACAAATAAACCCAGTCTTATGTTACCCATACCACAATGTGGATTAACAAAATCATCTTACCATAAGAGTAGGGTACGCATCCTGCAAAATATCAAAAGCTTACTGAGGCTTTTGAACCCCAATATTATAATTATTTTGATTATCAAAGAGCGTGGATGAATGCATTCACATTCCAAAATAAAACTAACAAACATTCTTGATTTTTACTCTAGGAAAAACAACTAGCTTCAGAATTCTCCAGTGGTTTCTACACCAATGGTGGCCAATTTTTGGCCACACCTTTGAGATCCTCCCCCCTAGTCTGATAAGGATACGAATATTTTACCCAAAGTTTTATGATGACCATCAAATTTCTTTGCTTTTATAGTTTTTCCACAAGTTTCATATTCTTTGGATATTCCATGGAAATTCACCTTTCGCAAATCAGAGGGGCACAAAGGACTTCCATGGTTATCCCTCTAAGGCTATTGCAAATGATACAAAAATTTAGATCCGATGGAAGCTTACGTATCGAAAGTAGAAAAGTTGTATCAGATACCAAGTACACGGATGTGAACCCCCTAAAATATATAGGAAAATACGGGAAAAGAGGATAAGGAAATGAAGCAAGTTATTAATGACACAATAAATTAGGCGGCAGGATCGACCATGGTTGCTGATGTCATGCATGACATTAATGTTTTGATGACTCCTTGATGATGTCAATTTGATGTTGAATTGACTGAATATCTTCTTCATCATCCTTGTTTGATTTTTGTAGTTCAAAATTGATTTTTAGAAATTTCAGCTTTAATTTGTTGGAGAATTTTTTTCATTTATTGAATGAAATCTCCTCGGCTACCTCACTTAGCCAATTGTGTGGCCGCAATTTATTTTTGTTGTAGAAATGAGATTTGGGCGGCGTCTGTTGAGGTCAAACATCCAGGATTGCTTAGGAACCACTTTTCTACTTTTGGTACGTAAGCTTTCGTCGGATCCCAATTCTTGTACCATTTGCAATAGCCCTGGAGGGCTAACATGGAAGCCCTTTGTTCTCCTCTGGTTTATGAAAGGCAAAATTCTATGAAATATCCAAGGAATATGGAAGTTGTGGGAAAATTGTAAAAGCAAAGGAATTTGATGATCATCATAAAATCTTTGGGTATAATATTCATATCCTTTCCGGACTGGGGGAGGAAGGATATCAAAGGTGTGGCCAAAAATTGGCCACCATTGGTGTAGAAACCACTAGAGGAATTCTGAAGCTAGTTGCTTTCCCCAGAGTACAAACCAAGAATGTTTGTTAGGTTTATTTTGGAAGGTAAATGCATTCATCCACACTCTTTGATAAGCAAAATAATTATAATATTGGGGATGAAAAGCCTCAGTAAGCTTTCGATATTTTGCAGGATGCGTAACCCATTCTTTTGGTGAGATTATTTTGTTAATCCACACCGTGGTATGGGTAACATAAGACTGAGTTTGTTTGTCTTTATGGGGTTTAAACAAATAGGTTTTGGTGTCTATTAGTATGAATTCATAAAACTTCTGGGTATGAGCAGGAGTTTTTTGGATAAAATTTGCTGTCGGGCTAAGTATTTGCTTAGCTACCTCTTGGAGGTTGGAGTGCCAATATTCAAATTCAATTTAGATTATTGATAAAACACTATCATTTTTGAAATATGTCGGATCATCTGAGGAGGATCCTTTACTGGATGAAATGGTCTGTGGGGTAGGTGTGGACATTATTTTAGTTTGTACAGGACAAATATTTAAATCATTTTGTGGAAAGTTAAAAGGAAAAATTAACGGGGTTTTCTACCTCCACTGGATTTTTTATGGTTCCCTTAGCAACCACAGAATTAGATGATGTGTGGCTTGAGGCCTCCACTTGCGAACACATGTTTTGCAAGATCTGAAAAACTCTCAGATAATCCCTTCTGTTGGCACATGAGATGCTGGGTAGATCTTTAAGACCCATAAGTATGCGCCATTATTTAAAATTTTCTTCTTTCTGGAGGACAGACATTGTTTGAGAAAATTGAGTCTCTTCGTCTTCTTCGTCAACCAAATAAACACATTTCTTGGTGTTGGAAATTGAAATTGAATTTGTCCTTGATTGAATTATGAAAAATTATGGTAATCCCGGCGTGCCATAATCAGCTGAGGTTTGATATCTTGGTTGATTTGTGTCAGCTACTACATTTGGAAGTTTCTTTGGTGCAACTGAAGTTTTTTGCTGTGGTGTAACAACTTTTTTGGTGGTCTCTCCTGGAGATGGAAGGGTCAGAATTTGTGGAGGTGGATTTTTTTTTTCTGGGCATCTTATCTTCCCTGCAAGAAAATCTAGTATAGAGTTGGAGCTCCCTTTGATATATTCAATATCAAAATAAAAAATAGATTAAATTGCCTGTAATCTAGCAAATATATGATTAGAGGCAAGGTTTTATACATCTTTTTGTAAAATAGATTTCGCCACTTTACAATCAATCCTTGGTAAATTTTTTTGATTTAACAAATCAGCTTGAAATTTGGAAATGCATAACATAGTTGCTAAAATTTTTTGTTGATAGTAGGATAATTTTGCTGATCTTTATTCCAATGTTTGGATGCAAATGGAACTATTTATTCTTTATCATATTTCTTTTGTTTTAAAATAGAACCATAGCCTATGTATGATGCATCTGTTTCAACTATTTTGAATGTAGAGGGATCGGGGAGGGATAGGCAAGGGAGGTGTTTTGCCTTGAATTTGATTTCCTTGACTACATTGCTATGAATTTGAGTCCATGGAGGAGGACTCATTCTCTTTGATGATATTAAAGAAGCCACGTAAATATTTAAAATGTTGATCAATGCTGGTGGAAACACTAAAACATCATCAATATACACGAGAATGAATTTTGAAAAAGGATTAAAAATGTCAATCATGGTCAATCTTTGATCGAGACAACCTCGGGTTAGTATCATAGTAATTTTAATAGGTTTGGAATATACTTTTTAGTCAATGTACATGTTTGGTTTGGTTCTATCGGGTTCCGAACAAATTTTGAGGATTTAGTAAAAGTTTTGGGTATTAGATAATTAAAAGTAGTGAGTCAAAACTATAACTATTTTTTTCTTATACAACCGACATTATTGTAGTCAGTAGATTTAACTTTGAACTGTAGCAGAGATATAAACAAGGAGGGTTTACGCGTGGTTGAGTTGAGAAAAATAGGTTTTCGACAACCTTGAGGTTGGTTTAGTTCAAGTTAATTTATACGCAATAAACAATATCTTGTAATTGACGTATAAAGACGCCATAGGTTTCTGTTCTTGTAAAGGAATGAGCAAAATTCCTTTACTATAATGATTACAGTAATCATTGCTTAAAAAAAAGCATTATAGTGTAAAGAAAAAGAAGAGCAATTCTTGGCCAAATCACTGGTCAATATTGAGGAGACAATAATAATAACGAATTGCAGTATATATAGTGTAAGTTTTGTTGCTGCTTGGGTAGATCCGAGAATTTCCTGAAAAATTATCAACCACGAATGATTTGTATTTTTTTATTTAATTTGGTTGTAAGTTTCGGGGTTTTAGAGAAAAAAATTTATAATCGGATGTCATTAGATTCATATTTTTATGGGGATGATCTATTGGAACAGATTTTGACCATTTCGAAACTTTGAGGAAGGCCAAAGTGCTTGCGGACTAACTACATTTGGATTCATTGGTTGAGGTAGGTTATAATTTAATTGGAGTTTAAACTCGACATAATTGTGTGTATGCTCCTAAATTGAATACTTGATTGATATTCGGAAATGCTTGAAATTGTTGATGTTTGGATTGTTAATGCGTGTATAAATAATTATTGAAAATTTACTTGATGAAATTGTCTTATTATTTTAAGTGTACTTGTCAACTTGGTACATTGTGTTGTATGCTGTGAGGTTGTGTAAATTTGATATTGATAATATATGTATATGCTGGATAGGGCACCACGCCAATACAGATATGTATATGTTGGATCGGGTACCACTCCGGTACGGATATGTTATGTTGGATCGGGTACCACGCCGGTACGGATATGTATATGTTGGATCGGGTATCACGCCGGTACGGATATGTTCTGTTGGATCGAGTACCACGCCGGTACGGATATGTATATGATGGATCAGGTACCACGCCGGTACGAATATGTATATATTGGATTGGGTACCACGCCGGTACGGATATGTTATGTTGGATCGGGTATATGTTTGATTTCTTTGACCACATTGCTATGAATTTGAGTCCATAGAGGAGGAGGCTTTTTCAACCTATTGTAGAGAGGTTTCAACAGATTGTTAAGCCCGGGAATAAATTTTACGATATTATTAATGCATCCTAAAAATTGTTGAAGTTTAGTTTTATCAAGAATTTGATCGAAAAATTTGTTAGCGAATTAGATGGACCTTTGAATTGGGGTAACAGTACCATTAAAAATTTTTTGACCGAGGAATCTGATATTGACCTGAAAAAGACTATACTTAGTTTTGAATAAAACTAAGCCATTCTCTTTGATGATATTAAAGAAGACACATAAATATTTAAAATGTTGATCAATGCTGGTGGAAAACACTAAAACATCATCAATATACACGAGAATGAATTTTGAAAAATGATTAAAAATGTCATTCATTATTTTTTGAAATTCGAAAGGAGCATTTTTTAAGCCAAAAGGCATTACGTTCTATTCATATTTCCCAAATGGTACTGTAAAAGTAGTTGTATAACGATCTCTTGGATCAATTTAGATTTTCCAAAATCCTAATTTTAGATCAAACTTGGAAAAAATTGTAGCAGCATAAAGCCTTTGGAGAAGATCCGTTTTATTAGGAATAGGATATCAATCCATCGGAGGATGGAATTGAGAGTTTTTTAGTTGATAACCAAACGAGGGGCTCCTCGTTCGATTTTGGAACTTTTATTGACATAGAAGGCGGCACAACTCCAAGGAGATTTACTTGGTGATATGATCTATTTTTGGAGAAGATCATTGATTTCCATCTGACAATGGATTGTCAACTCATGATTTATTTAAATTGGACGAACTTTGTTAGAAATGGTTTTTTCATCAAAGTAAGGCTCGTAAGGAAGCCTGACCATATGCTTTTTCCAATTCCAAAATGTTGTGGGCAGGTCAACGCAAAGCTCTTTTTCAATCTTTATTTCTATGGCCTTGACCTTAAATTGAAGAGAAGGTACCTGAAGTTGTTTCTCCAGTCTTCAGAATGCAATTTCTTCTTTGAGAAAATTACTGTGAGCCTCTTTGTTTTTTAGAGAGGATAAAATTTTCTGAATAGGCAGTTTGTCAAATGGGAGAAACATATTGTTGGCCTCAATAGTTATTCCCATATGAGTAACCTTGAAAGGAATTAAAGTTTCAATAAAGAGGGTGCCTAGTATTATAGGACTAATTATATCCTTTACTAGAACAAAGGAAGTAGAGGATCACAAAAGCGAATTTCCTAGGGAATTTTGTATTTTGACATCAGAAAGTTTGGAACTTATTCTTAGTTTACTATTATTTTCAGCCCTAAGGGCTTCGCAGATTTTTTGAAGTACTTAGTAGGGATAAGTCCTTCTTGGACACAATTGATGTCTGCACTTGTATCAAACAAGGCAATGATATCTAGGACAAATGATTTGTTGATAACCAAGCTTATCCAAGTGTGCTATCTTCTGATGGTAATCCTTGAAATGTATTGAACAAGGAAATCTCCCTCTTTAATATTCCAATCCAATGGGTCAGTGACGTCTGCCAGCTGAGACTGTTTACCCTTCGTAGAGAATTTGTTGGAGGACAAGGAGATCTAAGTCTTGTCTTGCTTTGATTTGTCTAATTTCCTCTTTAAGGAGTACTATCTCAGATTGGAGGTCTTGAATAGTTCCTACCCAGGTTTACTAGAAGGAAACCGCTTCAGGACATCAGTGATATTGTAAGTATTTGTAATCTAGGGATGAGAAAATACACTAGATGAAGATGTAGAAGGCTGGTCCAGGGCCTTTTTGAATTGGTCTAAATAATATTTCTTTTGATCGAAATTTTGAAAATTGCTACTTATGTCTAAGAGGAGATCTTGTTCTTTTGTTAGAACATTAATCTTTTGTTGGTATTCTTGACTAGACTAGGAAGATTCCAAGTCATTATTTTAGATTTGGTTAAATTCCTGATCAAATTCGTCATTAGCACTATCTGAATCTCCGCTTTCTTCTAATAAGAGGTGTTGGATTTGGCTAAGGATAGAATCATCAAGGTTGAGTGTCACACCCCTTTTTTAACTCCAAAAAGATTAATTTTACGTTCAAAAGGGTTTTATTATTAAAGTGACAAAAATAAAGATTTGTTTCGAAAAAGGATTATTTATACATTTTGTAATTCAGAGTCGCTACTTAGCATAATTCGGTGTGCCAAGTCACCTTTGGAAAATCCTTGTCGAAATGATTTGACTCTTTAAAACTGGTTTCCGAATAATGATTCTGGCTAAGGAATTCTGTTGACCGAGGGAAAGGTGTTAGGCACCCCTCGATCCCGTTATTTGACCACGGTCGCTTGGTGGAGCATATCGGCTAATTTGACATTACAAATGTATAAACCACACAAAACAATCAATCAAACAAACACAACAAAACAAGTCCAAAATATAGTGTTCAGTCCAATTATACAGTCCACAATAAAAATGCGAAAAATCTAAATCCTATTCTAAATTAATCCTAATACTACACTCCATTGCCTTACCCGATGCCTCAGGCCTTGATCACGAGCCTCCTTTGTGTACATGATACTTTGGGGCATTCCCCGGTGAATAAGTCAATTCCCTAAGGGCATTCCCCAGCAAATGAATACAATTTCAATTTAATGAGATAAACTAGAAAAGTATTCAACATATTCAAAATTCCACTCATTCAATCCAGCATCATTCCTAAATTCGCCTACCCGAACCTAAACTTTTGCCTATTCATTCGATGGCCTATTCATGATACTGTCACATACAACCTTTGATTTGTTCAAAAATAACCAACGACAATAAATCAAGACTAAACAATATTCATTTTTATCAATTCCTATCATCCAACCCCATATATTTCTTTTTAACACCAAATTTCAACAAATCCAAGATTACTATATCAACAATGCACACCCATCTATTCAATGAAGTAGAGAAAAACAAATCAATATCACCCTATATTCAGCCAAATCTCACACAAATTAAACACATATGATGAACTAAAATGAGAGGAGATAGAATTGGACCTTTCAATGATTGATTTTCGTCGATAATAATATTTAAGAAAATTCGGACTTGGAACCTCGAATAAAATAACCTCAACCGCAAGAATCCAACTCGGTATAGAAGAATTTGAAATCCCAAAGCTGATCGAGACGGATGGAAAAACCCAGATCCCAGAACAGGAACAAGAACCGATGAATCCTAAATCCCAATTTCACCGAGGAAACCCAGAACTCCAATACGCGATGGAAAACCGAAAAGAAAATAGTGTAACCTGAGCTCCGGTGAGCTATCAGTGACCAAAAATCAATGGAAATAGCGAAAATTCCAGTGAGACCTCGGTGTTTTCTAACCAAAACTGCCAGTTTCACTGTTTCTCATCGAATCTCTGTCGATCGCCCTCCGTTATCTCATTTCCCCTATAATACATGGGAAAAATGGAGCTCTTTGTATTGTCCTTTTTCATGGTGTGTGATTGTGAAATTTGTGTGTAAATATGGCGTCTGTGTATTACCGATCCAATAAGAGAAAAGAAAAATGGATGATGGATGATGATCTTTGGTGGAATCGTGAATGGGAACCCCTTTTCTTGTTTTTATTATATGGTGTTATTCCTATCCCTCTCTAATTTGTGAGATGTATGTTCATATATCCCCCTTTTTTTATAATTGTTATGGAAAAGAAAGGATAAGAAAAATGTGAGTGGGGTAACGAGTAGGGTGGGTGGGTAGGGGTATGGGGTGGGGTAGCTTGTTAGGATGAGGTGTAAAGTTGTTAGGAAAAGGTTGTTATTTTTTTGTGTTTTTGTGGGGTATGATCACATGGATGAGTACACGTGGTAAGGTGAGCTAAAAACGGTTAAAATCAATGTTGTGAGGGACAAAATTAGGTGTCTACTGCATGCCCCTTTTGAATGTAAACATGAAGTGTTTTTTGATAAAGAAGTAGACAACGAGACAAAATTTTGTCCCGACCATTATTCAACATGAATGAAATAGAAGGAAGGAGGGAAACAAAGTCTTGACTTTGGACGTCATACTCATCCCTAGTTATGAGGGAATCAAGTCACAGGTATCCCCAAGGACTAAAAGAAGAGGGACTCTACCGAATTGGAGAGTCGATTGAGGTTCTGTAGAGATTTCGGTCCGCAGCTCTGTTGTTTCATCAAAAATAAAAATTATAAGTTAAAACATAAATGAAATTACAAAATCCTATCTATGCAACTTTTTTGGACTCTTGAATTGAGTTTCATCACCCTATTCTTCAGGCGGGCTCCTGACTTGGAATTTTTCAACTTGTTGCTTGGCTGTCGATTGCTTCGCCTTGTTGCTTGACTTTCAATTTCTTCACCCTGTTCTCCAGGCGAGCTCCCGACTTGCAATTTCATAAACTTCCAATTTCATCACCCTCTTCTTTAGGCGGGCTCCTGACTTATAATTTTCTCAACTTCCAATTTCATCACCCTGTTCTTCAGGTGGGCTTCTGAAAAAAAAAATCAAAACTAGAACGAAAATTATCCTAAACCAAGATTAAGATAAAGAAAGATTTCTTTTTTCAGAAAGTAATGTCCCATTTTTCCAGAGGGTCCAGATCAAAAAGTAAAGTCCCATTTTTCAAGAGGGTCCTGAACAGAAAGTAAAGCCCATTTTTCAGGAGGGTCCTGAACAGAAAGTAAAATTCCATAGTAAAATTCCATTTTTCAGGAGGGTCCTGAACAGAAAGTAAATCCCATTTCCAGGAGGGTCCTGAACGGAAAGTAAAATCCCATTTTTTAGGAGGATCCTGGACAGAAAGTAAAATCTCATTTTTCAGGAGGGTCCTGAACGAAAAGTAAAATTTCATTTTCTAGGAGGGTCCTGAACGGAAAGTATGATCCCAATTTCTAGGAGGGTCCTGATCGGAAAGTAAAATCCCATTTTTCAGGAGGGTCCTGAACAGAAAGTAAAATTCCATTTTCTAGGAGGGTTCTGAACAGAAAGTAAAATTCCATTTTTCAGGAGGGTCTTGAACAAAAAATAAATCCCATTTTCCAGGAGGGTCCTGAACAGAAAGTAAAATCCCATTTTTCAGGAGGGTCCTGAATAGAAAGTAAAATCCTATTTTCTAGGAGGGTCCTGAACAGGAAGTAAAATCCCATTTTCCAGGAGGGCCCTGAACAAAAAGTAAATTTCCATTTTCCAGGAGGGTCCTGAACAGAAAGTAAAATCTCATTTTGTAGAGGGTCCTGAGCAGAAAGTAAGATCCGATTTCCAAGAGGGTCCTGGACAGAAAGTAAAATCCCATTTTCCAGGAGGTGTAAACACCTAGTTTTATCCTTCCCGAAGTTTAATTTTATTCATTTAGTTCACCTTACCATGTGTGTCACCCATTTTAGTTATTCCCCACAAAAATACGAAAAAAAAATAATAATATCAAATCCCTAACAAACCCAATCCCCAATTATTCTTGTTATAACTAATTAACAATCCTACCTATTAAATTAGGACACCTAACCCTACCCCACGTGACCCCACCTACCCTACCTCACTACCCTACCCTCACCTCACAACATATATACATACACAAAGGGAGCTGACTGAGGGGAAGGAAAGAATGAACAATCACGATTCTTCTCCATTCTTTTCTATATATACACAGAGAGTACCCACACTCACGAGGATCCTCACGGCCATATACGCAGATCTCATAAAAAATAATCCTTCATTCTTGACACAAACATAATACATGAAAAACTCACGCAGATACACAGACGACAAAGAGGGCCATCGGCTTTTTCTTGGTCACAAAAAAAGTCACACACACACAAAGAGACTGAGAAGGAATCAGAGAACCGAAAAAAGAGTAATGTTCCAAAAATTTTGCCTAAGTACGGCCGGAATCTAGTCTGCTTTCATGGTAGTCATCGTTTTCTGAGTTCGCCGGAGCTCCAGCGACGCGAAACAATGACCCCAACCTCATGTCGATCCGAATCTAAGTAGATAATCATTTCTTTTCCTCGATTTTCTGTTAAAACCCGCTGGAATCCATTGTTGTTCGATGGATTCAAACACCGCTGACTCTAATATTGGTCTTTACCGTGTAAAAACAAGAACCAACAACCAATTTCTACTTGAATCGGCCTGTTGAGTTGTTTTCCTACAAAATCTCTTTTGGTTTTGGTTGTTTGGTGCGATTTCTGTCTGGGTTCATCTGTTTACGTACTGATTTTGGGGATTTAGCTTCTGTCCCGATCGGTTTGTCATTCTCCATATTTGGGTTTCAAATTTCTCAATACCGAGTTAGGTTCGTCACTATTGAGGGTCTATTCGAAGTCCTAAAGTCTGGATTTTCCTAAATAGTATTATCAATGGAGTCAATCTTTCGAAGGGGTTTTTGATCATGTTGGAAAATTCGTAGTCGAGGTTCGAATTGAGGTTCTTCAGTGCGTGGATTTTATCTTTTGATTGCCGGATATTTGGAATGAAATTGTCATCGAGGCCTAATTCTACTCTCTCTTTTGTTTTATTGTTGATGGTATCTGATGCATTGATTCTAATATTGTGTGCTGGTTGATTCGTGATGATGTGAATTGTTGTCGTTCTGGTTTGGTATTTGATTCCCTTTATTGTGGATTGATTATGGATTATGTGATGAAATGATATCTCGTTTGAGAATTAAAATTGATTGTTGTGGGGCGGAAGTTAAAAGTTGATAAAAAATGATTTTTGTTGTTTTGATTTATTGATATCGAACTTGATATTATCCTGATAGGTCGACTTGGATAGGCAAAATATTTAGGTGCGGGTAGGAAAAATCTAGGAGTGATGTGTTGAGTCAATGCAGTGAATGTTGAATGTGTGTTTTGAACATTTTTTTTCAGTTAGCTTATTTAATTCAAATGTATTCATTCGGTCGGGGAATACCCTGAGACACATTGTATTTATTCTCCGGGGAATGCCCCGATGTATCATGTTGATGGAAAATGATCGTGATGAAGGCCCGCGGCGTCGGGTAAGGCATTCCAGCTTAGTCTAGGATTAGTTTAGAATAGGATTTATATTTTTCGTATTTTTCTATTTTTGGGACTGTATAGCTCGGAATGGACACTATTTTTTTATTTGTTTTGTTTTATTTGTTTGTTTGATTGTTTTATGTGTTTTGTGTGGTTTGTAAATCATAGTGTCGAATTAGACGATATGTTCCACCAAGAGACCGTGGTCGAACCGCGGGATCGAGGGATGCCTAACACCTTCCCCTCGGTCAACAAAATTCCTTAGCTGGAAACTCTTTTCGAAACCAGTTTAAAGAGTCAAATGATTTAAAAAGGATTTTCCAATGGTGACTTGGCACACCAGATTATGCTAAGTGGCGACTATGATTTCAAATGTAAAACAATCCTTTTTTTTCGAAACAAATTTTTCATTTTAGAACCTTAATAATAAAACCCTTTCAAACTATAAAACAAATCTTTTCTGAGGTCGTAAAAGAGGTGTGACAGCTCTGGTGACTTGCTGGGGACGTTTCAGAATCCAAGCTTTTTTTGAGTCGTATCGGCTTTGTTTGGCATTACGAGTGTATAAGTGTTATTTGTGATTTTTGTTTGTGTTTTCACTTTTGTGTATTGTCGTGCTCTTTGTTTACAATATTTATCCTATGTGTTACCGTTTTTATATTTGACATCATGTGCATAACCTGAGTCATTCTTTCTGCAACAACTCTAGTTGAGTCACCTTTATCTTAGGGGGGGAGCCGTTGGATGTATGGAGTAGGTGGAAAGCAAAGCAGCCATTATCGACCATATGCTCCCCCGAACGGCCTTGTTAGTAAACTACAAACGTAGGTCAGCCTTTACGTCATTCTTATGTGCATCATATTGAGACCTAGAGAGGCCCACACGGTCCTTTGTAGGAGACTCACCTTTAAAGCATCCCTACGTGCTAAATGTTGCATCTTTGAGAGTAACGTGGTCATTTGATGGACTGATTTGGGGAAAACATGTGTTAGAAGTAAAGTGTGAAAAAAAAAGAAATAAAAAGAGAAAAAAAGTGAGTCGAAAAGAATGAATCAAAAGGAGTGTCGTAGTTTATTTTAGAGTTCTTTATGGCTTTTGTTCTTCACGATCCAAAACTCAAAAAGATTTTTTTTACGTTTTGCATTTATCTTCTCAAAGTATCGTAAGGTCAACAAAAAAAATGAATGAAAAAAAGAGGGTTTTGTTTGGCTTTTCTACTTATTTGTCAAAAATAAAATACCAAAAAGATTTTTTTTTCATAATTGGAGGTGTCAGTCTTAGTTGAAATGTCTCGTTGAAAATCCAAAAAGTTTTCATTCGTTTGTTTTTGTCTGTCTCTTATGTTAGGGTCAATTTATTAGTTAATCATTAAGTGTCCAATCTGGACGAACTACGCATACCTGATTCCCGTCCATCGGGGCGGGATATGTATGCAACCCTCGGTGGGTCCGGTAACCTTTATTTTGGCCATCGTCTTAGTCTTAGGCTAGGTCTTTTACCCCGTAACCTAGGGTTGTTAGCCAAGTAGGCTAATTTTACTCAGCGTTACTGTTCGGTGATTTGGAGTCATGAAGCGGTCTGTCCCATCGACGTATGTCCGCATCAAATTCCTATTAGTTGGGAACCTTTTGCTCTTATCAAATTTTGAGATAATTTCTTATCTGCTGCGACAGGATGGATCTGTCCACAAAGTCTAGAGTCCTTATGGTTGTCAAGGTACCCAAAAAGTTGATCAAGTGGTGGGGCATGTTCAATTATTCTGAAAAGCACAAAGTGAGGAAAGTGTTAGGTAATCTTGTAGCACTTATGGATCTCATGCCTCGTCCGGATCTAATAGAAGTTGCGTTGACTTTCTGGGATCAAAATAATTTGGTGTTTAGGTTCGAAAGTTGTGAATTGACTCCTACCCTGGCAGAAGTGTCTCGTTTGTTTCGGTTTACTTACATGGGTCAACAGATGATTTTAGCCCGCAGTCATACTCGTAAGACATTCCTTCGACTCTGTGGATTAAAATATAACAAGCGTCTATGATGTGTCAAACAATCTTGGATTTCCTTGGACTATTTGTTTGCTAGATTTGGGTCTTTATAGGGTTTTGACTGCTTTTGGGATGAATTCTGTACTACCAAAAAAATATGGGAACAAAGTCATCTTGAGGTTTTCTGTCTTGCTTTGTTGGGTATCTTAGTGTTCCCGTTAGATGAGAGGTGTATCAATACTCGTCTACAATCAGTGGTGATAGCTTTATTCAAGAAAAAAGATGAGGTCACCATTGTACCAATGATCTTAACAGAAATATATAAGGCTTTAACTAAAGTGAAATGAGGGGTATGATTTTTTGAAGGGAGTAATCTGATATTGCAGTTGTGGATGATGGAGCACTTGCATACGCTTTCTTTGATTAGAGAAGATGTGATCGACCGTTGTTTGTATGATTAAGTGCAATCCATCCAAGAAAGAATGCGTTTTGACAATTTTTCTTTTCCTATTGGAGTCAATTCTTGGATCGAATTTCTCAAATCAAGAACTCCGAACAACATTCTTTGGTGCTATCTGTGGTTTCGTCCTAAGAAAATCTTGATTGGATCTCAAATGCAACTTTTTCTAGTTTTGATAGGACTTAACTGCACTAGGCATTACAGTCCAAGAAGGAAAATCTAGGATGCACTCAAAACTATGAAATCTGGCTACAATCTCTACCCCGTGGCATTAGTAGACCCTTACCAGCCCAACATAGAGGGCGAATACGGGAAGCCATCATGGTAGAGGATGATGAGCAGGAAGATCCGGGCATCAAGGTGGAGTTTTTGAGAGTTCAGTTGTCATGTTTGATCACAACTGTGGATGGGTGGCAGAGAAACCTTTGCGGGTGTACTCTCCAAGAGTCAGGGATACGGGCAAGAAATTCGTTTCCGGGTATCAAAACATCATTGCAGGATATATTGCAAAGTCTGAGTGGAAAAGTGGGGACTTCACAGATGGGTTCATCTCAGCCGGGGACGTCACACAGAGCACCAGTTTGAAAGAGTGTGTCTTATCTTTATGTAGTTTTGAGTCTTTTATGTTTCTGTCATTGTAGGTTGGTGTCTATGTTAAGTCGGAGTCAAGTTGTTTTTGATATTCGGGTCTTTATTGCACGCATGTCGTTATGGGTTTAGAATGTTGTTTTGTATTTGTTGTTTAGTTTTAAAGTGGTCCTAAATTCGTTGTATGTTTTGCTGTCTTTCATCAAAATGTTAGGATATTTTGTCTTTCTTTTTGCTTACTTGTTTTCGTTTTTTGTGAAAAAAACCTTCAATTGTGTGATGTTTATGCATAAGCTGCCCGAACTATGCAAGATCTGATTCATGTACAACATGATACGTAGGCAACCTACTTTTGGGTTCGATCTAATCATTTTGTTTAATTGTTTTTCATTATTTTTCATCTTTTATAGAAAAACAAAAGCCATAAAGAATGATAAAATAAAGGTAGATAACAAGAGAAGAAAAGAAAGAAAGGATGATAAGATAACAAAGGGGAAAGAACAGAGACTGATACGAAAAAAACAGAGAGGGAAAGGAGGGCGAAATATATATATATATATATATATATATATATATATATATATATATATATATATATATATATATATATATATATATATATATATATATATATATATATATATATATATATATATATATATATATATAAATAATAATAATAAGTGTAGATAGAAATAAGAGTAGATAAAAATCAGGATGATGTTAAAATGACCTCGCTACCCTCAAAAGCTGGTAGAAATAAACATGAATTTAGGGCAATTTTACCAATGTGATTCCCATGCTTGCTGTGTGCCTCAGTCCTAATGGATGTCGTATTTGATGAGCATGTTCTTTCAGATAACAGTGGTAGGTTTGCAGCACTCAGGATAGTCACCCATACTTCACTAGATCCAAACCAAAGCTCGCCATGGCTAGCAGGGAGATTGAAAATTCGCTCATTGACCCAGATCGGGATCACAGGGAAGAAATTTTTGAACGCAATGATGAGGTAGTAAGGCTCAGGCAACAATTGATGATTTACACCGGGCATGGGCCAGCGGAATGCCTCCTCCTCTACTCCCTGAAGGTCTTGGGAATATCTCTAATTGCCCACCGCTCTCTCAGGCGTAATTCTCTGCTCCTATTGAGTCAACTGTGCACGCGCCAGGATTCACTCCGCGACATTATTATCCTGGCAATTCTGGTGTGCCCTTGGCAGCTCCCCAATCAAGACCAGCTGCTCAACCAACGCCACCGATTACACCGGTATTCGTGGCTCCACCACCACATGAAACTCCCATTTATTCTATGCGTCCCATAATGAGGCTTCCTAGGTCTGCCAGTGAGCCAGTACTGAAGGTTTCAAATAGTCAGTATTATGCCCCGGAGCCTACTTTGCAAATGAATGAACCGTATGGGTACACTCAGCCGCCTGCATTTCCATTTGATACGGAGAAACCTGTCGCAATAGACGAACAGGATATCATAGCTTAGAAATTGAAAAGTTTAGAACAGGCTATGAGGAATTTGCAAGGAATCGGAGATTATAAGAGTGTTTCCTATAATTATCTTCGCATGTTCCCAAACATCAACCTTCCCCTCGGTTTTAAGATGCCTAAGTTAAAGAAGTATGCAATACACGGTGATCCCATGGCACACTTAAGACGTTATTGCAACCAGTTAAGGGCTGCAGGAGGAAGGGAAGAGCTGCTCATGGCCTTCTTTAGCGAGAGTCTTTCTGATCTGGCCTCAGAATGGTTTATCGATCCAGATATCGATAAATGGAACAGCTGGGATGACTTAGCTTCTGAATTTGTTCAATATTTTCAGTATAACATTGACCTGATTTCGAATGAAAAATCCTTGGTCAACATGAAGAAAAAGAGCACCGAAGGTTTTAGGAAATACGCGATAAGATGGCGTGAACTGGACGCCAGGGTAAAGCCTCCAATGAAATAAAGTAAGTTAGTAGAAGTTTTCATTCAGGCACAGAATGAGACCTATTTTCAACATTTACTTACGGCAATGGGAAAATCTTTTATTGAAGTCCTCAAAATAGGGGAGATGATAGAGGACGAAATTAAGACCGGCCGAATAGTGAGTTTTGCCGCATTAAAAGCCACCACACAAGCGATTCAAGGTCAATCTGGTGCATTTGGAGGTGAAAAAAAGAAAGAGGATGTGGCGACTGTCGTAGCTGGAACCCATTCCTATCCCAAAAGACCACCTCGCCCCTATACCCAATCCCAAGCCCGAGTCTACGCCCAAGCTCCATATATCCCTCCCCACCATTACTACCCTCCACAAAACCCTTTATATTCCATTCCACCAACCTCATACCCAGTATATAGAGCGCAACCATATGCCCAAACCCCTTCTTACCCACAGTGGCGCGCGCAAGCTCCACAAAATTGCCCATTTGCTCCACCAAATTACCAAAACCCCTCCAGACCCAGTTTTCAGTCTAGGCCCAAGTATAAGTAAGAGAAGGCGGTCAAAAATCAATTCACACCTCTTGGGGAGTCATATGCTAGCTTGTTTGATAAGTTGAGAAAGTTGAAGGTTTTAAGCCCAATTCAAGGAAGGTTTTTAAATCCACCGCCAAGGAATCTCGATTATTCTTTAAGGTGTGCATACTGTTCTGACATGTCAGGCCATGATATCGAGAAATGTTGGCATTTAAAGAGAGCTATCCAAGATTTAATTGACACAAATTAGATATTGGTCCAGGCCCCGGAGGGTCCAAACATTAACCAGAATCCACTGCCAACCCATGCTGAAGCCAATATGTTAGAATTGATATATGATGGGAAAGAGTCTTTGAGGGGTTATAAGCCTATTTTCAAGATACAGACCATTGAGGAGAAATCGGTGAATATAGCTGTGTCTTTGAACGAATGTCATTGAGCCAGGAAAGAATGAGAGAAGATAAAACACAAGAAAGCACAAAGAAACCCCTGATCACGGTACAAGGCGCCAGAAAGTATGTTGATTTAAGTTAGGATAAACCTAAGTTGACAGTGGTAGGAGCTCCGAGTCAGCCCATCTTGACTGTGAAAAGAGCACTAGCAACGCCTATTGTCCTCAAACCGGTGACCCAACCTTCGATAGTTGATACAAAAAAGGTTCCCTGGAATTATGGACGGACTGTGATGACCCATCACGGGAAAGAAATAGCGGAAGATGTAGATCAGGTAGGGGGTTTGACTCGGTCAGGAAGATACTTCGTGCCTGAAAGTTTAAGAAAGTCCAAGCCAATCGTGAATGGACCTTCATCTATCAAAAAGCCTATCACCGAAGAAGAAGCCGAAGAATTTTTGAAAAAGATGAAATTGCCAGAGTATTCAATAATAGACCAGTTGAAGAAAACTCCTGCTCAAATATCCCTCTTATCTTTGTTTTTGCACTCCAAGGAGCATCGTGATATTTTACTGAAGGTATTAAATGAAGCATATGTTCCTAGGGAGATTACAGTAAATCAGTTTGAGAAAATGGTTCGAAAAATCTTTGAGGTGAATCGGATCAACTTTTCTGATGATGAATTGCCTGTTGAAGGTACAGGGTATAACTGTGGCCTTTACATTACAGTGAAGTGCAAAGAGTTCTATGTCACTCATGTTATGATTGACGGAGGTTCAGGTGCAAATATCTGCCCTATTTCTACTTTGCAAAAGTTGAATATTGGTGCTGAGAGGATCAGGCCCAACAATGTATATGTTAGGGCTTTCGATGGTGCAAAATCAAATTCCATTGGTTAAATAGAACTAATATTGATCATAGGGACTATCGAGTTTGCCATAGATTTTTAAGTATTGAATATAGACTCCTCTTACAATCTGTTGTTGGGAAGGTCGTAGATCCACAAGGCCAAGGTGGTTGCATCTACACTGTACCAAATGATTATTTTTTAGCATGACAGGCAAGAAACGGTTATTCAAGGTGAAGGAGATTTGTCTATCAGAGAAGATTCTCCTTTGTCTCTTATTGAAACAAATAACGTAGAGGAGACATCCGTCTATCAAATTTTTGACACAGTGCTAGTGAATCGTATCCTTGAATGGCAGGTTATACCGGGACTGTAATTGTCTTCCACTTCTATCATGATGGTGAGTGAACTTTGGAAATACGGATTTGAGCCAGAAAAGGGTTTGGGAGCATATCTGCATGGTATAGGTCATCCCATCTATCTGAGTGAGAACGTGGGCACATTTGGTCTGGGATTTGAGCCTACGGCTGAAGATATGAAGAAAGCCAAGGGAAAGAAAAAGAAGACATGGTCACTTCCTTGCCCAATGGCACTACTCAGTGAATCATTTGTTAAGAGTGATGTCACGAAGCATGTGGAATTTGAAGTTGAATTGGTTGATGACTTCCAGAACCTTTTTATTAAATTTGATATGGTCGAAGCAGGAGAAGGTACCAGTATGGCAGACGTGCAATTCATAGGTCCAGCTGTCCGGCTCAATAATTGGGAAGTCACTCCTCTTCCCGTCAGAAGGGAGTTTTGGTAGTTTATTTTGTTTTTCTTTCTGTTTATCCAAGTTATTTCACGGTTTTAATTTGGATTTTAGTTTGTTTATTTTATGTTGGCATCTATGTTTAAACCCTTCTATCTTTTTATTTAATTAAATGCAATGTCCTTTTTGTTTCGTGTCTAATATATTTTGTTTTTATTTTTTTTACACAGTTCTCTTTATGCTGATTCTAACGACATGACATGCATGCAGAGTTTTCAGCCTGGTATTAAAATCCAAACTAATCAAGATGCAATGAAGCAGGATGGGGAATACGATGAAGAAGAAGCACTGGAGGAAATAAGCAAAGAGTTGGAACATTATGAAGACAAACCGAATCCTAATTTGAATGAGACTGAGTCAATAAATCTAGGGGATCAAGAAGATGTTAGGGAAACTAAAATCAGTGAACATGCTTTGCCACAGCTAAAAGATGGAATGATTCAAGCATTAATTGATTATAAGGATGTTTTTGCACGGTCTTCTGATGGTATGCCTGGTTTGAGCACTGAATTAGTGGCTCACAAATTGCCAACTGATCCCGCGTTCCCTCCTGTCAAACAGAAGTTGAGGAATTTTAAAACTGATGTAAGTATTAAAATCAAAGAGGAAATCATGAAACAACTTGAAGCTAAAGTAATTCGAGTGGCTCGTTATCCCATGTGGTTATCCAATGTTGTTCCCGTACCAAAGAAAGATGGCAAAATTCGAATCTGTGTTGATTACTGTGATTTGAATAGAGAAAGTCCGAAAGATGATTTTCCACTATCCAACATCCATATTTTGTTAGACAACTGTGCTAAACACGAGGTTGCATCTTTTGTGGATTGCTATGCCGGATATCACCAGATCATTATGGATGATGAAGACGCAGAGAAGACGTCTTTAATCACACCATGGGGGAGCTATTGTTATCGAGTGATGCCGTTCGGTTTAAAGAATGCTAGATCAACATACATGATAGTCATGACCACTATGTTTCATGATATGATGCCTAAAGAGATTGAGGTATACGTGGATGATGTGATTATTAAGTCAAAAAGTCTGGCCGACCATGTTAAAGGTTTAAGAAAGTTCTTTGAAAGGCTTCGCAGGTATAATCTCAAACTGAAACCGGCAAAATGTGTATTTAGAGTTCCGTCTGGAAAGCTGTTGGGGTTTGTAGTCAGCCATCAGGGAATTGAATTGGATCCCTCAAAAATCAAAGCCATTCAGGATTTGCCCCCGCCCAAGAATAGGACGGAGGTGATGAGTTTGCTCCGTAGACTGAACTACATTAGCAGGTTTATTGCACAACTCACAACCACTTGTGAGCCCATATTGAAGTTGCTGAAAAAGAGTGTTGTGGTAAAATGGACTGAAGAATGTCAGGAAGCATTCGATCAAATCAAAAGATATTTGTCAAATTCGCCCTTGCTGGTACCCCGGGAGCCTAGTAGGCCTTTAATCTTATATTTATCAGTCATGGACAATTCTTTCAGTTGTGTCCTAGGTCAACATGATGTCACGGGCAAAAAGAAGCAGGTTATTTATTATCTTAGCAAGAATTTCATCACATATGAGGCCAGGTATGCTCTTCTTGAAAGGACGTGTTGTGACCTAACTTGGGTAGCATAGAATTTTAAGCATTGTCTCTCATCCTATACTACTTATGTCATCTCCCGCATGGATCTTTTGAAGTATATCTTTCAGAAGCCTATGCTGAAGGGTCGATTGGCAAAGTGGCAAATATTTCTTACCGAGTTTGACATTGTATATATGACTAGAAGCGCCATGAAAGCCCAAGCCTTGGCAGATCATCTTGCTGAGAATCCCATCAATGAAGTGTACGAGCCATTAAAGACATATTTTTCTGATGAAGAAGTGTCGTGTGTCGATGAAGTCGTTATAGATGCTGATCCAGTTAGAGGTTATTCTTCGATGGAGCTGTCAATATGAAAGGAGTTGGAATAGATGCAGTTCTTATCTTTGAATCGGGACAACATTTTTCGATAACAGCACAACTTTGATTCTACTATACTAACAATATGGTAGAGTATGAAGCCTGCATTCTTGGTTTGAGGTTAGCTGTTGATATGGGAGTCCAAGAATTATTGGTGTTGGGAGATTAGGATTTGCGCGTCCATCAAATTCAAGGCGATTGGGAGACGCGAGATTTGAAGCTCATCCCGTATCGACAATGCTTGTAGGAGCTATGTCAACGGTTTGTGTTAGTGAAATTTAGGAATATTCCAAGGATTCATAATGAAATTGCTGATGCTTTAGCCACTCTGTCTTCAATGCTCCAACATCCTGACAAAGCCTACATCGATCTAGTGCATATATAGAGTCGTGATCAGCATGTTTACTATAATGCGATTGAAGAAAAGATCGATGGAGAACCTTGGTTCTTGGATATCAAGCGCTACATTCAGTCAGGAGAATACCCAGCATATGCCACCAACAATCAAAAGAGGACTATTAGGCGTTTGACTAGTGGATTTTTCTTAAGTGGGGGAATCTTATATAAGAGGACCCCAGATCTGGGAATTTTATGGTGTGTACATGCAAGATAAGCCTCGGCAATCATGGTTGAAATACACTCTGGAGTATGCGGGTCACACATAAACGGTCATGTCTTGTCAAAGAAGATTCTTTGAGCAGGTTATTACTGGCTTACTATGGAAAAGAATTCTATTCAATTTGTTCGAAAGTGTCATCAATGTCAGGTACATGGTGATCTGGTACGTTCTCATCCTGTTGAGTTACATGCAATGGCCGCTCTATGGCCGTTCGTGGCTTGGGGAATGGATGTGATTGGACCGATTGAGCCGAAGGCATCAAATGAACATAGATTCATTTTGGTAGCCATTGGCTACTTCACAAAATGGGTAGAAGCAGTAACTTTCAAGTCAGTGACAAAGAAGGTTGTGGTAGACTTTGTTCATGCCAATATCATTTGTAGATTTGGAATTCCTAAGATGATCATTACAGACAATGCTGCCAATCTCAATAGTCATTTGATGCAAGAAGTATGTCAACAGTTTAAGATCGCACATCGAAATTCTACTCCATATCGCCCAAAGGCCAATGGTGCTGTAGAAGCCGCCACTAAGAATATAAAAAAGATACTGCAAAAAATAGTACAAGGGTCTAGACAATGGCATGAAAAGTTGCCGTTTGCATTGCTAGGTTATCGCACCACTGTTCACACTTCAACAGGGGCAACTCCATATTTATTAGTGTATGGGACAGAAGCATTCATCCCTGCAGAAGTTGAAATTCCCTCTCTTCGAGTCATTGTAGAAGCAGAGATGGATGATGACGAATAACAAAAAGGTCCATCCCAGGAATTTTGAAGTTGGTCAATTGGTATTGAGACGTATCCTTCCTCACCAGGTTGAAGCGAAAGGCAAGTTCTCCCTTTACTGGCAAGGTCCATTCGTTGTGAAGAAAGTGTTTCCCAATGGAGCCTTATATTTGACAGATACTGAAGGCAAAATGGCAGAAATGGCTATCAATGCTGATGTGGTCAAAAGATATTATGTATGATATTTGATCCTTTGTTGATTTTATTGTTGGTTTAGTACTTGCATTTTTTAAGATTGATATGATGAAGGCATTTTATTCTTTTATCCAAACATTGTGTCACCCTTTGTTTACCCGTTTGAGCTTCGTTTTATTTTTCTTTCATATCCCTCTTTTGGAGTCAAAATAGAGTCAAAGATAAATGTCAAGAAAATAAGAATAAAAGAAACAGTTCGAAAATAAAAAAAAAAATCAAATCAAAACAAAAAACAAGCTGATGGAACTACGTACGACCTGATTCTCCTCTCTCGGGAGTGAGATACTTAGGCTTCCCTATTTCGGGGTCAGTCCAACCAAATAAAGACTTAAGATTCACCTAGTCAACAAAACTAGGGCATGATTTAATGTGTTGTTTGAGTCGATTCCAAAAGTTGTAAGTCCCACCCCCACTTCAAGTGTCATTTGAACCCCTTCCCATCCTTTTCTAACCTTATCCAAAAGCCAAGTTACAACCAAAGAAAGTCCTTCAGATCAATTTTTGATAATGTTAAGGCTAAGCATGCGATGGATATGATGATACATTATGAGGTACCACTTGTCTCCCTCAGCATAAGAAATCAGGAAAGAAATACAAAAATGAGAGTCTTATTAGTAAAAACCCCCGTGGGCATCATAAGGCGATGGTGAGTTGAGAGAAATGAAAATGAGAGAGTTTTATTGGTGAAAACCCTTGCAGTCACCATAAGGCGATGGTGAGTGGAGAGAAATAAAAATGAGAGAGTCTTATTGGTGAAAACCCTCACAGGCACCGTAAGGCGATGGAGAGTTCAAGAGAAAAGTGAAAAGTGAAAAGAAAGAGATTTGTTGGCGAAAGTCTTTTAAGATGTCATCAATATAATGTGATGTATGAGTCCAATGGATTTGAAGAAGCGGCTCAGCGGAAAAGGCACAAACTCAACAACAAATGGGGAGTTTGGATAGGAATATCAGGCAGTTCAATCCAAAATGCATGTCATACTCATTGGAGTTCGTTGTCGTATTCAGATAAGTTTTCTTTTTTAATATGGTACATTGCCCTTTTCTTTCATTTACATATTCATGCTTTTTGTCTTTTTTTATGTCATTTATCAAAATAAAAGTCACCATTATTTCTTTACATTTTAAGTCAAGTCTGTGTCAAAACAAGCGAGAAAGAATTTCAAAATTTACTACCAGTCTTTCCAATTATACGAGGAAAAGTCAAGGACCAGCACATGAAAAAAATAAGATCGTAATTCAACACGAAGAAAAGGAAGTCTATCAACCAACATGCTATTGGATTCGTGGAAGCATTCAGATTTGGGAAAAGAGTGCACCTCAGGAGCATGGTAAAATGGAAACCCATTGTTCGAGTTAGAACACATTTCCCTCAATCTGGATCCGGGGCAATGATGCGGCAAGACAGGGCAAGTGTCAGCGATTTGCAAAAAAGATGAAAGGGATGAGTGCTGGGCAGATACTCGAGAAGCCAAGATCTGCAAACCACCACTAAGTCTTTAACTGATAAATTTTCTTTGTTGAAATAGGGGCAAATTCGCTTCACTTAATTCAGCTACCATTGGAAATGCACATACATGGGACTTTATTTTCTGTTCAGGAACCTCCTAAAAAATGAGATTTTACTTTATGTACAGGAACCTTCTGAAAAATAGGAATCTACTTTATGTTCAGGACCCTCCTGAAAAATGGGATTTTACTTTCTGTTCAGGACCCTCCTGAAAAATAGGAATTTACTTTCTACTCAGGACCCTCATGGGAAATGGGATTTTACTTTCTGTTCAGGACCCTCCTAAAAAATGGTATTTTACTTTATGTTTAGGACCCTCCTAAAAAATGGGAATTTACTTTATGTTCAGGACCCTCCTGGAAAATGGGATTTTACTTTCTGCTCAGGACCCTCCTGAAAAAATGGGATTTTACTTTCTATTCAGGACCCTCCTGAAAAAATAGGATTTTACTTTCTGTTCAGGACCATCCTGAAAAATGGGATTTTACTCTTGCTCAGAACCCTCTTGGAAAATGGGATTTTACTTTCTGCTCATGACCCTCCTGAAAAAATTAGGATTTTACTTTCTGTTCAGGACCCTCCTTAAAAATGGGATTTTACTTTCTGTTCAGTACCCTCCTGAAAAATGGGATTTAACTTTCTCCTCAGGACCCTCCTAGAAAATGGGAATTTACTTTATGTTCAGGACCCTCTTGAAAAATGGGATTTTACTTTCTGTTCACCCTCCTGAAAAATGGGATTTTACTTTATGTTCAAGACCCTCCTGGAAAATTGCAATTTACTTTATATTCAGGACCCTCCTGATTTTACTTTATGTTCAGGACCCTCCTGAAAAAATGGGATTTTACTTTCTGTTCAAGATCTTCCTAAAAAATGGGACTTTACCTTCTGTTCAGGACCCTCTTGAAGAATGGGAATTTACCTTATGCTCAGTACCCTCCTGAAAAATGGGAATTTACTTTATGTTCAGGACCCTCTTGAAAAATGGGAATTTACTTTATGATCAGGACCCTCCTGGAAAATGGGACAACACTTTCAAAAATGAAATACTACTTTACTATAATTTTTGTTTGGGATAATCTTTGTTCTAGTTTTAATTTTGGGTTTCAGGAGCACTCCTGAAGAACAGTGTGAGGAAAGAGCAAGTCAGTGATAACGCTCAAACTACAGCTCTCGTAAGAGTGTAAGCGGTCGTCGTCAAATATAGAACTCAACTGGGTTTGGTGTCGAATCCCACCGGGAATACTTGGTCCCTAAGTAAGCAACTATTATTAGACTTTTGGTCTAAGGTTCTGCAGAATAAGGGGGGAGTTTATACGTGCAATAATGTAAACAAAATAACAAAGTAAAAATGGAATGTTTGGTAGGTTTTAATCAATGAGAGTTGAGAGTTAAGGTTATGTCCACCTTATGAGTTATACTTGTCTATTGACTATGAGTCATGCGGAATTCAGACATGCATGTGCTTATAGAGAATCGTATTCTATGGTAAATCCAGGCGTCTTTCGACCATCAAAGACTATTTCACTTTAACTCTTTCGTGCTTAAAGCGTATCTAATGGTACAAATTCTCCAAGAGGTTAATCCAGTTACGGCACTAACTTTTAAACAGGGGTTGGTGCCCTATTTCCTTGACATTCTCTCTTTTCCAGACATGTAACTTTTCTTTCGAACAAGTTAATGCTATACTGGCGTATTCTATATGTTTGCAACCACAAGAATTTATATTAAGATGAAGAGAAGAATGATATAAGCAGCATACGTGTCAAGAATTCACAAACTCATAGCAATAGATAGTATCTCATAAGGCTTCCATAACCCTAATAGAGAAGTTTAGCTATTCATGAGTGCAACGGAAATCACGATAGACATTATCAGCATACCAAGATAAAAATCTCACGTGAAGTATGTTTTGGTAGGGCTTGTGGCGTGAATTCCTTGCAAAATAGCGTTTCTCTTGTTTTGAAAATTAAAAGTCGAATAGATGAAAGAAAATTGTCAGAAATAAGAATTAATTGAAAGAGAATGAATGCTGAAAAGTTCAGCAAAATAGGGTTTTTATAACACCCATATCCTATCCCTACTAACCTACTACATACTTATCCTAATCCTACTAGGTTACTGAATCCTTTTCTAATCCTACTAAGTTATTGCTGATCCCCAAGTCTTTGGAAATGCTATTTTTGCCCGGGACAAGTTTTCCATGCGTCACTTTCAGTCCATAGGCGTCCAAACGCTGCTCTCCTTCTTTCGTGAAGCTTCCTTTGGCGTTAAGTTATCCATAGAATGCTGAAATCTTCATCATTTATACCTGAAAAATTGCTAATCACGTTGGTTAGCTCACTTACAGGAAAAAGGACTAAAAAGTGCATGAATTATATATTTTGTCCTCAAAACTTAGCTAAAATATGGGTAAATTAAGGCGCTTTAGGCATGTAAATACGCCTAACATCAGTCAGGAGCCCTCCTGGAGAATAGGGTGAAGAAACGAAAAGTCAAGCAACAAAGCAAAGCAATTGAAAGCCAAAGCAACAAGTGGAAAGAAATTGCAAGTTAGGAGCCCGCCTGAAGAATAGGGTGATAAAAGTTGAGTCAAGAGCCAACAGAAGCTGTATAGATAGGATTTTTGTAATTTCATTTATGTTTTAACTTGTAATTTTCATTTTTTTTATGTAATGACAGAGCCGCGGACCGGAACCTTGATGGAACCTCACTCGACTCTCCAACTCGGTACAGTCCACTTCCTTCCAATCCTTTGAGATACTTATCACTTGATTCTCTCATAACTTGGGTAGGTAGGAAGTCTTGAGTCAGGACCCGGTTGTCCTTCTTTCTCCTGTTTCTTTCTTTGAATAATGGTTGGGTCAAAATTTGGTCTCGTTGTCTACTTCTTTTTCTGAAAACACTTCGTGTTTGCATTCAAAGGGGGCATGATGTAGACACCTAATTTTATCTTTCCGAAAGTTTAATTTTATTCATTTAGTTCACCTTACCATGTGTCTCACCCATTTTAATTATTCCCCACAAAAAAAAATAATAATAACAAACCCCTAACAAACCCAATCCCCAATTATTCTTGTTATAACTAATTAAAAATCCTACCTATTAAATTAGGACACCTAACCCTACCCCACGTGACCCCACCTACCCTACCCCACGTAACCCCACCTACCCTACCTCACTACCCCACCCTCACGTCACAGCATATATAGACACACAAAAGGAGCTGACCGAGGGGAAGGAAAGAATGAACAGTCATGATTCTTCTCCATTATTTTCTATATATAAACAGAGAGTACCCACACTCAAGAGGATCCTCACGGCCATATACGTAGATCTCACAAAAAATAATCCTTCATTCTTGACACAAACATAACACACGAAAAGTTCACGCAGATAAATAGACGGCAAAGAGGGCCATCGGCTTCTTCTTGGTCACACAAAAAGTCACGGACATGGAGAGACTGAGAAGGGAGGACAGAACCAAAAAAAGAGTAATGTTCCAGAAATTTTGCCAAAGTGTGGCCGGAATCTGGTCTGCTTTCATGGTTGTCATCGTTGTCAGAGTTCATCAGAGCTCCGGCGACGCGAAACAACGACCCCAACCTCATGTCGATCTAAATCTAAGTAGATAATCATTTCTCTTCCCCGATTTTCTGTTAAAACCCGCCAGAATCCATTGTTGTTCGATGGATTCAAACACCGCTGACTCGAATATTGGTCTTTGCCGTCTAAAAACAAGAAACAACAACCAATTTCTATTTGAATAGTCCTGTTGAGTTGTTTTCCTACAAAGTCTCATTCGGGTTTGGTTGTTTGGCGCAATTTCTGTCTGGGTTCATCTGTTTTCGTACTGATTTTGGGGATTTAGCTTCTGTCCCAATCAGTTTGTCGTTCTCCATCTTTAGGTTTCAAATTTCTCGATACCGAGTTTGGTTCATCACTATTGAGTGTCTATTCAAAGTCCTAAAGTCCAGATTTTCCTAAATATTATTATCAATGGAGTCAATCTTTCGAAGGGAGTTTTGATCGAGTTGGAAAGTTCGTAGTTGAGGTTCAAATTGAGGTTCTTCGGTGCGCGGATTTTATCTTTTGATTGCCAAATATTTGGAATAAAATCATTATCGAGGTCTAATTCTACTCTTTACCTCTTTTGTTTTATTGTTGATGATATCCGATGCATTGATTCTAATATTGTGTGTTGGTTGATTCATGATGATGTGAATTGTTGTCGTTCTGGTTTGGTATTTGATTCCCTTGATTGTGGATTGATTATGCATTATGTGATGATATGATATCTCGTTTGAGAATTAAAATTGATTGTTGTGGGGCGGAAGTTAAAAGTTGATAAAAAATGATTTTTGTTGTGTTGATTTATTGATATCGAACTTGATAGTATCCTGATAGGTCAACTTGGATAGGAAAAATATTTGGGTGCGGGTAGGAAAATGTTAGGAGTGATGTGTTGATTCAATGCGGTGAATGTTGAATGTGTGTTTTGAACGTTTTTTTTCCAGTTAGCTTATTTAATTCAAATGTATTCATTCGGTCGAGGAATTCCTCGAGATACATTGTATTTATTCACCGGGGAATGCCCCGATGTATCATGTTGACGGAAAATGATCGTGATGAAGGCCCGCGGCGTCGGGTAAGGCATTAGAGCTTAGTCTAGGATTAGTTTAGAATAGGATTTATATTTTTCGTATTTTTCTATTTTTGGGACTGTATAACTCGGACTAGACACTATATTTTTTGTTTTTTTTGTTTTTTTTGTTTGTTTGATTGTTTTATGTGTTTTGTATGGTTTGTACATTATAGTGTCGAATTAGCCGATATGTTCCACCAAGCGACCATGGTCGAACCACGGGATCGAGGGATGCCTAACACCTTCCCCTCGGTCAACAGAATTCCTTTGCTGGAATCTCTGTTCGCAAACCAGTTTAAAGATTCAAATGATTTAAAAAGGATTTTCCAATGGTGACTTGGCACACCAGATCATGCCAAGTGGCGACTCTGATTTCAAATGTAAAACAATCCTTTTTTTTCGAAAAAAAATTTTCATTTTGTCACCTTAATAATAAAACCCTTTCGAACTTTAAAACAAATCTTCTTTGAGGTCGTAAAAGGGGTGTGACAGGAGGGTCCTGAACAGAAAGTAAAATCCCATTTTTCAGGAGGGTCCTGAACAGAAAGTAAAATTCCATTTTCCAGAAGGGTCCTGAACAGCAAGTAAAATCCCATTTTATAGGAGGGTCCTGAGCATGATGTAAATTTTTATTTTTCCAGGAGGGTCCTGAACATAAAATAAATTCCCATTTTCCAGAAGGATCCTGAACAGTAAATAAATACCATGAATGTGCATTTCTAATGGTAGCTAAATTAAGTGAAGCGAATTTGCCACTGTTTCAAAAAGAAAATTTGTTAGTTAAAAACTTAGTGGTGGCTTGCAGCACTTGGCTGTCCCGATACCTGCTCCAGTGTTCTTTCCTTTTCTTTAGTTTCAGATTGCTGGCACTTGACCTTGCTTTGTCGTGTCATTGATCCAAACTCAAATTATTAAGAGTGACTCCAAAATAAAAACAGTATTTCTGCTTTATCATGCTTCTCAGATAAACCCTTTAAACCTTGGTATTTCCATGAGTTCCCAAGCTTTTCTGTTGACAAAACTTTCTGCATGCCTTATTCGGCTCACAATCATGTCTCTTTCATATACTAGACTTGTCTTGCTTTGTGCAATTGAAGAAGCTGGTAGCCAGTTTTGAAATCTTTTCTCACTTGTTTTGTCATGGATTTGACTCAAAGACAGGAGAAAAATGACAATGATATTTTTTTTATTTTTTGGATAACTGACTCAAGAAAATAAAAATATAACTAAAGAGAAGAAAAAAATGACAATGAATATCCCCATTGAAAAAAGACGAAAGAAAAGTTTATCTGAAAATGACAGTCAACTCTAATGATTATGACATGCATATCGGATTAGACTGCCTGATTTTTTCATCCAAAACTTTCTACCAATTGTTGTTGAGTGAATGACCTCGAAATTGAGTTGCTTCCTTAGGTCAATTGCATTTAAGACCTCATTCGGATAGTGATACCTTGAAGGATTTTCGCTAACAAGCCCCTCTCATTTTCTCTCAGCTCACCATCACCTTATGGTGCCCGTGAGCTTTTTTACCAATGCGATTCTCTTATTTTTATTTCTTTGAACTCACAGTCATCTTACGGTGCCTGTGAGGATTTTCACCAATAAGACTCTCTCAGTTTTATCTCTCTCAATTTACCACCGACTTACGGTGCCCGTGAGGGTTTTCATCAATAAGACTATCTCATTTTTATTTCTCTCTTGATTACTTATGCTGAGGAAGACAAGTAGTTCCCAAATACATCATCATATCTCTTGCATGCTTAGCCTTAGCATTCTCAAATATTGATCTGAAAGTCTTTCTTTGGTTGTAACTTGGCTTTTGGATAGGGTTAAAAAGAAAGGATGGCATGAGACCCAAACAACACTTGAAGTGGGGTGGGACTTACAACTTTTGGAATTAATTCAAACAATGAGGATTAACCCCTGCCCCAGTTTCTTTGGCTGGATGACTCTAAATTGTTTATTTAGTTGAACCGAGCCTAGAGTAGGGTATCCTACATATCTAACCCCCGAAAGAGGAGAATCAGGTCACCCGTAGTTTTGGCATATTATACTTTCACTTGATTCTGGTCTCTTTTCTCTTTTATTGCCTCTTTTTCTCTTTGAAACTTTTCTGACTCTATTTTTCTTGGCAGTTTCTCTTTACTTTGTTTTTGGACATATTTTCTTCTTTTTTTCTTCTTTTTTTAAATTTTTTTTTCCAACTCTATTGTTTTGCTTGACACTTTTCCTTTAAGCTTTGCTGACTCTATCTTGATTCCAAAGTAGGTGTATGAAAGAAAATAACACTAAGACTCAAATGGGGTAAACAAAGGATGACAAAATATTTCGATAGTGGAATGAAATGTCTTTGTCATATCAATCCTTGAAGATGCTAGTACATAGCATGCAATGTGAAAGTGAAAGATGAAGATCATTTGTGATACTTTTTATAGTACTAACTTTAACTGATCTTGTGCGACGCTACTTCTTTAGCAAACTCCACCTTTCTTGTACATTCCTCATATCGAATGACTCATGCTTTCGTGGAGTTGATTTTCTATTCCTTTTGATGTAGGATGACACATCCACTACTTGACCAAATTGAGACATTTCTTTCAATTGATGACTAAGTTATTCATGTGATTCTCAAAATAATTGCCTTAATTTTCAGAAAAGGCTTCAACTTGTCACCAAATATCTCAGCACTCTACCTATTTTCTCAGATGCTCTATTTTTCTAACTTTAACCCTCTGATTCAATGTTCATGCTTAAACTGAATTTTAAAATCTGACTGAAAATTCCGTTAGCATGTCATATCACTGAGTCAACATAAAATGTAACGTGGAAAGAAAATAAACAAAAACATATTTAAAAGACAAAGAAAAAAGGGGCACTCCATTTAATTAAAATAAAAGATAGAAAGGTTTGAACATAACGATAAAGGAACAAAACAAGATAGATCCCGAACTACAACCCTGAAATAATTCAGATAACAGAAAAGAAGATAAAACAAACTACCAAACCTCTTCCCAGTAGGGAGAGGGGTGACTTCTCAATTGCTCAGCCTGACAACTTAGCCACTGGTTCGCATATCAACATGACTAGAACTTTCCTCACTGTCAATGTTCTGCACAATAATTGATCCATCTTGAATCATCTTTTCAATTTCTCTTTTCAAATATCAACAATCTTCAATACTATGACCTGAGCATCAGAATGATACGCACATCGTATATTAGGATCAAAATTTCTTGAATGCCGATTAAGAGTGCACCCAAGAAGAGAAGTGATCATGCCCCATTATACCAATCTCTGAAATAAACTGGCATACGACTCTCCAATTGGTGTAAAACTATCTCTCAATTTCTGCCTCATTTCATTGTTTAACTAGGATCGAACTTCGGGCCTATAAGGTCTTTGGTATGTTTGCGGAATTGGAGTATGACTTTGAGGAGTTGATGTGCACCATTGTGGGTAACGAGGGAGTTGAACATATGCTTGTGCGCAATATACTAGATATGGAGGTGGAGAAATAGAGTATAATGGATTTTCGGAGTGATTATGGAGAGCTTGGGTATGAACTTGGGCTTTAGACTGACGGCAATGACGACGTCGTCTTCTTGGATGTGTCCATTCTCCAACTACAATAGAAGTGTCATCTTTCTCATTCTTCTTCCCTCCACATTCCCTTAAATGATTGCAATATTGTCCTAAATATTTCACAGATTCATCATGTCCATCTTGCTCTCTAAGTTTCGATATCTCAAGGATTGGAGGGCGGTTAACACTTGAAGACATTCCCCAGTCTTTATATGAAACATCTTCTTTATCCACGGGTCCTAGGGAACTTTTCCTACCATTTTTTGCACTCTTCATTTTTCCAACAATTTTGTCTAGCTCTTCTGGCAAGCTAGACTTCTTGTTAAGAAATTTTGGTATCCAATTAACATTGGTGTGGGCTCAAGATTATAGCAATGATCATTAAGAGTATTGAACAAGTGTCTACTAGCAGATTGGTGCAGCACAACTATTGGATTGATATCCAAAGTGGAAACCTCAACAGAAGGTTGAGCAACAAAAACACAGGCAGTATGTGGTGCTGTCAATGTAGCAGGCTTATACTGAGAAGCTAGAGGAAGAGTGACGGAAGCATTGGGATGATTTTGTCTTGAAAGGAATTCTAATTCATATTGTAGTGCATCAATAAAAATAAGAAACTAACTTTGCAATTTTGATGGAAGGCTCAAGTTATTTGCAGGGTTAATAGTGGGGAATGGAGAAGGAGGTAGCCCACTAGCCCAAGCTCAATGCATTTCATTCATTTATCGTCTTAGTCTCCTAATATCTTGTTTTAAACTCTTATTTTCTTGAATTTTTGTTCGATCTATGATGTCACTCTCTATATCCTTGTTGGACACAGCTAAACCTTCTCCAGATTTGGTGTGATGTGAAGGACCATCCACTATACCACAAACCAACCACCTTAAACTAACTGAACAAGAGGTAACAAACGTGTTGGAGTTCAACATTTTTTCAAAACCTCTTTCCCTTATTTTCCTTTTTGAAAAGATCACCTAACCCAAGAAGGGAGCCTACATATCTCACTCCCAAGAGCGGAGAATCAGGTGTGCGTAGTTCGTGAAGTCTTGCCAAAATGGCCAATCAAACTGTTTTTCCATTCTTTTTTCTTTTTGTTGAAACTTTAAAAAGAAAAAAAATAACAAATTGTCAAAAGAATTGATGAAAATCTTTTTGCATTTTTCATCTTTAACACCCCTATACAAAATAAGGATCTATGATTACCAAAGAAAATCTTTTTGGGTTTTCAATTCTGAATTTCACACAAAAATGAAACTTAAAACTATGAAAGAAAAATCTTTTTGTAATTTTCTTTTAAAGATGTATATGAAACCTACTCTAAATGAACAGTGAAGAAAAACGTTTTTTGAATTTTTTTGAATAAGATCCCCAAACCCACAATAGGTTGCCTACGTATCTCACTCCCGAGATAGGAGAATCAGGGGTGTGTAGTTCATTCAAATTGGATAATTAAAGATTAAATAACAAACTAAACCTTGACTTATGAGACATTACCAAAGAAAAACGATGAAAAACGTCAATAAAATATTTTTGGGGTTTTTAATTTAACACTTCACACAAAAATGACACCAACAACTATGAAACAAAAATCTTTTGGTATTTTTATTGTATTAAATGTACAAAAGTTCTACCATCTTTTATGCATTTTTTCTTTATGAAAAACTCCAATTAAAAAAGAAATTCTAATATTTTTGAATTATGAATGCATGGTAAAGGAACAAAAGGAAAATCTTTTTGATTGTTTTTTTTTTGAAGATGAGTGGGAAAGGTAAAAAAAAATTGATTTTATTTGATTTTTTTTTTATTGTAAAAAAATAATCAAAAGCCATAAAAACTACGAAAATCTCTTTTTTCTCTCTTTTTTTTTAAATTTTTTTCAACACTTTTTTTGTCTACACACTTTACTTCTAACACATGCTTCCTCAAATCGATCCATTAAATGACCATGTTACCCTCAGAAATGCAATATTTAGCACGTAGGGATGCTTTAGAGGTGAGTATCCTACAAAGGTCCTAGTGGGCCCTGCTATGTCTCAATATGATGCACATAAGCATGACCTAAAGGCTGACCTACGTCGGGATTCACTAACAAGGCTATTCGGGGGAGCGTATGGTCGATAGTAGTTATGACAACTTTCCACCCACTCCATACGTCCGACGGATCCCCCTCCTAAAATAAGGGTGACTCAACTAGAGTTCGTGTACATGGCGTGCACTCCGAGACTTGTTACAGAAAGAATTGACTCGGGTTATGCAAATGATGCCAGATATAAAGCGGTAACACAAAGAAAAATCATAAATAAAGAGCGCGTAGGCACTCAACAATGATAAAATAAATACAAACGATATCACTAACAATGTCTATACACCCATAATGTCAAACTAAGCTAATACAACTCCAAAAAATAAGCTCGAATTCTGAAAGTTCCCCAACAGAGTCGCCAGAACTGTCACACCCCCTTTTTTTTACTCCAAAAAAAATTAATTTTAAGTTCGAAAGGGATTTATTATTAAAGTGACAAAAATGAAGATTTTTTTCGAAAAAAATATTATTTACACATTTTTTTATTCAGAGTCGCCACTTGGCATAATTCCGTGTGCCAAGTCACCTTTGAAAAATCCTTTTCAAAATGATTTAACTCTTTAAAACTAGTTTGCGAACAGAGATTCTATCTAAGGAATTCTGTTGACCGAGGGGAAGGTGTTAGGCACCCCTTGATCCCATGATTTGACCATGGTCTCTTGGTGGAGCATATCGGCTAATTTGACATTACAAATGTAAAAACCACACAAAATAATCAATCAAGCAAACAAACAAAAACCAACAACAACAACAACAACAAACCCAGTGTATTCCCACCTGGTGGGGTCTGGGGGGGGTAAGATGTACGCAGTCCATACCTCTACCTCTAAAGAAGTAGAAAGGCTGTTTCCGATAGACCCCCGGCTCAAGACACAAGATACCAGGCAAATACATATTAAAGCACCGAACAAAGTTACAAGACTACATAACATAAATAACATAACATAAATAACATAAATACGACAGCCATAAATAGAAAGAAACAGGGGAAAGCACCCAGCCTCTTACTAAAACAAGGAGCACGGAATCATAACAAGAATACTACCCCCAACAAGTAAAACCCTACACTAGCGACCCAAACTGGCCCTAGTCTTCTGCCCTAATTCGCGTCCTCCAGACCTTCCTATCTAGGGTCATGTCCTCGGTGAGCTGCAACTGCTCCATATCCCGCCTAATCACCTCACCCCAATACTTCTTCGGCCTACCCCTACCCCGCCTAAAACCATCCAACGCTAGTCTCTCACACGTACGAACTGGGGCATCCATGCCCCTCCTCTTCACGTGTCCGAACCAGCGCAATCGGACTTCCCGCATCTTGCACTCCACTGGAGCCACACCAACCTTCTCCCTGATAGTCTCATTCCTAACTCTATCCCCTCGAGTCATCCCACACATCCAGCGCAACATCCGCATTTCCGCCACCTTCATTTTTTGGATGTGGGAGTTCTTAACTGGCCAACACTCCGCTCCATACAACATGGCCGGGCGGACTACCATCCTGTAGAATTTGCCTTTAAGCTTGGGCGGCACCTTCTTATCACACAACACCCCCGACGCGAGCTTCCACTTCAACCATCCCGCCCCGATACGGTGCGAGACATCCTCGTCAATCTCACCGTTACCCTGTATCACGGACCCGAGATACTTGAAACTATCCCTCTTACATACCTCCTGCGAATCCAGCTTCACGACCACCTCGTCCTCCAACCTCACGTCATTAAACTTGCATTCCAAATACTCTGTCTTGCTTCTGCTCAACCTGAACCCTTTAGACTCAAGAGTTTGTCTCCACACCTCTAATTTGTCATTCACACCCTTTCGGGTCTCGTCAATCAGAACTACATCGTCTGCAAAAAGCATACACCAAGGCACCTCTCCTTGAATACGTCGCGTCAATACATCCATCACCAAGGCAAACAAAAAAGGACTAAGAGTAGATCCCTGATGCAATCCTGTCAAGACAGTGAAATGCTCTGAGTCTCCTCCCGCCGTCCTTACCTGAGTTTTCGCTCCATCATACATATCTTTAACTGCTCTGATATAAGCCATCGGGACTCGACTCACCTCCAAGCATCTCCAAAGCACCTCCCTGGGAACTTTGTCGTAAGCCTTCTCTAGGTCGATAAACACCATGTGCAGGTCCTTCTTCCTTTCCCTATACTGTTCCACCAGCCTCCGTACCAGGTGAATTGCCTCCGTCGTCGAGCGCCCAGGCATAAATCCAAACTGATTTTCCGAAATAGACACTATCCGTCTCAGCCTTCCTTCGACCACTCTCTCCCAAATCTTCATAGAGTGACTCAATAACTTAATCCCCCTATAGTTATTGCAACACTGGATGTCACCCTTATTCTTATAAAGAGGGATCACGGTACTCCACCTCCATGCCTCGGGCATCTTTGCCGTCTTGAAGATTTCATTAAACAGACCAGTCAACCACCTTACCCCAGCCTCTCCAACGTACTTCCAAAACTCCACCGGAATCTCATCCGGCCCCGTCGCCCTACCCCTCCGCATCCTGCGAACAGCCTCTCTAACCTCTTCTACCCTAAAACGTCTACAATAACTAAACTCCCGACACTCCTCTGAATGCTCCAGTTCCCCTAGAACAATAGCTCTATCCCCTTCGTCATTCAAGAGCCTATGAAAGTACGACTTCCATCTATTCTTAATAAGTCTGTCCTCCATCAACACTCTGCCATCCTCCCCCTTAATGCACCTCACCTGATCGAGGTCACGGCCCTTCCTCTCCCTAGCCTTAGCGAGTATAAACAACTTTTTCTCCCCTCCTTTCCCCTGTAACCCCGCATACAGGCTCTCAAACGCGGCCGTCTTAGCTGTCGTGACTGCTGACTTAGCCTCCTTCCGTGCTAGCTTGTACTCTTTCCTGTTTACCCGCTTCTCTTCTTCGTCCCTGCTCTCCACCAACTTAGCATACGCCTCTTTCTTGGACCGTACTTTCTTCTCCACCTCTTCATTCCACCACCAATCCCCCTGATGGTGCCCGGCCCGACCCCTAGAAACACCCAACACCTCACTTGCCTTCTCCCTGATACACCTAGCCGCCCTATCCCACATACTATCCACGTCCCCCCTACACTCCCACACCCCCATTCCTGCCAACTTCTCCCCTATCTCCCACGCATTCCCTGGCGTCAAACCGCCCCACTTAATTCTAGGTCTACACTCCTTACTCCTCCTCTTACTATTCGTCTTTATACCCAAGTCCATGACCAAGAGCCTATGCTGGGTCGAAAGGTTCTCACTCGGGATGACCTTACAGTCCCTACACAACACCCTATCCCCTTTCCTGATCAACATAAAGTCAATCTGGGTCCTGGCCATCGCGCTTCGAAAGGTGATGAGGTGATCGTCCTTCTTCGGGAAGCCCGAGTTCACCACCACCAGCCCAAAGGACCTTGCGAACTCCAAAAGGGTAGCCCCCTCTTCATTTCTCACCCCAAAACCAACAAACAAACAAAAACCAAGTCCAAAATATAGTGCTCAGTCCAATTATACAGTCCAAAATGAAAATGCAACAAATATAAATCCTATTCCAAACGAATCCTAATACTACGCTCCAATTCCTTAACCGATGCCTCGGGCCTTGATCACGAGCATTCTTTGCGTACATGATACTTCGGGGCATTCCCCGGTGAATAAGTACAATTCCCTCAGGGCATTCCCCGACAAATGAATACAATTTCAATTTCATGAGATAAACTAGAAAATCATTCAACACATTCAACATTCCACTCATTCAATGCAACATCATTCCTAAATTCGCCAAACCAAACTTAAACTTTTGCCTATTCATTCGATGGCGTAATCATGATATTGTCACATTCAACCTTCGATTTATTCCAAAATAACCGACGACAATAAATCAAGACTAAACAATATTCATTTTTATCAATTCCTATCATCCAACCCCCCACATTATTTTTTAACACCAAATTTCAACAAATTCAAGATTACTATTTCAACAATCCACACCCATCTATTCAATGAAGTTGAGCAAACCAAATTAATATCACCCAATATTCAACCAAATCTCACACAAATCAAACACATATGACAAACTAAAATGAGAGGAGATAGAATTGGACCTTTCGATGACTGATTTTCGTCGATAATAATATTTAAGAAAACCAGGACTTGGAACCTCGTATAAAATAACCTCAACTGCGACGAATCCAACTTGGTATAGAAGAATTTGAAACCCCAAAGCTGATTGAGACAGATGGAAAAACCCAGACCCCAAGATAGGAACAAGAACAGATGAATCCTAGAGCTTAATTTCAGCGAGGAAACCCAGAACTCTAATACGCGATGGAAAAATGATAAGAAAATAGTGTAGCCTATGCTCCAGTGAGCTATCAGTGAACAAAAATCAATGTAAATGGGGAATATTCCAGTGAGACCTAGGCGTTTTCCGACCAAAACTGCCAGTTTCACTGTTTCTCATCGGATCTCTATCGATCGCCCTTCATTATCTTGTTTTTCTCTAATCCATGGGAAAAATGGAATTCTCTGTATTGTAATTTTTTATGGTGTGTGATTGTGTGATTTGTGTGTAAATATGGCATCTGTGTATTGTCGATCCAAGAAGAGAAAAAAAATAGATGATAGATGATAATCTCTGATGGAATCATGAATGGGAACCCTTTTTCTTGTATTTGTTATTTGGTGTTATTCCTGTCCCTCTCTGATTTATGAGATATATATTCATATATCTTTTTTTAATTGTTATGGAAAAGAAAAGATAAGGAAAGTGTGAGTGGGGTGATGGGTAGGGTAGGTGGGTAGGGGCATGGGGTGGGGTAACTTGTTAGGATGAGATGTAAAGTTGGTTAGGATAGGGTTGCTATTTTTTGTATTTTTATGGGGTATGATCACATAGATGAGGACACGTGGTAAGGTGAGCTAAAAACAGATAAAATCAACATTGGGAGGGACAAAATTAGGTGTCAACATTAAGGTTTCTAACTTTTTTAGACAATTTACAATATTTGGCAATATGACCAGACTGCCCACACCTGTAACATTTTCCACTATTGGGGGAAGGAAGAGTCAGTGTTACCGTCTGGTTTCGTTTAGGATGGGATGGTTTTGATTTTTGGGAAAAATTAGGCTTGGTAGTAGAAAATTCCCTTTTTGAGATTGGTTTTATAAAAGCCTTCTTCCTACAATAGGGGAGGCAAAATTGTTCATCCAGACTTCCTAAATTTTGATGGGCTTGATCCCCGTCTTTAGAGAGTTACCTTAATATCTTATTATGCCAACAGATTTTTAAGGCAACTTGCTGAACTAGGCATGTGAGCTGACGATAAGTGATTTGCACATTTGGAATAATTAAGTTGGAGTATTGGTTTTGAAGTTCTTCTTTGACTAAGTCTCTAAGGAGCGTAGGCAATCCATCCAGGAATTTTTCTTTTCAATATGGGAGGTTCCCATCAGGTCTTTCATAGATCCTCATATGAAAAGCATCTTTGTACCACCTGAAATAAGAAAGAGTTTTACACTTAAGATTGGTAAGTACTTCAGAGGATCTTTCTCTAAAGATACCTGGACTACCAATGAGGGTTTTGATAATAGTATAAATCAATGTATTTGTGCAATCAGGAATGGTTTCTCCATCCCTAAGAATTAGTTCTCCTAAGAAGTCTACATGGACACTTTGGAAGATACTTTTTTTTATCTTCCTCACTAAGGTGGATATCCCACTATCCTTTAAGCTGGCCCATGAACCCAGCTACTAGGACATAGGTAGTGAGTTGACCAGACTAGTTATGGGAAGTTCTATAAGCAGTGGAAACCATTGTCATCTGCTGTAGTTTGGACAGGATGTTATACTCAGAACAACCATCTATGTTTCATTCATAGATATTATTAGGTTGTAGTTATTCTGCAAAAAATGAGGTCTTTTTTCTAAAGCTACATCTAGAGGAGTGGCTCTAGGGTAATAAAGTTTTTGTGGCTTTCTCCAATTGAAAGATTCAATTTTGACAAAAGCTATTTCAAGAGGAGGTTCTTCCTATGGCTGGCTATCATCTGAACTATCCTGTTGGAGCAGACGAGCCAACACTTGGGGTCTCAGGAATGTCTAGGTGGAGGTCAGATAGCGGTGGGAAAGACTTTGAATTATGCATTTGGATTTTCCTAGTGAAGTTCGTAGGAATCTGGTAACGCTGAAATAAAGGAGAGGACGAGGTAGTCACCTCTAACTTAAGAGTTAGAGATGGTTTTGAAGTCAAGTATTCACCAAGTGTATGAAGATACTTATTGATATAGTTATTTTGTTCGAAAATACTTTTAATGTTTTTTCTAGTAACTGGTTTGTTTTCAGCCTTTCTTTTGAAAAGTGAAGCAACAATTGAGCTATTGGCATGAAAAATTGTAAAACCTTGTGATGGAGAAAGTTCAGTGGTGACATCAGCACCATTTATGGTTTTCTATACTTATGAAACATTGATTGATTTAGAAAAAGAAAAATCCAATTGGTGATATTTAGCATAACTCTATAAATGATTTCTACTGGGAGAGATCTATATTTGATTTTGTAATTGGATGTTTTAACATTGAGTGTTAAAGAATCTAATATATTTAGATCCTTTAAGGAAACGATAAAATTTTGAAAACAGTCAAAATAAATTAGACCATTACAAAGACTGATTTCGACCATTCCTATTAAGGAATCATTGAAGTCTAGGAACCTTGAGTCCCTAATACAAAGGAGTGGAGATGTATCTAAACCTTCTTGTGAAAGAGGTTTATCTTCTATTTTGACTAGTTCGAAATGGAGGTAATCGTATTTACACTTACATATGGTAGAATGAATCTGAAAGTTGACAACTTGATTCATTGTTGAAAGAAGACAAGTGATTGAATTCACGAATATACGCATGGAGAGAAAATATGATAATAATCATCAAAAGTGATAATATTTTCACATGGTTATTATGATTATAAGATATGCTAGAGAAAAATTCTCTACATCATATCTATGCCTCGATTTGATGCTGAAGTAGCAAAATTTTGAAAGAGGTTATAAGCTATCATAATTTGATAGCCTTAAGGCACAATTATATTCCATTCCTGGGGAATGAGAAACTTATTAATGCAAAGGTGCACTTGATTGTGATTGTATCACAACTCACCTCCGAAAGAGGTTGAATAATTTTAAAATCTATTTCTGAAGTAGTAATTCTGAAATTTATTCATATAATAGTAAATCTAAAATTTACTAAAGCAAAAACACATATCATTGTAAACTTGGAGTTTACTAGATTAAAAGTTCATAAGTAGACATAAACGATTGCGATATCCCAAAGATGTGCATACTGAGTATTGAACATATATTGAAGAATTAAAAAATTCTTCATGAACTTTAATGGTGCTTGTTCTCGTGATAAGTTGATTGGACCAATTAATTTTGGGATGATCCCTCAAAATCTGAAAACAATAAAAAATGAATAAGGGTCTGTTCACCTATCATGTGATATGTTGAAAAGATGCATCAATAAGATGATCATATGTACATTCATGGTCAACCTACGTTTGACATTCATAAAGTTACTTGTTCAATATAAATTGAGCAAAATTTTCAGATTGTGTAATCAAGATAATTCATCTTGATGATGATGGTGTAGCATTGAATGCCTTCCATAAATAGTTGAACCATTACTAATGAGAACAAAGTTTCATGTATTGGTATAAAATATGATATATTGCATAAAATAGCACTTGTATGCATTAGATATATATATTATAATTATTTCTTCCCTCTCAACTGGTTCAAGGTCAGGAACCAGCTATTCCATCTAATAGTTTTGATATGTGGTATACGATTAATAAATATACCATGATGCACAAAGATGGATTCCTCAAAGAAGATGGAGGATGTATGTTAGTTTTTCTAACATAAGGGGGAGATTACAAGCATCTATAAATTATGTTAACAATTATCATCAGATCCTCATTCAAAAGATAATTCAAGTCAAATGCCGAAAGCATCTCATATGTAGCTGCAAGTGCTCCTATTTTCTGTTCTTAAAGATAAAATCTATGAATGCGTAAAGCATGATAGACCAATCGGTTCCAAATGAAATAATTCTTGAAAAATATAAGGAGAAAATAATCATGATAAGAAGGCAATGTGCTCTTGAAGAGCCTACACATAACACTTCATGAAACCTAATGATAGGTTTAGGTACCTGAAAATAATGACGTGATGAGATCTCAAAATGTTATGTCTATTGTGAACCGATATAAAATAAGAAATCATCGATGATATGCTTAAGGCACGATTATATTTTATTCTTGGGGAATGAGAAGCTTATTAATGCAAATGTGCACTTGGTTGTGATTGTATCATAACTCACCTCCGAAAGACGTTGAATAATTTTAAAATCTATTTCTGAAGTAGTAAATCTGAAATGTATTCATATAATAGTAAATCCAAAATTTACTAAAGCGAAAACACATATCATTGTAAACTTGGAGTTTGCTAGATTAAAAGTTCATAAGTTGACATGAACGATTGCGATATTCTGAAGATGTGCATACTGAGTATTGAACATATATTAAAGAATTAGAAAATTCTTCATGAACTTTAATGGTGCTTGTCTCGTGATAAGTTGATTGGACCAACTAATTTTAGGATTGGATCCCTCAAAATCTGAAAAGAATAAAACGTGAATAAGGGTCCGTTCACCTATCATGTGATATGTCGAAAAGATGCATCAATAAGATGATCATATGTACATTCATGGTCAACCTACATTTGACATTCATAAAGCTCCTTGTTCAATATAAATTGAGCAGAATTTTCAGATTGTGTAATCAAGATAATTCATCTTGATGATGATGGTTTATCATTGAATACCTTCCATAAATAGTTGAACCATTACTAATGAGAACAAAGTTTCATGTATTGGTATGAAATAGGATATATTGCATACAATAGCACTTGTATGCATTAGATCAATATATTATGATTATTTCTTCCCTCTCAACTGGTTCAAGGTCAGGAACCAGCTATTCCATCTAATAATTTTGATGTGCGGTATACGATTAATAAATATACCATGATGCACAAAGATGGATTCCTCAAAGAAGATGGAGGATGTATGTTAGTTTTTCTAAAATAAGGGGGAGATTATAAGCAGCTATAAAATATGTTAGGAGTTATCATCAGATCCTCATTCAAAAGATAATTCAAGACAAATGCCGAAAACATCTCATATTTAGCTGCAAGTGCTCCTATTTTGTGTCCTTCAAGGATAAAATCTATGCATGCATAAATTTTGATAGATCAATAGGTTCCAAATGAAATAATTCTTGAAAAAGATAAGGAGCAAATAATCATGATAAGAAGGCAATGTGCTCTTGAAGAGCCTACAACATAACACTTCATGAAACCTTATAAGAGGTTTAGGTACATGAAAATAATGAAGTGATGAGATCTCAACATGTTATGTCGCATTGTTAACCGATACAAAATAAGAAATCGTCGATGATATCTTTGATACAATATTGGCATAATATTGTAAAAGATTATGAGGATTTGAATTCTGCGTTAATTTAAGCATGCTGACGTAGAAATATTTATCAAGTGACTTGAAAGGATGCATTTTGGTAAGCGTAAAACTTATTTGATTTGCAGTCCAGACACTTGAAGATGTCACACTTGACATGTTGGATATTGTTACTTGACAAACATCCATATGAAAATCCCTAAAGGATTCAAATTGCCTGAAGCATATAAAGTTTTTTGAAAAACTTTTTATTATCTTCATAAGATATAATTTGATGATTAGAGTATCATTGAAACTCTTTGAGAGTTTTCGAAAGCAATAGAGTATTTTCTTAAATGAGAAATATGCAAAAATTGAATAAGGATCCATTCCGACCTCAAGAAAAGAATGAGGAACTCCTTGGTTATGAAACACCATATCATAGTGCAATTGATGCACTAATGTATCTTGCAAATACTACAAGGCCTGATATAGACTTTTTTTAGTTAATTTGTTAGCAAGTTTGCAGTCCCGATCTTATTGTTCATGTTGATTTTGGGTACTTATCTGACCTACATAAAGCTCGGTCTCAAATAGGCTATGTGTTCATATGTGGTGGTACTACAATATCTTGGAGATATACAAAGTAGTTTATCGTAGCCACTTCATCGAATCATGCTGAGATAATAGCTATTCATGAAGCAAGCCGAGAATGTGTATGGTTGAGGTCTATGATACATCTCATTCGAGAAAAATATGGTGTGAAATTTGACAATCTAACCATAATTTTATACAGAGATAATGCATCATGCATAGCACATCTTAATGGAGGATTCATAAAAGGAGATAGAACGAAAGACACTTTATCAAAGCTTTTCTACATACATGAGCTACAAAAGAATGGTGATATCAACATGCAACAGATTCGTTCAAGTGAAAATGTGCCTGATTTATTCACCAAGTCTTCTCCAATTACAACTTTTAAGAAGATGGTGCACAAGATCGGGATGCAAAGGTTCAAGGATTTTCTCATTAGGGGGAGTTAATACGCACTGTACTGTTTTTCCCTTACGAGGTTTTGTCCTACTAGGTTTTTCTTAGAAGGCTATTAATGAGGCAACCGATATGCGTGTTGTTAGAAATGTGTACTCTTTTTCCTTTACTATATGTTTTTTCCTACTGGATTTTTTCTATTAAGGTTTTAACGAGGCACATTATCTATCTAGACATTACAGGGGGAGTGTTATAAATGTATTTACATTATAGTGAATGTCTATCAAGATCTAATAATATCTACTTGATATCTATCAGGATTTGATGTATTTGTCTTTTAGTGAGAAACTAGGGGCAAATTTTTCCTATAAATAGCAGCTTCCTTCATTGTAAATCATCCTTCAAGAGAAGAAATAAGAATTACTCTCTCTATTTTCTCTACTCTTCTTTCTTGTTCTTTATTGTTTTATAACAGATTCTACAAATAAAACATATTGTAAGGTATAATTATATTCAAAATAACTGAGCAAATAACAAATAACTCAATTTTGATAATGTCGTAAATGGTACTTATTTTATCTTGATCATGTTGGTTGATCAAATAATCTAAAATATAAATCAAATGAATGTTTTTGGGGGGTTATATTTCACAATTAGAGGTCTTAAATGAAATACAATATAATTACTTTTAAACAAATATGAAGGCGAAAATTAATTTTTAAAATTTGGGTTTATTTCTTTTTAGCTCAGAAATATGGAGGAAAAAGTAAAATTCTCTTTTTCCCCTATCAAAGAATTAAGTGCTGAAAAAAAGATATATGTTTGACATATTTAAAATTATCCATGTGAGTCCTTTGCTTTTTTCCATTTCAGATTAAATGTTTTATTTTATCAAGTTATGTTAAAAGGTATATTTTTTTAAATATCTCTCTCTCTCTCTATATATATATATATATGATCCGGGGGTCTATCGGAAATAATCTCTCTACTTCCTTGGAGGTAGTGGTATGGACTGCGTACATTCTACCCTCCCCAAAGCCCACAATGTGGGAATATACTAGGTTTGTTGTTGTTGTATATATATATATATATATATATATATATATATATATATATATATATATATATACGTATATATATATAAACATACGTACTTGGCTCTAATACCAAGCATTTATGGCTGGATTGTCAGTGGAGACTTAGAGACTTATAGATGGTTATTCATAACCTTTGGACTATCCGACTAATGAACCTTTTAGATAAAATGGATCTAGCTAAAATATATGGTATTGAGGCAATATTTCACTAATTAAATTACCTTTTTCTCTTCCATATAATATTGAGTTAATTACTTGAATATTTTTCTTTATGGAACCCAATCGTCTCTTAATCCAAGGATAGGAAGCTTTTAAGTTATTATTGTCGTTATTAATTGTTTATTGTTTAAATTCTTCTATGTCTTTTCGTCGTCCCTTCTCTTCTAAGAACTCTTCTTTCTCTTCATCCGCTTCAACTTCCTACAATTCTCCAAGTTCAATACTCAAGAAAGAGATTAGTTTCTGTAATTTGTAGCAATCAATTGATGACTGAAAAATTCCCTGGCATCCTATAAATCTTTTAACATTTGTAATTCTTTTTCTAATTCAGCAATTCTACTATTTTTAGTTTCTTCTATTTTTCGTATTTCTTCCGTAGATTGTTGTTTAATTTTTTCTATTTCCTTTTTTCTATCTATCTCTTCATTTTCTTTTTCTATTCTTAAATAGCAACCCAAAAGCTACAAATATCCAAAAACCAGATACGAACTATATAACCCAGAAATTAACCGGATACAACAAGCGAATTGCCTTACCAAAAACTAAACCGAGCCTAGTTAAAACTTGCTACGAATATGGATTACTTAGTACCGTATATACCACGGACGGAACTGAGATATCTAATATACCCGAGATATATGAAGCATTTACCATATTTAAAAGAATAACCAAAGGTACTTTATTGTTTTTTCCATTTTTAATTCTTCTCTATATTTTTCACATAGCTTTCTATACCATTGTTGTAAAAATTTTATTCTAGCTCCTAATGTATCTACTATTTTTGCTTCTTCCCAACTTTTTATTATTTTTGAACTAAATGGTTCGGGTAATTTATTAAAATATAATTTTCTTATTTCCTTACTTTCTTCTATACTATATGCTCCTTTATAATAATATTCTTTAAATGCGCAAGTATATTCATCTATATAACACATATTACATATTGTTAATTTTATCATTAAATTTCTATTTGTATCTTTTTCTTCATCTTGTTCTTCTTCTAATGTTGTCATACTACCAAATTCATCTTTTATAGCTGTTTCATATTTTTTCAATAATTCTATAGGTGTTAATTTTGTTGTTGTTGATGCTGCTCCTTCCATAGGTTTATTAGCTCTTAATACTTTCTTACTATTTTCAGTTAAATTTGTAAACCATAATTTTACTGATCCTATTAGTGTTTTTTCTATGTATTCTGGTGCATCTGTTATATTTATATTATTATCTAATAATTGTTTTGTCATATATCCTATCCATAATTGTATTGTTTTTTCTGTATCTATTACACAGTCTAGATCTAAAAAGTTATAATTTTTATTAACTATTTGTTTTGGTGTCCATTTGTCATATTCATTATATCTTTTAAATTTATTTTTGTAATATATAGGTTTTCTTATTTCTGTTGTTTTGGGTATTAGATTTTCATCTTCTTTTTTGTCAAGAGTATTTATTTCTGTATTATTATTTTCTAAGTTTTCTTGATTAATTCTTTCTTGTTTTTCGTTGATTTCTAAATCTTTTATATTTGTTAATATTTCCGTATATGTTTCACTATCATCTGAATCATAATTATCCGTTTCTTCTACATCTGTATTATTTATTTCTAATTTTTCCTTAAATTGATTTATCTCGTTTATTAATTTTTGTTCTTTATCTATTTCTTCTTTTTCTTTTTGTCTTTGTTCGTATAAATCTTTTAACATTTGTAGTTCTTTTTCTAATTCAGCAATTCTACTATTTTTAGTTTCTTCTATTTTTCGTATTTCTTCCGTAGATTGTTGTTTAATTTTTTCTATTTCCTTTTTTCTATCTATCTCTTCATTTTCTTTTTCTATTCTTACCATTGCTGTTAATTTATCTTCTAATTTTAATTCTTCTTTTTCTAACATTAAATATAAATGTTCTCCTATTTTCTTATACCTTCTTCCTAGATTAGAAAATACTATTTTTATTTTCGATCCTTCGTGATTTTCATATATTTTTTCATCTATTATAAATTCTTCTTTATTCATTTTATTGTGAATAGTTCGTGTTGATATATATATTCTAAACTATCTATTTGAGATTCTAAGAGATTTATAAATAGATTTATTATAGGTGATGAATCTATTCTTTTTTGTGCGTGGTTATTTCTTAGATTTTGTTTTAATAAGTTATTATTTTTGTGAGATGTATTCATTAATTTTTAGTTTATTATTTTATCCTGTAGTAACTGCTGAGTTACAAATTTCTGTGTAATAACTTATTCTTTCTGTATTGTAGTGTATATCTAATTCTAGATTTTCTATGTCATTTATTATTTTGTGTTGTTCTTCTCGTAGTGAGTTTTTTATATTATATAAACTGTTACATGTACTTTTTTCTAAATTTTCTAAGGTTTTTTCTATCCATATTAACTTTTCTCTTAGATCTTCCATTATTTTTCTAATTCGGTTTCTGTAATTAATTTCATTATTTAGATTATCTTGCTTTTCTCTAATTTTTCTAATATATTCTAACATCCACAATCTTGGTCTGAATAATATCCTTCTGGGTAAATGTCTTCGTATATTTGTGCTGTAGCATTTATCATTTCTATTTCGTAATTTATTACTTCTTCTAATATCATTTTCTTAATATCTATTATTTCTATATCTTTAAGTATATATAAGGTTAAAATTCTAAGGTAGTCTAAATGGGCTATTTTTTTATAATTGATATTTTATAGCTATTTGTTTTAGACTTAGTAGTTTTTGTATATTTTTATCAAGAGATTTTATATATTTTTCATTTTCCATGTATTTGTCTATATTTATTTTTATCTGTTTTTCTAGTAACTGTATTTTTTGTGTATCTTTAAAAATCCTACGTAATTTCAACATAATAAATATTTATAAGAGTAGTTAGGTATGTGTGGTATATAATTTATTCTATCCGTATAATTTTTTCCATATGCTTTTTCTAATATAATTTTTCTTATATCTGCAATATCTATATTTCTAAGTGCATACAAAACAAGTATCTTAAATTTATCTACCATGACATCAGATATATTATCATTCATTATCATAAAATTGCTTTTTTCAAAATATTCCCTGCAATCATATACATAATAAAATATAGTCATCTCAGATTACTATATACTAGATTATTCTTAAATAACATGTTCTTCGGTCACTACTAGCATGGTAATTCGGATACTTTTCCCTTAAACAGCGCCTCGACTTTGGTTACTCCCCGCCACGACTTCTTGCCTCATTGGTTTCACCTTTAGGATGGCATAGTTCCTTGGGATTTTTCTCCGTTTCCACTTTGCTAATAAACTTCTTAACATATTATTTTTCGAATAATTCTACTATAAAGTAACTAATATGAATTTATTTTATCATATCATGATTGTCGGGAATTATGAATTTAGCTATTCATAATCGTAAATAGATATACCTATTCCGGTAGCTTTGATATTTCTGAGGTTTGTTGTTCCATAGCTTTTTCCATTGCGGTGTATATATTTAATTAACTGGGCTAAATATTTTTGAATTGGAATGGAGAGAGCATTTTTGCTGAATGTAGGAAAGCTTGCCTCTGCAATGCCTCCTAAGTTCTTTATTTATAGAATGAAATGTACAAAAATTTTTACATCCGTATAAAATTAAAAAACTAAAAAGAAACTAAAAAGACTTGAAAAGTCTTTCTTCCTAACCTAACCTACCTATCCTAAAAGACTTTTAAAAGTTACATTAACTTTACATTAAATGATGCTACCAACTACTAACTTTACGTAGACAATTTTTACAATAAGTCCTCCGTCTATTTTGTCGTATTTGTTGTATCTCCATTATTTCTCTTCTTATCTTTCCAGCTGTCGTCCTTATCTTCTTTTATTCTAACTGTACTGCTGGGACGTCATTATCTCCTCCGTTACATTTTGAACATCTGTGGTCTGGGTATTTGTGTCCAATAGTTTTGCAATATCTGGTCAATAATTCTTCTGAAATAAATTTTTCTTTAATAGCTCTGGCGATAGGTTCTGTCTCCGGTTTAAGCAACGTCATAATCCATTGCCTAATTGTTTCCATATCTGTTTCTCGTAGTTCTTTTGAATTTGAATATATCAATACATGGTTTCTTGAATAATAACTCCATATAGGATTTTGATTACAATATGTATTTGCTAGTTCTTGTAAAATCGTAGATAGTCCGATAACTCTTTTATTCGCATAAAATTTTGGTATCTCGATTCTGGGTATCTCTGGCTGTGTACCAATATCTTACGGTATAATCATATCTCTTGTCATTCCTATTTTTACAACTTGTATAGGTTTCTTTACTTCGTCAAATAATATCTCTGCTGGTGCCGTGTAGATCTTTATAAAAAATAAAGTACCTTTGGTTATTCTTTTAAATATGGTAAATGCTTCATATATCTCGGGTATAGTAGATATCTCAGTTCCGTCCGTGGTATATACGGTACTAAGTAATCCATATTCGTAGCAAGTTTTAACTAGGCTCGGTTTAGTTTTTGGTAAGGCAATTAGCTTGTTGTATCCGGTTAATTTCTGGGTTATATAGTTCGTATCTGGTTCTTGGATATTTGTAGCTTTTGGGTTGCTATTTAAGAAAGTTTGTACGTTGTAAATATTTTCTATATATGTGCGGGCTGTGTAGTTGTATGTCTTTTTGTCCTGGTTTAGGCTTTCTCGATATGTGGTAACTTGTGGGGGTGTAAACATAGGGTCTTTTGGTATATTTGGTGTATATGGCTTGTCAAATAGCTTATTTAAGTTCATATTTTTTCTAACTCCTTTGCTTGTACCTACAGAAGTAGATTGATAAACGTTATGGGTTTTATGGAGTATCCCAACATCTCCTTCTAGCTCTGGAATTTTATTGTCTTCCGATCGACATAGCTCTGCACATTGCTGAGTTAGCTGATTCATAGCTATAGACTTCAGATTATCTTCACTAGTCTTTAGCTTTAGCTTTTCTATCTCAGTACCCATACTGTCTACTTTCAATGAAAGCATAGTCAGGGCGTTGAGTATCTTTTCATGTATATTTTCTTCTATCATTTCAGTTTGTGTAGCTTTGTCTTGATATGTAATCTGCAATAACATTTTTGTTAGTACTAATTACTTCTATTATAAATGTAAAATTTAATATATTTAAAACTAGTCTCCGAATCTCTTTTGTTGTAACTGAATTTTGTATTTTCTTTGTTAGCCACCAGCGTACCTGTGTATTATCTGTCCGCACAATAAACTTGTTATATACAATATATGGCTCAAACGCTAATAAACATTTATATAATGAACATAATTCTTTCCTATTTATCTCCCATTTTATTTCTGTCTCGTTGAACGTACCTGAGTAGTATCTACAATGGTGTTCTATTTTTTCTGCTTCATATCTATATTTAAGTACTCCTCCGTAACTATATTCACTGGCATCTGCTTCTACTATGTATGTAAATTTTCTATTTTCATCCGGAAATTGTAATTTTGGTAAATCCTTGCAAAGTAATTTTATTTTTTGAACTTGTTTTTTATCTTCTTCATTATAATTATATTCTATATCCTTTTTTAATTTTTTCTGTAGGGGTTTTAGGTTTTCTGCTAATTTTGGAATATATTCTCTTACTTGGTTTACTAATCCTAAAAATGATTGTAATTTCTTTTTTTTGTATCTAATTCTTCTTTCGAATTTATTATTTTTTGTACTATATGTTGTTGCATTTTTACTCCACTTTTATCTATTTGTATTCCTAAAAATTCTATCTGGTTTTTCATAATTTCGGCTTTCTTTTCACTTAGACTTATTCCTGAATTTTCTATTATATCTGTAAATTGTTCTAATAATTTTATATGTTCTTCTTTAGTCTTTGTATATAATAATATATCATCTATGTATACTATGCAATTAGGTAATTGTTTAAAATAATTATCCATAAAATGTTGATATCTACCTGGTGCATTTTTATATCCAAATGGTAGTACATTCCTTTCGTAAAATCCTTGTGGTACCGTAAATGCGGTTAATTCTTTAGATTCTTCTTCTAATTTTAGATGGTAAAATCCTGATTTACAATCGAATTTACTAAAATAATTATATCCTTGGATTTGTCTTATTTTTAATATCTTATTTGGTATTGGATAATTATATGTTATAGTTTTTGCATTTAAATTTCTATAATCAATAACCATTCTACTTTTTCCTCTTTTTTGTTCACTATGTTTATTTACTATAAATGCTGGACTATTATGTTTACTATTACTTTTTTGTATATATTGTTTTTCTAATAATTCCTCTATATGCATTTTAAATTCTTTTAAATCATCAAAATTATATGTTAATGGTTTTTGGGTTATTATACTGTTTTTATCTATTAATTCAATTTTTATGGTAGTTTTATGTTTTTCCCATCCTTTTAATGGATCTTCGCTATATAATTGTTCTAGTTTTTTCTTAACTATTTCTATTTTATTTATTGAAAATATAGTTATTTCTGTTTTATTTATTGAAAATACTACTAATTCTATTGTATCTTCAGCAGTTTTTATATTTTCTAACTTTTGTGTAATTTTTTCACTTCCTTTTATCCAGTCAGTTTTCTTTCTGATTTTATTACTAACTCTTTTTGCTCTTACTTTTTGTTTACATGGTGTTGTGAACCACCAATCGTTTCTAGTTATTATATGTGGGTAAAGTTTATCTAAAAATGGCATTCCTAAAAGTATATCTTTTGATGTTAGTTCATAATTATAAATTTCTTCTATTGTTAATATCTTATCCCATATTTGTGCTTTTACATTCCTAGCTTTATAAGTAATTAAGCTTCCTTCATTATTAAATTCTTTAACTATTATTGGTATTTTTTAATTTATCCCATTTACTTTCTGGTAAGCAATTATATCTACATAAATTAGCTTCTGCTCCTGTATCTATCATAGGCGTATAATATCTACTGTAATATCCTTCCACTACTATCTTCATTAATACATATATTTTCATTTTATGTTAAGGCTCTTCTTAGAAATAACCTTTCCCTATTATATGTTATGGCTAATTGTGTATGTTCTATATTATATGGTTTTACTTGTTCTAACCATTTTATTCCTAATATTATATCTGCTTTTTGCATTTCCTCTTTTACCTCAAATTCTATTTTTATTTTTCTAATTCCTCCTATTATTATTTCTTTTTCTGCTATATCTTTATTATTTATTAAACTTCTTGGTAGATCTGGGCATATATCATTATCAGTTTTTATTTCTTCATTTTTTACTAGATATTTTGCTATATAATTTTCTTCTTGTCCTGTGTTTAATAGTATTAAATGTTCTTTTTCGTTTATTTTTCCTGTTATGTAATATTGGTTTAAATTACTTATTGAATTTGTTTCATAACTCATTCTTTTTTATGAGCTCGATGACTCTGGTTTTTCATTAGCTATTCTTTTCGTTGTACTTATTCTATCATTTACTATTTCTAAATTTTCTTCTATATCTATGTCTCTATAGCTATAGTCATTATAATCTATTGTTTTTACAATTTGCTCAAATGGGCTATCTATTTGTATTTTATTAATCTTATTTTTCCCTATTATTTTATGTTTTGTTGTTAATACATATAAATTTTTACATCTCGCTGTAAATATTTTACTTCCTGGGGTTAATTCTATTCCTGATATCTTCCAATATAATAATAATGATTTATCTATATTTCTATCTGTTACTGCTACTGAATAATTTACACTTATTATGAATTTAAATTTTTGGTATATTAAATTTCCTTTTACGGCAGTTATTATACTTTTTTCTATAGGTTTTATAATTTTATCATCTGCTAAATATAATTCTATCGGTGTATCTATTACTTCTCTAAAACATGCTTTTATTAATATTTCTGTACCTCCAAGGTGTACGTATTTTATTGGATCTCCTTTACTTTTTATATCATTTATTTCTTTATTAATTATCCTTTTTGTTACTAGTGGTATACTAGCTTTTCCTTTTGCATATCTACAGTCTATTACATGTTCTTTTTGGCATACTACATAATATTCATCTTTTTTCCTATTAAAAATATTTTTTATTGTTGGTATTTTAAATATTTTTTCTACACTTAAATCCAACTCTTTTTCTTTTATTTCATCAAATATATTACTGTCAAATATTATCTTTTGCTCCGTTCCTTCGTCATTTAAATATTCTTCCTTTGTTATTATTTTTATATCTTCTTCAGTCATTTGATTCATCTATCTCACTATCTATTTCAGTATCTGTGTCGTTTTCTGAAATTTCATATATACTATCTTCACTTTCTAATTCATAATCTATATAATCTATTTGCATATATTCTGTGTTTTCTATTTTTATTTCGGATATTTGTTTATTTTTTGGATTTTTAGGTAATTTACAATCTCTAGCTAAATGTCCTAACTTTCCACAATTATAACATGTACATTCTTTTATAGATTTTTTCTTTCTATATGGTCTTTTATTTTTGTAATTTTTTACATAATATCTTTTTCTTGGTTTCTTATATTTATATTTTGATTTTTTATATTTCTTATATTTCTTATGTCTTTTTCTTTTCTTATAATATCTTTCTTCGCATCCAAATTGAGGTGCTATTTTATTTTTGCAACATGCTAAATTTCTTATTAATGTTTTTTCCATTTTTAATTCTTCTCTATATTTTTCACATAGCTTTCTATACCATTGTTGTAAAAATTTTATTCTAGCTCCTAATGTATCTACTATTTTTGCTTCTTCCCAACTTTTTATTATTTTTGAACTAAATGGTTCGGGTAATTTATTAAAATATAATTTTCTTATTTCCTTACTTTCTTCTATACTATATGCTCCTTTATAATAATATTCTTTAAATGCGCAAGTATATTCATCTCTATAACACATATTACATATTGTTAATTTTATCATTAAATTTCTATTTGTATCTTTTTCTTCATCTTGTTCTTCTTCTAATGTTGTCATACTACCAAATTCATCTTTTATAGCTGTTTCATATTTTTTCAATAATTCTATAGGTGTTAATTTTGTTGTTGTTGATGCTGCTCCTTCCATAGGTTTATTAGCTCTTAATACTTTCTTACTATTTTCAGTTAAATTTGTAAACCATAATTTTACTGATCCTATTAGTGTTTTTTCTATGTATTCTGGTGCATCTGTTATGTTTATATTATTATCTAATAATTGTTTTGTCATATATCCTATCCATAATTGTATTGTTTTTTCTGTATCTATTACACAGTCTAGATCTAAAAAGTTATAATTTTTATTAACTATTTGTTTTGGTGTCCATTTGTCATATTCATTATATCTTTTAAATTTATTTTTGTAATATATAGGTTTTCTTATTTCTGTTGTTTTGGGTATTAGATTTTCATCTTCTTTTTTGTCAAGAGTATTTATTTCTGTATTATTATTCTCTAAGTTTTCTTGATTAATTCTTTCTTGATTAATTCTTTCTTGTTTTTCGTTAATTTCTAAATCTTTTATATTTGTTAATATTTCTGTATATGTTTCACTATCTTCTGAATCATAATTATCCGTTTCTTCTACCTCTATATTATTTATTTCTAATTTTTCTTTAAATTGATTTATCTCGTTTATTAATTTTTGTTCTTTATCTATTTCTTCTTTTTCTTTTTGTCTTTGTTCGTATAAATCTTTTAACATTTGTAATTCTTTTTCTAATTCAACAATTCTACTATTTTTAGTTTCTTCTATTTTTCGTATTTCTTCCGTAGATTGTTGTTTAATTTTTTCTATTTCCTTTTTTCTATCTATCTCTTCATTTTCTTTTTCTATTCTTACCATTGCTGTTAATTTATCTTCTAATTTTAATTCTTCTTTTTCTAACATTAAATATAAATGTTCTCCTATTTTCTTATACCTTCTTCCTAGATTAGAAAATACTATTTTTATTTTCGATCCTTCGTGATTTTCATATATTTTTTCATCTATTATAAATTCTTCTTTATTCATTTTATTGTGAATAATTCATGTTGATATATATATTCTAAACTATCTATTTGAGATTCTAATTTTGATATTTCATCTTTTTGTATATTTATTGAATTTTTACTAACTCCGGCAAATATATTATAATGTAATCTTTCTTTTCTTATTTTTAATTCTTTACGATTTTCAGAGATAAATTATTTTAATTCTTTGTATTTTTGCTCTTTATTCATTTAAATTGTATTTATAATATTTTGGTGGATATCTAAATCTAATTTTGTCATAATTAGGTGGTATATGTCTCATTCTTCTAGATTTTAAATGGATTATTAATTTTCCTTCAATACTAGATATTAATGTAATTAAATAGGCTAATCTTTGTGGATTTTCTTTTGTTTTATTTAGACTTATATATTCTGAATAATTACTAACTAACGATTCTTTAATTTTTCTAAAAGCTTCTCTATTTTTAAATGGTCTTCTCATAATTAATTTAATAAATAACTAAATCTAATCTTAACTAAATTTAAGTCTAACTTAACTAATCTATCTAACACGTATATCACTTCCGTATCTTTTAAATTACTGTGCTCTGATACCATTTGGAGGGGGGTGCGGATAACTAAGCTGATAAAGAGATTTATAAATAGATTCATCATACTAATAGATAAAAGTGGAGTAAAAATGCAACAACATATAGTACAAAAAATAATAAATTCGAAAGAAGAATTAGATACAAAAAAAGAAATTACAATCATTTTTAGGATTAGTAAACCAAGTAAGAGAATATATTCCAAGACCAAATTTACAAAGCTCCTTTCACATGACGGTCTCTATCAAGTGACTACCATATTTCCACTGTCGAACAAACTATCCCTCTTGAATCAGATAATGAGGATATCAATCTTCTCAACTCCAGGACTATCGAAAGATATAAGCGTAAGTACGATTACATCCTTACCAAATTTTCTTATCTGGGAATTCTTGCAGGGAAGATAAGATGCTCTGAAAAAAAGAAATAACAACCTCCACCTCCACAAATTTTGACCCTTCCATCTCCAGAAGAGACCACCATAAATGCAGTTATGCCACAGCAAAAAACTTCAGTTGCACCAAAGCAACTACCAAATGTAGTAGCTGACACAAATCAGCCAAGATATCAAACTCCAGTTGATTATGCTATGCAAGGATTACCACAATCCTTCATAATGCAATCAAGTGCAAATCTAATTTCAATTTTTAACACCAAGAAATGAGCTGATTTTCTCGACGAAGAAGATGAAGAGACTCAATTAGCTCAAACAGTGTCTGTTCCCTAAATAGAAGAAAATTTTAAACAATGGCAACTCCTCATAGGGGGAAGTAAAGATTATTATTCTTGTTTTTAACTTGCTATTATATGGTACTATCAGATCTTTAATATGAATGGTAAAACTTGACTTAATCTATTAGACTTAGAGAGATCTATTTTTTAAATTGATTATTTTGAAGATAGTACTGTGATCTTTCAGATTTACACTATAGGTTGTATAACCTTAGAAGTTATGGCTAGATTGCCGGTAGAGACTTAGGGACTTATAGATGGTTATTTATAACCTTTGGACTATCCGACTAATAAACCTTTTAGATAAAATGGATCTAGCTAAACCATATAGTATTGAGGCAAGATTTCACTAATTTAATTACTAGATAAGACTCTTCCATATAATATTGAGTTAAGTACTTGAATATTTTTCTTTATGGAATCCAATGGTCTCTTGATCCAAGGATAGGAATCTTATAAGTTATTATTGTTGCTATTAATTGTTTATTGTTTAAATTCTTTTATGGCTTTCCATCGAACCTTCTCTTCTACTTCTAAGAACTCTTCATCTCCTTCTGCTTCAACTTCCTATAATTCTCCAAGTTCAAAACTCAAGGAAGAGACTAGTTTCCCTGATTTGCAGCAATCAATTGATCACTGACAAATTCCCAGCATCCTCAAGACCAAATTTACAAAGCTCCTTCCATATGGTGGTCTCTAACAAGTGACTACCAAATTTCTATTATTGAACAAGCTATCCCTCATGAACCAGATCATGAGGATATCAAGATTCTCAACCCTAGGACTATCAAAAGATGTAAGCGTAAGTACGATTACCTCCATTTTGGCCTAGTCCAAATAACAGCTAAACCTCTTTCACGAGAAGGTTTAGATACATCTCTACTCCTTTGTCTTAGGGAATTTAGGTTCCTAGACTTCAATGATTCCTTAATAGGAATGGTCGAAACCAGTGTTTGTAATAGTCCAAATTATTTTGTCTATTTTCTAAATTTTACCGCTTCCTTAAAGGATCTAAATATATCAGATTCTTTAACACTCAATGTTAAGACATCCAATTACAAAACCAAATTTGGATCTCCCCCAGTAGCAATTATTTATAGAGTTCAGTATAACTCCATGAATACTAACTTTGGCTCCGGAGCTATGAAAAATAGCTACAAAGGGGAAACTAAACTCTTCTAAGCTAACCTTCAACGATCTCACTTGTCAGTTCCCAAGTCGGTCTCCTGGAATCAAGTATCCATGCCCTAGAGTTGGACGTTGCAATATGTAGCCCGAACAGACAAACCTTTGAATACTATTGTTTCTGAGAGTCGACAGTTCTCCATAGGAACTGTTTCTATTTCTTTCCAGATATCTCAAAGCCAACGGATCTCTGTCTCCTCATCTGTTCTCCTCGAGATACAGACGGCTAGGAATTTAGATTCCTCGTTTACTTCTAGAATCAAGACTGTTAACTTCAAATCTAGAATTCCACAAGTTAAATATTCTGTGGAAACCCCTCCCACCGAGATCCACGATGATCTACCCCAATCAACAACTAACTCATCCTTAGGTGCATAGCTCGGGGTTTTAAGTCAAGATTTTCACATTGATAAGAAAACTCTTGGAACAGAATTTTATTCAAGAAAATATTTTAAAACGGAACTGGTTTTTTACTAATTTCACGAAAGGTGAGAGAAAAAATATTCAAGAACTTTATTATGAATTTCTAAATTTTGTTCAAAAACAAATTAATTTCTTTGAATGGTTTGAGGCTTATGCTGAATATCATTAATTAGATTTTCCATTTTCTAAATCAATCAATGTTTCAAAAGTATGAAAAATCATAAATGGTATGGACGTCACCACTGAACTTCCTCCATCATAACTTTTTTCAATTTCTCATGCCAATAGCTCAATCGTTGCTTTATCTTTAAAAAGAAAGGTTGAAAATGAACTAGTTACTGGCAAAGACATTAAAAGTCTTTTCGAACAAAATAACTATACCAATAAGTATCTTCATACATTTGGTGAATACTCGACTTTAAAACCATCTCTAACTCTTAAGTCAGAGGCGACTACCTCATCCTCTCCTTTATTTAAGCCTTATGTGATTCCTATGACTTTCACTAGGGAAATCCAAATGCATAATTCAAAGTCTTTCCCACTGCAATCTTACCTACAGTAGAGGATCATCTAAATTGAGAAATCCCTCCATCTAGATGTTCCTGAGACCCCAAGTGTTGGCTCGTCTTCTGCAGTTGGGGTTCTCCAACAGGATAGTTAAGATGACATCCAACCAGAGGAAGAACCTCCTCTTTTAATAGCTCTCGTCAAAACTAAATCTTCCAATTAGCGAAACCCACAAAATTTATTACCCTAGAGCTACTCCTCCAAACGTAGATTTGAAGAAAGACCCAATGTTATGTAGAATAACTACAATGCCAATAATATCTATGAATGGAACATAGATGGTTGTTCTGAGTATAACATCCTTTCCAAACTTCAACAGATGACAATGGTTGCCATTGCTTATAGAATCGCCCATAACTGCACTGATCAACTCACTACCCATGTCCTAGTAGCTGGGTTAACAGGCCAGCTTAAAGGATGGTGGGATACCCATCTTTGTGAGGAAGATAAACAAAGTATCTTCCAAAGTGTCCGTGTAGACTTCTGAGGAAAACCAAATCTTAGGGATGGAGAAACCATTCTTGAATCCACAAATATATTGATTTATACTATTATTAAAACTTTCATCGGTAGTCCAGGTATCTGTAGAGAAAGAACCTCTAAAGTACTTAAAAATCTTAAGTGTAAAACTCTTTTTGATTTTAGGTGGTACAAAGATGTTTTTCTTATGAGGATCTATGAAAGACTTGATGGGAACCTCCCATATTGGAATGAAAAATTCCTGGATGGATTGCCTAAGTCCCTTAGAGACTTACTCAAAGAAGACCTTCAAAACCAATACTCTAACGAGATCATTCCATATGAGCGAATCACTTATGTTCAGTTCACAAGCCTAGTTCAACAAATTGCCTTAAAAATCTATCAATAAGATAAGATATTAAGGCAACTCGCTAAAGACAAGGCTCAAACCCGTCGAGATTTAGGAAGTTTCTGTGAACTATTTGGCCTCACCTCTTGTAGGAAGAAGTCTTATAGAAAAACAACCTCAAAAAGGGAAGTTTCTACTAGCAAGCCTAATTTTCCCCGAAAATTAAAACCATCCCATCCTAAATGGAACTATAGGGTAACACCGATTCTTCCCACCCCCAGTTGTGGCAAATGTTATAGGTGTGGGCAGCCTGGCCATATTGATAAATATTGTAAATTGTCTAAAAAGGTTAAAAACCTCAACCTTGATGATTCTATCCTTAGCCAAATCCAACACCTCTTATTAGAAGAAAGTGGAGATTCGGATAGTTCTAATGACGAATTTGATTAGGAATTCAACCAAATCCAAAATGATGACTTGGAATCTACCCAGTCTAATCAAGAAGACAAACCAAAGATCAATGTTCTAACAAAAGAACAAGATCTTCTCTTAGACATGATTAGCAATTTACAAGATTTCAATCAAAAGAAGTATTATTTAGACCAATTCCAAAAGACCCTAGATAAGCCTTCTACATCTTCATCTAGTGTATTTTCTCATCCCCAGATTATAAGTACTTACAATATCACTGACGTCCTGAAGCGGTTTTCTTCTAGTAAACCTAAGTTAGTAACTTTTCAAGACCTCTAATCTAAGATAGTACTCCTTAAAGAGGAAATTAGACAAATCAAAGTAAGACAATACTTAGATCGCCTTGTCCTCCAATAATTATCTACGAAGGTTGAACAATCTCAGTCGGTAGATGTCACTGACCCATTGGATCAGAATATTGAAGAGGGGGATTTCCTTATTCAATACATTTCAAGGATTCCCATCAGAAGATGGCATACTTGGATAACCTTGGTCATTAACAAATCATTTATCCTAGATTTCATTGCCTTGTTTGATACAAGTGAAGACCTCATTTATGTCCAAGAAGGACTTATCCCTACTAAGTACTTCTAAAAAAGCCCTTAGGGCTACAAATGGTAGTAAACTAATAATAAGTTACAAATTTTTCGATGTCGAATTATGAAATTCCCTATGAAATTCGCTTTTGTCATCCTCTACTTCCTTTGTTCTAGTAAAGGATATAACCAGTCCTGTAATTCTAGGCACCCCCTTTATTGTAACTATAATTCCTTTCAAGGTTTACTCATACGGGAATAATTATTGAGGCCAACAATATGTTTCTCCCATTTGACAAACTGCCTATTCAAAAAAATTTATCCTCCCTAAAATTCAAAGAGGCTCAAATTAATTTTCTCAAAGAAGAAATTGCATTTCGATGACTGGAGCAACAACTTTAGGAACCTTCTCTTCAATCTATGGTCAGGACCTTAGAAATAAAGATTGAAAAAGAGCTTTGCGCTTACCTGCCCACAATATTTTGGAATCGTAAAAAGCATATGGTCAGGCTTCCTGACGATCCTAACTTTGATGAAAAACCCATTCCTACCAAATCTCGTCCAATTCAAATGAATCATAAGCTGACAATCTATTGTCAGACGAAAAACAATCATTTTCTCAAAAAAAATATCATCTCACCTAGTATATCTCCTTGGAGTTGTGTTGTCTTCTATGTCAATAAAAGTTCCAAAATTTAACGAGGAGCCCCTCATTTGGTTATCAACTACAAACCTCACAATTCTGCCCTCCGATGGATTAGATATCCTATTCCTAATAAAAAGGATCTTCTCCAACGGCTTTATGCTGCTATAGTTTCTTCCAAGTTTGATCTAAATTCAGGGTTTTGGCAAATCCAAATTAATCCAAGAGATCAATATAAAACTGTTTTTACAGTACAATTTGGGCAATATGAATGGAACATAATGCCCTTTGGCTTAAAAAATACTCCTTTCGAATTTCAAAAAATAATGAATGGCATTTTAATTCTTTTTCAAAATTCATTCATGTGTATATTGATAATGTTTTAGTGTTTTCCACCAGCATTGATCAACATTTTAAATATTTACGTGTCTTCTTTAATATCATCAAAGGTAATGGCTTAGTTTTGTCCAAAACTAAGTATAGTCTTTTTTAGGTCGATATCAGATTTCTCGATCAAAAAATTTGCAATGGTACTAGTACCCCAATTCAAAGATCCATCCAATTTGCTGACAAATTTCCTAATCAAATTCTTGATAAAACTCAACTTCAACAATTTTTATGATGCATTAATTATATAGCATATTTTATTCCCGGGCTCAACAATCTATTGAAACCTCTCCACGATAGGTTGAAAAAGCCTCCTCCTCCATGGACTCAAATTCATACCAATGTAGTTAAAGAAATCAAATTAAAAGCAAAAGACCTCCCTTGCATATCTCTCCTCGATCCCTCTGCATTCAAAATAGTTGACACTGGTGAATCAAACATCGGCTATGGTGGCATTTTAAAACAAAAGAAACATGACAAAGAATAGTTGCATTTGCATCAAAACATTGGAATAAAGCTCCGCAAAATTATCCTACTATCAAAAAAGAATTTTTTGCAACTGTGTTATACATTTCCAAATTTCAAGCTGATTTGTTAAATCAAAATTTTTTACTAAGGACTGATTGTAAAGCAGCGAAATCTGTTTTGCAAAAAGATGTAAAGAACCTTGCCTCTAAACATATATTTGCTAGATGGAAAGAAATTTTATCTATTTTTTATTTTGATATTGAATATATCGAAGAGAGATCTAACTCTATACCAGATTTTCTTATCAGGAAATTCTTGCAGGGAAGATAAGATGCCCAGATAAAATAACAAAGAACCTCTACCTCCACTAATTCCAGCTCTTTCATCACCAGAAGAGACCACCAAAAAAGTTTTTACACCACAACAAAAAACTTTAGTTGCACCAAAGCAACTTCCAAATATAGTAGCTGACCCAAATCAACCAATATATCAAACCTCAGCTGATTATGCCATGCCAGGATTACCATAATCTTTCATAATGCAATAAAGTACAAATCCAATTACAATTTCCAACACCAATAAATGGGTTGATATGGTTGACGAAGAAGACGAAGAGACTCAATTAGCTCAAACAGTGTCTGTACCCTGGATAAAAGAAAATTTTAAAAAATGGCACCTACTTATGGGTTGTAGACACCTAATTTTGTCCCATCAAAAATATTTTCTATTCTGATATCACATAATTTAACCCCATTCTTATAATTTTTCCCCAAGAAAATAAATAATCACCCCATCTTTTACTTACTTATTTATTTATTTATTTATTTATTTATTTACTTATTTATTTATTTATTTATTTATTTTTGTTTTGTTTTTATCCCAAAATAACAAGTCATAACAAACTTTGTCTCATTCTAACATTCCATCAACCCACCTAATAAAAAATGGACACCTAACCCCTACCCCTTGAATTAAAAAAACAACAACACCTCACCACTCACCAAACCACCTCACCACCCCCCCCCTCTCTATGTGACCCCCTACCTTTTTTTGTTTACACATTTTCTTTCAATCTCCATATATAGAAAAATACAATACACAAAACAGGAGGATTCATTGGGGTCCATAGAATAACAAAAAACACAAAACACAAAACAGCACCACCACCTCACAATTTCATAGGCACACAATCACCTTTTTCACGATATATTCACTCACATTCACTGGCAAGAAGGAGAAGGAGATAATCACCCTTAAAAAAACCTCACACCCTCTCCATTTTCTCCATTGATTACACAGAAACAACACTGCACAGAAAATGAGGTAGATCGAGAGAGAGAGTAATAGAGAGGAGAGACGCGAAAAAGTGAGGAAAAGAGATTTAGGTTTCTGTCTTTTTCACCTTCATCCATGACTACACATGAAAAACACATGCACATGATGCACACAGTGAAAACAACAAAAAATGAGCAAACATAGCATGCGAATCAAAGGAGAAAACAAAATTTGGGTTTCTGGTTAGTGTTCCGACGACCCTTTTGCCGGAACTCATCGTTCTCTTTTGATTTCTAGGTGAATCGATTGGGAAACGATAATCTCGTTGGAATTTGTCTTGATTCATCATTACTGCCGCTGTCTGGGCTAACCGGAGCTCAGGCTACACTGATTTCGACTTTCTGTTGCATTGTTAGAGTGTTGGGGTTCATCTATTTTTGTGTTTCATCGTCAAAACCGAGTTTCCATCTTGTAGAATTGCTTATATTTGGTTTTATTTTTATTCTTGGGTTTTTGAGATTTGAATTTCATCTTTCTATTCGGGGATTTTCTATTGCCATTCGAAGTTGTTGATTCGACTGTTTATAATTTAGTTTGGTTTCCCGAATTAAATTTGATCGGATTGGTATTGGCGATATCGAGTTAGATCTTTGTCATTGTTGAATCTATAATTTGAGGTTCTCAGGCGTGGTTCTATCTCTGATATATTGAAAGTGACACTTGAGGTCCAATTCTATCTTCTCTTTAATTTTTTATGTGAATATGAATGATTTGTTATTTGATATGTTTGAATCTTTGTTTTTGTGTTGGTTGATGCTGGATTTGAATGTGGAAACTTGGATTAGTAGTTGAAGAATTGATTAATTATTTTGAGAATGAATGCAGGAAGGGATTGATCTCGATAAAAGTAAATTTGGATAATTTTTGATTCATTGATGATGTTGAAATGTGATAAGAATCATGATAGGTCGAGTTGGATAGGAAAATAGTAGGTTCGGGTAGGCAAATTTAGAACTTTTCGATTGTTGAATGTTGACAATGTTTGTTGAATGATTTTATGAATTTGGATCGATTGTATTCATTCGTCGGGGAATGCCCCGAGGTCACATTTGCATTCATTCACCGGGGAATGTCCCGATGTATCATATACTCGGAGGACGCCTGTGATGAAGGCCCGAAGCATCGGGTATGGCATTGGAGTGTAGTTTAGGATTAGTGTGGGTTAGCGTAGGTTTACTTTTCAGTACCTTTTTCATTTTGGGTTGTAATAATTGGACCGAACACTATATTTTTGGACTAGTTTTATTTGTTTGATTGATCATTTTCGTGTGTTTTAGTGTGGTTTGTACATTTTGTAGTATCAAATTAGCCGATATGCTCCACCAAGCGACTGTGGCCGAACCACGGGATCGAGAGGTACCTAACACCTTCCCCTTGGTCAACAGAATTCTTTAACAAAAATATCTATTCGCAGATCAGTTTAAAAGATTCAAATCATTTTTTTGACAAAGAATTTCCAAAGGTGACTTGGCACACCCGATTTATATCAAGTGGCGACTCTGAGTTTTTGAATTTAAATAATCCTTTTCGAAACAAATCTTCTTTTTTGTCCCTTCAATAATAAAACCCTTTCAAACCTTAAAAGCTCAAACTAATATTTTTGGTTAAAAAAGGGGTGTGACCGCCCTGGTGACTCTGCTGGGGATTTTTCGGAATTCAAGCTTATTTTGGAGTTGTATCGGCTTAGTTTGATACTATAGGTGTATAGACATTTTGTTTATGTTGTTTTGTGTTATTGTTTACCATTGTTGAGTGACTACGTGCTCTTTGTTTACAGTTTTTACTTTATGTGTTACCCCTTTATATCTGGCATCATGTGCATAACCCGAGTCTTTCTTTATGCAACAAGTTCGTAGTACACGTGTGTACACAATCTATAGTTGAGTCACCCATATTTTAGGAGGGGGAGCCTTTGGGATGTATGGAGTAGGTGGACAACTAAAGCAATCCACTATCGACCATATGCTTCCCCGAACACCCTTGTTAGTGGATCCCAATGTAGGTCAACCTTTAGGTCATGCTTATTTGCATCATATTGAGACCTACCGGGACCCACGTGGCCCTTTGCAGGAGACTTACCTGTAAAGCATCCCTACATGCTAAATGTTGCATCTTTGAGGGTAATATGGTTATTTGACGGACTGATTTGGGGAAAACATGTGTTAGAAGTAATGTGCAGAGGCAAGAAATGTTGAGAAAAAAATAGAAAAAAATAAAAGTGAAAACTGAGTCGAAAAGAAAAAAAAGAGAGTTTTGTAGTTTTTAGAGTTCTTTATGGCTTTTGTTTTCCACGATTCCAAAATTCAAAAAAATTAGTTTTTTTTTTTACTTTTGCACTCATTTTTCAAAAATAAAAGAATACATCAAAAAGATTTTCCTTTTGTTTCATTTAGTAAGCATTCACAATTCGAAAACTCCAAAAGTTGAATTTTAATATGTGATGTAAATTTATATCCAAATTAGAAATCATATGTAATAGTGAATTTGAACTTCATAATTCATCATCATATAACAAGAGAAATTATATTTTTTAAAGATCAAATTTTCAATATTTACATAAGAAAATGAATAAAACATCTTTGGTTACAAAATTTAATAAATTATTCTTTTAAAAATATTTTATTATTTTTTGTTAGAAATATATATATACTTGGTATCAGAGCCATGGGGGAAAGTAAAGATTATTATTCTTGTTTTTAACTTGCTATTATATGGTACTATCAGATCTTTAATATGAATGGTGAAACTTGACTTAATCTATTAGACTTAGAGAGATCTATTTTATAAATGGATTATTTTGAATATAGTACTGTGATCTTTCAGGTCTACACTGTAGGTTGTTTAACGTAAGCATTTATGGCTGGATTGCCGGTAGAGACGTAGGGACTTATAGATGGTTATTTATAACCTTTGGACTATCCGACTAATGAACCTTTTAGACAAAATGGATCTAGCTAAAACATATAGTATTAAGGCAAGATTTCACTAATTTAATTACCAGATCTGACTTTTCCATATAATATTGAGTTAAGTACTTGACTATTTTTCTTTATGGAATCCAATGGTCTCTTGATCTAGGAATCTTTTAAGTTATTATTGTTGTTATTAATTGTTTATTGTTTAAATTCTTCTATGGCTTTCCGTCGTCCCTTCTCTTCTACTTCTAAGAACTCTTCATCCCCTTCATCCTCTTCAACTTCCTATAATTTTCCAGGTTCAAAACTCAAGGAAGAGATTAGTTTCTCTGCTTTCCAGCAATCAATTGATGACTAACAAATTCCCAGCATCCTCAATACCTAATTTACCAAGCTCCCTCCAGATGGCAGTCTCATAAAGATATCAAGATTCTCAACCCTAGGACTATCAAAAGATGTAAGCGCAAGTACGATTACCTCCATTTCGGCCAAGTCCAAATAACATCTAAACCTCTTTCACGAGAAGGTTTAGATACATCTCTACTCCTTTGTCTTAGGGACTTTAGGTTCCTAGACTTCAATGATTCCTTAATAGGAATGGTCAAAACCAGTCTTTGTAATGGACCAATTTATTTTGTCTATTTTCTAAATTTTAACGTTTCCTTAAAGGATCTAAATATATTAGATTATTTAACACTCAATGTTATGACATCTAATTACAAAACCAAATCTGGATCTCCCCCAGTAGCAATTATTTATAGAGTTTAGTATAAGGCCTTGAATACTAACTTTGGCTCCGGAGCTATGAAAAACAACTACAAAGGAGAAAATATACTCTTCTAAGCTAACCTTCAACGGTCTCACTTGTCAGTTCCCAAGTCGATCTCCTGGAATTAAGTATCCTTGCCCTAGAGTTGGATGTTGCAAGATGCAGCCCCAACAAAAAACCTGTGAATACTATAGTTTCTCAGATCCGACAGTTGTCCATAGGAATTGTTTCTATTTCTTTCCAGAGATCTCAAAGCCAACGGATCTCTGGCTCCTCATCTGTTCTCCCCGAGATACAGACGGCTAGGAATTCAGTTTCCTCATTTCCTTCTAGAATCAAGATTGTTAACTTCGAATCTAGAATTCCACAAGCCAAATATTCCGTGGAAACCCCTCCCACCGAGATCCATGATGATCCACCCCAATATACAACTAACTCAGCCTTAGGCGCAGAGCTAGGGGTTTTAAGTCAAGATTTTCACATTGATAAGAAAACTCTTGGAACAGAATTTTATTCAAGAAAATATTTTAAAAAGGAACTGGTTTTTTACTAATTTCACGAAAGATGAGAGAAAAATACAAGAACTTTATTATGAATTTCTAAATTTTGTTCAAAAACAAATTAATTTCTTTGAATGGTTTGAGGCTTATGCTGAATATCATTAATAACATTTTCCTTTTTCTAAACCAATCAATGTTTCAAAAGTATGAAAAATCATAAATAGTGTGGACGTCACCCCTAAACTTCCTCCATCATAACGTTTTTCAATTTCTCATACCAATAGCTCAATCATTGCTTCATCTTTCAAAAGAAAGGCTGAAAATGAACCAGTTAAAGACATTTAAAGTCTTTTCGAACAAAATAACTCTACCAATAAGTATATTCATACACTTGGTGAATACTTGAATTTAAAACCATTTATAACTCTTAAGTCAGATATGACTACCTCGTCCTCTCCTTTATTTAAGCCTTATGTGATTCCTAAGACTTTCACTAGGGAAATCCAAATGCATAATTCAAAGTCTTTCCCACTGCGATCTTACCTTCAGCAGAGGATCATCCAAATTGAGAAATCCCTCCATCTAGACGTTCCTAAAACCCCAAGTGTTGGCTCGTCTTCTGCAGTTGGGGTTCTCCAATAGGATAGTTAAGATGACAGCCAACCAGAGGAAGAACCTCCTCTTGAAATAGCTCCTGTCAAAACTAAATCTTCCAATTGGCGAAAGCCACAAAAACTTTATTACCCAAGAGCTACTCCTCCAAACGTAGCTTTGAAGAAAGACCCAATGTTATGCAGAATAACTACAATGCCAATAATATCTATGAATGGAACACAGATGGTTGTTCTGAGTGTTACATCCTGTCCAAACTTCAGCAGATGACAATGGTTGCCACTGCTTATAGAATTGCCCACAACTGCTCTGATCAACTCACTACCCATGTCCTAGTAGCTGGGTTCACACGCCAGCTTAAAGGATGGTGGGATACCCATATTAGTGAGGAAGATAAACAAAGTATCATCCGAAGTGTCTGTGTAGACTCCTTGGGAAAACCAATTCTTAGGGATGGATAAACCATTCTTGATTCCACAAATAGATTGATTTATACTATTATTAAAACTTTCATCGGTAGTCCAGGTATCTTTCGAGAAAGAACCTATAAAGTACTTAAAATCCTAAGTGTAAAAATCTTTTTGATTTCAGGTGGTACAAAGATGTTTTTCTTATGAGGATCTATGAAAGACTTGATGGGAACCTCCCATATTGGAATGAAAAATTCCTAGATGGATTGCCTTAGAGACTTACTCAAAGAAGACCTTCAAAACCAATACTCCAACGAGATCATTCCATTTGAGAAAATCACTTATGGTCAGTTCACAAGCCTAGTTCAACAAATTGCCTTAAAAATCTATCAACAAGATAAGATATTAAGGCAACTCGCTAAAGACAGGGCTCAAACCCGTCGAGATTTAGGAAGTTTGTGAACTATTTGGCCTCACCTTTTGTAGGAAGAAGGATTATAGAAAAACAACCTCAAAAAGATAAGTTTCTACTATCAAGCCTATTTTTCCCCAAAATTTAAAACCGTCCCATCCTAAACTGAACTATACGGTAACACCGATTTTTCCCGCCCCTAATTGTGGCAAATGTTATAGGTGTGGGCAGCCTGGTCATATTGATAAATATTGTAAATTGTCTAAAAATGTTAGAAACCTCAACCCTGATGATTGTATCCTTAGCTAAATCCAACACCTCTTATTAGAAGAAAGTGGAGATTCGGATAGTGCTAATAACGAATTTGATTTGGAATTCAACCAAATCCAAAATGATGACTTAGAATCTACCCAGTCTAATCAAGAAGACAAACCAAAGATCAATGTTCTAACAAAAGAACAAGATCTCCTCTTAGACATGATTAGCAATTTACAAGATTTCGATTATAAGAAGTATTATTTAGACCAATTCAAAAAGACCCTAGATAAGCCTTCAACATCTTCATCTAGTGTATTTTCTCATCCCCAGATTACAAATACTTACAATATCTCTGACGTCCTGAAGAGGTTTTCTTCTAGTAAACCTAGGTTAGTAACTTTTCAAGACCTCTAATCTAAGATAGTACTCCTTAAAGAGGAAATTTGACATATCAAAGTAAGACAAGACTTAGATCGCCTTGTCCTCCAATAATTCTCTACGAAGGTTGAATAGTCTCAATCGGTAGATGTCACTGACCCATTGGATCGAAATATTGAAGAGGGACTTTTCCTTATTCAATACATTTCAAGGTTTACCATCAGAATATGGCACACACGGATAACCTTGGTGATCAACAAATCATTTATCCTAGATATCATTGCCTTGTCTGAGACAAGTGCAGACCTCATTTATGTCCTAGAAGGACTTATCCCTACTAATTACTTCTAAAAATCTTCAGAAGCCCTTAGGGCTACAAATGGTAGTAAACTAAGAATAAGTTACAAACTTTTCGATATCGAATTATGAAATTCCCTAGGAAATTCTATTTTTTCATCCTCTACTTCCTTTGTTATAGTAAAGGATATAACCAGTCCTGTAATGCTAGGCACCCCCTTTATTGTGACTTTAATTCCTTTTAAGATTTACTCATAGGAGAATAATTATTGAGGCCAAAATATGTTTCTCCCATTTGATAAACCGCCCATTCATAAAAATTTATCCTCTCTAAAAATGAAAGAGGCTCAAACTAATTTTCTCAAAGAAGAAATTGCATTCCGAAGACTGGAGCAACAACTTTAGGAACCTTCTCTTCAATCTATGGTCAGGACCTTAGAAACAAAGATTGAAAAAGATCTTTACGCTTACCTGCTCACAACATTTTGGAATCGCAAAAAGCATATGGACAGGTTTCCTAACGAGCCTGACTTTGATGAAAAAACCATTCCTACCAAAGCTCGTCCAATTCAAATGAATCATAAGCGGACAATCTATTGTCAGACGAAAATCAATGATCTTCTAAAAAAAAAAGATCATCTCACCAAGTAAATCTCCTTGGAGTTGTGCTGCCTTTTATGTCAATAAAAGTTCTGAAATTGAACGAGGAGCCCCTTATTTGGTTATCAACTACAAACCTCACAATTCCGCCCTCCGATGGATTAGATATCCTATTCCTAATAAAATGGATCTTCACCAACGGCTTCATGATGCGATAATTTTTTCCAAGTTTGATCTAAATTCAGGGTTTTGGAATATCCCAATTAATCCATGAGATCATTATAAAACTGCTTTTACAGTACAATTTGGGCAATATGAATGGAACATAATTCTCTTTTGCCTAAAAAATGCTCCTTCCGAATTTCAAAAAATAATGAATGGCCTTTTAATTCATTTTCAAAATTCATTCACGTGTATATTGATGATGTTTTAGTTTTTTCCACCAGCGTTGATCAACATTTTAAATATTTATGTGTCTTCTTTAATATCATCAAAGATAATGGCTTAGTTTTGTCCAAAACTATGTATAGTATTTTTCAGGTCGATATCAGATTTCTCGATCAAAAAATTTGCAATAGTACTATTACCCCAATTCAAAGATCCATCCAATTTGCTGACAAATTTTCCGATCAAATTCTTGATAAAACTCAACTTCAACAATTTTTAGGATGCATTAATTATATTGCAGATTTTATTCCCGGGCTCAACAATCTGTTAAAACCTCTCCACGACAGATCGAAAAAGCCTCCTCCTCCATGGACTCAAATTCATACCAATGTAGTTAAAGAAATCAAATTAAAGGCAAAAGACCTCCCTTGCATATCTCTCCTCGATCCCTCTGCATTCTAAATAGTTGAATCAAACATAGGCTATGGTGGCATTTTAAAACAAAAGAAACATGACAAAGAATAGCTGCATTTGCATCAAAACATTGGAATAAAGCTCAGCAAAATTATCCTACTATCAAAAAAGAAGTTTTAGCAACTGTGTTATGCATTTCCAAATTTCAAGCTGATTTGTTAAATCAAATTTTTTTACTAAGGATTGATTGTACAGAAGCGAAATCTGTTTTGCAAAAAGATTTAAAGAACCTTGCCTCTAAATAAATATTTGCTAGATGGCAAGCAATTTTATCTGTTTTTCATTTTGATATTGAATATATCAATGGGAGCTCTAACTCTATGCCAGATTTTCTTACCAGGAAATTCTTGCAGGGAAGATAAGATCCCCAGATAAAATAAAAAAGAACCTCCACCTCCACAAATTCTAGCTCTTTCATCTCCAGAAGAGACCACCAAAAAAGTTGTTACACCACAACAAAAAACTTCAGTTGCACCAAAGCAACTTCCAAATATAGTAGCTGAGATAAATCATAATCTTTCATAATGCAATAAAGTGCAAATCCAATTTCAATTTCCAACACCAAGAAATGGGCTGATTTGGTCAACGAAGAAGACGAAGAGACTCAATTATCTCAAACAGTGTCTGTTCCCTGGATAAAAGAAAATTTTAAAAAATGGCACCTACTTATGGCTTGTAGACACCTAATTTTGTCCCATAAAAATATTTGTTATTCTGATATCACACAATTTAACCCCATTCTAATAATTTTTCCCCAAGAAAATAAATAACCACCCCATCTTTTACTTATTTATTTATTTATTTATTTATTTATTTATTTTTGTTTTGTTTTTGTCCCAAAATAACAAGTCATAAAAAACTTTGTCTCATTCTAACATTCCAACAACCCACCCAATCAAAAATGGACACTTATCCCCTACCCGTCCAATTAAAAAAGAAAACAACACCTCACCACTCACCAAACCACCTCACCACCACCCCCTCCATGTGACCCCCTACCTTTTTTTTTGTTTACACATTTTCTTTCCATCTCCATATATAGAAAAAGACAATACACAAAAGAGGAGGATTCATTGGGGTCCACAGAATAGCAAAAAACACAAAACATAAAATAGCACCCTCACCTCACAATTTCATAGGAACACAATTATCTTCTTCACGATATATTCACTCACATTCATTGATAAGAAGGAGGAGGAGATACTCACCCTTAACACAACTTCATATCCTCTCCATTTTCTCCATTGATTACACAAAAAGAACACTACACATGGAAAATGAGGTAGATTGAGAGAGAGAGTAGTAGAGAGGAGAGACATAAAAAAAGAGGAAAAGAGATCTAGGTTTCTATCTTTTTCACCTTCATCCACGCCCACACAAGAAAAACACACGCACAAGATGAACATAGTGGGAACAACAAAAAAATGAGCAAAAATGGCATGAGAATCGAAGGAGAAAATAGAATTTGGGTTTCTAGTTAGTGTTTCGGAGACTCCTTTGTCGTAATCTCATCGTTCTCTTTTGATTTATGGGTGACTCCAAACGGGAAATGATAATCTCGCCAGAATTTGTCTTGATTCATCGTTACTACCGTTGTCTGGGCTCACTAGAGCTCAGGCTACACTGATTTCGACTTTCAGTTGTATTGTTGGAGTGTTGGGGTTCATCTGTTATTGCGTTTCATCATCAAAACCGGGTTTCCATCTTGTCGGATTATCGCTATGCTCCACCAAGCGACTGTGGTCGAACCACAGGATCGAGAGGCTCCTAAGACCTTTTCCTCGGTCAACAGAATTCCTTAACCGAAATATCTATTCGCGGATCAGTTTAAAAGATTCAAAATCATTTTTTTTGACAAACGATTTCCAAAGGTAACATGGCACACCTGATTTAAGCCAAGTGGCGACTCTGAGTTTTTGAATATAAATAATTCTTTACAAAACAAATCTTCTTTTTTGTCACTTCAATAATAAAACCCTTTCAAGCCTTAAAACCTCAAACTAATCTTTTTGGTTAAAAAAGGGGTGTGATAGTCCTGGAGACTCTGCTGGGGATTTTTCGAAATTCGAGCTTATTTTGGAGTTGTATCGGCTTAGTTTGACACTATAGGTGTATAGACATTTTGTTTATGTTGTTTTGTGTTATTGTTTACCATTGTTGAGTGACTATGTTCTCTTTGTTTACAGTTTTTACTTTATGTGTTACCGCTTTATATCTGGCATCATGTGCATAACCTGAGTCTTTCTTTCTGCAACAACTTCATAGTATATGTGAGTACACAATATATAGTTGAGTCACCCTTATATTTGGAGGGGGGAGCCGTTAGGTTGTATGGAGTAGGTGGAGAACTAAAGCAATCCACTATCGACCATACGCTCCCCCGAACACCCTTGTTATTGGACCCCAACGTAGGTCAGCCTTGAGGTCATGCTTATCTGCATCATATTGAGACCTAGCGGGACCCACGTGGCCCTTTGCAGGAGACTCACCTCTAAAGCATCCCTACGTGCTAAATGTTGCATCTTTGAGGGTAACATGGTCATTTAACGGACTGATTTGGGGAAAACATGTGTTAGAAGTAAAGTGCGTAGGCAAGAAAAGTTGAGAAAAAAATAAAAAAATAAATAAAAGTGAAAAGTGAGTCGAAAAGAAAAAAAAGAGAGTTTTGTAATTTTTAGAGTTCTTTATGGCTTTTGTTTTCCACGATTCAAAAATTCAATTTTTTTTGTTTTTTTAATTTTGCACTCATTTTTCAAAAATTTAAAAATACATCAAAAAGATTTTACTTTTGTTTCATTTAGCAAGTATTCACAATTCAAAAACTCCAAAATGATTTTTTTAAGAGCTTTTTATGAAAGAAAAATTCAAAAAAAGGGTGGTAGAAATTTTGTACATTTCATATAACGAAAATACCAAAAAGATTTTCTTTCATAGCTGTTGATGTCATTTTTTATGTGAAGTGTCAAATTAAAAACTCACAAAAAAAGATTTTGATATGTTGTTCATCGTGTGTCTTTGGTTGTGTCTCAAGTCAGGGTGCAATTTATTATTTAATCATTAATTGTCCAATCTGGATGAACTACGCACCCCTAATTCTTCTATTTTGGGAGTGAGCTATGTAGGGATCCTATTATAGGTTCGGGGATCTTATTTAAAAAATTCAAAAAAGATTTTCTTCACTCTTCATTTAGAGTAGGTGTTTCATACATGTTTTGAAAAGAAAAATACAAAAAAAAAGGATTTTCCTCAATAGTCGTAGGTTTCATTTTTGGTTGATCTTATTTCAAAAAATCCAAAAAGATTTTCTTCACTCTTTATTATAGTAGTTGTTTCATATACATCTTTAAAAGAAAACAACAAAAAATATTTTCCTTTAATAGGTTCAAGTTTTGTTTTCGTATGAAATTCAAAATCTAAATCCCCAAAAGATTTTCTTTGGTGTCATAGGTTTCATTTTGTATAGGGATTTTCAAATCTGATAAACTCAAAAAGCTTTTCGTCAATTCTTTTGACAATTTGTTGTTTTCTTTTAAAGTTTCAAGAAAAAGAAAAAGGAAAGGAAAAAGAGTTTAATTGGCCATTTTGACAAGACTTCACGAACTACGAACACCTGATTCTCCTCTTTTGGGAGTGAGATACGTAGGCGCCCTTCTTGGGTTCGGTGATCTTTTCTAAAATGATAAAAAATAAAAAAAGGGTTTTGAAAAAAAGGTGTTGAACTCTAATGCATTTGGTGTTTCTTTTGTTCAGTTAGTTTAAGGTGGTTGGTTTGTGGCATTTTGACTGGTCCTCTATAGTGCACCAAATTACAGAGAAAGTTATGGCCAACAAGGATACCGAGTTTATTGTCACTAATTCGACAGGGAGTTCAGGGAATGGGAATTTAGGAGCTAATTAAGAGATTCGAAAATTAAGGCAACAAATGATAGAAATGCATCAAACTTGGGCTAATGGGTTGCTACCTCCTCTAGTTTCTAATGATAATGTGGAATATCTTTCTAGCTTGCCTCCCGTGTCATATGCACAATTTCCCATTTTTGTTGACATGCCACAACATGCATCAGGGACTACTCCGGGACAACACTATCCAAACACTTCCAATATTCCTTTCCTCACTCCTCAACACAAAACTACCACTTACTAGTCTCCATCTGTTGTTCATGCTTTTGCAGCGCCACCCCCGCTTAAAGATCCTACTTTTAATGCCAATCCAACAGTTGTGATTCCTCACTTTGAAAGTGACCTTGTATTGAATATTTCAAGTGATCAACATTATGCTCCCAAGCTCACATTTAAGTCGACTGATCCTTATGGCTACACTCATCCGCCTAAATTTGCTCTTAATTCCGAAAAGCCTGTTATGAAAGAAGAACAAGAAGAAATGACCAGAATATTGAGAAGTTTGGAACTGGCTATGAAGAATCACCAAGGGCCTAGGGGTACAAAAGTGTCTAATAGAAAGATCTGTGCATGTTTCCAGGTGTTCATCTCCCTTTCGATTTTAAGATGCCAAAGTTTGAGAAGTATGATGGACATAGGGATCTGGTGGCACATTTGAGACGTTATTGTAACCAACTCGATGGCAAAGAAGAACTTATCATGGCTTACTTTGGTGAGAGCCTTTCGGGTCTAGCTTCGGAATGGTTTGTTGACCAAGACATTGACAAGTGGATTAGTTGGGATGACCTAGCTAATGGATTTGTGCAACAATTTCAATACAATGTGGATTTGATCCCTGACGAAAAATCCCTAACAAGTATACAAAAGAAAAATATTGAGAGTTTCAGGGAGTATGCGATCAGATGGCGCGAACAAGCTGCTACAGTAAAACTGCCAATGAAAGAAAGCAAAATAGTGGAGGTGTTTGTTCAAGCGCACGACGAAACATATTATCAACACTTTCTACCTGCATTAGGCAAGTCATTTATTGAGGTCCTTAAAATGGGGGAGATGATAGAAGAGGGAACTAAGACTGGTCACATTATAAGTTTTACAACATTGAAAGCGATAACTCAAGCAATTCAAAAGGGTTCAGAAAGTGTTGGGGAGACAAAGAATGAGGAAGTTACATATTCTATTATAGTTGGACAGTGGTCACGGTCAAGAAGATCCCGTTGTCATCACTCTCAGGCCCAAACCCAAGTTCATGCCCAAGCTCCACATAATCACTCCCAAAACCCATTATACTCTGCTTCTCTACCTCCGTATCTAGTATATAACGCACAACCACATGTTCAACACCCTTGTTACACAAAGTGGAACACACTAACTCCCCAGAGTCATCCTCTAACTCCACAAACATACCAAAAACCTTCTAAGACTGATTTTCGATCCAAGCCAAATGATGAAATAAGGCAAAAGTCGAGATATCCCTTCACACCAATTGGAGAGTCGTATGCCAGTTTATTTTAGAGATTGGTACAATGGGGCATAATCACTTCTCTCCTTGGTTGCACTCTTAATCATCGTTTAATAAATTTTGATCCTAATGTACGATGCGCGTATCATTCTGATGCTCAGGGTCATAGTATTGAAGATTGTCGAGATTTTAAAAGAGAAATTGAAAAGATGATTCAAGATGGATCAATTATGGTGCATAATATTGATAGTGTGGGAAGCTCTAGTCATGCTGATATGCAAACCAGTGGCTAAGTTATCAGGCTGAGCAATTGAGAAGTCTCCCCTCTCCCTACTAAGAACAGGTCTGGTAGTTTGTTTTATTTTCTTTTCTGTTTTTTAAATTATTTCAGGGTTGTAGTTCGGGATCTATCTTGTTTTGTCCTTTTGTCATTTAGGTTCAAACCCTTCTATCTTTTATTTCAACTAAATAAATTGTCCCTTTTCCTTTGCGTTTTAAATATGTCTTATTTGGGCCTCATGTCATCCTTTCTTTCTAACCTTATCCAAAAGTCAAGTTACAACCAAAGAAAGACCTTCAAATCAATCTTTTAGAATGCTATGGCTAAGCATGCAATGGATATGATGACACATTTTGGGAAATACTCGTCTTCCTCAGCATAAGAAATCAGGAGAGAAATAAAAATGAGAGATTCTTATTGGTGAAAACTCTCACGAGCACCATAAGACAATGGTAAGTTAGAGAGATAAAATGAGAGTCTCATTGGTGAAAAATCCACCCGCACCATAACGCGATGGTGAGTTGAGAGAAAAATGAGAGAGGCTTGTTGTCAAAGATCCTTCAATGTGCCACTAACCGAATGAGCTCTTCGAATGCAATGGTCTAAGCAAGTAACTCAGTTTCAGAGCCATTAACTCCAGAACAATTGGTAGAAATCTTGGATGGAAAGATCAGGCAGCTTGATCCAAAATGCATGGCATAATCATTAGAGTTGACTGTCATTTCTAGATAAATTTTTCATTTCTTTATTTCAAATGGGTACATTCATTGTCTTTTCTTTCTTCTCTTTATTTTCTATTTTATTTTCTTTTGTCAGTTGTCCAAATAAAAATCATTGTCATTTTTTTCTCTTGTCTTTGAGTCAAGTCCATGTCAAAACAAGTGAGAAAAGATTTCAAAACTAGTTACCAGCTTCTTCAATTGTGCAAAGCAAGACAAAAGGCCAACACAGGAAAGAGACATGATTGTGAGCCAAAATAAGGCATGCAGAAAGTTGTGTCAACAAAAAAGTCTGGTAACTCATGGAAATACCAAGGTTCAAATGGTTTATCAGAGTCACTCTTAATAATATTTGAAAGAAGACACACTTCCTTATTTGGGTAATTCAAGCTGCATTGGTAGGAAGACGCACTTTCTTATTTCGGTAATTCAAATGGCATTTGAAAGGAGATGCACTTCCTTATTTGGGTAATTCAACCAGTATTTGTAAGGAGACGCACTTCCTTATTTGGTGAATTCAAGCAAATATTTGTGAGGAGACGCACTTCCTTGTCTGGATAATTCAAGCAACATTTGTAAAGAAACACACTTTCTTGTTTAAACAATTCAAGCAATATTTGTAAGGAGACGCACTTCCTTGTTTGGTAATTCAAGTGGTGTTTCTAAGGAGACACACTTCCTTGTTTGGATATTTTAATCAACATTTGTAAGAAGACGCACTTCCTTGTTTTGGTAATTCAAGTGGCATTTGTAAGGAGATGCACTTCCTTGTTTGGGTAATTCAACCGGTATTTGTAAGGAGACGTACTTCCTTGTTTGGACAATTCAAGTAATATTTGTAAGGAGACACACTTTCTTGTTTGGTAATTCAAGTAGTATTTGTAAGGAGACGCAATTCCTTGTTTGGACAATTCAAGCAACATTTATAAGAAGACGTACTTCCTTGTTTCAGTAATTCAAGTGGCATTTGTAAGGAGACGCACTTCCTTGTTTTGGTAATTCAAGAGGCATTGGTAAGGAGATGCACTTCCTTGTTTGGACAATTCAAGCAACATTTTTAAGGAAACACATTTTCTTGTTTGGGCAATTCAAGCAACATTTGTAAGGAGACGCACTTCTTTGTTTGGGCAATTCAAGCAACATTTTTAAGGAGACGCACTTTCTTGTTTGGACAATTTAAGCAACATTTCTAAGGAGACGTACTTCCTTGTTTGGATAATTCAAGAAACATTGGTAAGGAGACACGCTTCCTTGTTTCGGTAATTTAAGCGGCATTGGTAAGGAGACGCACTTCCTTGTTTTGGTAATTTAAGAGGCATTGAAAGGAGACACACTTTCCTATTTGGGTATTTCTAGCAACATTTGTAAGGAAACACATTTTCTTATTCGGGTAATTCAAGCAGCATTTGTAAGGACACACACTTCCTTGTTTTGGGAATTTAAGCGGTATTGGTAAGGAGACGCACTTCCTTGTTTGGATAATTCAAGAAACATTTGTATGGAGATGCACTTTCTCATTTGGGTGATTCAAGCAGCATTGGTAAGGAGACACACTTCCTTGTTTTGGTAATTTAAGCGGCATTGGTAAGGACACGCACTTCCTTGTTTTGGTAACTCAAGAGGCATTGGTAAAGAGACGTACTTTCCTGTTTGGGTATTTCTAGCACCATTTGTAAGGAGACGAATTTCTTTGTTTGGGTAATTCAAGAGGCATTTTGTAAGGAGACGCACTTCCTTGTTTGGGTAATTCAACCAGCATTTGTAAGGAGACGCACTTACTTGTTTTCGTAATTCAAGCAACATCTGTAAGGAGACGTACTTCCTTGTTTGGGTAATTCAAGAGGCATTTGTAAGGAGACGCACTTCCTTGTTTTGATAACTCAAGCAACATTGGATCCCACCCGAAGCACAAGGATAATAAATGGAAAGTCAAGCAACAAGGTGAAACAATTGAAAGCCAAGCAACAAATCAAGAAATTGCAAGTCAGGAGCCCGCCTAAAGAATAGGGTGATGAAACTCAAGTCAAGAGTTCAAAAGAAGCTGCATAGATAGGACTTTTGTAATTTTATTTATCTTTTTAACTCTTGTAATTTTTCATTTTTTGATGAAATGACAGAGCCGCAACCGGAACCTCGATGGGACCTCACTCGACTCTACAACTCGGTATAGTCCATATCCTTTCAATCCTTTGAGATACCTGTCACTTTATTCCCTCATAACTTGGGTAGGTAGGATGTCCTAAGTCAAGACTTGGTGTCCCTCCTTCCTTATGTTTCATTCTTTTAATAATGGTCGGGACAAAATTCTACCTCGTTGTCTACTTCTTTGTCTGAAAACACTTCATGTTTACATTCAAAGGGTGCATTCTGTAGACACCTAATTTTGTTCCGTCAAAAATATTTCTTATTCTGATATCACATAATTTAACCCCATTCTTATAATTTTTCCCCAAGAAAATAAATAACCACCCCGTCTTTTACTTATTTATTTATTTATTTTTGTTTTGTTTTTATCCAAAAATAATGTCATAACAAGCTTTGTCTCATTCTAACATTCCAACAACCCACCCAATCAAAAATGGACACCTAACCCCTACCCCTCCAATTAATAAAAACAACACCTCACCAAACCACCACCCCCTCCACGTGACCCCCTACCTTTTTTGTTTACACGTTTTCTTGCGCTCTCCATTTATAGAACAAGACAATACACAAAAGAGGAGGATTCATTGGGGGCCCATAGAGTAACAAAAACCACAAAACAGCACCATCACCTCACTATTTCATAGGCACACAATCATCATCTTGACGATATCTTCACTCACATTCACTGATAAGAAGGAGGAGGAGATATTTACCCTTAACACAACCTCACACCCTCTCTATTTTCTAAATTGATTACATAAAAAGAACACTACACACAGAAAATGAGGTAGATCGAGAGAGAGAGTAGTAGAGAGGAGAGACGCAAAAAAAAGAGGAAAAGAGATCTGGGTTTCTGTCTTTTTCACCTTTATCCACGTCCACACACGAAAAACACACGCACACGCCGCACACAGTGAAAACAACAACAAAAATGAGAAAAATGGCATGATAATCAAAGGAGAAAACAGAATTTGGTTCTGGTTAGTGTTCCGGCAACCCCTTCGCCGGAATCTCATCGTTCTCTTTTGATTTCTGGGTGAATCCAATCGAGAAACAATAATATCGCCGGAATCTGTCACGATTCATCATTATTGCCGCTGTCTAGGTTCACCGGATCTGATAAAAATCAGTCCACCAAGATGACAAAACAGTCCATAAAAAGTGAGAAGAACAAGCAACACAAAGGGATACAAGATGACAAACACAAAAACACACGAATTTGCAAAATAATGAAAGGATAGATACTGACACCAAGATTATTACAAGATTAAGAACCAAGTATATTTCAAAATCAACTCCTAATAAATGTAATAATAAAAACCACACTCTTACGGTGACCACCAAGGTAATTGACTCACCTCAAGATCCACCGTTTCCAAGCAAAGAACAATATTGGTTTTTTCAATCCCTATACTAAGGATGACTTTTCCAAGTACTAACTAAGACTATACTAAGGTGTTCTACTCTCAAAAGAGAGGATTTAAAGTGTTTCAATCTTTCATCTTTCATAAACTAAAGAGAAAAGACCTAATAAGAGACTATATATAGCCTAGCTTATTACATAGTATAATGGAACAAAATACCCTTAATGAAAGGGGAGGTCATGGTTTGTTTATTTAACATGTGCAATCCCAAAATATCCTTAATGAAGGGTGCTTATTCAATGCTCCAAAACCATGGGGTCACACTTCAAAACTTGTAGTCTCGAATTGGAATCAAATGTAGGCCCCCACCCAATCTTTCACTCACGCGTTTGTTTGATGACATGCTCAAAATGGGTCCTCCATGCATGTTCTCGTATCCTTAAGGTGACCAAGTCATAAGCCTCTATGTGTTGGCCTCTAAAGATGTCATCAAAAGATAAGATGGACATTTGTCTCGTATCATCGTCCTCTTCTTGAAAAGGATTCGACCTCGAATCCAAACCATGCAAAACCAAAGAGAGGACAAACACATACATACTCCTCATGGCATGAGGGTTAGGGTTAGCACAACAAATCATCTAAACATACCAAGGTTGCACATATTTACAATATAACCAAGGATCCTTTGAATGAAATATTAAAAACTCAATGAAAGATGTATGAAAGATTTGGTTATGGGATTCACCAAGAGTGACACTTTGCTTGTCATCTAAACCATGCAACAATTTGGGTGCACCAATATCACCATTTCCATATTTGGCATCGGGGTCAAAAGAAAAGAGTGGCCATAGACATGGGTCTAGACAAAACTCCCCTTTCCCGTGGTCTCCACCCAAACTAAATGGCATACTCTCTACAGTAACATACATATCATCGAAAGAAAATAGAGAGTAAAGAAAAGTATCACTCAAGTCAACTTCTACTAAGGTTCCCTCATGTGTGTACTCACTACTAGTTTCCCAATTATCACCATGAGTACTCTCAACAATAAAGTCATACAAAGTAAAAGAAGGAGTAACTTCCAAGACTACACATTATTTACCCTTAAGAGTACTCTCATCTTCCAAGAAGATACTTTCATCTTTAGGAGGAATGTTGTCACACCATAGTGGGTTAACATATAGGCTATATCCTCCAAGGTAAGCTATACCATATTTTTCACCACTAGGCTCATTAGGAGTGTTTATATCACTTTCAAACAAGACATTATACCTAAAGAGTGCATGATCCAACCCACGGGCAGATTTGGAACAAGCAAGTTCCTCACTCTCTAAGAGATCAATATCAAGTTTTAAAGTGGTTTCAAGCTCAAGATTGTCCCAAGAATAGCACTCGGGTTCACTCCCCTTTTGTTGACCAAATTTTTCAAATACTTCACTCACTTGAGTTTGATTAATCACATCACACACATACTTAAGTGGTGGACAATTTTCACAAATAGGTTGATCAACACCAATTACACAAGACGATGTACTTCTGTTCAACATATAGGCTTCAACACTAGGCGGACATAAATTGATCTTATAGGAAGAGTCAGTTTGGTCATCAATAGGATCAATTAGTGTATCCACACTCACAACATGTACATCATAAAAAAAAAGGAAAAGAATCATTAAACTCACAAGTAAGTAAGCTACTACTCACACTCAATGAGCTACTAGCCACACAATTATCATTCACATGCACAAAAGTGTAAGATTTAGCTATTTTACCTTAAAGTTCTTGAGTCGAATCTCCTTTTCCGTGTTGTGAAGGACCTTCACAAGCTTGGGCAGCAACTCACTTCGGCATTGCTCTCCTTCATTTTCCATGTCGGTACCTAAAAAAATGTCCTTAGAAATAGAAGGACAAACAATGTTAGCTCGGTTTGGTTCCAATCCCCTCACTTCTCTCTACACAACCTCTCCTATTTCCACTCTTGAATTACCACCTTGCTCACCTTTACTCCTTTCAATATTTTTTCTCTCATAAGCATTAGGATTGGAGTAAGTATTCACTTCTCTTGGTAGCTCAGGCAACATGTATGCCACGAGGTGATTTTCCCACCGGTCTCTTACAACATTTGGCTAATTTTGCACATTTGGAACTCTATGTTGTTCAAACCAATCGGCACCTAAGAATACATGACCATATGTCAATGAAAGAATATCGCACCACACCTCCTCATGGTATTCAAATTATGAGAAGACAACCTTGACCCTCTCGGTAACCTTAAACCCGTCCAAGAAGTATGGAACAAGTAAAGGCTCACGAAACAACCCCATGTAGTCAACGATGGATGGATCGATGTAGTTACTATAGTACCAATCATTTAACACAACGAGGCAGCCCGGTATCCCACAAATGGTCACCTTTACGGAGTGTACACTCCTTCTTGTATCAACATTGTAAAGAACACGAGTACCCTTCAATTTCGGAGATGCATACCCTCTTCTTCTTGTTGGACAACATCCACTAGAGCTAGTATAACCATTTATAGTATATCAACCTTGATAAGAAGTACCATTTATAGTATAGGCACTTCATTCACCTAATTTTCCCCCTCAAAACCGTAACTCTCAAATATGCCCAAGTTTTGATCATGGCTATTTTCATAGACTCCACAATCTCCTTCAACTTTGTAGCCATAAAATCCCTTACTACAATCATAGTCTCCCATGTTGTAGTCACATAACCCCCGGCTATCAAAGACATGTTCCCCTTATATCACCTTTGTAACTACACAATGAACAAACAAGATTAGTAGTAAAAGCTCCTCACCAACATTCGTATACACCCACCTTTGTGATTCTCACAATTCGAGTGGCGAATATTGAATGTTGTTTATACTCCGATAGTCAATAGGATGTCAATTCTACTTGGCGGCCGGAATGGATTCTTGTTTGATCGACTCAAGACACAAAAATAAAATTTACTTACAAACTTGAAACAAATAAAATACTACGACTTATAAACGAGAAAAGCACAAAATACAACGCTTAACTCGAAAGAAAATATACTCAAAAACTAATCTACAATCTAGTAGGTATTTACTAGTTTGCTAATTAGTATGAGAACTAACAAAATGAAAACCAATAGAATCAAAAAAGTGAAACTGGGAATTCCAACGTTCTTGAGCTATTGATAATGTGGCACTCGACTATTGGTCAATGGACAGAAAAATATTGTTGAAGTTGAAAAATTTTGTTCCACAATTTTGGTTGTTCAAATTTCACAAAGATGGGGGAATTTTGGTTTTGGTAGGTTAACAAACAAAACTTTAAGTCCTTTTTTTCAAAATTCAAATCTTGACCAACTTTCACCTTTTTGGCAAGACAACCTTTTAGAGGTCTTGTCCCTCTTTCCTCTTTTGGTTCGTCTAGAAAAATGAACTTACACCCTTTTGGTATGAAGACTTTTAGGAGGTCGTTTATTCTTTTTCCTCTTTGGTAATGTATTGAAAGTTGTTTCAAGACTAACAAGAGCCCACACTCTCTTACCTTTGAATCTGGATCAAACAACAACCTTTTACAAGACTTCTTCAACACAACACAAGAACTTACAAAACCGTCCATTCTTCCCACAACAACTTGCAATTTTTTTTCCTCAAGAACTTGGGTTAGACTCAAGTAGTGTTATAGATAAATAAAAAAAAACATAAGAAACAACAAAGAAAATCAAAAAAACACCTAAATCTAGACACAAATTCGGCCAAACAATAACAACACTTCAACCAAGACACCAAACCCGTAGAATAACTTCTTTTTGTGAGATTTTCGACCTTGGACACCTCTTCTAATGTTCGGAAACAAAAATATAACACTAGAACACAGAAAAAACACAAACATCACAAGAAAACTAGGCTTCAAATTTTGGCCTAAACACAAAAACGTGGACAAATTACTATTTTTGAGTTTTTCAGCTTTTCAACAATTTTTTTGGAGTGAACAAACCCAAGATTGATCTCGTGGGAACGATGTCAATGATGGCTCTGATGCCAAATAATACAAAAACAGCCCACCAAGATGCCAAAATAGTCCACAAAACGTGAGAAGAACAAGCAACACAAAGGGATACAAGATGACAAACACAAAAACACACGGATTTGCAAAATAATGAAAGGATAGATAGTGAAACCAAGATTATTACAAGATTACAAACCAAGTATATTTCAAAATTAACCCCTAATAAATTTAATAATCAAAAACATACTCTTACGGTGACCGCCAAGGTAATCGACTCACCTCAAGATCCACCGTTTTCAAGAACAATATTGGATTTTCCAAGCCCTATACTAAGGATGACTTTTCTAAGTCCTAAATAAGACTATAATAAGGTGTTCTACTCTCAAGAGAGAGAATTTCAAGTGTTTCAATCTTTCATCTTCATAAACTAAAGAGAAAAGACCTAATAAGAGACTATATATAGCCTAGCATATTACATAGTATAATGGACCAAAATACCCTTAATGAAAGGGAAGGTCATGGGTTGTTTCTTTAACATGCGCAATCCCAAAATACCCTTAATGAAGTGTGCTCCTTAAATGCTCCAAAACCATGGGGTCACGCTTCAAAATTTGTAGTCTCAAATTGGCATCAAATGTAAGCCCCCACGCAATCTTTCACACACGGGTTTGTTTAAAGACATGCTCAAAATGGGTTCTCCATGCATGTGAGTATCCTCGAGGTGACCAAGTCTTGAGCCTCTATGTGTTGGCCTCTAAAGATGTCATCAAAAGATAAGATGAACATTTGTCCCATATCAGGATCTTAGGATATACTGATTTCGACTTTATATTGGGTTGTTGGAGTTTGGGGTTCATCTGTTTTCATGTTTCATCGCCGAAACCAGGTTTCCATCTTGTCGAATTGCTTAGATTTGGTTTTATTGTTATTCTTGGGTTTTTGAGATTCGAATTTCATCTTTCTATTCAGGGATTTTCTATTGCCGTTCAGAGTTGTTGATTTGGAAGTTTATAATTGAGTTTGGTTTCCCGAATTAAAATTTGTTCGAATTGGGATTGGCGATATCGAGTTGGATTTTAGTCATTGTTGAAGTTCGAAGTTGAGGTTCTCGGGTGCGGTTCTATCTCCGATATATTAAAAGCGACACTTGAGGTCCAATTCTATCTTCTCTTTAATTTTTTACATGAATATTATTGATTTGATATTTGATCTATTTGAATCTTTATTTTTGTGTTGGTTGATGTTGGATTTAAATGCAGAAACTTGGATTAGTAGTCGAAGAATTAATTAATTATTTTGAAAATTAATGCGGGAAGGGATTGATTTCGATAAAAGTAAATTTGGATAATTTTTGATTCATTGATAATGTTGAAATATGATAAGAATCATGATAGGTCGAGTTGGATAGGAAAATAGTAGGTTCGGGTAGGCAAATTTAGAACTTTTGGATTGTTGAATGTTGAAAATGTTTGTTGAATGGATTTATTTTATGAATTTAGATCGATTGTATTCATTCGTCGGGGCATGCCCCGAGGTCATATTTGTATTCATTCACCGGGGAATGCTCGGACGTATCATGTACCCGGAGGACGCCCGTGATGAAGGTCCGAAGCATCAGGTAAGGCATTGGAGTGTAGTTTAGGATTAGTGTAGGTTAGCGTAGATTTACTTTTCAGTACCTTTTTCATTTCGGATTATAATAATTGGACCGGACACTATATTTTTGGACTGGTTTTGTTTGTTTGATTGATTGATTTTGTGTGTTTTTGTGTGGTTTGTACATTTTGTAGTATCAGATTAGATGATATGCTCCACCAACCGACTGTGGTCGAACCACGGAATCGAGAGGTGCCTAACACCTTCTCCTCGGTCAACAGAATTCCTTAACCAAAATCTCTAATCGCGGATCAGTTTAAAAAAGTCAAAATTATTTTTTTTGAAAAAGAATTTTCAAATCCACTAGGTACACCTGATTTATGCCAAGTGGCGACTCAGGGTTTCTGAATATAAATAATTCTTTTCGAAACAAATCTTCATTTTTGTCACTTTAATAATAAAACCCTTTCAAACCTTAAAAACTCAAACTAATCTTTTTAGTTGAAAAAGGGGTGTGACATGGGTCTTAAAGATCTACCTAGCATGTCAGGTGCCAACAGAAGAGATTATTTGAGAGATTTTCAGATCTTTCAAAACATGAGTTCGCAAGCGGAGGCCTCAAGCTACACATCGTCTCATTTTTTGGTTGCTAAGAGCACCATAAAAAATCCAGTGGATGTAGAAAACCCCATTAATTTTTTCTTTAAATTTCCACAAAATGATTCGAATATTTGTCCTGTACAAACTAAAATAATTTCCTCTCCTACCCCACAATCAATTTCTTCAAGTAAAGGATCCTCCTCAAATGATTCGACTTATTTAAAAAATGATAGTGTTTTACCAATAATCCAAATGAAAGTTGAGTATTCACACTCCAACCTCCAAGAGGTAGCTAAGCAAATATTTAGCCCTGCAACAAATTTTATTAAAAAAACTCCTGCCCATACCTTGAATTTTTATGAATTCATACTAACAGACACCAAATCCTGTTTGTTCAAACCCCACAAAGACAAACAAACCCAGTCTTATGTTACCCATACCACAGTGTGGATTAACAAAATCATCTTACCATAAGAGTAGGGTACGCATCCTGCAAAATATCAAAAGTTTACTGAGGCTTTTGAACTCCAATATTATAATTATTTTGATTATCAAAGAACGTGGATGAATGCATTCACCTTCCAATATAAAACTAACAAACATTCTTGATTTTTACTCTAGGAAAAACAACTAGCTTCAGAATTCTCCAGTGGTTTCTAGACCAATGGTGGCCAATTTTTGGCCACACCTGTGAGATCCTTCCTCCCTAGTCTGATAAGGATACAAATATTTTACCCAAAGATTTCATGATGACCATCAAATTTCTTTGCTTTTACAGTTTTCCATTCATATTCCTTGGATATTCCATAGAAATTCGCCTTTCATAAACCAGAATGGCACAAAGGACTTCCATGGTTATCTCTCTAGGGCTATTAAAAATGATACAAGAATTGGGATCCGACGAAAGCTTATAGATCAGAAGTAGAAAAGTTGTATCAGATACCAAGTACACGGAAGTGACCCCCCCTAAAATATAGAGGGAAATACTGGAAAAGAGGATAAGGAAATGAAGAAAGTTATTAATTACACAATAAATTAGGCGGCAGGACCAACCATATGTTAATGATGTAACTAATTAAATAAAATAAAGAAAGAACACAAATTTTGAAAATTGAATTTTGATATTAATATCAAAAGTAAATTTGAAGATTACAAATAGAGAGAGAGAGAAAACCCTAGCCAAGTATTCTAGAGAGATCTTCTTCTAAAGAAAATAATGTGTTCTCCTCAAGAAAAGGAATGGGCTATTTATAGCCAAAATATGCTACAGTAAAAGTGCTACAGTAGCACTTTTAATTATTGCTACAGTGTTGCTACAGTGATTTACAATAATATCCACCATAATTGAGCTACAGTAACATTGACTATAATTTTTCAGCAATTGATTGCTGATGTCATGCATGACATCAATGTTTTGACTACTCCTTGATGATGTCAATTTGATGTCAAATTGATAGAATATCTTCTTCATCACCCGTGTCTTATTTTTGTAGTTGAAAATTGATTATTGGAAATTTCAGCTTTAATTTATTGGAGATTTTTTTTCATTTGTTGAATGAAATCTCCTCAGCTACCTGACTTAACCAATTGTGCGGCTGCAATTGATTTTTTGTTGTAGAAATGAGATTTGGGCAGCGTCTGTTGAGGTCAAACATCCAGGATTGTGTAGGAACCACTTTTCTACTCTTGGTACATAAGCTTCCGTCGGATCTCAATTCTTGTACCATTTTCAATAGCCCTGGAGGGCTAAACATGAAAGTCCTTTGTGCCCCTCTAGTTTATGAAAGGCAAAATTCCATGAAATATCCAATGAATATGGAAGCTATGGGAAAATTATAAAAACAAAGGAATTTGATGATTATCATGAAATCTTTGGGTAAAATATTTGTATCCTTCCTGAACTGGGGGAGGATGGATCTCAAAGCTGTGGCCAAAAATTGGCCACCATTGGTGTAGAAACCACTGGAGGAATTCAGAAGCTAGTTGTTTTCCCCAGAGTAAAATTCAAGAATATTTGTTAGTTTTATTTTGGAAGGTAAATGCATTCATCCATGCTCTTTGACAATCAAAATAATTATAATATTGGAGATCAAAAGCCTCAGTAAGCCTTCAATATTTTGCAGGATGTGTACCCCACTCTTTTGGTGAGATAATTTTGTTAATCCACACTATGGTATGGGTAACATAAGACTGGGTTTGTTTGTCTTTGTGGGGTTTAAACAAATAAGATTTGGTGTCTGTTAGTAGGAATTCATAAAACTTCTGGGTATGGGCAGGAGTTTTTTGGATAAAATTTGTTGTCGGGCAAAGTATTTGCTTAGCTACCTCTTGGAGGTTGGAGTGCCAATACTTAACTTCAATTTTGATTATTGATAAAGCACTATCATTGGTTGAAATATGTCGGATCATCTGAGGAGGATCCTTTACTTGATGAAATTATCTGTGGGGTAGGTGAAGAAATTATTTTAGTTTGTACAGGACAAATATTTGAATCATTTTCTGGAAAGTTAAAAGGAAAAATTAAAGGTGTTTTGTACCTCCACTAGATTTTTTATGGTGCCCTTAGCATGTGTGACTTGAGGCCTCCACTTGCGAACACATATTTTGGAAGATCTGAAAATCTCTCAGATAATCCCTTCTGTTGGCACCTGATATGCTGGGTATATCTTTAAGACCCATAAGTAGGCACCATTATTTAAAATTTTCTTCTGTCCGGAGGACAGGCATTGTTTGAGCTATTGAGTCTCTTCGTTTTCTTCATCGACCAAATCAACACATTTTTTGATGTTGGAAATGAAATTGGATTTTTACTTGATTGCATTATGAAAAATTGGGTTGGGGTAACAGTACCATTACAAATTTTTTGACCGAGGAATCTGATATCGACTTGAAAAAGACTATACTTATTTTATAACAAAACTAAGCCATTATCTTTGATGATATTAAATAAGACACGTAAATGTTTAAAATATTGATCAAAGATGGTGGAAAACACTAAAACATCATCAATATACATGAGAATGAATTTTGAAAAAGGATTAAAAATGTCATTCATTGTTTTTTGAAATTCGAAAGGAGCATTTTTTAAGCCAAAGGAAATTACGTTCTATTCATATTGCCCAAATGGTACTGTAAAAGCAGTTTTATAACGATCTCTTGGATCAATTTGGATTTTCTAAAATCCTGATTTTAGATCAAACTTGGAAAAAATTACAGTAGCATAAAGCCGTTGGAGAAGATCCTTTTTATTAGGAATAGGATATCTAATCCATCGGAGGACAGAATTGAGAGTTTTGTAGTTGATAACCAAACGAGGGGCTCCTCATTCGAGTTCAAAACTTTTATTGACATAGAAGGCGGCACAACTCAAAGGAGATTTACTTGGTGAGATGATCTATTTATGGAGAAGATCATTGATTTCCATCTGACAATGGATTGTCATCTCATGATTCATTTGAATTGGACGAGCTTTGATAGGAATGGTTTTTCCATCAAAGTAAGGCTCGTAAGGAAGCCTGACCATATGCTTTTTGCGATTCCAAAATGTTGTGGGAAGGTCAGCGCAAAGCTCTTTTTCAATGTTTGTTTCTAAGGCCCTGACCATAAATTGAAGAGAAGGCTCCTGAAGTTATTTCTCCAGTCTTCGGAATGCAATTTCTTCTTTGAGAAAATTAATTTAAGCCTCTTTGTTTTTAAAAGAGGATAAAATTTTCTGAATGGGCGGTTTGTCAAATGGGAGAAACATATTGTTGTCCTCAATAGTTATTCCCGTATTAGTAACCTTGAAAGGATTTAAAGTTTCAATAAAGAGGGTGCCTAGTATTACAGGACTGATTATATCCTTTACTAGAACAAAGGAAGTAGAGGATGACAAAAGCAAATTTCCTAGGGAATTTCGTATTTCAACATCAAAAAGTTTATAACTTATTCTTAGTTTACTATCATTGGCAGCCCTAATGGCTTCCGCAGATTTTTTGAAGTACTAAGTAGGGATAAGTCCACACAATTGAGGTCTGCATTTGTATCAAACAAGGCAATGATATCCAAGTGTGCTATCTTTTGATAGTAATCCTTGAAATGTATTGAACAAGGAAATCTCCCTCTTCAATATTCCAATCCAATGGGTCAGTGACGTCTACCAGCTGAGAATGTTTAGCCTTCGTAGAGAATTTTTGGAGGACAAGGTGATATAAGTCTTCTCTTGCTTTGATTTTTCTAATTTCCTCTTTAAGGAGTACTATCTCAGATTGGAGGTCTTGAATTGTTACTACCCTAGGTTTACTAGAAGGAAACTGCTTCAGGACATCAGTAATATTGTAAGTATTTATAATCTGGGATGAGAAAATACACTATATGAAGATGTAGAAGGTTGGTCTAGGGTCTTTTTGAATTGGTCTAAATAATAGTTCTTTTGATCGAAATTTTGTAAATTGCAACTTATGTCTAAGAGGAGATCTTGTTCTTTTGTTAGAACATTAATCTTTGGTTGGTATTCTTGACCAGACTGGGAAGATTCCAAGTCATCATTTTGGATTTGGTTGAATTCCTGATCAAATTTGTCATTAGCACTATCTGAATCTCCGCTTTCTTCAAATAAAAGGTATTGGATTTGGCTAAGGACAGAATCATCAAGGTTGAGGTTTCTAAATTTTTTAGACAATTTACAATATTTGGAAATATGACCAGACTTTCCACACCTTTAATATTTGCCACTATTGGGGGCAGGAAGAGTTGGTGTTACCATCTGGTTTCATTTAGGATGGGATGGTTTTGATTTTCTAGAAAAATTAGGCTTGGTAGTAGAAACTTCCCTTTTTGAGGTTGGTTTTCTATAAGCCTTCTTCCTACAATAGGGAAGGCCAAATTGTTCATCGAGACTTCCTAAATCTCGATAGATTTTAGCCCTGTCTTTAATGAGTTGCCTTAGTATCTTATTTTGCCGAAAAATTTTTAAGTCAACTTGCTGAACTAGGTATGTGAGCTGACCATAAGTGATTTGCTCATTTGGAATAATCTTGTTGGAGTATTGGTTTTGAAGATCTTCTTTGACTATGTCTCTAAGGGGCTTAGGCAATCCATCCAGGAATTTTTCTTTTCAATATTGGAGGTTCCCATCAGGTCTTTCATAGATCCTCATAAGAAAAGCATCTTTGTACCACCTGAAATAAGAAAGAGTTTTACACTTAAGATTGTTTAGTAATTCAGAGGATCTTTCTCTAAAGATACCTGGACTACCGATGGGGTTTTGACAATAGTATAAATCAATGTATTTGTGCAATCAGGAATGGCTTATCCATCCCTAATAATTGGTTCTCCTAAGGAGTCTACACAGACACTTTGGAAGATACTTTGTTTATCTTTCTCACTAAGATGGGTATCCCAAGCTGGCCTATGAACCCATCTACTAGGACATAGGTAGTGAGTTGATCTGAGTAGTTGTGGGCAGTTCTATAAGCAGTGGAAACCATTGTCATCTGCTGAAGTTTGGACAGGATGTTATACTCAGAACAACTACCTATTTTCCATTCATAGATATTATTGGTGTTGTAGTTATTCTGCATAACATGAGGTCTTTCTTCTAAAGCTACATCAGGAGGAGTGGCTGTAGGGTAATAAAGTTTTTGTGGCTTTCTCCAGTTGGAAGATTCAGTTTTAATAGGAGCTATTTCAAGAGGAGGTTCTTCCTATGGCTGTCTATCATCTGAACTATCCTGTTGGAGAACCCTAACTATAGCAGACGAGCCAACACTTGGGGTCTCAGGAATGTCTAAGTGAAAGGATTTCAATTAGGATGATCCTCTACTGAAGGTCAGATAGCAGTGGGAAAGACTTTGAATTATGCATTTGGATTTGCCTAGTGAAATTCGTTGGAATCTCGTAAGGCTTAAATAAAGGAGAGGACGAGGTAGTCACCTCTGACTTAAGAGTTAGAGATTGTTTTGAAGTCACGTATTCACCAAGTGTACGAAGATACTTATTGATATAGTTATTTTATTTGAAAAGACTTTTAATGTCGTTGCCAGTAACTGGTTTGTTTCCAGCCATTCTTTTGAAAAGTGAAGCAACGATTGAGCTATTGCCATGAGAAATTGTAAAACCTTGTGAAGGAGAAAGTTCAACGGTGATGTCCTCACCATTTATGGTTTTCCATACTTATGAAACATTTATTGATTTAGAAAAAGAAAAATATAATTGATGATATTTAGCATAAGCCTTAAACCATTCAAAGAAATTAATTTATTTTTGGACAGAATTTAGAAATTCATAATAAATTTCTTGAATATTTTTTTGTCATCTTTCGTGAAATTAGTAAAAAATCAAGTCCGTTTTAAAATATTTCCAGATGAATAAAATTTTGTTTCAAGAGTTTTCTTATCAATGTGAAAATCATGACTTAAAACCCCCAGTTCTGCGCCTAAGGCTGAGTAAGTTGGAGATTGGGGTGGATCATCATGGATATCAGTGGGAGGTGTTTCCACAGAATATTTAGCTTGTGGAAATCTAGATTCAAAGTTAACAGTCTCAATTCTAGAAGGAAATGAGCAAACTGAATTCCTAGCCGTCTGTATCTCGGGGAGAACAGATGAGGAGCCAGATATCCGTTGGCTTTGATATATTTGGAAAGAAATAGAAATGGTTCCTATGGAGAACTGTCGGATCTGAGAAACTGTAGTATTCTCAAGTGTGTCTGCTGGGCTGTATCTTGCAACATCCAACTCTAGGGCAAGGATACTTGATTTCAGGAGATCTGCTTGGTAACTGATAAATGAGACTGTTGAAGGCCAGTTTGAAAGAGTACAGTTTCTCCTTTGTAGCTATTTTTCATACATCAGGAGCTAAAGTCAGTATTCATGTCCTTATACTGAACTCTATAAATGATTGCTACTAGAAGAGATCTATATTTGGTTTTGTAATTGGATGTCTTAACATTGAGTGTTAAAGAATCTAATATATTTAGATCCTTTAAGAAAACGGTAAAATTTAGAAAACAGTCAAAATAAATTGGACCATACAAAGACTGGTTTCAACCATTTCTAGTAAGGAATCATTAAAGTCTAGGAACCTAGAGTCCCTAAGACAAAAGAGTGGAGATGTATCTAAACCTTCTCGTGAAAGAGGTTTAGCTGCTATTTGTACTAGGCCGAAATGGAGGTAATCGTACTTACACTTACATATTTCGATAGTCTTGGGATCTGATTTAAGAGAGATAGTTTGTTCGATAGTGAAATATGGTAGTCACTTGTTTAGAGATCGTCATCTGGAGGGAGCTTTGTAAATTTAGTCTTGAGGATGCCTGGAAATTTTCTAGTCATCAATTGATTACTGTAAATTAGAGAAACTAATCTCTTCCTTAATTTTTGAACTTGGAGAATTGTACGATGTTGAAGCAGATGAAGAGTTCTTAGAAGTAGAAGAGAAGGGACAACAGAAAGCCATAGAAGAATTTAAACAATAAACAGTTAATAGCAACAATGTTAACTTATAAGCTTCCTATCCTTGGATCAAGAGACTATTGAGTTCCATAAAGAAAAATATTCAAGTACTTAATTCAATATTATATGGAAGAGTCAAATCTGGTAATTAAATTAGTGAAATCTTGCCTGAATACTATATGTTTCAGCTAGATCCATTTTATCTAAAAGGTTCATTAGTCGGATAGTCCAAAGGTTATAAATAACCATCTGTAAGTCCCTAAGTCTCCACCTGCAATCCAGCCATAAATGCTTAGGTTAAACAACCTACAATGTAGATTTGAAAGATCAGAGTACTATCTTCAAAATAATCCATTTATAAAATAAATATCTTTAAGTCTAATAGATTAAGTCAAGTTTTACCATTCATGATAAAGATCTGACAGTACTATATAATAGCAAGTTAAAAAAAGAATAATAATCTTTACTTTCCCCCATGGCTCTGATACCAAGTATATATATATTTCTAACAAAAAAAAATAAAATATTTTTAAAAGAATTATTTATTAAATTTTGTGACATGTCAAACTAAAATGAGATCCAAGGGGAGTAATGAGTGAGATCATATGGCATGTAGTAACATTTGAACTTAATAATTTTGGTCTATTCCCACATACTAGAGTACTACCAACCACCACTTTTATCATTGTTCACACGGTTCGGCGCGTGACAGTTAGGTGTATTGCATGATGGTCCATGAAGATTAAAAATAGACCAGATATAGTAGTTGTAGAAATGGTAGTGGGTTAAACATATGAGTGTATCGGTTAAATTGTTTTCGTCCCCTGAAAGTCTGAACCTGTGATTGTTGTTGGTTAGATTTTGTATTTCGGATTAAGGCTAGTAAACTTTCAATTACACCCCAAGATAAGTTTTAGAGTATGCATTTTTGAACAATCCGTGACGCCCTTCAGCAATTACACAGTTGTACACGTAACGAAAATGACATGCAGATCGATATGAATCATTATGAGGAACGAAATTGACGCAAGACATTTATTAGGGTTTAAATACATTCTTATCCCTTATATGTATCCCATTGTAATTTTCATTATACACTTACCATTATTTTTAAGTTTTCGAAGAATTCGCGACGCTCTTCAGCAGTTATATAGTTATACAAGTAACGAAAATGACATCCAGATATGAATCATTATGACGAATAAAATTGATGCAAGACGTTTATTAGGGTTTAAATACATTCTTATTCCTTATTTGTGTCCCATCGGAGTTTTCATTATTCACTTTCCATTATTTTGAGGTTTTCGAAGAATCTGCGATGCTCTTCAGCAGTTACATAGCTGTATATGTAATGAAAATAACATGCAGTTTTGAATCATTATGGGTGATGAAATTGATGCAAGACGTGTATTAGGGTTTAAATACATTCTTATCTCTTATTTGTATCCCATTGCAATTTTCATTATTCATTTGCCATTATTTTGAAGAATCCGTGATACTCTTAAGGAGCTACATAGTCTTCCACATAACGAAAATGACTTGCAGATATGAATCATTATGACGAACAAAATTGACAAAACATATTTATTAGGGATTAAATACATTCTTATTCCTTACTAATATTATTGTTTGGTCATCTCAATTTACAATGCATGCCCTTTAATTATCACATTAAGCCAACGATTTAGGGCAATAATTATTCTATAAAATGATGCATATGAATAGTATATTTTCCAATGAACTCCTAGTTAAACATATCATCAAATTTTCATTTCAATATGTAACTATCAATTCATAAAATCAATATCAATTTTTTTAATAAGTTAATTTAAACATGTTCTTAACTTAGATGTAAACAAAACTAGGTGTATTAAACTAGTAGAGGAATAGTATACGTGGTAACAAGGTCCATTATAGTCAAAAATTTTATTCTATTAATTTTTTTATTTGTCAAACCTAATCTTTTCTCTTCATAAATGTGCAATTAATCACATTAATTATCATCTTTAACCCGCGTGTCAAAACATCTGTTTCTTATTCCTCGAGTCCTTAATGCCACTGCCATTACCACTTCCTCCTTTTCCAGTTCCCATCAACAATTAAGATAATCATCCCGCATTCACGTAAGAGATTAATTTGCTCTGATACTAGTGAATGCAATGCTAAATTCATCAAAATGTTGAATTTTAATATGTGATGTAAATTTATATCCAAATTAGAAATCATAACGAATAGTGAATTTGAACTTCATAATTCATCGCCATATAACAAGAGAAATTATATTTTTTAAAGATCAAATTTTCAATATTTACGTAAGAAAATAAATAAAACATCTTTGGTTTTCATCATAATTACTATTATTAGGCTCATAATTAAGTCATAATTATAACTCAAGAATTAATTCTAAATATTACTTAGCACTAATACCATGGTATTTATTCATATAATCTTCTTGTCAAATGGAGTATGTGTAATTTATAACTAGTTAATCCAATCAACTTGTTAACTTTAGGTGTAAACAAATTAAGTTCACTAATTTGGTGGATTATGATCTACGTGGCAACAAGATCCATATAATTGTTAAAACAAAATTATTTTTTTCAGTTAAACATAATCTTTTCTCTTAGTAAATGTGCAATTATCCATACACTTATAACCTACACGTGTTGCATTGTCGTCACCACCACCACTATTTCGTTTGTCAAGTTTTCATCACATGCACAAAAATTACGTACACGTGTGGCTCAGACAGATTACGTTTTCAAGTTTGAAATCTTTTCATTCTCCTTCTTCCATCACCATAACCACCACCAGTAACACTTCCTCCTCCATCAAGTTCCCATCACATCCAAAAAAAACTTGCACGTACAGTTCTAGCCAATTATTCGAATCTTTTTTCAATTCTTCCAACCTTTCCACATCACACAAAATTCAAAAAAAAAATACCTTCGAAAGACCATAAAATTATGAAAATTATAAATACAAAATATAGCAAATTCAAACTAATAATTTGATACCATTAAAACTCAAATCACATACATATAGAACTCAAAACATTTTAGAAAAAAGCAACCCTAAAGATTTATTTAATTTTTCGATTTTGCTTTCAAGATCAAATTTTTCTTCGACATTAACATTTCTTCCCCCATATATATATATTAGTACTACTAATATTTCTCTTATCATCCTTTGTTACTGAAAATTAAAAGTAGGATTACACTAATTAAACAAGATTACAACTAATTAAGTAAAAGACATTTCAATAAACCATGCAAATTCTCTGATCATCAACTTCTGCAATTTCACATTTTCTCTGGCACAGGTGGAAAATTGAGGTCGATCTGAATGCCCTTAGTATCATTACCCATAAAATCAACCACTGATGAAGAATCTGACTCATTGATATCTCCTGTATCGGAACCCATGATTACGGATCCGAATCCATTAGTATGAAACATTTCACCACGATCAAGACCGCCAGTACCACCACGAGCATCAAGATTATTTTGAGTCTGGGAGGAAAAGAACTTACTTCCTAGACAGTACGAGGACCTGCCAAGGGTTAGATCCAATTGGAGCGATGATAATTCAACTATCACCAGTTCCTCAGGAACCTCCACCTTCTTCACCTTAGTCATTGCGGTAGATGATTCAATAGTACTCACCTCACTAGGACTTCGAGTCAAATCAACAGGAATTGGTAAGTTTGTTTTCGCCTTAACACCTCGAAACTCTATGGCTGTTGCATCATACGTCATCCCTGCCTCCACTACTGTATCAAATGTACCTAACCATACTTGGCATTTCCTATGTGGATCTCTTATCTCCACTGTGTATCTCCCCCATGGCCTCTTCCTTACTCCGCGGTAATGCACCTCTTTTTCTACTGTTGTTGCTGTCGCCGCCGTCGTACGTCTATGCCTACGTGCCATTTTTTGGGGAGGGGGACAGTAATGTGTTTTTTTTAGTATGACATAAAGTTATTTGAAGAAGTCATAAGGATGAGAGAAAGTATAGGAAGGAAAGGGCTGCTTAAATAGGAAAGTGGTGATGTAAGAAAATAAAAACTTAGTCAACAGAGGGAGTGGTTTGCTTGACTGATGTAATTGTGGGTCCACATGTGATGTGATAAGTTTATTGCTTAATTAAGAAATTTTTTGATAATAGTGTCTTAAATATTTACTTTCTTTATTCCTTTTTAATTGCTCATTTTTTTAGAGTCAAATAATATAAAATTTGATCAATGTTTTAAGATGTATTTTTAATTAAATTAAAATAAATTGTAATTTATAGTAATTCATGTAGCTTTTGAATATTTAAATTTTAATTTTAACATAATTAAATTAATCTAATCTATTTTAACTTCGAAACTTAGTCAAATTGACTCACGAAAAATGAAGGGAACAATTTAAAAGAAATGAAGGGAGTATAAATTTTACTCCTTCCGTTCTAATTTATATAAGCCACTTTGTCTAAACGCAGAGTTTAAAAAAGGAAGAAAGATTTATGAAATTTATGATCTATAATAAGTCATAAATGTTTGTGTGACTATGAATTATTTTACTAAGGATAATAAAAGGTATTTTAAAGTTAAATTGTTACTAAATACATAAGTATGTCATTTTTTGGGGGAATGACTAAAAATTATTGAAATGTAAATCATATAAATTGAGACAGAAGAAGTAATATTGATACTTATTATTTTTGGTTTGTTAAGTTTTAACTTTTGATTAATTGATATGTGCACATCCCCGAAAAATAGCAATTAAGAATAGAGAATGTATACTAAGAAAAAGATTTAATTTTTTCTGTGTTATATGACAAGATTAAAGGTCTTAAATAAAATGCAATATAATTACTTGAAACAAATATAAAGTAAAAAATATGTTTTAAATTTGAGTATATTATTTTTAAGCTCAGAAATATGGAGGAGAAAACATTTTCATTTTTTCCTCTAATTTTAAGAAAAAACACCAAATTAAGCAATAAATTAAAAATTATTTACCCGACATATAATTGAGTAATAAAAAATTAAAGGATGTAATTATTTGAGCTCGTAATAAATAATAATTGTCCTTTTTGCTACATGAAAATAGCTACATATAGTGTGTACATTATCATATACAATTCATTTAATTATGTATACTTATAATAGATTAAATCATCATAACAATTTAGATCCTACAAATAAAACATATTGTAAGGTATAATTATATTCAAAACAACTCAGTAAATAATAAATAACTCAATTTTTATAATGTCGTAAATGGTACTTATTTATCTTGATCATGTTGATCGATCAAATAATCTAAAACATAACTCAAATGAATGCTTTTTCGGGGGTTATATATCACAATTAGAGGTCTTAAATGAAATACAATATAATTACTTTGAAACAAATATGAAGGCGAAAATTAATTTTTAAAACTTGGGTTTATTTCTTTTTAGCTCAGAGATATGGAGGAAAAAGTACAATTCTCTTTTCTCATATTGTTGAATTAAGTGATGAAAAAAAGAATATATTTCTTTGAGATCATACTAATTAATAATAATTGTCGTTTACATTACGCGACAAATCGGCAATAGATTACATATTACTTGTGAATAATTGTCGTTTACGTTACACGACAAGCTGATAATAAAATACATATTATGTGCGAATATTTGTCGTTTACATTGCGCGACAATCTGACAATAGATTACATATAACGTGAAAATAATTTATTTTTTAACCTTACGTGATAAATCGATTATAAATTATATGTCACGTGTGATTCGTCGTATAAATTTGATTTAATTATGTACGCGTATAAAAGGTTCTTTCTTAAACATTTTCAATCATCCAACAAATAAAACTGACGTATAAGTAAAATTATATAGAACAATTAAAGGTCCTAAATAAAATGTAATATAATTACTTGAAACATATATGAAGGAGAAAATTAATTTTATAAATTTGAGGTTATTGCTTTTTAGCTCAGAAATATGGAGGAGAAAGTAATAAGTGATGAAACATAATATGTTTATTTGAGCTCGTACTAAATAATAATTATCGTTTACGTTATGTGACAAGTCGACGATAGATTACATTTTTCGTGTGGTTTGCTATATAAATTTAATTTAATTATGTACACTTATAAAAAGTTCAATCTCAATGATTTCAATCCCTTATAATTTATCCTTTTTATTAATCATAATCTTTTCTTAATGTATTTAATAAGCTATATATATATATATATATATGATCCGGGGGTCTATCAAAAATAATCTCTCTACTTCCTCGGAGGTAGTGGTATAGACTGCGTACATTCTACCCTCCCCAAACCCCACTATGTGAGGTAAGATTTCAGTAATTTAATTACCTCTGTCTCTTCCATATAATATTGAGTTAAGTACTTGAATATTTTTCTTTATGGAATCCAATCGTCTCTTAATCAAAGGATAGGAAGCTTTTCAGTTCTTCTATTGCTTTTCATCGTCCCTTCTCTTCTAGGAACTCTTGTTTCTCTTCATCCGCTTCAACTTCCTACAATTCTCCAAGTTCAAAACTCAAGGAAGAGATTAGTTTCTCTAATTTGTAGCAATCAATTGATGATTGGCAAATTCCCTGGCATCCTCAAGACCCAATTTACAAAGCTCCTTTCAGATGACGGTCTTTAATAAGTGACTATCATATTTCCACTACGAACAAACTATCCCTCTTGAATCAGATCATGAGGATATCAAGCTTCTTAACTCCAGTAATATCGAAAGATGTAAGCGTAAGAACGATTACATCCTTACCAAATTTTCTTATCAGGGAATTCTTGCAGGGAAGATAAGATGCTCTAAAAAAAGAAAGAAGAACCTCCACCTCCAAAAATTTCGACTCTTCCATCTCCAGAAGAGACCTCCAAAAATACTGTTATGCCAAAGCAAAAAACTTCAGTTGCACCAAAGCAACTACCAAATGTAGTAGCTGACACAAATCAGCCAAGATATCAAACGCCAATTGATTATGCCATGCCGGGATTACCATAATCTTTCATAATGCAATCAAGTACAAGTCTAATTTCAATGTTTAACACCAAGAAATGAGCTGATTTGCTCGACAAAGAAGACGAAGAGACTCAATTAGCTCAAACGGCGTTTGTTCCCTGAATAGAAGAAAATTTTAAACAATGGCGACTCCTCATAGGGAGAAGTAAAGATTATTATTCTTGTTTTTAACTTGCTATTATATGGTACTATCAGATCTTTAATATGAATGGTGAAACTTGACTTAATCTATTAGAATTAGAGAGATCTATTTTATAAATGGATTATTTTGAAGATAGTACTGTGATCTTTTAGATCTACACTGTAGGTTTTTTAACCTAAGCATTTATGGATGGAGGTGCCGGTAGAGACTTAGGAACATACAGATTATTTATAACCTTTGGACTATCCGACTAATGAACCTTTTATATAAATTAGATCTAGCTAAAACATATAGTATTGAGGCAAGATTTCACTAATTTAATTACTAGATCTAACTTTTCCATATAATGTTGAGTTAAGTACTTGAATATTTTTCTTTATGGAATCCAATGGTATCTTGATCCAAGGATAGGAAGCTTTTAATTTATTATTGTTGTTATTAATTGTTTATTGTTTAAATTCTTCTATGGCTTTCCGTCGTCCCTTCTCTTCTACTTCTAAGAACTTTTCATCCTCTTCATCCACTTCAACTTCCTATAATTCTCCAAATTCAAAACTCAAGGAAGAGATTAGTTTCTCTGATTTGCAGCAATCAATTGATGACTGACAAATTCCCAGAATCCTCAAGACCAAATTTATAAAGCTCCGTCCAGATGGCGGTCTCTAACAAGTGACTACCAAATTTCTATTATTGAACAAACTATCCCTCTTGAATCAGATCATGAGGATATCAAGATTCTCAACCCCAGGACTATCAAAAGATGTAAGTGTAAGTACGATTACCTCCATTTCGGCCTAGTCTAAATAGCAGCTAAACCTCTTTCTCGAGAAGGTTTAGATACATCTCTACTCCTTTCTCTTAGGGACTTTAGGTTCCTAGACTTAGATGATTTCTTAATAGGAATGGTCGAAACCAGTCTTTGTAATGGTCCAATTTATTTTGACTATTTTCTAAATTTTACCTTTTCCTTAAAGGATCTAAATATATTAGATTCTTTAACACTCAATGTTAAGACATCCAATTACAAAACCAAATCTGGATCTCCCCCAGTAGCAATCATTTATAGAGTTCATTATAAGGCCTTGAATACTAACTTTGGCTCCGGAGCTATGAAAAACAGCTACAAAGAAGAAACTATACTCTTCTAAACTGACCTTCTATGGTCTCACTTGTCAGTTCCCAAGTCGATCTCCTGGAATCAAGTATCCTTGCCCTAGAGTTGGACGTTGCAAGATGAAGCCCCAACAGACAAACCTGTGAATACTATAGTTTCTCAGATTCGACTGTTCTCCACAGGAACTGTTTCTATTTCTTTCTAGAGATCTCAAAGCCAACGGATCTCTGGCTCCTTATCTGTTCTCCCCGAGATACAGACGACTATGAATTCAGTTTCTTCATTTCCTTCTAGAATTGAGACCGTTAACTTCGAATGTAGAATTCCACAAGTAAATATTCTGTGGAAACACCTCCCACTGAGATCCATGATGATCCACCCCAATTTACAACTAACTCAGCCTTAGGCACAGAACTAGGGGTTTTAAGTCAAGATTTTCACATTGATAAGAAAACTCTTGGAACAGAATTTTATTCAAGAAAATATTTTAAAATGGAACTAGTTTTTTTACTAATTTCACGAAAGATGAGAGAAAAATATTCGAGAACTTTATTATGAATTTCTAAATTTTGTTCAAAACAAATTAATTTCTTTGAATGGTTTGAGGCTTATGCTGAATATCATTAATTAGATTTTTCTTTTTCTAAATCAATCAATGTTTAAAAAGTATGGAAAATAATAAATGGCATGGACGTCACCGCTGAACTTCCTCCCTCATAACATTTTTACAATTTCTCATGCCAATAGCTCAATCGTTGCTTCATCTTTCAAAAGAAAGGCTGAAAACGAACCAGTTACTGGCAAAGACATTAAAAGTCTTTTCGAACAAAATAACTATACCAATAAGTATCTTCATACACTTGGTGAATACTTGACTTTAAAACCATCTCTAGCTCTTAAGTCAGAGGCGACTACCTCATCCTCTCCTTTATTTAAGCCTTATGTGATTCCTAAGACTTTCACTAGGGAAATCCAAATGCATAGTTCAAAGTCTTTCCCACTGCTATCTGACCTTCAGCAGAGGATCATCCAAATTGAAAAATCCCTCCACCTAGACATTCCTTAGACACCAAGTGTTGGATCATCTTCTACAGTTAGGGTTCTCCAACAGGATAGTTAAGATGACAGCCAACCATAGGAAGAACCTCCTCTTGAAATATCTCCTATCAAAACTAAATCTTCCAATTGGTGAAAGCCACAAAAACTTTGTTAGCCTAGAGCTACTCCTCCAGATGTAGCATTGAAGAAAGAACCAATGTTATGCAAAATAACTACAATGCCAATAATATCTATGAATGAAACATAGATGGTTATTCTGAGTATAACATCCTGTCCAAACTTCAACAGATGACAGTGGTTTCCACTGCTTATAGAATTGCCCACAACTGCTCTATCAACTCATTAACCATGTCCTAGTAGCTGGGTTCACTGGCCATCTTAAAGGATGGTGGGATACCCATCTTAGTGAGGAAGATAAACAAAGTATCTTCCAAAATATCTATGTAGACTCCGTAGGAAACCTATTCTTAGGGATGAAGAAACCATTCTGTATTTCACAAATACATTGATTTATACTATTTTCAAAACCTTCATCGGTAGTTCAGGTATCTTTAGAGAAAGAACCTCTAAAGTACTTAAAAATCTTAAGTGTAAAACTCTTTTTGATTTTAGGTGGTACAAAGATGTTTTTCTTGTGAGGATCTATAAAACACGTAATGGGAACCTCCCATATTGGAATGAAAAATTCCTGGATGGATTGCCTAAGTCCCTTAGAGACTTAGTCAAAGAAGACTTTCAAAACCAATACTCCAACGAGATCATTCCATATGAGCAAATCACTTATGGTCAGGTCACAAGCCTAGTTCAACAAATTGCCTTACAAATCTATCAACAAGATAAGATATTAAGGCAACTCGCTAAAGATAGGGCTCAAACCCGTCGAGATTTAGGAAGTTTCTGTGAACTATTTGGCCTCACCTCTTGTAGGAAGATGGCTTATAGAAAAACAACCTCAAAAAGGGAAGTTTCTAATATCAAACATAATTTTTCCCAAAAGTCAAAACCGTCCCATCCTAAACGGAACTTTACGGTAACACCAACTCTTCTCGCCCCCAATTGTGGCAAATATTATAGTTGTGGCCAGCCTGGTCATATTGATAAATATTGTAAATTGTCTAAAAAGTTTAGAAACCTCAACCTTGATGATTCTATCCTTAGCCAAATCCAACACCTCTTGTTAGAAGAAAGTGGAAATTCAGATAGTGCTAATGACGAATTTGATTAGGAATTCAACCAAATCCAAAATGATGACTTGGAATCTACCCAGTCTGATCAAGAAGACCAACCAAAGATTAATGTTCTAATAAAAGAACAAGATCTCCTCTTAGACATGATTAGCAATTTATAATATTTCAATCAAAAGAAGTATTATTTAGACCAATTATGAAAGACCCTAGTTAAGCATTCTACATCTTCATCTACTGTATTTTCTCATCCCCAGATTACAAATACTTACAACATCACTAATGTCCTGAAGTGGTTTTCTTCTAGTAAACCTAGGTTAGTAACTTTTCAAGGCCTCTAATCTAAGATAGTACTCCTTTAAGAGGAAATTAGACAAATCAAAGTAAGACAAGACTTAGATCGCCTTGTCCTCCAATAATTCTCTATGAAGGTTGGACAGTCTCAGTCGGTAGATGTCACTGACCAATTGGATCAGAATATTGAAGAGGGAGATTTCCTTATTCAGTACATTCCAAGGATTACCATCAGAAGATGGCACACTCGAATAACCTTGGTGATGAACAAATCATTTGTCCTAGATATCATTGCCTTGTTTGATACAAGTGCAAACCTCATTTGTGTCCAAGAAGGACTTATCCCTACTAAGTACTTCTAAAAATCTGCGGAAGCCCTTAGGGCTACAAATGGTAGTAAACTAAGAATAAGTTACAAACTTTTCGATGTCAAAATATGAAATTCCCTAGGAAATTCACTTTTGTCATCCTCTACTTCCTCTGTTCTAGTAAAGGATATAACCAGTCCTGTAATGCTAAGCACCCTCTTTATTGAAACTTTAATTCCTTTCAAGGTTTACTCATACGAGAATAACTATTGAGGCCAACAATATGTTTCTCCCATTTGAAAAAGAGCTTTGCGCTTACCTACCCATAATATTTTGGAATCATAAAAAACATATGGCCAGGCTTCCTGACGAGCCTGACTTTGATGCAAAAACCATTCCTACCAAAGCTTGTCCAATTCCAATGAATCATAAGCTGAGAATCTACGATCAGACAAAAATCAATGATCTTCTAAAAAAAAAGATCATCTCACCAAGTAAATCTCCTTGGAGTTGTGTTGCCTTCTATGTCATTAAAAGTTTCAAAATTGAACGAGGAGCCCCTCATGTGGTTATCAACTACAAACCTCACAATTCTGACCTCCGATGGATTAGATATCCTATTCCTAATAAAAAGGATCTTCTCCAACGGCTTTATGCTGCTATAATTTTTTCCAAGTTTGATCTAAATTCAGGGTTTTGGAAAATCCAAATTAATCCAAGAGATTGTTATAAAATTGTTTTTACAGTACAATTTGGGCTATATAAATGGAACATAATGCCCTTTGGCCTAAAAAATGCTCCTTTCGAATTTCAAAAAATAATGAATAGAATTTTAATTGTTTTTCAAAATTCATTCACGTGTATATTGATGATGTTTTAGTATTTTCCACCAGCATTGATCAACATTTTAAATATTTACGTGTCTTCTTTAATATCATCAAAGATAATGGCTTAGTTTTGTCCAAAACCAAGTATAGTCTTTTTTAGGTCGATATCAGATTTCTCGATCAAAAAATTTGCAATGGTACTGTTACCCCAATTCAAAGATCCATCAAATTTGCTGACAAATTTCTCGATCAAATTCTTGATAAAACTCAACTTCAACGATTTTTAAGATGCGTTAATTATACAGCAGATTTTATTCCCGGGCTAAACAATCTGTTGAAACCTTTCCACGATAGGTTGAAAAAGCCTCCTCCTCCATGGACTCAAATTCATACCAATGTAGTTAAAGAAATCAAATTAAAGGCAAAAGACCTCCCTTGCATATCTCTCCGCGATCCCTCTACATTCAAAATAGTTGAAACAGATGCATAAGACATAGTCTATGGGGACATTTTAATACAAAAGAAACATGACAAAGAATAGTTGCATTTTCATCCAAACATTGGAATAAAGCTCAACAAAATTATGCTACTATCAAAAAAGAAATTTTAGCAACTGTGTTATGCATTTCCAAATTTCAAGCTGATTTGTTAAATCAAAGTTTTTTACTAAGGATTGATTGTAAAGCGGTGAAATCTGTTTTGCAAAAAGATGTAAAGAACCTTGACTCTAAACATATATTTGCTAGATTACAAGCAATTTTATATGTTTTTTTATTTTGATATTGAATATATCAAAGGGATCTCTAACTTTATACCAGATTTTCTTACCAGGAAATTCTAGCAGGGAAGATAAGATGCCCAGATAAAATATCAAAGGACCTCCACCTCCACAAATTCCAACTCTTCCATCTCCGGAAGAGACCACCAAAAAAGTTGTTACACCACAACAAAAAACTTCAGTTGCGCCAAACCAACTTCCAAATATAGTAGCTGACACAAATCAACTAATATGTCAAACCTCAGCTGATTATGCCATGCCAGGATTACCATAATCTTTCATAATACAATAAAGTACAAATCCAATTTCAATTTCCAACACCAAGAAATGGGCTGATTTGGTCAACGAAGAAGACGAAGAGACTCAATTAGCTCAAACAGTGTCTATCCCTGGACAAAAGAAATTTTTAAATAATGGTGCCTACTTATGGGTCTTAAAGATCTACCCAGAATGTCTGGTGCCAACAGAAGGGATTATTTGAGAGATTTTCGGATCTTTCAAAACATGTGTTCGCAAGCGGAGGCCTCAAGCCACGCATCGTCTTATTTTGTGGTTGCTATGAGCACCCTAAAAAATCCAGTGGATGTAGCAAACCCCATTAATTTTTCCTTTAACTTTCCACAAAATGATTCGAATATTTATCCTGTACAAACTAAAACAATTTCCTCACCTACCCCCCAATCAATTTCTTCAAGTAAAGGATCCTCCTCAAATGATCCGACATATTTAAAAAATGATAGTGTTTTACTAATAATCCAAGTTAAAGTTGAGTATTGGCACTCCAACCTCCAAGAGGTAGCTAAGCAAATACTCAGCCCTACAACAAATTTTATCCAAAAAACTCCTTCCCATACCTAGAAGTTTTATGAATTCATACTAACAGACACCAAATTCAGTTTGCTCAAACCCCACAAAGACAAACAAACCCAGTCTTATGTTACCCATACCACATTGTGGATTAACAAAATAATCTTACCATAAGAGTGGGGTACGCATCCTGCAAAATATCGAAAGCTTACTGAGGCTTTTGAACCCCAATATTACAATTATTTTGATTATCAAAGAGCATGGATGAATGCATTCACATTCCAAAATAAAACTAACAAACATTCTTGATTTTTACTCTAGGAAAAACAACTAGCTTCAGAATTCTCCAGTGGTTTCTACACCAATGGTGGCCAAGTTTTGGCCACACCTTTGAGATCCTCCCCCCAGTCTGATAAGGATACAAATATTTTACCCAAAGATTTCATGATGACCATCAAATTTCTTTTCTTTTACAGTTTTTCCACAAGTTTAATATTCTTTGGATATTCCGTGGAAATTTGCCTTTCATAAACCAGAGGGGCACAAAGGACTTTCATGGTTAGCCCTCTAGGGCTATTGCAAATGATACAAGAATTGGGATCCGACGGAAGCTTACGTATCGGAAGTGAAAAAGTTGTATCAGATACCAAGTACATGAATATGAACCCCCTAAAATATAGAGGGAAATACGGGAAAAGAGGATAAGGAAATGAAGCAAGTTATTAATGACATAATAAATTAGGCGATAGGATCGACCATATGCTAATGATGCAACTAATTAAATAAAATAAAGAAAGAAAACAAAATATGAAAATTGAATTTTGATATTAATATCAAAAATAAATTTGAAAATTACAAATAGAGAGAGAGAGAAAACTCTAGCCAAGTATTATAGAGAGAGCTTCTTCCAAAGAAAATAATGTGTTCTCCTCAAGAAGAGGATTATGATATTTATAGCCAAAATATGCTATAGTAAGAGTGCTACAATAGCACTTTTAATTATTGCTACAGTGTTGCTACAGTGATCTACAATAACATCCACCATAATTGAGCTATAGTAACATTGACTATAAGTTTTCAGCAATTGGTTGTTGATGTCATACATGACATTAATGTTTTGATGACTCCTTGATGATGTAAATTTGATGTCGAATTGACTGGACATCTTCTTCATCATCCGTGTTTGATTTTTGTAGTTGAAAATTGATTGTTGGAAATTTCAGCTTTAATTTGTTGGAGAATTTTTTTCATTTATTGAATGAAATCTCCTCGGCTACCTGACTTAGCCAATTGTGTGGTTGCAATTGATTTTTGTTGTAGAAATGAGATTTGGGCGGCGTCTGTTAGGGTCAAACATACAGGATTGCGTAGGAACCATTTTTATACTTTTGGTACATAAGCTTTCGTCGGATCCCAATTCTTATACTATTTGCAATAGACCTGGAGGGCTAACCATGGAAGTCCTTTGTGCCCCTTTGGTTTATGAAAGGTAAAATTCCATGAAATATCCAAGGAATATGGAAGTTTTGGGAAAATTGTAAAAGCAAAGGAATTTGATGATCATCATGAAATCTTTGGGTATAATATTTGTATCCTTTCTGGACTGGGGGAGGAAGGATCTCAAAGGTGTGGCCAAAAATTGGCCACCATTGGTGTAGAAACCAACTGGAGGAATTTTGAAGCTAGTTACTTTCCCCAGAGTACAAACCAAGAATGTTTGTTATTTTTATTTTGGAAGGTGAATGCATTCATCCAAGCTCTTTGATAATCAAAATAATTATAATAATAAGGGTCAAAAGCCTCAGTAAGCTTTCGATATTTTGCAGGATGTGTACCCCACTCTTTTAGTGAGATGATTTTGGTAATCCACACCGTGGTATGGGTAACATAAGACTGGGTTTGTTTGTCTTTGTGGGGTTTAAACAAATAGGTTTTTGTGTCTATTAGTATGGATTCATAAAACTTCTGGGTATGGGCAGGAGTTTTTTGGATAAAATTTGCTGTCGGGCTAAGTATTTGATTAGCTACCTCTTGGAGGTTGGAGTGCCAATACTCAACTTCAATTTAGATTATTGATAAAACACTATCATTTTTAAAATATGTCGGATCATCTGAGGAGGATCCTTTACTGGATGAAATTGTCTATGGGGTAGGTGAGGACATTATTTTAGTTTGTATAGGACAAATATTTGAATCATTTTGTGGAAAGTTAAAAGGAAAAATTAATGGGGTTTTTACCTCCACTGGATTTTTTATGGTGCCCTTAGCAACCACAGTATGAGATGATGTGTGGATTGAGGCCTCCACTTGCGAACACATGTTTTGGAAGATCTGAAAATCTCTTAGATAATCCCTCTGTTGGCACATGACATGCTGGGTAGGTCATTAAGATCCATAAGTTGGCCCCATTATTTAAAATTTTCTTCTTTCCGGAGGATAGACATTGTTTGAGATAATTGAGTCTCTTCGTCTTCTTCGTCAACCAAATCAACACATTTCTTGGTGTTGGAAATTGAAATTGGATTTGTTCTTGATTGCATTATGAAAAATTATGGTAATCCCGGCGTGCCATAATCAGCTGAGGTTTGATATCTGGGCTGATTTGTGTCAGCTACTACATTTGGAAGTTGCTTTGGTGGAACTAAAGTTTTCTGCTATGGTGTAACAACTTTTTTGGTGGTCTCTTCAGGAGATGGAAGGGCCAGAATTTATGGAAGGGGAAGTTTTTTTTTCTAGGCATCTTATCTTCCCTGCAAGAATTCCCTGGTAAGAAAATCTGGTAAAGAGTTGGAGCTCCCTTTGATATATTCAATATCAAAATAAAAAACAGATAAAATTTCCTGCGATCTAACAAATATATGTTTAGAGGGAAGGTTTTATACATCATTTTGTAAAATAGATTTCACTGTTTTACAATCAATCCTTGGTAATTTTTTTTGTTTTAACAAATTGGCTTGAAATTTGGAAATGCATAACACAGTTGCTAAAATTTCTTTTTTGATAGTAGGATAATTTTGCTGAGCTTTATTCCAATATTTGGATGCAAATGCAACTATATATTCTTTATCATATTTCTTTTGTTTTAAAATAGAACCATAGCCTATGTAAGATGCATCTATTTCAACTATTTTGAATGCAGAGGGATTGGGGAGGGATAGGCAAGGGAGGTGTTTTGCCTTTAATTTGATTTCTTTGACTACATTGCCATGAATTTGAGTCCATGGAGGAGGAGGCTTTTTCAACCTGTCGTGGAGAGGTTTCAACAGATTGATGAGCCTGGGAATAAAATCTACTATATTATTAACGCATCCTAGAAATCGTTGAAGTTGAGTTTTATCAAGAATTTGATCGAAAAATTTGTCAGAGAATTGGATGGACCTTTGAATTGGGGTAGCAGTACCTTCACAATTTTTTTGGCCGAGGAATCTGATATCGACTTGAAAAAGACTATACTTAGTTTTGAACAAAACTAAGCCATTATCTTTGATGATATTAAACAAGACACGTAAATATTTAAAATGTTGATCAATGCTGGTGGAAAATACTAAAACATCATCAATATACACGAGAATGAATTTTGATAAAGGATTAAAAATGTCATTCATTATTTTTTGAAATTTGAAAGGAGCATTTTTAAGCCAAAAGGCATTACGTTCTATTCATATTTCCCAAATGGTACTGTAAAAGTAGTTTTATAACGATCTCTTGGATCAATTTGGATTTTCCAAAATCCTGATTTTAGATCAAACTTGGAAAAAATTGTAGCAGCATAAAGCCGTTGGAGAAGATCCTTTTTATTAGGAATAGGATATCAATCCATCGGAGGACGGAATTGAGAGTTTTGTAGTTGATAACCAAACGCGGGGCTCCTCGTTCGATTTTGGAACTTCTATTGACATAGAAGGCGGCACAACTCCAAGGAGATTTACTTGGTGATATGATTTATTTTTGGAGAAGATCATTGATTTCCATTTGACAATGGATTGTCAGCTCATGATTTATTTGAATTGGACGAGCTTTGTTAGCAATGGTTTTTTCATCAAAGTAAGGCTCGTAAGGAAGCCTGACCATATGCTTTTTGCAATTCCAAAATGTTGTGGGCAGGTTAGCGCAAAGCTCTTTTTCAATCTTTATTTCTAAGGCCCTGACCTTAAATTGAAGAGAAGGTTCCTGAAGTTGTTTCTCCAGTCTTCGGAATGCAATTTCTTCTTTGAGAAAATTACTTTGTGCCTCTTTGTTTTTTATAGAGGATAAAATTTTCTGAATGGGCAGTTTGTCAAATGGGAGAAACATATTGTTGGCCTCAATAGTTATTCCCATATGAGTAACCTTGAAAGGAATTAAAGTTTTATTAAAGAGGGTTCCTAGTATTATAGGACTCATTATATCCTTTATAAGAACAAAGGAAGTAGAGGATGACAAAATCAAATTTCCTAGGGAATTTTGTATTTCGACATCAGAAAGTTTGGAACTTATTCTTAGTTTACTATCATTTGCAGCCCTAAGGGCTTCCGCAAATTTTTCGAAGTACTTAGTAGGGATAAGTCCTTGTTGGACACAATTGAAGTCTGGACTTGTATCAAACAAGGCAATGATATCTAGGACAAATGATTTGTTGATAACCAAGGTTATCCAAGTGTGCTATCTTCTGATGGTAATCCTTGAAATGTATTGAACAAGGAAATCTCCCTCTTTAATATTCCAATCTAATGGGTTAGTGACGTCTTCCAACTAAGATTGTTTAGCCTTCGTAGAGAATTTGTTGGAGGACAAGGATATCTATGTCTTGTCTTGCTTTGATTTGTCTAATTTCCTCTTTAAGGAGTACTATCTCAGATTGGAGGTCTTGAATAGTTCCTACCCTAGGTTTACTAGAAGGAAACCACTTTAGGACGTCAGTGATATTGTAAGTATTTGTAATCTAGGGATGAGAAAATACACTAGATGAAGATGTAGAATGCTAGTCTAGGGCCTTTTTGAATTGGTCTAAATAATATTTCTTTTGATCGAAATTTTGTAAATTGCTACTTTTGTCTAGGAGGAGATCTTGTTCTTTTGTTAGAACATTAATCTTTTGTTGGTATTCTTGACCAGACTAGGAAGATTCCAAGTCATTATTTTAGATTTGGTTGAATTCCTGATCAAATTCGTCATTAGTACTATTTGAATCTCCGCTTTCTTCTAATAAGAGGTGTTGGATTTGGCTAAGAACAGAATCATCAAGGTTGAGTGTCACACCCCTTTTTTAACTTTAAAAATATTAATTTTAAGTTTGAAAGAGTTTTATTATTAAAGTGACAAAAATGAAGATTTGTTTAGAAAAAGGATTATTTACACATTTTTTTATTCAGAGTCGCCACTTGACATGATTCGGTGTGCCAATTCACCTTTGGAAAATCCTTTTCGAAATGATTTGATTCTTTAAAACTAGTTTGCGAACAATGATTCTGGCTAAGGAATTCTGTTGACCGAGGGAAAGGTGTTAGGCACCCCTCAATCCCGTGATTTGACCACGGTCACTTGGTGGAGCATATCGGCTAATTTGACATTACAAATGTATAAACCACACAAAACAATCAATCAAAAAAATAAAACAAAACAAGTCCAAAATATAGTGTTCAATCCAATTATACAGTCCGAAATGAAAATGCGAAAAATCTAAATCCTATTGTAAACTAATCCTAATACTACGCTCCAATGCCTTACCTGATGCCTCTGGCCTTGATCACGAGCCTCCTTTGTGTACATGATACTTCGGGGCATTCCCTGGTGAATAAGTCGATTCCCTAGGGGCATTCCTCGAAAAATAAATACAATTTCAATTTCATGAGATAAACTAGAAAAGTATTGAACATATTCAACATTCCACTCATTCAATCCAACATCATTCCTAAATTCGCCTACCCGAACTTAAACTTTTGCCTATTCATTCGATGGCCCAATCATGATACTGTCACATTCAACCTTTAATTTGTTCCAAAATAACCAACGACAATAAATCAAGACTAAACAATATTCATTTTATCAATTCCTATCATCCAACCCCATATATTCCTTTTTAACATCAAATTTCAACAAATTCAAGATTACTATTTCAAAAATACACACCTATCTATTCAAAGAAGTAGAGCAAAACAAATAATTATCACCCAATATTCAACCAAATCTCACACAAATTAAACACATATGGCGAACTAAAATTAGAGGAGATAGAATTGGACCTTTCGATGACTGATTTTCGTCGATAATAATATTTAAGAAAATCCGAACTTGGAACCTCGAATAAAATAACCTCAACCACATGAATCCAACTCGGTATAGAAGAATTTGAAATCTCAAAGATGATCGAGACGGATGGAAAAACTCAGATCCCAGAATAGGAACAAGAACCGATGAATCCTAAAGCCCGATTTATATGAGGAAACCCAGAACTCCAATATGCGATGGAAAACCAAAAAGAAAATAGTGTAGCCTGAGCTCCGATGAGCTATCAGTGACCAAAAATCAATGGAAATAGGGCAAATTCCAGTGAGACCTTGGTGTTTTCTGACCAAAACCGCCTATTTCATTGTTTCTCATCGAATCTTTGTCGATCACCCTCCATTATCTCATTTTTCCTCTAATAAATGGAAAAAATGGATCTCTCTGTACTGTCCATTTTCATGGTGCGTGATTGTTCAATTTGTGTGTAAATATGGTGTCTGTTTATTGTCGATCCAAGAAGAGAAAAGAAAAATGGATGATGGATGATGATCTTTGATTTTTGTTATCTGGTGTTATTCCTATCCCCCTTTGATTTGTGAGATATATGTTCATATATCCTCATTTTTGTAATTGTTATGGAAAAGAAAAGATAAGAAAAATGTGAGTGGGGTGAGCAGTAGGGTGAGTGGGTAGGTGTATGGGGTGGGGTAGCTTAGTAGGATGAGGTATAAAGTTGGTTAGGATAAGGTTGTTATTTTTTTATTTTGTGGAGTATGATCACATGGATGAGGACACGTGGTAAGGTGATCTAAAAATGGTTAAAATCAATGTTGGGAGGGACAAAATTAGGTGTCTACAGCATGCCCTCTTTGAATGTAAACATGAAGTGTTTTCAGATAAAGAAGTAGACAACGATACAAAATTTTGTCCTGACCATTATTCAACAAGAATGAAATAGAAGGAAGGAGGGAAACAAAGTCTTGACTTTGGAAGTCATACTCATCCCTAGTTATGAGGGAATCAAGTCACAGGTATCCCCAAAGACTGAAAAAACAGGGACTCTACCGAGTTGGAGAGTCGAGCGAGGTTCTGTCGAGGTTCTGGTCCACAGCTCTATTATTTCATCAAAAATAAAATTTATAAGTTAAAACATAAATGAAATTACAAAATCCTATCTATGCAACTTTTTTTGGACTCTTGACTTGTGTTTCATCACCCTATTCTTCAGGCGGGCTCTTGACTTGCAATTTTTTAACTTGTTACTTGGCTGTCAATTGCTTTGTCTTGTTGCTTGACTTTCAATTTCTTTATCCTGTTCTCCAGGTGATCGCCCGACTTGCAATTTCATCAAATTCTAATTTCATCACCCTGTTCTTTAGGCGGGCTCCTGACTTACAATTTTCTCAACTTCCAATTTCATCACCCTGTTCTTCAGGTAGGCTTCTGAAAACAAAATCAAAACTAGAACGAAAATTATCCTAAACCAAGATTAAGATAAGGAAAGATTTCTTTTTTCTGAAAGTAATGTCTCATTTTTCTGGAATGTCCAGAACAAAAGGTAAAGTCCCATTTTTCAGGAGGGTCCTGAACAAAAAGTAAAGCCCATTTTTCAGGAGGGTACTGAATAGAAAGTAAAATTCCATTTTTCAGGAGGGTCCTGAACAGAAAGTAAATTCCATTTTCCAGGAGGGTCCTGAACGGAAAGTAAAATCTCATTTTTCAGGAGGGTCCTGGACAAAAAGTAAAATTCTATTTTTTACAAGGATCCTAAACAAAAAGTAAAATTTCATTTTCCACGAGGGTCCTGAACGAAAAGTCTGATCCCATTTTCCAGGAGGGTCCTGAATGGAAAGTATGATCCCATTTTTCAGGAGGGTCCTGAACGGAAAGTATAATCCCATTTTCTAGGAGGGTCCTGAACGGAAAGTAAAATCTCATTTTCCAGGAGGGTCCTGAACGGAAAGTAAAATCTCATTTTTTTGGAGGGTCCTGAACGAAAAGTAAAATCCCATTTTTCAGGAGGGTCCCGAACAGAAAGTAAAATCCCATTTTCTAGAAGGGTCTTGAACAGAAAGTAAAATCCCATTTTTCAGGAGGGTCCTGAAAAGGAAGTAAAATCCCATTTTCCAGGAGGGTCCTTAACAGAAAGTAAATTTCCATTTTCCAGGAGGGTCCTAAACAGAAAGTAAAATCCCATTTTCCAGGAGGGTCCTGGACAGAAAGTAAAATCCCATTTTTTAGGAGGGTCCTGAACAGAAAGTAAAATCCTATTTTCCAGGAGGGTCCTGAACAGAAAGTAAAATCCTATTTTCCAGGAGGGTCCTGAACAGAAAGTAAAATCCCATTTTCCAGAAGGGTCCGGAGCATTAAGTAAAATCCCATTTTCTAGGAGGGTCCTAAGTATGAAGTAAATTTTCATTTTCCAGGAGGGTCCTGAACATAAAATAAATTCTCATTTTTCAGAAGGGTCCTGAACAGTATATAAATTCCACGGATGTGCATTTCCAATGGTAGCTAAATTAAGTGAAGTGAATTTGCCCCTGTTTCAAAAAATAAATTTTTTAGTTAAAAACTTAGTGGTGGCTTGCTGGCACTTGACCCTACTTTGTCGTGTCATTGATCCAAACTCAAATTATTAAGAGTGACTCCAAAATAAACACAGTATTTCTGCTTTGTCATGCTTCTCAGATAAATCCTTTAAACCTTGGTATTTCCATGAGTTCCCAAGCTTTTCTGTTGACAAAACTTTCTGCATGCCTTATTCAACTCACAATCATGTCTGTTTCATATGCTGGACTTGTCTTGCTTTGTGCAATTGAAGAAGCTGGTAGCCAGTTTTGAAATCTTTTCTCAACTATTTTGTTAGGGACTTGACTGAAAGACAGGAGAAAAATGATAATGATTTTTTTTATTATTTGGATAACTGACTCAAGAAAATAAAAATATAACTAAAGAGAAGAAAAAAATGACAATGAATGTCCCCATTGAAAAAGATGAAAGAAAAGTTTATCTGAAAATGAAAGTCATGTCTATTGATTATGACATGCATATCAGATTAGATTGCCTAATCTTTCCATCCAAAACTTTCTACCAATTGCTGTTGAGTGAATGACCTCGAAATTGAGTTGCTTCCTTAGGTCAATTGTATTTAAGACATCATTTGACTAGTGATAACTTGAAGGATTTTTGCCAACAAGACTCTCTCATTTTCTTTCAGCTCACCATCGCCTTATGGTGTCCGTGAGTTATTTTACCAATGAGATTATCTTATTTTTATTTCTTTGAACTCACAGTCGTCTTATGGTGACCGTGAGGATTTTCACCGATAAGACTCTCTCATTTTTATCTCTCTGAATTGACCACCGACTTACGGTGACCATGAGGGTTTTCATCAATAAGACTCTCTCATTTTTATTTCTCTCTTGATTTCTTATGCTGAGAAAGACAAGTAGTTCCCAAATGCATCATCATATCTCTTGCATGCTTAGCCTTAGCATTCTCAAAGATTGATCTAAAGGTCTTTCTTTGGTTATAACTTGGCTTTTGGATAGGGTTAAAAGGGAAGGATGAAATGCGGCCTAAACGATACTTGAAGTGGAGTAGGACTTACAAGTTTTGGAATCAATTCAAATAATGAGGATTAACCCCTTCCCCAGTTTCTTTGGCTGGATGACTCTAAATTGTTTATTTAGTTGAACCGAGCCCAAAGTAGGGCAGCCTACGTATCTCACCCCCAAAAGAGGAGAATCGGTCACTCGTAGTTCTGGCAGCTTATACTTTCGCTTAATTCTGGTCTCTTTTCTCTTTTATTAACTCTTTTTCTCTTTGAAACTTTTCCGACTCTATTTTTCTTGAGACTTTCTCTTTACTTTGTTTTTGGACGTATTTTCTTTTTTTTTTTAAAATTTTTTTTCCGACTCTATTGTTTTGCTTGCCACTTTTCTTTTGAGCTTTGCTGACTCTATCTTGATTCCAAAAGAGGTGTATGAAAGAAAATAATACTAAGACTCAAATGGGGTAAACAAAGGATGACAAAATATTTCAATAGTGGAATGAAATGCCTTCGTCATATCAATCCTTGAATATGCTTGTACATAGCATGCAATGTGAAAGTGAAAGATGAAGATCATTTGTGATACTTTTTATAGTACTAACTTTAACTGATCTTGTGCGACGCTACTTCTTTAGGAAACTCTACCTTTGTTGTACATTCCTCATATCGAATGACTCATTCTTTCGTGGAGCTGATTTTCTATTCCATTTGATGTAGGATGACACATCCACTACTTGACCAAATTAAGACATCTCTTTCAATTGATGACTAAGTTATTCATGTGATTCTCAAAATAATTTCCTTAATTTTCAGAAAAGGCTTCAACTAGTCACCAAATGTCTCAGCATTCTACCTATTTTCTAAGATGCTCTCTTTTTCTAAATTTAACCCTCTGATTCAATGTTCATGCTTAAACTAAATTTTCAAATGTTATTGAAAATTCCGTTAGCATGTCATATCACTAGAGTCAACATAAAATGTAATGTGGAAAGAAAACAAACAAAAACATATTTAAAACACAAAGAAAAAAGGGGCACTCCATTTCATTAAAATAAAAGATAGAAAGGTTTGAACATAACGACAAAGGAACAAAACAAGATAGATCCCGAACTAAAACCCTGAAATAATTTGGATAATAGAAAAGAAGACAAAACAAACTACCAGACCTAGGGAGAGGGGTGACTTCTCAATTGCTCAGCCTGATGACTTAGCCACTGGTTCACATATCAACATGACTATAACTTTCCTCAGTGTCAATGTTCAGCACCATAGTTGATCCATCTTGAATAATCTTTTCAATTTCTCTTTTCAAATCTCGACAATCTTCAATACTATGACCCTGAATATCAGAATGATACGCATATCATATATTAGGATCAAAATTTATTGAATGCCGATTAAGAGTGCACCCAAGAAGAGGAGTGATCATGCCTCATTGTACCAATCTCTAAAATAAACTGGCATACGACTCTCCAATTGGTGTAAAACTATCTCTCAATTTCTGCCTCATTTCATTGTTTAATTTGGATGGAACATCGGGCCTATAAATGCTTTGGTATGTTTGCGGAATTGGAGTATGATTTTGAGGAGTTGATGTGTGCCATTGTGGGTAAGGAAGGAGTTGAACATATGGTTGTGCGCAATATACTAGATATGGAGGTGGAGAAATAAAGTAAATGGATTTTGGGAGTGATTATGGAGAGCTTGGGTATGAACTTGGGCTTTAGACTGACAGCAATGACGACGTCGTCTTCTTGGATGTGCCCGTTCTCCAACTAAAATAACAGTGTCATCTTTCTCATTCTTCTTCCCTCCAGGTTCCCTTAATTGATGGCAATATTGTAGCAAATATTTTACGAATTCCTCATGTCCAACTTGCTCCCTAAGTTTCAATATATCAAGGATTGGATGGCAGTTAACACTTGAAGACATTCCCTAGTCTTTATATGAAACATCTTCTTTACCCATGGGTCCTAGGGAGCTTTTCCTAGTATTTTCTGCACTCTTCATTTTTCTAACCATTTTCTCTAGCTCTTCTGGCAAGATAGACTTCTTGTTAAGAAATTTTGGTGTCCAATTAACATATATGTGGGCTCGGGAGTATAGAAATGATCATTGAGAGTATTGAACAAGTGTCTACTTGTAGATTGGGGCAACACAACTAGTCGATTGATAGCCAAAGTGGAAACCTCAACAGAAGGTTGAGCAACAAAAATACAGGCAGTATGTGGTGCTGTTAATGCAGCAGGCTTATACTGAGAAGCTATAGGAAGAGCGACAGAAGCATTAGGATGCTTTTCGCTTTAAAGGAATTCTAATTCATGTTGTAGTGCATCAACAAAAATAAGAAACTGACTTTGCGATTTTGATGGAAGGCTCAAGTTATTTGCAGGGTCAATAGTGGGGAATGGAGAAGGAGGTAGCCCACTAGCCCAAGCTCGGTGCATTTCATTCATTTGTCGTATTAGTCTCCTAATCTCTTGCTTTAAACTCTTATTTTCTTGACTCTTTGTTTGATCCATGATGTCACTCTCTATATCCTTGTTAGACACAACTAAACCTTCTTCAGATTTGGTCTGATGTGAAGGACCATCCACAATGCCACAAACCAACCACCTTAAACTAACTGAACAAGAGGTAACAAAAGTGTTAGAGTTCAACATTTTTTCAAAACCTCTTTTTCTTCCTTTTCTTTTTGAAAAGATCACCGAACCTAAGAAGGGAGCCTACGTATCTCACTCCCAAGAGAGGAGAATTAGGTGTGCGTAGTTTGTGAAGTCTTGCCAAAATGGCCAATCAAACTCTTTTTCCATTCTTTTTTTCTTTCTGTTGAAACTTTAAAAAGAAAAAACAACAACAAATTGTCAAAAGAATTGACGAAAATCTTTTTGCATTTTTCATCTTTAACACCCCTATACAAAATGAGGATCTTTGATTACCAAAGAAAATCTTTTTCGATTTTCAATTTTGAATTTCACACAAAAATGAAACTTGAAACTATGAATGAAAAATCTTTTTGTAGTTTTATTTTAAATATGTATATGACATCTACTCTAAATGAAGAGTGAAGAATTTTTTTTTTTTGAATTTTTTTGAATAAGATCCCAGAACTCACAATAGGTTACCTACGTATCTCACTCCCGAGATAGGAGGATCAGGGGTGCATAGTTCGTTCAGATTGGACAATTAAAGATTAAATAACAAATTAAACCTTGACTTATGAAACATTACCAAAGAAAAACGATGAAAAACGTCAATAAAATCTTTTTGGGATTTTTAATTTAACACTTCACACAAAAATGACACCAACAACTATGAAAGAAAAATCTTTTGGTATTTTTGTTGTATTAAATGTACAAAAGTTCTACCATCTTTTATGCATATTTTCTTTATAAAAAAACTCCAATTAAAAGAGAAATTCTAATATTTTCGAATTATGAATGCATGGTAAAGGAACAAAAGGAAAATATTTTTGATGGTTTTTTTTTTGAAGATGAGTGCGAAAGGTAAAAAAAAAATGATTTGATTTGATTTTTTTTTATTGTAAAAAAAATCAAAAGCCATGAAAACTCTAAAAACTACGAAACTCTTTTTTTTCTCTCTCTCTTTTTTTAAATTTCTTTCAACACTTTTTTTTGTCTACACACTTTACTTCTAACACATGCTTCCCCAAATCGATCCGTTAAATGACCACGATACCCTCATAGATGCAACATTTAACATGTAGGGATGCTTTAGAGGTGAGTGGGCCCTGCTAGGTCTCAATATGATGCACATAAGCATGACCTAAAGGCTGACCTACGTCGGGGTTCACTACAAGGCTATTCGGGGGAGTGTATGGTCGATAGTGGCAGTGACAACTTTCCACCAACTCCATACGTACGACGGATCCCCCTCCTAAAATAAGGGTGACTCAACTAGAGTTCGTGTACACGACGTGAACTCCGAGACTTGTTGCAGAAAGAATTGACTCGGGTTATGCAAATGATGCTAGATATAAAGTGGTAACACAAAGAAAAACCATAAATAAAGAGCACGTAGGCACTCAACAATGATAAAATAAATACAAACGCTATCACAAACAATGTCTATACACCCATAATGTCAAACTAAACTGATACAACACCAAAAAATAAGCTTGAATTCTGAAAGTTCCCAGCAGAGTCGCCAGAACTGTTACACCCCCTTTTTTTTAACTCCAAAAACATTAATTTTAAGTTCGAAAGGGTTTTATTATTAAAGTGACAAAAATGAAGATTTGTTTCAAAAAAAGATTATTTACACATATTTTTTTATTCAGAGTTGCCACTTGGTATAATTTCGTGTGCCAAGTCTCCTTTGAAAAATCCTTTTCAAAATGATTTGACTCTCTAAAACTGGTTTGAGGACAGAGATTCTAGCTAAGGAATTCGATTGACCAAGGGGAAGGTGTAAGGCACCCCTCGATTCCATGATTTGGCCATGGTATCTTGGTGGAGCATATCGACTAATTTGACATTACAAATGTATAAAACACACAAAACAATCAATCAAACAAACAAAAAAAAAATAAGTCCAAAATACAGTGTTCATTCCAATTATACAGTCTAAAATAAAAAATGCAAAAAATATAAATCCTATTCTGAACAAATCCTAATACTACGCTCCAATGCCTTACCCGATGCCTTGGGCCTTGATCACTAGCATCCTTTGCATACATGATACTTCGAGGCATTCCCCGTTGAATAAGTACAATTCCCCCAGGGCATTCCCCGGCAAATGAATACAATTTCAATTTTATGAGATAAACTAGAAAAGCATTCAACACATTCAACATTCCACTCATTCAATGCAACATCATTCCTAAATTCGCCTACCCAAACTTCATCTTTTGCCTATTCATTCAATGGCATAATCATGATATTGTCACATTCAACCTTCGATTTGTTCCAAAATAACTGACGACAATAAATCAAGACTAAAAAATATTCATTTTTATCAATTCCTATCATCCAAACCCCCACATTCTTTTTTAACACCAAATTTCAACAAATTCATGATTACTATTTCAATAGCCAATACCCATCTATTCAATGAAGTTGAGCAAACCAAATCAATATCACCAAATATTCAATCAAATCTCACAAAAATCAAACACATATGACAAACTAAAATGAGAGGAGATAGAATTGGACCTTTCGATGACTGATTTTCGTCGATAATAATATTTAAGAAAACCAGGACTTGGAACCTTATATAAAATAACCTCAACTGTGATGAATCCAACTTGGTATAAAAGAATTTGAAACCCCAAAAAAGATTGAGACGGATGGAAAAACCCAGACCCTAGAATAGGAACAAGAACCGATGAATCCTAAAGCCCGATTTCAGCAAGGAAACCTAGAACTCCAATACGCGATGGAAAACTGATAAGAAAATAGTGTAGCCTGTGCTCCGGTGAGCTATCAACCACCAAAAATCAATGGAAATGGGGAATATTCCAGTGAGACCTAGGTATTTTCCAACCAAAACCGCTGGTTTCACTGTTTCTCATCGGATCTCTGTCGATCGCTCTCCATTATCTCGTTTTTTCTCTAATTCGTGAGAAAAATGGAGCTCTCTATATTATCCTTTTTCGTGGTATGTGACTGTGTGATTTGTGTGTAAATATGGCATCTGTGTATTGTCGATCCAAGAAGAGAAAAAAAATAGATGATGGATGATGATCTCTGATGGAATCGTGAATGGGAGCCCCTTTTCTTGTATTTGTTATCTGGTGTTATTCCTATCCCTCTCTGATTTGTGAGATATATGTTCATATATTTTTTTTAATTGTTATGGAAAAGAAAAGATAAGGAAAGTGTGAGTGGGGTGATGGGTAGGGTAGGTGGGTAGGGTATGAGGTGTAAAGTTGGTTAGGATAGGATTGTTATTTTTTGTATTTTTATGGGGTATGATCACATGGATGAGGACACGTGGTAAGGTGAGATAAAAACAGATAAAATCAACATTGGGAGGGACAAAATTAGGTGTCTACATTGAGGTTTCTAACTTTTTTAGACAATTTACAATATTTGGCAATATTACCAGACTACCACACCTTTAACATTTACCACTATTGGGGGCAGGAAAAGTCGGTGTTACCGTCTAGTTTTGTTTAGGATGGGATGGTTTTGATTTTCGAGAAAAATTAGGCTTGGTAGTATAAAATTCCCTTTTTGAGGTTGGTTTTCTAAAACCCTTCTTCTTACAATAGGGGAGGCCAAATTGTTCACCGAGACTTCCTAAATCTCGATGGGTTTGAGCCCTGTCTTTAGCGAGTTGCCTTAATATCTTATCTTGCCGACAGATTTTTAAGGAAACTTGCTGAACTAGGCATGTGAGCTGACCATAAGTGATTTGCTCATTTTGAATAATCAAGTTGGAGTATTAGTTTTGAAGTTCTTCCATGACTAAGTCTCTAAGGGGCTTAGGCAATCTATCCAGGAATTTTTCTTTACAATATGGGAGGTTCCCATCAGGTCTTTCATAGATCCTCATATGAAAAGTATCTTTGTACCACCTGAAATAAGAAAGAGTTTTACATTTAAGATTGTTAAGTACTTCAGAGGATCTTTCTCTAAAGATACCTGGACTACCGATGAGGGTTTTGATAATAGTATAAATCAATGTATTTGTGCAATCAGGAATGGTTTCTCCATCCCTAAGAATTGGTTCTCCTAAGGAGTCTACACAGACACTTTGGAAGATACTTTGTTTATCTTCCTCACTAAGATGGGTATCCCACCATCCTTTAAGATGGCCAGTGAACCGAGCTACTAGGACATGGTTAATGAGTTGATAGAGCAGTTGTGGGCAATTTTATAAGCTGTGGAAACCACTGTCATCCGCTGAAGTTTGGACAGGATGTTATACTCAGAACAACCATCTATGTTCCATTCATAGATATTATTGGCGTTGTAGTTATTCTGCTTAACATAAGGTCTTTCTTCTAAAGCTACGTCCAGAGGAGTGGCTCTAGGGTAATAAAGTTTTTGTGGCTTTCTCAAGTTGGAAGATTCAGTTTTGACAAGAGCTCTTTCCAGAGGAGGTTCTTCCTATGGCTGGCTATCATCTGAACTATCCTGTTGGAGAACCCCAACTGTAGTAGACGATCCAACACTTGGGGTCTCAGGAATGTGTAGGTGGAGGGATTTCTCAATTTGGATAATCCTCCGCTGAAGGTTAGATAGCGGTGGGAAAGACTTTGAATTATGCATTTGGATTTCCCTAGTGAAATTCGTAGGAATCTCGTAAGGCTGAAATAAAGGAGAGGTTGAGGTAGTCACCTCTGAACTAAGATTTAAAGATGGTTTTAAAGTAAAGTATTCACCAAGTGTATGAAGACACTTATTGATATAGTTATTTTGTTCGAAAATACTTTTAATGTCTTTACCAGTAACTGGTTTGTTTTCAGCCTTTCTTTTGAAAAGTGAAGCAACAATTGAGCTATTGGCATGAGAAATTGTAAAACCTTGTGATGGAGAAAGTTCATCGGTGACATCTGCACCATTTTTGGTTTTCCATACTTATGAAACATTGATTGATTTAGAAAAAAAAAATCTAATTGATCATATTTAGCGTAAGCCTTAAACCATTCAAAGAAATTAATTTATTTTTGGACAGAATGTAGAAATTCATAATAAATTTCTTGAATAGTTTTTATCATCTTTCGTGAAATTGGTAAAAAATCAAGTCCGTTTTAAAATATTTCCAGATGAATAAAATTCTGTTCCAAGAGTTTTCTTATCAATGTGAAAATCTTGACTTAAAACCGGCTGAGTAAGTTGGAGATTGGGGTGGATCATCATGGATCTCGGTGAGAGGTGTTTCCACAGAATATTTAGCTTGTGGAAATCTAGATTCAAAGTTAACAGTCTCAATTCTAGAAGGAAATGAGGAAACTGAATTCCTAGCCATCTGTATCTCAGGGAGAATAGATGAGGAGCCAGAGATTCATTGGCTTTGAGATCTTTGGAAAGAAATAGAAATAGTTCCTGTGGAGAACTGTCGGATATGAGAAACTGTAGTATTCTCAAGTTTTTCTGTTGGGCTGTATCTTGTAATATCCAACTCTGGGGGTAAGGATACTTGATTCCAGGAGATCTGCTTGGTAATTCGCAAGTGAGATCGTTGAAGTCCAGTTTGGAAGAGTACGATTTCTCCTTTGTAGCTGTTTTTCATAGATCAGGAGGTAAAGTCAGTATTCATGGCCTTATACTGAACTCTATAAATGACTGCTACTGGGAGAGATCTATATTTGGTTTTGTAATTGGATGTCTTAACATTGAGTGTTAAAGAATCTAATATATTTAGATCCTTTAAGGAAATGGTAAAATTTAGAAAACAGTCAAAGCAAATTGGACCATTACAAAGATTGGTTTCGACCATTCCTAGTAAGGAATTATCGATGTCTAGGAACCTAGAATCCCTAAGACAAAGGAGTGGAGATGTATCTAAACCTTCTCATGAAAGAGGTTTAGCTGCTATTTAGACTACGCCGAAATGGAGGTAATCGTATTTACACTTACATATTTAGATAGTCTTGGGTTGAGAAACTTGATATCCTGATGATCTGATTTAAGAGAGATAGTTTGTTCGATAGTGAAATATGGTATTCACTTGTTTAGAGATCGCCATCTGGAGGGATCTTTCTAAATTTGGTTTTGAGGATGCTTGGGAATTTTCTAACCATCAATTGATTGCTGCAAATTAAAGAAACTAATCTCTTCCTTGATTTTTGAACTTGAACAATTATAGGATGTTGAAGTGGATGAAGAGTTCTTAGAAGTAGAAGAGATGGGAAGACAGAAAGCCATAGAAGAATTTAAACAATAAACAATTAATAACAACAAGATTAACTTATAAGCTTCCTATCTTTGGATCAAGAGACTATTGAGTTCCATAAAGAAAAATATTCAAGTACTTAATTCAATATTATATGGAAGAGTCAAATCTGGTAATTAAATTAGTGAACTATTGCCTTAATACTATATGTTTTAGCTAGATCCATTTTATCTAAAAGGTTCATTAGTCGAATAGTCCAAAGGTTATAAATAACCATCTGTAAGTCCCTAAGTCTCCACTTGCAATCCAGCCATAAATGCTTAGGTTAAACAACTTACAATATAGATCTGAAAGATCAGAGTACTATCTTCAAAATAATCCTTTTATAAAATAAATCTCTTTAAGCCTAATAGATTAAGTCAAGTTTTACCCCTCATATTAAAGATCTGACAGTACTATATAATAGCAAGTTAAAAAAGGAATAATAATCTTTACTTTCCCCCATGACTCTGATACCAAGTATATATATATTTATAACAAAAAATAACAAAATATTTTAAAAAGAATTATATATTAAATTTTGTGACAAATCAAACTAAAATGAGATTGAAGGGGAGTAATGAGTGAGATCATATGACATGTAGTAACATTTGAACTTAATAGTTTTGGTCTATTCCCACCTACTAGAGCACTACCAACCAAAACTTTTAGCATTGTTCACACGGTTCGGCGCGTGACAGTTAGATGTATTGGATGATGGTCCATGAAGATTAAAAATAAACCAAATATAATGGTAGTAGAAGTGGTATTGGCTTAAACATATAAGTGTATCGGTTAAATTGTTTTCGTTCCCTGAAAGTCTGAACCTGTGATTGTTGTTGGTTAGGTTTTGTATTTCAGATTAAGGCTAGTAAACTTTAAATTACACGCCAAGATAAGTTTCACAGTATGCATTTTCAAAAAATCCATGACGCCCTTCAGCAATTACACAATTGTATACGTAACGAAAATGATATGCAGATCGATATGAATCATTATGAGGAACAAAATTGACGCAAGACGTTTATTAGGGTTTAAATACACTCTTATCCCTTATCTGTATCCCATTGTAATTTTCATTATACACTTGCCATAATTTTTAATTTTTCGAAGAATTCGCGATGCTCTTCAGCAGTTACATAGTTATACAAGTAACGAAAATGACAAGCAAATAGGAATCATTATGACAAAGGAAATGGATGCAATATGTTTATTAGGGTTTAAATACATTCTTATTCCTTATTTGTGTCCCATCGGAGTTTTCATTATTCACTTGCCATTATTTTGAGGTTTTTGGAGAATCTGCGATGCTCTTCAGCAGTTACATAGCTGTATATGTAAAGAAAATAACATGCAGTTTTGAATCATTATGGGTAATGAAATTGATGCAAGACATGTATTAGGGTTTAAATACATTCTTATCTCTTATTTGTATCCCATTGCAATTTTCATTATTCATTTGTCATTATTTTGAAGAATCCGCGATGCTCTTAAGGAGCTACATAGTCGTCCACATAACGAAAATGACTTGCAAATATGAACCATTATGACGAACAAAATTGACGCAACACATTTATTAGGGCTTAAATACATTCTTATTCCTTACTAATAGATTCATTCTTATTCCTTACTAATTTTATTGTTTGGTCATCTCAATCTACAATGCATGCCCTTTAATTATCACACTAAGCCAACGATTTAGGGGAAATAATTATTCTATAAAATGATACATATGAATAGTATATTTTCTAATGAACTCCTAGTTAAACATATCATCAAATTTTCATTTCAATATGTAACTATCAATTCATAAAATCAATATCAATTTTTTTAATAAGTTAATTTAAACATGTTCTTAACTTAGATGTAAGCAAAACTAGGTGGATTAAATTAGTAGAGGAATAGTATACGTGGAAACAAGGTCCATTATAGTCAAAAATATTATTATATTAATTTTTTTATTAGTCAATCCTAATCTTTTCTCTTAGTAAATGAGCAATTATCCACATTAATTATCATCATTAACCCGCGTGTCAAAACATCCGTTTCTTATTCCTCAAGTTCTCAATGCCACTGCCGCTGCCACTTCCCATCAACAATTAAGATAATCATCTCACATTCACGTAAGAGATTAATTTGCTCTGATACTAGTGAATGCAATGCTAAATTCATCAAAATGTTGAATTTTAATATGTGATGTAAATTTATATCCAAATTAGAAATCATAACGAATAGTGAATTTGAACTTCATAATTCATCGCCATATAACAAGAGAAATTATATTTTTTAAAGAACAAATTTTCAATATTTACATAAGAAAATGAATAAAACATCTTTGGTTTTCATCATAATTACTATTACTAGGCTCATAATTAAGTCATTATTATAACTCAAGAATTAATTCTAAACATTACTAAACATTAATACCATGATATTTATTCATATAATCTACTTGTCAAATGGAGTATGTGTAATTTATAACTAGTTAATCCAATCAACTTGTTAACTTTAGGAGTAAACAAATTAAGTGCACTAATTTGGTGGATTATGATCTACGTGGCAACAAGATCCATAATAATTGCCAAAACAAAATTATTTTTTCCAGTTAAACATAATCTTTTCTCTTAGTAAATGTGCAATTATCCATACACTTATAACCTACACGTGTTGCATTGTCGTCACCACCACCACTTTTTCGTTTGTCAAGTTTTCATCACATGCACGAAAATTACGTACACGTGTGGCTTAGATAGATTACATTTCCATGTTTGAAATCTTTTCGTTCTCCTTCTGCCGTCACCATCACCACCACCAGTACCACTTCCTCCTCCATCAAGTTCCCATCACATCCAATAAAATTGCACGTACAGTTCTAGCCAATTATTTGAATCTTTTTTCAATTCTTCCGACCTTTTCACATCACACAAAATTCAAAAAAATACCTTCGAAAGACCATAAAATTATGAAAATTATAATTACAAAAAATAGAAAATTCAAACTATTAATTTGATGCCATTAAAACTCAAATCACATACATATAGCACTCAAACATTTTAGACAAAAACAACCCTAAAGATTTATTTAATTTTTTGATTTTGCTTTCAAGTTCAAATTTTTCTTCGACATTAACATTTCTTCCCCCATATATATACTAGTACTACTAATATTTCTCTTATCATCCTTTTTTTTTAACTCTATCCTAGTTAGTGAAAATTAAAAGGAGGATTACACTAATAAAACAAGATTACAACTAATTAAGTAAAAGACATTCAATAAACCATGCAAATTATCCGATCATCAACTTCTGGTATTTCACATTTTCTTTGGCACCGGTGGAAAATTGAGGTCGATCTGAATGCCCTTAGTATCATTACCCATAAAATCAACCACTGATGAAGAATCTGACTCACTGAGATCTCCTGCATCGGAACCCATGATTACGGATCCGAATCCATTAGTATGACACATTTCACCACGATCAAGACCGCCACCACCACCACGAGCATCAAGATTATTTTGAGTCTGGGAGGAAAAGAACTTACCTCCTAGACAGTACAAGGACCTGCCAAGGGTTAGATCCAATGGGAGCGATGATGATTCAACTATCACCAGTTCCTCAGGAACCTCCGCCTTCTTCACCTTAGTCATTGCGGTAGATGATTCAACAGTACTCACCTCAGGGACTTCGAGTCAAATCAACAGGAATTAGGAAGTTTGTTTTCACCTTAACACCTCGAAACTCTACGGCTGCTGCATCATACGCCATCCCTGCCTCCATTGCTGTATCAAATGTACCAAACCATACTTGGCATTTCCTATGTGGATCTCTTATCTCCGCTGCGTATCTCCCCATGGCCTCTTCCTTACTCCGCGGTAATGCACCGCCGCCGCCATACGTCTATGCCTACGTGTCATTTTTTAGGGACGGGGGATAGTAATGTGATTTTTTTTTTAGTATGACAAAGTGATTTGAAGAAGTCATAAGGATGAGCGAAAGTATAGGGAGGAAAGAGTTGCTTAAATAGGAAAGTGGCGAAGGAAGAAAATAAAAACTTAGTCAACAGAGGGAGTGTTTGACTTGCCTGATGTAATTGTGGGTCCACATGTGATAGTTTATTGCTTAATTAAGAATTTTTTTGATAATAATGTCTTAAATATTTACTTTCTTCATTCCTTTTTAATTGCTTATTTTTTTAGAGTCAAATGCTATAAACTTTGATCAATATTTTAAGATGTATTTTTAATTAAATTAAAAAATTATAATTTATAGTAACTTTCATGTAGTTTTTGAATATTTAAATTTTAATTTTAAAATAATTAAATTAATCTATTCTATTTTAACTTTGAAACTTAGTCAAATTGACTCACGAAAAATGAGGGGAACAATTTAAAAAGAATGAAGGGAGTATAAATTTTACTCCTTCCGTTCTAATTTATATACGTCACTTTGTCTAAACTTTAAAAAAAGAAGAGAGATTTATGAAATTTATGATCTATAATAAGTCATAAATATTTGCGTGACAATAAATTATTTTATTAAGGATAAAAAAATATATTTTAAAGTTAAATTGTTACTAAATACAGAAGTGTATCATTCATAATGGGGAGGTAATATTGATCCTTATTATTTTTGGTTAGTTAAGTTTTAACTTTTGATTAAGTGATATGTGCACATCTCCGAAAAATAGCAATTAAGAATAGAGAATGTATACTAAGAAAAAGATTTAATTTTTTCTTTGTTATATGACACGATTAAAGGTCTTAAATAACATGCAATATAATTACTTGAAACAAATATAAAGTAAAAAATATGTTTTAAATTTGAGTTTATTATTTTTAAGCTTAGAAATATGGAGGAGAAAACATTTTCATTTTTCCCTTTAATTTTAAGAAAAAACACCAAATTAAGCAATAAATTAAAAATTATTTACCCGTCATAGAATTGAGTAATAAAAAAAATTAAAGGATGTAATTGTTTGAGCTCGTAATAAATAATAACTTTTCTTTATGCTACACGAAAATAACTACATATAGTGTGTACATTATCGTATACAATTCATTTAATTATGTATACTTATAATAAATTAAATCATCATAATAATTTCGATCCTATTATAAATGTATTTACATTATAGTGAATGTCTATCAAGATCTAATAAGATCTAGTTGATATCTATCAGGATTTGATGTATTTGTCTTTTACTGTGAAACTGGGGGCAAATTTCCCCTGTAAATAGAAGCTTCCTTCATTGTAAATCATTCCTCAGGAGAAGAAATAAGAATTACTCTCTCTATTCTCTCTACTCTTCTTTCTTCTTTTTTATTGTTTTATAATATGTTATCAGCACGAGACTCTGCCAAATAAGGTGGGATTATAAATCTAAAGGATTTCAAGGTTAGTAATTCTTTATGTTATCTTTCTTTTGCTACTACTAATATAATTATTATTGAATTTGAGGAAAAATAATTGGTTTGGAGCCATTTATATTTTAAATTTATTCCTCAATAACAATATTATAAAAAAGGATGATAATATGTTGGGTTCATGTCCCATCGATTCATGTCTAAGACGCCTTTATATGGATAAGATGTTGACTCTGAACCTCAATACACCATACTGATGATATTATGATGGCTAAGACAAAATAATGGGTGTTTAATAAAAGGTCATGAAACATATCCCATTAGTATGCTCTATTCTATGAAGTGAATATGGTAGCATGAATCTGAAAGTTGACAACTTGCTTCATTATTGAAATAAGACAAGTGATTGAATGCACGAATATAAGCGTGGAGAGACAATATCATAATAATCATCAAAAGTGATAATATTTTCATACGCTTATTATGACTATAAGATATGCTAGAGAAAAATTCTCTACATCATATGTATGCCTCGATTTGCTTTTGAAGTAGCAAAATTTTGAAAGAGGTTATAAGCTATCATAATTTGATAGGATTAAGGCACGATTATATTCCATTCCTGGGGAATGAGAAACTTATTAATGCAAACGTGCTCTTGATTGTGATTGTATCACAACTCACCTCCGAAAGAGGTTGAATAATTTTAAAATCTATTTCTGAAATAGTAAATCTGAAATTTAGTCATATAATAGTAAATATGAAATTTACTAAAGCAAAACACATATCATTGTAAACTTGGAGTTTACTAGATTAAAAGTTCATAAGTTGACATGAACGATTGCGATATCCAAAAGATGTGCATACTTAGTATTGAACATATATTGAAGAATTAAAAAATTCTTCATGATCATTAATGGTGCTTGTTCTCGTGATATGTTGATTGAACCAACTAATTTTGGGATTGGATCCCTCAAAATCTGAATAGAGTAAATAGTGAATAAGGGTCCGTTCACCTATTATGTGATATGTTGAAAAGATGCATCAATAAGATGACCATATGTACATTCATGGTCAACCTACGTTTGACATTCAAAAAGTTACTTGCTCAATATAAATTGAGCAGAATTTTCAGATTGTGTAATCAAGATAATTCATCTTGATGATGATGGTTTAGCATTGAATGCCTTCCATAAATAGTTGAACCATTACTAATGAGAACAAAATTTCATGTATTGGTACGAAATATGATATATTGCATAAAATACCACTTGTATGCACTAGATCAATATATTATGATTATTTCTCCATCTATTCCATCGAAGTTTTAATGTGCGGTATACGATTAATAAATATACCATGATGCACAAAAATGGATTCCTCAAAGAAGATGGAGGATGTATGTTAGTTTTTCTATCATAAGGGGGAGATTATAAGCAATTATAAAATATGTTAGGAATTATCATCAGATCCTCATCCAAAAGATAATTCAAGTCAAATACCGAAAGCATCTCATATTTAGCTGCAAGTGCTCCTATTTTGTGTCCTTAAAGGATAAAATCTATGCATGCGTAAAGCATGATAGACCAATCAGTTCCAAATGAAATAATTCTTCAAAATGATAAGGAGCAAATAGTCATGATAAGAATGTAATGTGCTCTTGAAGAGCCTACAACATAACACTTCATGAAACTTTATGAGAGGTTTAGGTACCTGAAAATAATGAAGTGATGAGATCTCAAAATGTTATGTCGCATTGTGAAACGATACAAAATAAGAAATCATCGATGATATCTTTGAGACAATATTGGAGTAATATTGTAAAAGATTATGAGGATCTAAATTTTGCGTTAATTTAAGCATACTGACGTAGAAATATTTATCAAGTGACTTGAAAGGATGCATTTTGGTAAGCGTAAAACTTATTTGATTTGCATTCCAGACACTTGAAGATGTCACACTTGACATGTTGGATATTGTTACTTGGCAAACATCCATATGATAATCCCCAAAGGATTCAAATTTCCTGAAGCATATAAAGTTTCTGAAAAACTTTTTATTATCTTTATAAGATATAATTTGATGATTTGAGTATCATTGAAACTCTTTGAGAGTTTTCAAAAGCAATAGAGTATTTGCTTAAATGAGAAACATGCAAAAATTGAATAAGGATCTATTTCGACCTCAAGAAAATACAATATAATTACTTTGAAACAAATATGAAGTCGAAAATTATTTTTTAAAATTTGGGTTTATTTCTTTTTAGCTCAGAAATATGGAGGAAAAAGTAAAATTCTCCTTTTCCCCTATCAAAGAATTAAGTGCTGAAAAAAAAGATATTTGTTTGAGCTAGTACTAATTAATATAATTGTCGTTTACGTTAGCAACAGGTCGATAATAGAATAAATATCACATGCAAATAATCGTCGTCTACGTTACACGACAAACCAATAGTAGAATACATATCAACGGCAAATACTTGTCGTTTACATTGCGCGACAATCTGACAACAGATTGCATACGACGTGCGAATAATTTATTTTTTAACCTTACGTGATAAATCAATTGTAAGTTATATGTCACGTGTGATTAATCGTATAAATTTGATTTAATTACGTACGCATATAAAAGGTTCTGCCTTAAACATTTTCAATCATCCAACAAATAAAACTGACATAAAAGTAAAATTATATAGAACAATTAAAGGTCCTAAATAAAATGTAATATAATTACTTGAAACAAATATGAAGGAGAAACTTAATTTTATAAATTTGAATTTATTGCTTTTTAGCTCAAAAATATGGAGGAGAAAGTAATAAGTGATGAAAAATAATATATTTATTTGAGATCATACTAAATAATAATTATAGTTTACATTATGTGACAAGTCGACAATAGATTACATTTTTCGTGTGGTTTGCTGTATAAATTTAATTTAATTATGTACACTTATAAAAAGTTCGATCTTAATGTTTTCAATCCTGTATAATTTATCTTTTTTATTAATTATAATCTTTTCTAAATGTATTTAATAAATTATTTAAATTTATTATATTCAATTGACATATTTAAAATTATCCATGTGAGCCCTTTGCTTTTTTCCATTTCAGATTAAATGTTTTATTTTATCAAGTTATCTTAAAAGGTATATTTTTTAAATATCTCTCTCTCTCTATATATATATATATGATCCGGGGGTCTATCGAAAATAATCTCTCTACTTCCTCGGAGGTAGTGGTATGGACTGCGTACATTCTACCCTCCCCAAACCCCACTATGTGGGAATATACTGGGTTTGTTGTTGTTATATATATATACATACATACTTGGCTCTAATACCAAGAATTTATGGCTGGATTGTCAGTGGAGACGTAGGGACTTATAGATGATAATTTATAACCTTTGGACTATCCGACTAATGAACCTTTTAGATAAAATGGATCTAGCTAAAATATATGGTATTGAGGCAAGATTTCACTAATTTAATTATCTCTTTCTCTTCTATATAATATTGAGTTAAGTACTTGAATATTTTTCTTTATGGAACCCAGTCATCTCTTAATCCAAGGATAGGAAACTTTTATGTTATTATTGTCGTTATTAATTGTTTATTGTTTAAATTATTCTATGGCTTTTCGTCGTCCCTTCTATTCTAAGAACTGTTCTTTCTCTTCATCCGCTTCAACTTCCTACAATTCTCCAAGTTCAAAACTCCAGGAAGAGATTAGTTTCTCTAATTTGTAGCAATCAATTGATGACTGGCAAATTCCCTGGCATCCTCAAGACCAAATTTACAAAGCTCCATTCAGATGACGGTCTCTAAAAAGTGACTACCATATTTCCACTGTCGAACAAACTATCGCTTTTGAATCAGATCATGAGGATATCAAGCATCTCAACTCCAGGACTATCGAAAGATGTAAGCGTAAGTACGATTACATCCTTACCAAATTTTCTTATCGGGAATTCTTGCAAGGAAGATAAGATGCCCTGAAAAAAGAAAAAAGAACCTCCACCTCCAAAAATTTCGACCCTTCCATATCCAGAAGATACCACCAAAAACGTAGTTATGCCACAACAAAAAGCTTCAGTTGCACCAAAGAGACTACCAAATGTAGCAGCTGACACAAATTAGCCAAGATATCAAACCCGAGTTGATTATGCCATGCCGGGATTACCACAATCTTTCATAATGCAATCAAGTGCAAATATAATTTCAATTTTTAACACCAAGAAATGAGATGATTTACTCGACAAAGAAGACTAAGTTACTCAATTAGCTCAAACTGTTTCTATTCCCTGTGCAGAAGAAAATTTTAAACAATGGCGACTCCTCATTGGGGGAAGTAAGGATTATTATTCTTGTTTTAAACTTGCTATTATATGGTACTATCATATCTTTAATATGAATGGTGAAACTTGACTTAATCTATTAGACTTAGATCTATTTTATAAATGGATTATTTTGAAGATAGTACTATGATCTTTCAGATCTACACTGTAGATTGTTTAACCTAAGCATTTATGGCTGGATTGCCGGTAGAGACTTAGGGACTTACAGATGGTTATTTATAACCTTTGAACTATCTGACTAATGAACCTTTTAGATAAAATGGATCTAGCTAAAACATATAGTATTGAGGCAAGATTTTACTAATTTAATTACTAGATCTGACTCTTCCATATAATATTGAGTTAAGTACTTGAATATTTTTCTTTGCGGAATCCAATGGTCTCTTGATCCAAGGATAGGAAGCTTTTAAGTTATTATTGTTGTTATTAATTGTTTATTATTTAAATCCTTCTATGGCTATCCGTCGTCCCTTCTCTTCTACTTCTAAAAACTCTTCGTCCCCTTCATCTGCTTCAACTTCCTATAATTCTCCAAGTTCAAAACTCAAGGAAGAGACTAGTTTCCCTGATTTGCAGCAATTAATTGATGACTGACAAATTCCCAGCATCCTCAAGACCAAATTTACAAAGTTCCCTCCATATGGCGGTCTTTAACAAGTGACTACCAAATTTCTATTATTGAACAAACTATCCTTCATGAATCAAATCATGAGGATATCAAGATTCTCAACCCTAGGACTATCAAAAGATGTAAGCGTAAGTACGATTACCTCCATTTCGACCTAGTCCAAATAACTGCTAAACCTCTTTCACGAGAAGGTTTAGATACATCTCTACTCCTTTGTCTTAGGGACTTTAGGTTCCTAGACTTTAATGATTCCTTAATAGGAATGGTCGAACTAGTCTTTGTAATGGTCCAATTTATTTTGTCTATTTTCTAAATTTTACCGTTTCCTTAAAGGATCTAAATATATTAGATTCTTTAACACTCAATGTTAAGACATCCAATTACAAAACCAAATCTGGATCTCCCCCAGTAGCAATCATTTATAGAGTTTAGTATAACACCATGAATACTAACTTTGGCTCCGGAGCTATGAAAAATATCTACAAAGGATAAACTATACTCTTCTAAGCTAACCTTCAACGGTCTCACTTGTCAATTCCCAAGTCGATCTCCTGGAATAAAGTACCCTTGCCCTAGAGTTGGACGTTACAAGATACAACCCCAACAGACAAACCTGTGAATATTATAGTTTCTTAGATCTGACAGTTCTCCGTAGGAACTATTTCTATTTCTTTCCAGAGATCTCAAATCCAACGAATCTCTGGCTCCTCATCTGTTCTCCCCGAGATACAGACAACTAGGAATTCAGTTTCCTCATTCCTTCTAGAATCAAGACTGTTAACTTGGAATCTAGAATTCCACAAGCTAAATATTCTGTGGAAACAGCTCCCACCAAGATCCATTATGATCCCCCCCAATCTACAAGTAACTCTGCCTTAGGCACAGAGCTAGGGGTTTTAAGTCAAGATTTTCGCATTGATATGAAAACTCTTGGAACAGAATTTTATTCAAGAAAATATTTTAAAACGGAACTGGTTTTTTACTAATTTCACGAAAGATGAGAGAAAAAATATTCAAGAACTTTATTATGAATTTCTAAATTTTGTTCAAAAACAAATTAATTTCTTTGAATGGTTTGAGGCTTATGCTGAATATCATTAATTAGATTTTCCTTTTTCTAAACCAATCAATGTTTCAAAAGTATGAAGTATCATAATGGTGTGGACATCATCACTGAACTTCCTCCATCATAACTTTTTGCAATTTCTCATGCCAATAGCTCAATCGTTGCTTCATCTTTCAAAAGGAAGGCTGAAAATGAACCAGTTACTGGCAAAGACATTAAAAGTCTTTTCGAACAAAATAAATATACCAATAAGTATCTTCATACACTTGGTGAATACTTAACTTTAAAACCATCTCTAACTCTTAAGTCAGAGGCGACTACCTTGTCCTCTCCTTTATTTAAGCCTTATATGATTCCTAAGACTTTCACTAGGGAAATCCAAATGCATAATTCAAAGTCTTTCCTACTGCTATCTTACCTTCAGCAGAGGATCATCCAAATTGAGAAATCCCTACACCTAGACGTTCCTAAGACCCCAAGTGTTGGCTCGTCTTCTACAGTTGGGGTTCTCCAATAGGATAGTTAAGATAACAGCCAACCAGAGGAAGAACCACCTCTTGAAATAGCTCCCATCAAAATAAAATCTTCCAATTGGCGAAATCCACAAAAACTTTATTACCCTAGAGCTACTCCTCCAAACGTAGCTTTGAAGAAAGACCCAATGTTATATAGAATAACTAAAACGCCAATAATATCTATGAATGGAACATAGATGGTTGTTCTGAGTATAACATCCTGTCCAAACTTCACCAGATGACAATGGTTGCCACTACTTATAGAATTGCCCACAACTGATCTGATCAACTCACTACCCATGTCCTAGTAGCTGGGTTCACAGGCCAGCTTATAGGATGGTGGGATACCCATCTTAGTGAGGAAGATAAACAAAGTATCTTCCAAAGTGTCCGTGTAGACTTCTTAGGAAAACCAATTCTTAGGGATAGATAAACCATTCTTGATTCCACAAATACATTGATTTATACTATTATTAAAACTTTCATCAGTAGTCCAGGTATCTTTAGAGAAAGAACTTCTAAAGTACTTAAAAATCTTAAGTGTAAAACTCTTTTTGATTTTAGGTGGTACAAAGATGTTTTTCTTATGAGGATCTATGAAAGACTTCATGGGAACCTCCCATATTGGAATGAAAAATTCCTGGATGGATTGTCTAAGTCCCTTAGAGACTTACTCAAAGAAGACCTTCAAAACCAATACTCCAACGAGATTATTCCATATGAGCAAATCACTTATGTTCAGGTCACAAGCCTGTTTCAACAAATTGCCTTCAAAATCTATCAACAAGATAAGATATTAAGGCAACTCGCTAAAGACAGGGCTCAAACCCGTCGAGATTTAGGAAGTTTCTGTGAACTATTTGGCCTCACCTCTTGTAGGAAGAAGGTTTATAGAAAAACAACCTCAAAAAGGAAAGTTTCTACTATCAAGCCTAATTTTCCCCAAAAATTAAAACCGTCCCATCCTAAACGGAACTATACGGTAACACCGATTCTTCCCGCCCCCAATTGTGGCAAATGTTATAGATGTGGGCAGCCTGGTCATATTGATAAATATTGTAAATTGTCTAAAAAGGTTAGAAACCTCAACCTTGATGATTCTATCCTTAGCGAAATCCAACACCTCTTATTAGAAGAAAGTGGAGATTCGGATAGTTCTAATGACGAATTTGATTAGGAATTCAACCAAATCCAAAATGATGACCTGGAATCTACCCAGTCTAATCAAGAAGACCAACCAAAGATCAATGTTCTAACAAAACAACAAGATCTCCTCTTAGACATGATTAGCAATTTACAAGATTTCGATCAGAAGAAGTATTATTTAGACCAATTCAAAAAGACCCTAGATAAGCCTTCTACATCTTCATCTAGTGTATTTTCTCATCCCCAGATTACAAACACTTACAATATCACTGACGTCCTGAAGCGGTTTTCTTCTAGTAAACCTAAGTTAGTAACTTTTCAATACCTCTAATCTAAGATAGTACTCCTTAAGAGGAAATTAGACAAATCAAAGTAAGACAAGACTTAGATCACCTTGTGCTCCAATAATTCTCCACGAAGGTTGAACAGTCTCAGTCGGTAGATGTCACTGACCCATTGGATTGAAATATTGAAGAGGGAGATTTCCTTATTCAATACATTTCAAGGATTCCCATCAGAAGATGGCATACCCGGATAACCTTGGTGATTAACAAATCATTTATCCTAGATATCATTGCCTTGTTTGATACAAGTGCAGACCTCATTTATGTCCAAGAAGGACATATCTCTACTAAGTACTTCTAAAAAATCCCTTAAGGCTACAAATGGTAGTAAACTAAGAATAAGTTACAAACTTTCCGATGTCGAATTATGAAATTCCCTAGGAAATTCGCTTTTGTTGTCCTCTACTTCCTTTGTTCTAGTAAAGGATATAACTAGTCCTGTAATGCTAGGCACCCCCTTTATTGTAACTTTAATTCCTTTCAAGGTTTACTCATACGGGAATAATTATTGAGGCCAACAATATATTTCTCCCATTTGACAAACTGCCCATTCAAAAAATTTTATCCTCTCTAAAAATCAAAGAGGCTCAAATTAATTTTCCAAAAGAAGAAATTGCATTCCGAAGACTAGAGCAACAACTTTAGGAACCTTCTCTTCAATCTATGGTCAGGACCTTAGAAACAAAGATTGAAAAAGAGCTTTGCGCTTACTTTCCCATAACATTTTGGAATCGCAAAAAGCATATGGTCAGGCTTCTTGACGAGCCTGACTTTGATGAAAAAACCATTCCTACCAAAGATCATCCAATTCAAATGAATCATAAGCTGACAATTTATTGTCAGACGAAAATCAATGATCTTCTCAAAAAAAAAGATCATCTCACCTAGTAAATCTCCTTGGAGTTGTGTTACCTTCTATGTCAATAAAAGTTCCAAAATTGATCGAGGAGCCCCTCATTTGGATATCAACTACAAACCTCAAGATTCCGCCCTTCGATGGATTAGATATCCTATTCCTAATAAAAAGGATCTTCTCCAATGGCTTTATGCTGCTATAATTTTTTCCAAGTTTGATCTAAATTCAGGGTTTTGGCAAATCCAAATTAATCCAAGAGATCATTATAAAACTGTTTTTACAGTACAATTTGGGAAATATGAATGGAACATAATGCCCTTTGGCCTAAAAAATACTCCTTCCGAATTTCAAAAAATAATGAATGGCATTTTAATTCTTTTTCAAAATTCATTCACGTGTATATTGATGATGTTTTAGTGTTTTCCACCAGCATTGATCAACATTTTAAATATTTACGTGTCTTCTTTTAATATCATCAAAGATAATGGGTTAGTTTTGTCCAAAACTAAGTATAGTTTTTTTGATCAGATTTCTCAATCAAAAAATTTGCAATGGTACTATTACCCCAATTCAAAGATCCATTCAATTTGCTGACAAATTTCCTAATCAAATTCTTGATAAAACTAAACTTCAACAATTTTGAGGATGTGTTAATATATAGAAGATTTTATTCCTGGGCTCAACAATCTGTTGAAACTTCTCTACCATAGGTTGAAAAAGCCTCCTCCTCCATGGACACAAATTCATACCAATGTAGTTAAAGAAATCAAATTAAAGGCAAAAGACCTCCCTTGCATATCTCTCCTCGATACCTCTGCATTCAAAATAGTTGAAAAAAATGAATCAAACATAGGCTATGGTGGCATTTTAAAACAAAAGAAACATGACAAAGAATAGTTGCATTTGCATCAAAACATTGGAATAAAGCTCAGCAAAATTATCCTACTATCAAAAAAGAATTTTTAGCAATTGTGTTATGCATTTCCAAATTTCAAGCTGATTTGTTAAATCAAATTTTTTTACTAAGGATTGATTGTAAAGCGGCGAAATCTATTTTACAAAAAGATGTAAAGTACCTTGCCTCTTAACATATATTTGCTAGATGGAAAGCAATTCTATCTATTTTTTATTTTGATATTGAATATATCAAAGAGATCTCTAACTCTATACCAGATTTTCTTACCAGGAAATTCTTGCAGGGAAGATAAGATGCCCAGATAAAATATCAAAGGACCCCCACCTCCACAAATTCCAGCTCTTTCATCTCCAGAAAAGACCACCAAAAAAGTTGTTACACCACAACAAAAAACTTCAGTTGCACCAAAGCAACTTCCACATCTAGTAGCTGACACAAATCAACCAATATATCAAACCTCAGATTATGCCATGCCTGGATTACCGTAATCTTTCATAATGCAGTAAAGTATAAATCTAATTTCAATTTCCAACACCAAGAAAGGGGCTAATTTGGTCGACGAAGAAGACAAAGAGACTCAATTAGCTCAAACAGTGTCTGTCCCCCGGATAAAAGAAAATTTTAAAAAATAGAACCTACTTATGGGTTGTAGACACCTAATTTTGTCCCATCAAAAATATTTCTTATTCTGATATCACACAATTTAATCCCATTCTTATAATTTTTCTCCAAGAAAATAAATAACCACCCCATCTTTTATTTATTTATTTATTTATTTATTTTTGTTTTGTTTTTATCCCAAAAAAACAAGTCATGACAAACTTTGTCTCATTCTAACATTCCAACAACCCACCTAATAAAAAATGGACACCTAATCCCTACCTCTCCAATTAAAAAAACAATAACACCTCACCACTCACCAAACAACCTCACCACCACCCCCTCTATGTGACCCCTACCTTTTTTTGTTTACACGTTTTCTTGCCATCTCCATATATAGAAAATGACAATACATAAAAGAGGAGGATTCATTGTGGTCCACAGAATAACAAAAAACACAAAACACAAAACAACACCATCACCTCAATATTTCATAGGCACTCAATCATCTTCTTCACGATATATTCACTCACATTCACTGATAAGAAGGAGAAGGAGATACTCACCCTTAACACAACCTCACACCCTCTCCATTTTCTCTATTGATTACACAGAAAGAACGCTACACATAGAAAATGAGGTAGATAAAGAGAGGGAGTAGCAGAGAGGAGAGACACAAAAAAGAAAGGAAAAGAGATATGGGTTTCTGTGTTTTTCACCTTCATCCACGCCCACACACGAAAAACACACACACACGATGCACACAGTGAAAACAACAAAAAAATTGAGCAAAAATGGCGTGAGAATCAAAGGAGAAAACAGAATTCGGGTTTTTGGTTAGTGTTCCGGCGACCCCTTCGCCGGAATCTCATCTTTCTCTTTTGATTTCTGGGTGAATCCAATCGGGAAATGATAATCTCACCGGAATTTGTCTCGATTCATCATTACTATCGCTGTCAGGGCTCACCGGAGCTAGGGTACACTGATTTCAACTTTCTGTGGCATTGTTGGAGTGTTGGGGTTCATCTGTTTTCGCGTTTCATCGTCGAAACCAGGTTTCCATCTTGTCGAATTGCTTAGATTTGGTTTTATTTTTATTCTTGGGTTTTTGAGATTCGAATTTCATCTTTCTATTCAGGGATTTTCTATTGCTGTTCGAAGTTGTTGATTCGAATGTTTATAATTGAGTTTGGTTTCCTGAATTAAAATTTGTTTGGATTGGGATTGGAGATATCAAGTTGGATCTTTGTCATTGTTGAACCTAGAAGTCGAGGTTCTCGGGCGTGGTTCTATCTCCGATATATTGAAAGCGACACTTGAGGTCCAATTCTACCTTCTCTTTAATTTTTTATGTAAATATGGATGATTTGTTATTTGATATGTTTGAATCTTTGTTTTTGTGTTGGTTGATGTTGAATTTGAATGTGCAAATTTGGATTAACAGTCAAATAATTGATTAATTATTTTGAGAATGAATGTGGGAAGGGATTGATATCGATAAAAGTAAATTTGGATAATTTTTGATTCATTGATGATGTTGAAATGTGATAAGAATCATGATAGGTCGAGTTGGATAGGAAAATAGTAGGTTCGAGTAGGCAAATTTAGAACTTTTGGATTGTTAAATGTTGAAAATGTTTGTTGAATGGTTTTATTTTATGAATTTGGATCGATTGTATTCATTCACCGGGGAATGCCCCGACGTATCATGTACTTGAAGGACGCCCGTGATGAAGGCCCGAAGCATCGGATATGGCATTGGAGTGTAGTTTAGGATTAGCGTAGGTTTACTTTTCAGTACCTTTTTCATTTTGGGTTATAATAATTGGACCGAACATTATATTTTTGGACCGGTTTTGTTTGTTTGATTGATCATTTTCGTGTGTTTTTGTGTGGTTTGCACATTTTGTGGCATCAAATTAGCCGATATGCTCCAGCAAGCGACTATGGTCGAACCACGGGATCAAGAGGTTCCTAACACCTTCCCCTCGGTTAACGGAATTCCTTAACCGAAATATCTATTCGCGGATCAGTTTAAAAGATTAAAAATCATTTTTTTTTTGACAAAGGATTTCCAAAGGTGACATGGCACACCTGATTTATGCCAAGTGGTGACTCTGAGTGTTTGTATATAAATAATCCTTTTCGAAAAAAATCTTCTTTTTTGTCACTTCAATAATAAAACCCTTTCAAGCCTTAAAAACTCAAACTAATCTTTTTGGTTAAAAAAGGGGTGTGATAGCCCTGGAGACTTTGCTGGGGATGTTTTGAAATTTGAGCTTATTTTGGAGTTGTATCGGCTTAGTTTGACACTATAGGTGTATAGACATTTTGTTTATGTTGTTTTGTGTTATTGTTTACCATTGTTGAGTGACTATGTTCTCTTTTTTTACAGTTTTTACTTTATGTGTTACCACTTTATATCTGGCATCATGTGCATAACCTGAGTCTTTCTTTCTGCAAAACGTTCGTAGTACACGTGAGTATACAATCTATAGTTGAGTCACCCTTATTTCAGGAGGGGGAGCCGTTGGGTTGTATGGAGTAGGTGGACAACTAAAGCAATCCACTATCGACCATACACTCCCCCGAACACCCTTGTTAGTGGACCCCAACGTAGGTCAGCCTTTAGGTCATGATTATCTGCATCATATTGAGACCAAGCAGGACCCACGTGACCCTTTGCAGGAGACTCACCTCTAAAGCATCCCTACGTGCTAAATGTTGCATCTTTGAGGGTAACATGGTCATTTGACAGACTGATTTGGGGAAAACATGTGTTAGAAGTAAAGTACGTAGGCAAGAAATGTTGAGAAAAAAATAAAAAAAATAAAAGTGAAAAGTGAGTCGAAAAGAAAAAAAGAGAGTTTTGTAGTTTTTAGAGTTCTTTATGGCTTTTGTTTTCCACGATTCAAATTTTTTTTTTTTAATTTGGCACTCATTTTTCAAAAATAAAAAAATACATCAAAAAGATTTTCCTTTTGTTTCATTTAGCAAGCATTCACAATTCAAAAACTCCAAAACGATTTTTTTAAGAGCTTTTTATAAAATAAAAATTCAAAAAACGGGTGGTAGAAATTTGTACATTTCATATAACGAAAATAACAAAAAGATTTTCTTTCATAGCTGTTGATGTCATTTTTTATGTGAAGTGTCAAATTAAAAACTCACAAAAAAGATTTTGATATGTTGTTCATCGTGTGTCTTTGGTCGTGTCTCAAGTCAGGGTGCAATTTATTATTTAATCATTAATCGTCCAATCTGGACGAACTACGCACCCCTGATTCTCATATTTTGGGAGTGAGCTATGTAGGGAGCCTATTATAGGTTTGGGAATCTTATTTAAAAAATTCAAAAAAGATTTTCTTCACTCTTCATTTAGAGTAGCTGTTTCAAATGTTTTGAAAAGAAAAATACAAAAAAAAAAAGGATTTTCCTCAATAGTCGTAGGTTTTATTTTTGGTTGATCTTATTTCAAAAAATCCAAAAAGATTTTCTTCACTCTTTATTAGAGTAGTTGTTTCATATACATCTTTAAAAGAAAATAACAAAAAAGATTTTCCTTTAATAGGTTCAAGTTTTGTTTTCGTATGAAATTCAAAATCTAAATCCCAAAAAGATTTTCTTTGGTATCATAGGTTTCATTTTGTATAGGGATTTTCAAAGCTGAAAAACTCAAAAAGATTTTCGTAAATTCTTTTGAAAATTTGTTATTTTCTTTTAAAGTTTCAAGAAAAAGAAAAAAGAAAGGAAAAATAGTTTAATTGGCCATTTTGGCAAGACTTCACAAACTACGCACACTTGATTCTCCTCTTTTGGGAGTGATATACGTAGGCGCCCTTCTTGAGTTCGGTGATCTTTTCTAAAGTGATAAAAAAAGGGTTTTGAAAAAAGGTGTGGAACTCTAACGCATTTGATGTTTCTTTTGTTCAGTTATTTTAAGGTGGTTGGTTTGTGGCATTTTGACTGGATCTCTATGGTGCACCAAGTTACAGAGAAAGTTATGGCCAACAAGGATACCGATTTTATTGTCACTAAATCGATAGGGAGTTTAGGGAATGAGAATTTAGGAGCTAATGAAGAGATTCAAAAATTAAGGCAACAAATGATAGAAATGCATCGAGCTTGGGCTATTGGGTTTCTGACTCCTCCAGTTCCTAATGATAATTTGGAATATCTTTCTAGCTTGCCTCCCGTGTCACATGGACAATTTACCATTTTTGTTGACATGCCACAACATGCATCAGGGACTACTCCGGGACAACACTATCCAAACACTTCCAGTATTCCTTTCCTCACTCCTCCACATAAAACTACCCCTTACTAGGATCCATCTATTGTTCATGCTTTTGCAGCGCCAACCCCGCCTAAATCTCCTACTTTTAATTCCAATCCAACGGTTGTGATTCCTCACTCTAAAAGTGACCCTGTATTGAATATTTCAAGTGATCAACATTATGCTCCCGAGCTCATATTTAAGTCGACTGATCCTTATGGCTACACTCATCCGCCTGAATTTTCTTTTAATGCTGAAAAGCCTGTTATGAAAGAAGAACAAGAAGAAATGAACAGAAAATTGTGAAGTTTGGAACTGGCTACGAAGAATCTCCAAGGGCCTGGAGGGGTACAAAAGTATCTCATTTAAAGATCGGTGCATGTTTCTAAGTGTTCATCTCCCTTTCGATTTTAAGATGCCAAATTTTGAGAAGTATGATGGACATGGGGATCCGGTGGCGCATTTGAGACGTTATTATAACCAACTAAGAGGCATCGAAGGCAAAGAAGAACTGCTCGTGGCTTACTTTGATGAGAGTCTTTTGGGTCTAGCTTCGGAATGGTTTGTTGACCAAGAAATTAACAAGTGGATTAGTTGGTGTGACCTAGCTAATGGATTTGTGCAACAATTTCAATACAATGTGGAGTTGATCCCTGATGAAAAATCCCTAAATAGTAGAAAAAAGAAGAATACAGAGAGCTTCAGGGAGTATGCGATCAGATGGCACGAATAAGCTGCTAGAGTAAAACCGCCAATGAAAGAAAGCAAAATAGTGGAGGTGTTTATTCAAACACAGGATGAAACATATTATCAACACTTGTTACCTGCATTAGGCAATTCATTTATTGAGGTCCTTAAAATGGGGGAGATGATAGAAGAGGGAATTAAGACTGGTCGTATTTTTAGTTTTGCAACATTGAAAGCGACAAATTAAGAAATTCAAAAGGGTTCAGAAAGTGTTGGGGAGACAAATAATGAGGAAGTTTCATCTTCTATTGTAGTTGGACAGCGGGCACGGTCAAGAAGACCCCGTTGTCGTCACTCTCAGGATCAAACCCAAGTTCATGCATAAGCTCCACATAATCACTCCCAAAATCCATTATACTTTGCTCCTCTACCTCTGTATCTAAAATATAAGGCACAACCATATGTTCAACCCCCATGTTACCCAAAGTGGAACACACTAACTCCCCAGAGTCATCCTCTAACTCCACAAACATACCAAAACCCTTCTAAGCCTAATTTTCGATCCAAGCCAAACGATGAAATGAGGCAAAAGTCGAGAGATCACTTTACACCAATTGGAGAGTCATATGCCAGTTTATTTTAGAGATTAGTACAATGGGGCATGATCACTTCTCTCCTTGGTTGCACTCTTAATCGACGTTCAAGAAATTTTGATCCTAATGTACGATGCGCGTATCATTCTGATGCTCAGGGTCATAGTATTGAAGATTGTCGAGATTTGAAAAGAGAAATTGAAAAGATGATTCAAGATAGATCAATTAAGGTGCAGAACATTGACAGTGTGGGAAGATCTAGTCATGCTGATATGTAAACTAGTGGATAAGTTGTCAGGCTGAGCAATTGAGAAGTCACCTCTCTCCCTACTAGGAACAGGTCTGGTAGTTTTTTTTAGTTTTCTTTTCTATTTTTTGAATTATTTTAGGGTTTTAGTTTGGGATCTATCTTGTTTTGTCCCTTTGTCATTTAGGTTCAAACCCTTCTATATTTTTTTCAACTAAATAAATTGTCCCTTTTCCTTTGCATTTTAAATATGTGTTGTTTGTTTGTTTTCTTTATACAGCACATTTTATGTTGACTCTGGTGATATGACATGCTTGCGGAATTTTTAGCCAGATCCTAAAATCCAATTTAACCATGAAACATTGGATCATAGCGCTAAAGTTAGGAGAAACATCTGAGAAAATAGTAGACTGCTAAGACATTTGGTGACAAGTTCAAGCCTTCTTTGAAAATTAAGGCCATTTATTTTGAGAATCACAAGAATAACTTGGACATCAATTGAAAGACATATCTCAATTAGGTCAAATACTATCTGCATGATCCTGTCAAGAGGAACAGAAAGAAAATCAACTCCACGAAAGCATGAGTCATTCAAAGTGAAGGATGTACAACAAATGTGGAGTTGTATGTTTGAAAAGTATAGAAAAAGAGGTGACACACATGCTTGGGGCACGTTAGTATTGTAAAACATGTCATAAGTGATGTTGATCGTGTACTTTCACATTGCAAGCTATGTACTAGTATTTTCAAGGATTGATATGACGAAAGCATTTTATTCTACTATCCAAATATTGTGTCATCCTTTGTTTACCCCATGTGAGCCTTAGTTTTATTTTCTTTCATATCCCTCTTTTGGAATCAAGATAAAGCCAGCAAATCTCAAAAGAAAAGTATCGAGAAAGAGAATAGAGTCAGAAAGTTTCAAAAAAAAAAAGGAAAGAGAGAAAAATATGTCCATAAAAGAAGAAAAGGGTGTCCAGAAATTAGAGTTAGAAAAATCACAAAGAAAAAAAAGTAAAAAAAAAAAAGAAGAAGAACAAGTCAGAATCAAGCTAAAAAAAATAAGCTGCCAGAACTACGCATGACCTGATTCTCCTCTCTCGGGGCTGAGATATGTAGGCTGCCCTAATCCGAGCTCGGTCCAACCATATAAACAATTTAGAGTCACCCAGTTAAAAGAAACTGGGGCATGAGTTAATCCTCATTGTTTTGAGTCGATTCTAAAAGTTGTAAGTCCTACCCCACTTCAAGTGTTGTTTGGGCCTCATGTCATCCTTTCTTTCTAACCTTATCCAAAAGTCAAGTTACGACCAAAGAAAGACCTTCAGATCAATCTTTGAGAATGCTAAGGCTTAGCATGTAATGGATATAATGACATATTATGGGAACTACTCGTATTCCTCAGCATAAAAAATTAGGAGAGAAATAAAAATAAGAGAGTGTTATTGGTGAAAACCCTCACGAGAACCATAAGGTGATGGTAAGTTGAGAGAGATAAAATGAGAGAGTCTTATTAGTGAAAACTCCACGAGAACCATAAGGCGATGGTGAGTTAAGAGAAAAATGAGAGAGGCTTGTTGGTAAAAATCCTTCAATGTGCCACTAGCTGAATGAGCTCTTTGAATGAAATGGGTCCAAGCAAGTAACTCAGTTTCAGAGCCGTTAACTCAAGAACAATTGGTAAAAAGCTTGGATGGAAAGATCAGGCAGCTTGATCCAAAATGCAAGGCATAATCATTTGAGTAGACTGCCATTTCTAGATAAATTTTTCATTTCTTTATTTCAAATGGGGACATTCATTGTCTTTTCTTTCTTCTCTTTATTTTTTATTTTATTTTCTTTAGTCAGTTTTCCAAATAAAAATCATTGTCATTTTTTTCTCTCTTGTCTTTGAGTCAAGTCCATGTCAAAACAAGTGAGAAAAGATTTCAAAACTAGCTACCAGCTTCTTCAATTGTGCAAAGCAAGACAAAAGGCCAAAACATAAAAGAGACATAATTGTGAGCCCAAATAAGGCATGCAGAAAGTTGTGTCAACCGACAAGTCTGGAAACTCATGGAAATACCAAGGTTCAGAAGGTTTATCTGAGAAACATGACAAAGTAGAGATATTGTATCTGTTTTAGAGTCACTCTTAATAATCTGAGTTCGGGTGAATGATGCAGCAAGCCAGTGACACATGCTAATGGTTGAAAGCAAGATTAAATGTGACAGGGGCAAGAGCGATTTCCATGAAATCCAAAGCCACAAACCAGCCACCATGTTTTTAAACAAACAAGTTTTCTTTGTATGAAACAGGAGAACATGCTACCTTCGAATCAAGGATTTCAAAGCCTAAACATCAAAGGCCGTAATATTCTCACTTCTAAAAATGCACGAGGAAATGTTGATGCACAGATTTTGTATTCAAAACCATGGTAAAACTCATAAATCCAATATCTCTAGGAGACACACTTCCTTATTTGGGTAATTCAAGCAACATTTGTAAGGAGACACACTTTCTTGTTTGGGTTATTCAAGCAACATTTGAAAGGGGACGCACTTCCTTGTTTGGAAAATTCAAGCAATATTTATAAGGAGACGCACTTCCTTATTTAGGTAATTCAAGCTGCATTGGTAGGAAGACGCACTTTCTTATTTCGGTAATTCAAGCGGCATTTGTAAGGAGACACACTTCCTTATTTCGGTAATTCAACCGGCATTTGTAAGGAGACGAACTTCCTTATTTGGTGAATTCAAGCAAACATTTTTTAGGAGATGCACTTTCTTGTCTGGATAATTCAAGCAACATTTGTAAAGAGACGCATTTCCTTATTTGAACAATTCAAGCAATATTTGTAAGGAGACACACTTCCTTGTTTGGTAATTCAAGTGGTATTTGTAAGGAGACACACTTCCTTGTTTGGACATTTCAAGCAACATTTGTAAGAAGATTCACTTCCTTGTTTCGGTAATTCAAGTGGCATTTGTAAGGAGATGCACTTCCTTGTTTGGGTAATTCAACCGGCATTTATACGGAGATACACTTCCTTGTTTGGACAATTCAAGCAATATTTGTAAGGAGAACACTTTCTTGTTTGGTAATTCAAGTGGTATTTGTAAGTAAATGCACTTCCTTGTTTGGACAATTCAAGATACATTTGTAAGAAGATGTACTTCTTTGTTTCGGTAATTCAAGTGGCATTTGTAAGGAGACGCACTTCCTTGTTTTGGTAATTCAAGAGGCATTGGTAAGGAGACAGACTTCCTTGTTTGGACAATTCAAGCAACATTTGTAAGGAGACACACTTTCTTATTTGGGTAATTCAAGCAACATTTGTAAGGAGACGAACTTCCTTGTTTGGGAAATTCAAGCAACATTTGTAAGGAGATGTACTTCTTTGTTTGGAAAATTCAAGAAACATATTTAAGAAGCCACACTTCCTTGTTTGGATAATTCAAGCAACATTGGTAAGGAGACACACTTTCTTATTTTGGTAATTTAAGCGGCATTGGTAAGGAGATGCACTTCCTTGTTTTGGTATTTTTAGAGGCATTGTTAAGGAGATGCACTTTCCTAATTGGGTATTTCTAGCAACATTTTAAGGAGACACACTTTCTTATTTGGATAATTTAAGCAGTATTGGTAAGGAGACACTCTTCCTTATTTTCGTAATTTAAATGGCATTGGTAAGGAGATGCACTTTCTTGTTTTGGTAATTTAAGAAGCATTGGTAAGGAGACGTACTTCCTTGTTTGGACAATTCAAGAAATATTTGTAAGGAGATGCACTTCCTCATTTCCTCATTTGAGTAATTCAAGAAATATTGGTAAGGAGACACACTTCCTTGTTTTGGTAATTTAAGTGGAATTGGTAAGGAGACAAACTTCCTTGTTTTGGTAATTCAAAGGCATTGCTAAGGAGATGCACTTTCTAGTTTGGGTATTTCTAGCACCATTTGTAAAGAGACACATTTCTTTGTTTGGGCAATTCAAGCGGCATTTTGGAAGGAGATGCACTTCCTTGTTTGAGTAATTCAACCGGCATTTGTAAGGAGACACACTTACTTGTTTTAGTAATTCAAGCAATATCTGTAAGGAAACGTACTTCCTTGTTTGGGTAATTCAAGCGGCATTTGTAAGGAGACACACTTTCGTGTTTTGATAACTCAAGCAACATTGGAGCCTACCGGAAGCACAAGGAAAATAAATGGAAATTCAAGCAACAAACTTTGAGATACCTCACTCGACTCTACAACTCGGTATAGTCCATCTCCTTCCAATCCTTTAAGATACCTGTCACTTGATTCCCTCATAACTTGGGTAGGTAGGATGTCCTAAGTCAAGACTTGGTATCCCTCCTTCCTTCTGTTTCATTCTTTTAATAATGGTCGGGACAAAATTCTATCTCGTTGTCTACTTCTTTGTTTGAAAACACTTCATGTTTACATTCAAAGGGGGCATGCTTTAGACACCTAATTTTGTTCCGTCAAAAATATTTCTTATTCTGATATCACACAATTTAACCCCATTCTTATAATTTTCCCCAAGAAAATAAATAACCACCCCATCTTTTACTTATTTATTTATTTTTGATTCATTTTTATCAAAAAATAATAAGTCATAACAAACTTTGTCTCATTCTAACTTTCCAACAACCCACCCAATCAACAATTGACACCTAACCCCTACCCCTCCAATTAAAAAAAAGACAACACCTCACCACTCACCAAACCACCTCACCACCACCCCCCCACGTGACCCCCTACATTTTTTTGTTTACACCTTTTCTTTCCATCTCCATAAATAGAACAAGACAATACACAAAAGAGGAGGATTCATTGAGGGCACACAGAATAACAAAAAACACAAAACAACACCATCACCTCCCAATTTCACAGGCACACAATCATCTTTTTCGCGATATATTCACTCACATTCACTGATAAGAAGGAGGAGAAGATACTCAACCTTAACAACACCTCACACTCTCTCCATTTTATCCATTGATTATACAAAAAGAACACTACACACAGAAAATGAGGTAGATCGAGAGAGAGAGAGTAGCATAGAGGAGACACGTGAAAAAGAGAGGAAAAATATCTGGGTTTCGGTCTTTTTCACCGTCATCATGCACACACAGGAAAAACATATGCACACAGTGAAAAAAACAAAAAAATGAGCAGAAATGGCATGAGAATCGAAGGAGAAAATAGAATTTGGTTTCCTGGTTAGTGTTCTGGCAGCCCCTTCGTCGGAATCTCATCGTTCTCTTTTGAGTTCTGGGTGAATCCAATCGGGAAATGGTAATCTCGCCAGAATCTGTCTTGATTCATCGTTACTACCGCTGTATAGGCTCACCGAATCTTCGGCTACACTGATTTTGACTTTCTGTTGCGTTGTTGGAGTGTTGGGGTTCATCTGTTTTTAGGTTTCATCATTGAAACCGGGTTTCCATCTTGTCAAATTTGTTATATTTGGTTTTATTTTTATTCTTGGGTTTTAAGATTCGAATTTCATCTTTCTATTTGGTGATTTGCTATTTCCGTTCGGAGTTGTTGATTCAGAAGTTTATAATTGAGTTTGGTTTCCCGAATTAAAATTTGTTCGGATTGGGATTGGTGATATCGAGTTGGATCTGTGTAATTGTTGAAGCTCAAAGTCGAGGTTCTCGGGTGCGGTTCTATCTCTGATATATTAAAAGCGACACTTGTGGCCAATTCTATCTTCTCTTTAATTTTTTTACCTGAATATGAATGATTTGTTATTTGATATGTTTGAATCTTTGTTTTTGTGGTGGTTGATGTTGGATTTGAATGTGGAAACTTGGATTACTAGTCAAAGAATTTATTAATTATTTTGAGAATGAATGCGGGAAGGGATTGATCTCGATAAAAGTAAATTTGAATAATTTTTGATTCATTGATGATGTTGAAATGTGATAAGAATCATGATAGGTCGAGTTGGATAGGAAAATAGTAGGTTCAGGTAGGCAAATTTAGAATTTTGGATTGTTGAAAATATTTGTTGAATGGTTTTAATTTATGAATTTGGATCGATTGTATTTATTCGCCTGGGAATGCCCCAATGTCACATTTGTATTCATTCACCGGGGAATTCCCCGATGTATCATGTACTAGGAGGACTCCCGTGATGAAGGCCCAAAGCATCAGGCAAGGCATTGGAGCGTAGTTTAGGATTAGTGTAGGTTTATTTTTCAGTACCTTTTTCATTTTGGGTTGTAATAATTGGATCGGACACTATATTTTTGGAGTGGTTTTGTTTGTTTGATTGATCATTTTTGTGTGTTTTTGTGTGGTTTGTACATTTTGTAGTATCAAATTATCTGATATGCTCCACCAAGCAGCTGTGGTCGAACGAACCACGAGATCGAGAGGTGCCTAACACCTTCCCCTCGGTCAGCAGAACTCCTTAACCGAAATCTCTATTCGCGAATCAGTTTAAAAGAGTCAAAATTGTTTTTTTTGAAAAAGATTTTCCAAAGTGACTTGGCACACCCGATTTATGCCAAGTGAAGACTCTGAGTTTTTGAATATAAATAATTCTTTTCGAAACAAATCTTCATTTTTGTCACTTTAATAATAAAACCCTTTCAAACCTTAAATACTCAAACTAATCTTTTTGGTTGAAAAAGGGGTGTGACATGGGTCTTAAATATCTACCCAGCATGTCAGGTGCCAACAAAAGGGATTATTTGAGAGATTTTCAGATCTTTCAAAACATGTGTTCGCAAGCGGAGGTCTCAAGCCACACACTGTTTCAGTTTGTGGTTTCTAAGAGCACCATAAAAAATCCAGTGTAGAAAACCCCATTAATTTTTTCTTTAACTTTCCACAAAATGATTCGAATATTTGTTCTGTACAAACTAACACAATTTCCTCTCCAACCCGACAATCAATTTCTTCAAGTAAAGGATCCTCCTCAAATGATCCGACATATTTAAAAAAATGATAGTGTTTTGCCAATAATCCAAATTAAAGTTGAGTATTGACACTCCAACCTCCAAGGGGTAGCTAAGCAAATATTTAGCCCTGCAACAAATTTTATTCAAAAAACTCCTGCCCATACCTAGAAGTTTTATGAATTCATACTAACAGACACCAAATCCTATTTGTTCAAACCCCACAAAGAAAAACAAACCCAGTCTTATGTTACTCATACCACAGTGTGGATTAACAAAATCATCTTACCATAAGAGTGGGGTACGCATCCTGCAAAATATTAAAAGTTTACTGGGGATTTTGAACCCCAATATTATAATTATTTTGATTATCAAAGAGCGTGCATGAATGCATTCACCTTCCAAAATAAAACTAACAAACATTCTTGATTTTTACTCTAGGAAAAACAACTAGCTTCAGAATTCTCCAGTGGTTTCTAGACCAATGGTGGCCAATTTTTGGCCACACCTTTGAGATCCTTCCTCCCCCAGTCTAATAAGGATACAAATATTTTACCCACAGATTTCATGATGACCATCAAATTTCTTTGCTTTTACAGTTTTTCCACAAGTTTCATATTCCTTGGATATTCCATAGAAATTTGCCTTTGATAAACTAGATGGGGCATAAAGGACTTCCATGGTTATCCATCTAGGTCTATTGCAAATGATACAAGAATTGGGATCCGACGGAAGCTTACATATCAGAAGTAGAAAAGTTGTATCAGATACCAAGTACACGGAAGTGACACCCCTAAAATATAGAGGGAAATACGGGAAAAAAGGATAATGAAATGAAGCAAGTTTTAATGACACAATAAATTAGGCGGCAGGACTGACCATATGTTAATGATGCAACTAATTAAATAAAACAAAGAAAGAACACAAATTATGAAAATTAAATTGTGATATTAATATCAAAAGTAAATTTGAAGATTATAAATTAGACAGAGAGAGCAAACTCTAGCCAAGTAATCTAGAGAGAGCTTCTTCCAAAGAAAATAATGTGTTCTCCTCAAGAAGAGGAACGGGATATTTATAGACAAAATATGCTACAGTAAAAGTGCTACAGTAGCACTTTTAATTATTCCTACAGTGTTACTACAGTGATCTACAATAACATCCACCATAATTGAGCTACCGTAACATTGACTATCATTTTTCAGCAATTGATTGCTGATGTCATGCATGACATCAGTGTTTTGATTACTCTTTGATGATTTCAATTTGATGTCGAATTGACTGAATATCTTCTTCATCATTGTGTCTTATTTTTGTTGTTGAAATTTGATTTTTGGAAATTTCTGCTTTAGTTTGTTGGAGAATTTTTTTCATTTGTTGAATGAAATCTCCTCGACTACCTGACTTAGCCAATTGTGGGGTTGCAATTGATTTTTGTTGAAGAAATGAGATTTGGGTGGCGTCTGTTGAGGTCAAACATCTTAGATTGCGTATGAACCACTTTTCTACTTTTGGTACGTAAGCTTCCATCGGATCCCAATTCTTATACCATTTGCAATAGCCCTGGATGGCTAACCATGGAAGTCCTTTGTGCCCCTCTAGTTTATGGAAGGCAAAATTCCATGAAATATTCAAGGAATATGGAAGCTGTGGGAAAATTATAAAAGCAAAGGAATTTGATGATCATCATGAAATCTTTGAGTAAAATATTCGTATCCTTCCTGGACTTGGGGAGGAAGGATCTCAAAGGTGTGGCCAAAAATTGGCCACCATTGGTGTAGAAACCACTGGAGGAATTCTGAAGCTAGTTGCTTTCCCAGAGTAAAAACCAAGAATGTTTGTTAGTTTTATTTTGGAAGGTAAATGCATTCATCCATGCTCTTTGATAATCAAAATAATTATAATATTGGAGATCAAAAACCTTAGTAAGCTTTTGATATTTTGCAGGGTGCGTACCCCTCTTTTGGTGAGATGATTTTGTTAATCCACACCGTGGTATAGGTAACATAATACTGGGTTTGTTTGTCTTTATGGGGTTTAAACAAACAAGATTTGGTGTCTGTTAGTATGAATTCATAAAACTTCTGGGTATGGGCAGGAGTTTTTTTTGGATAAAATTTGCTGCCGGGCTAAGTATTTGCTTAGCTACCTCTTGAAGGTTGCAGTGCCAATAGTCAACTTGAATTTGGATTATTGATAAAGCACTTTCATTTTTGAAATATGTCGGATCATCTGAGGAGGATCCTTTGCTTGATGAAATTGTCTGTGGGACAGGTGAAGAAATTATTTTATTTCTATAGGAAAAATATTTGAATCATTTTGTAGAAAGTTAAAGGAAAAATTAAAGGTGTTTTCTTCCTACACTAGATTTTTTATGGTTCCCTTAGCAACCACAGAATGCGATGATGTGTGGCTTGAGGCCTCCACTTGCAAACATATATTTGGGAAGATCTGAAAATCTCTCAGATAATCCCTTCTGTTGGCACCTGAAATGCTGGGTAGATCTTTAAGACCCATAAGTAGGCGCCATTAAGGCGCCATTATTTAAAATTGTCTTCTGTCCGGAGGACAGGCATTGTTTGAGCTAATTAAGTCTATTTGTCTTCTTCGTCGACCAAATCAACATATTTCTTGGTGTTGGAAATTGAAATTGGATTTGTACTTGATTGAATTATGAAAAATTATGGTAATCCCAGCATGCCATAATCAGTTGAGGTTTGATATCTTGGATGGTTTGTGTCAGCTACTACATTTGGAAGTTGCTTTGGTGCAACTGAGGTTTTTTGCTTTGGTGTAACAGCTTTTATGGTGGTCTCTTCTGGAGATGGAAGGGCCAGAATTTATGGAGGTGGAGGTTTTTTTTTTTTTCTTTTTTTTTTTCTGGGCATCTTATATTCCCTGCAAGAATTCCCTGGTAAGAAAATCTAGTATAGAGTTGGAGCTCCTTTGATATATTCAATATCAAAATAAAAAATAGATAATATTGCCTAGAATCTAGCTAATATATGTTTGGAGGCAAGGTTTTGTACATCTATTTGTAAAATAGATTTTGCCGATTTACAATCAATCCTTTGTAAATTTTTTTGATTTAATAAATCAACTTGAAATTTGGAAATGCATAACACAGTTGCTAAAATTTCTTTTTTGATAGTAGGATAATTTTGCTGAGTTTTATTCCAATGTTTGGATGCTAATGCAACTATATATTCTTTATCATATTTTTTTTTGTTTTAAAATAGAACCATAGCCTATGTATGATGCATCTGTTTAAACTATTTTGAATGCAGAGGGATCGGGGAGGGATAGGCAAGGGAGGTGTTTTGCCTTTAATTTGATTTCTTTGACTACATTGCTATGAATTTGAGTCCATGGAGGAGGAGGCTTTTTCAACCTATCGTGGAGAGGTTTCAACAGATTGTTGAGCCCAGGAATAAAATCTACTCTATAATTAATGCATCCTAAAAATCGTTGAAGCTGAGTTTTATCAAGAATTTGATCGGGAAATTTGTCAGCAAATTGGATGGACCTTTGAATTGGTGTAATAGTACCATTACAAATATTTTGGCCGAGGAATCTGATACCGACTTGAAAAAGACTATACTTAGTTTATAACAAAACTAAGCCATTATCTTTGATGACATTAAAGAAGACACGTAAATGTTTAAAATGTTGATCTAAGCTGGTGGAAAACACTAAAACATCATCAATATACACAAGAATGAATTTTGAAAAAGGACTAAAAATGTCATTCATTGTTTTTTGAAATTCGAAAGGAGCATTTTTAAGACAAAGGGAAATACGTTCTATTCATATTTCCCAAATGGTACTGTAAAAGCAGTTTTATAATGATCTCTTGGATCAATTTGGATTTTCTAAAATCCTAATTTTAGATCAAACTTGGAAAAAATTGTAGCAGCATAAAGCCGTTGGAGAAGATCCTTTTTATTAGGAATAGGATATCTAATCCATCGGAGGACGGAATTGAGAGTTTTGTAGTTGATAACCAAATGAGGGGCTCCTCGTTCGATTTTGAAACTTTTATTGACATAGAAGGAGGCACAACTCCAAGGAGATTTACTTGGTGAGATGATCTAGTTTTGGAGAAGATCATTGTTTTCCATCTGACAATGGATTTTGATCTCATGATTTATTTGAATTGGACGAGCTTTGGTAGGAATTGGTTTTCCATAAAAGTAAGGCTCGTAAGGAAGCCTGACCATATGCTTTTTGCGATTCCAAAATGTTGTGGGAAGGTCAGCGCAAAGCTCTTTTTCAATGTTTGTTTCTACGGCCCTGACCTTAAATTGAAGAGAAGGTTCCTGAAGTTGTTTCTCCAGTCTTCGGAATGCAATTTCTTCTTTGAGAAAATTAATTTAAGCCTCTTTGTTTTTTAGAGAGGATAAAATTTTCTGAATGGGCAGTTTTTCAAATGGGAGAAACATATTGTGGGCCTCAATAGTTATTCCCGTATGAGTAACCTTGAAAGGAATTAAAGTTTCAATAAAGAGGGTGCCTAGTATTACAGGACTAATTATATCCTTTACTAGAACAAAGGAAGTAGAGGATGACAAAAGTAAATTTCCTAGGGAATTTTGTATTTTGACATCAGAAAATTTGTAACTTATTCTCAGTTTACTATCATTTGCAGCCCTAAGGGCTTCCACAGATTTTTCGAAGTACTAAGTAGGGATAAGTCCACAAAATTGAGGTCTGCATTTGTATCAAACAAGGCAATGATATTTAGGACAAATGATTTGTTGATAACCAAGGTTATCCAAGTGTGCTATTTTTTGATGGTAATCCTTGAAATGTATTGAAAAAGCAAATCTCCCTCTTCAATATTCCAATCCAATGGGTCAGTTACGTCTACCAGCTGAGACTGTTCAGCCTTCGTAGAGAATTGTTGGAGGACAAGGTGATATAAGTCTTGTCTTGCTTTGCTTTGTCTAATTTCCTCTTTAAGGAGTACTATCTCAAATTGGAGGTCTTCAATAGTTACTACCCTAGGTTTAATAGAATGAAACCTTTTCAGGACATCAGTGATATTGTAAGTATTTGTAATCTGGGGATGACAAAATACACTAGATGAAGATGTAGAAGGCTGGTCTAGGGTCTTTTTGAATTGGTCTAAATAATATTTCTTTTGATCGAAATTTTGTAAATTGCTACTTATGTATAAGAGGAGATCTTGTTCTTTTTTTAGAACATTAATCTTTGGTTGGTATTCTTGACTAGACTGGGAAGATTCCAAGTCATCATTTTGGATTTGGTGGAATTCCTGATCAAATTCGTCATTAGCACTATCTGAATCTTCGCTTTCTTCTAATAAGAGGAATTGGATTTGGCTAAGGACAAAATCATTAAGGTTGAGGTTTCTAACTTTTTTAGGCAATTTACAATATTTGGAAATATGACCAGACTGCCACACCTTTAACATTGCCACTATTGGGGGCAGGAAGATTTGGTGTTACCTTCTGGTTTTGTTTAGGATGGGATGGTTTTGATTTTTGGGAAAAATTAGGCTTGGTAGTAGAAACTTCCCTTTTTGAGGTTGGTTTTCTATAAGTCTTCTTCCTACAATAGGGGAGGCCAAATTTTTCATCGAGACTTCCTATATCTCGATGGGTTTGAGCCCTGTCTTTAGCGAGTTGCCTTAGTATCTTATCTTACTGACAAAATTTTAAGTCAACTTGCTGAACTAGGCATGTGAGCTGACTTTGCTCATTTGGAATAATCTCGTTGGAGTATTGGTTTTGAAGGTCTTCTTTGACTATGTATCTAAGGGGCTTAGGCAATCCATCCAGGAATTTTTCTTTTCAATATGGGAGGTTCCCATCAGGTCTTTCATAGATCCTCATAACAAAAGCATCTTTGTACCACCTGAAATAAGAAAGAGTTTTACACTTAAGATTGTTTAGTACTTCAGAGGACCTTTCTCTAAAGATACCTGGACTACCGATGAGGGTTTTGATAGTAATATAAATCAATGTATTTGTGCAATCAGGAATGGTTTCTCCATCCCTAAGAATTGGTTCTACTAAGGAGTCTACACGGACACTTTAGAAGATACTTTGTTTATTTTTCTCACTAAGATGGGTATCCCAAGCTGGCCTATGAACCCAGCTAGTAGGACATAGGTAGTAAGTTGATCTGAGGAGTTGTGGGCAGTTCTATAAGCAGTGGAAACCATTATCATCTGCTGAAGTTTGGAAAGGATGTTATACTCAGAACAACCACCTATTTTCCATTCATAGATATTATTGGAATTGTAGTTATTCTGCATAACATGAGGTCTTTCTTCTAAAGCTACGTCAGGAGGAGTGCCTCTATGGTAATAAAGTTTTTGTGCCTTTCTCCAGTTGGAAGATTTAGTTTTAATAGGAGCTGTTTCAAGATGAGGTTCTTCCTATGGCTGGCTATCATCTGAACTATCCTATTGGAGAACCCCAACTGTAGTAGACGAGCTAACACTGGGGTCTCAGGAATGTCTAAGTGAAGGGATTTTTCAATTTGGATGATCCTCCACTGAAGGTCAGATAGCGGTGGGAAAGACTTTGAATTATGCATTTGGATTTTCCTAGTGAAATTCGTAGGAATCTCGTAAGGCTTAAATAAAGGAGAGGACGAGGTACTCACCTCTGACTTAAGAGTTAGAGATTTTTTTGAAGTCAAGTATTCACCAAGTGTACGCAGATACTTATTAATATAGTTATTTTGTTTTAAAAGACTTTTAATATATTTGCCAGTAACTTGTTTGTTTCCAGCCTTTCTTTTGAAAAGTGAAGCAACGATTGAGCTATTGGCATGAGAAATTGTAAAACCTTGTGATGGAGAAAGTTCAGCAGTGATGTCCGCACCATTTATGGTTTTCCATACTTATGAAACATTGATTGATTTAGAAAAAGAAAAATATAATTGATGATATTTAGCATAAGCCTTTAACCATTCAAAGAAATTAATTTATTTTTGGACAGAATTTAGAAATTCATAATAAATTTCTTGAATATTTTTTTGTCATCTTTCGTGAAATTAGTAAAAAATCAAGTCTTTTTTATAATATTTCCAGATGAATAAAATTCTGTTCCAAGAGTTTTCTTATCAATGTGAAAATCTTGACTTAAACCCCCTAGTTCTGCGCCTAAGGCAGAGTAAATTGGAGATTGGGTTGGATCATCATGGATATCGGTAGGAGGTGTTTCCACAGAATATTTAGCTTGTGAAAATCTAGATTCAAAGTTAACAGTCTCAATTCTAGAAGGAAATGAGGAAACTGAATTCCTAGTCATCTGTATCCCGGGGAGAACATATGAGGAGTCAGAGATCCGTTGGCTTTGAGATCTTTGGAAAGCAATAGAAACAGTTCCTGTGGAGAACTGTCGGATCTGAGAAACTGTAGTATTCTCAAGTTTGTATGCTAGGCTGTATCTTGCAATATCCAACTCTGGGGCAAGGATACTTGATTCCAGGAGATCTACTTGGTAACTGACAAGTGAGACCGTTGAAGGCCAGTTTGGAAGTATGGTTTCTCCTTTGTAGCTGTTTTTCATAGATCAGGACCTAAAGTCAGTATCCATGGCCTTATACTGAAATTTATAAATGATTTCTACTGGGAGAGATCTATATTTGATTTTGTAATTGGATTTCTTAATATTGAGTGTTAAAGAATCTAATATATTTAGATCCTTTAAGGAAACGATAAAATTTAGAAAACAGTCAAAATAAATTGGACCATTACAAAGACTGATTTCGACCATTCCTAGTAAGGAATCATTGAAGTCTAGGAACCTAGAGTCCCTAAGACAAAGGAGTGGATATGTGTCTAAACCTTCTCGTGAAAGAGGTTTAGCTGCTATTTGGATTAGGCCGAAATGGAAGTAATCATACCTACGCTTACATATTTCGATAGTCTTGGGTTGAGAAGCTTGATATCCTCATGATTTGATTCAAGACAGATAGTTTGTTCGAGAGTGAAATATGGTAGTCACTTGTTTAGAGATCGTCATCTGGAGGGAGCTTTGTAAATTTGGTCTTGAGGATGCCTGGGAATTTTCCAGTCATCAATTGATTGCTGCAAATCAGAGAAACTGATCTCTTCCTTGAGTTTTGAACTTGGAGAATTGTAGGATGTTGAAGCGGATGAAGAGGATGAAGGGTTCTTAGAAGTAGAAGAGAAGGGACGACAGAAAGCCATAGAAGAATTTAAACAATAAACAATTAATAACAACAATATTAACTTATAAGCTTCCTATCCTTGGATAAAGATACTATTGGATCAATATTATATGGAAGAGTCAAATCTGGTAATTAAATTAGTGAAATCTTGCCTCAATACTATATGTTTTAGCAAGATCCATTTTATCTAAAAGGTTCATTAGTCGGATAGTCCAAAGGTTATAAATAACCATCAGTAAGTCCCTAAGTCTCCACCTACAATTCAGCCATAAATGCTTAGGTTAAACAACCTACAATGTAGATCTGAAAGATCAGAGTACTATCTTCAAAATAGTCCTTTTATAAAATAAATATCTTTAAGTCTAATAGAGTAAGTCAAGTTTTACCATTCATGTTAAAGATCCGACAGTACTATATAATAGCAAGTTAAAAAAAGAATAATAATCTTTACTTTCCCCCATGGCTCTGATACCAAGTATATATATATTTCTAACAAAAAATAATAAAATATTTTTAAAAGAATTATTTATTAAATTTTGTGACAAATCAAACTAAAATGAGATCGAAGGGGAGTAATGAGTGAGATCATATGGCATGTAGTAACATTTGGACTTAATAATTTTGGTCTATTCCCACCTACTAGAGTACTACCAACCACCACTTTTATCATTGTTCACACGGTTCGGCACGTGACAGTTAGATGTATTGCATGATGGTCCATGAAGATTAAAAATAGACCAGATATAATGGTTGTAGAAGTGGTATTGGGTTAAACATATGAGTGTATCGGTTAAATTATTTTCGTCCCCTGAAAGTCTGAACCTGTGATTGTTGTTGGTTAGATTTTGTATTCCGGATTAAGGCTAGTAAGCTTTCAATTACACGCCAAGATAAGTTTCACAGTATGCATTTTCAAAAAATCCATGACGCCCTTCAGCAATTACACAATTGTACACGTAACGAAAATGATATGCAGATCGATATGAATCATTATGAGGAACAAAATTGACGCAAGACGTTTATTAGGGTTTAAATACACTCTTATCCCTTATCTGTATCCCATTGTAATTTTCATTATGCACTTGCCATAATTTTTAAGTTTACGAAGAATTTGCGACGCTCTTCAGGAGTTATATAGTTATACAAGTAACAAAAATGACATGCTAATATGAATCATTATGACAAATAAAATTGATGAAAGACGTTTATTAGGGTTTAAATACATTCTTATTCCTTATTTGTGTCCCATCGGATTTTTCAGTATTCACTTGCCATTATTTGAGGTTTTCGAAGAATCTACGATGCTCTTCAACAGTTACATAGTTGTATATGTAATGAAAATAACATGCAGTTTTGAATCATTATGGATAATGAAATTGATGCAAGATGTGTATTAGGGTTTAAATACATTCTTATCTCTTATTTTTATACCATTGCAATTTTCATTATTCATTTTCCATTATTTTGAAGAATCTGCGATGCTCTTAAGGAGATACATAGTCGTCCAGATAACGAAAATGAGTTGCAGATATGAATCATTTTGACGAACAAAATTGACGCAACACATTTATTAGGGCTTAAATACATTCTTATTCCTTACTAATATTATTGTTTGGTCATCTCAATTTACAATGCATGCCCTTTAATTATCACATTAAGCCAACGATTTAGGGCAAATAATTATTCTATAAAATGATACATATGAATAGTATATTTTCTAATGAACTCCTAGTTAAACATATCATCAAATTTTCATTTCAATATGTAACTATCAACTCATAAAATCAATATCAATTTTTTTAATAAGTTAATTTAAACGTGTTCTTCACTTAGATGTAAACAAAACTAGGTGTATTAAATTAGTACAGGAATAGTATACGTGGCAACACGGTCCATTATAGTCAAAAATTTTATTATATTAATTTTTTTATTAGTCAAACCTAATCTGTTCTCCTAATAAATGCGTTATTAATCCTATTAATTATCATCTTTAAGCCGCGTGTCAAAACATCTGTTTCTTATCCCTCAAGTCCTCAATGCCACTGCCATTACCACTTCCTCCTTTTCCACTTCCCATCAATAATTAAGATAATCATCCCGCATTCACGTAAGAGATTAATTTGCTCTTATACTAGTGAATGCAATGCTAATTTCATCAAAATGCTGAATTTTAATATGTGATGTAAATTTATATCCAAATTAGAAATCATAACGAATAGTGAATTTGAACTTAATAATTCATCGTCATATAACAGGAAAAATTATATTTTTTAAAGATCAAATTTTCAATATTTACATAAAAAATAAATAAAACATCTTTTGTTTTCATCATAATTACTATTATTAGGCTCATAATTAAGTCATAATTATAACTCAAGAATTAATTCTAAACATTACTTAGCATTAATACCATGGTATTTATTCATATAATCTGCTTGTCAAATGGAGTATGTGTAATTTATAACTAGTTAATCCAATCAACTTGTTAACTTTAGTGTAAACAAATTAAGTGCACTAATTTGGTGGATTATGATCTACGTGGCAACAAGATCCATAATAATTGTCAAAACAAAATTATTTTTTCCAGTTAAACATAATCTTTTCTCTTAGTAAATGTGCAATTATCCATACACTTATAACCTACACGTGTTGTATTGTCGTCACTGCCACCACTTTTTCGTTTGTCAAGTTTTCATCACATGCACGAAAATTACGTACACGTGTGAATCAGACAGATTACGTTTCTATGTTTGAAATCTTTTCGTTCTCCTTCTGCCGTAACCATCACCACCGCCAGTACCACTTCCTCCTCCATCAAGTTCCCATCACATCCAAAAAAACTTGCACGTACAGTTCTAGCCAATTATTCAAATCTTTTTTCAATTCTTCTGACCTTTTCACATCACACAAAATTCAAAAAAATACCTTCGAAAGAACATACAATTATGAAAATTATAAATACAAAAAATAACAAATTTAAACTAATAATTTGATACCATTAAAATTCAAATCACATACATATAGCACTCAAACATTTTAGAAAAAAACAACCCTAAAGATTTATTTAATTTTTCAATTTTGCTTTCAAGATCAAATTTTTCTTCGACATTAACATTTCTTCCCCCATATATATACTAGTACTACTAATATTTTTCTTATCATCCTTTTTTTTTTAACTCTATCCTAGTTACTGAAAGTTAAAAGGAGGATTACACTAATTAAACAAGATTACAACTAATTAAGTAAAAGACATTTCAATAAACCATGCAAATTCTCCGATCATCAACTTCTGCAATTTCAAATTTTCTTTGGCACCGGTGGAAAATTGAGGTTGGTCTGAATGCCCTTAGTATCATTACCCATAAAATCAACCACTGATGAAGAATCTGACTCACTGAGATCTCCTGCATCGGAACCCATGATTACGGATCCGAATCCATTAGTATGAAACATTTCACCACGATCAAGACCGCCACCACCACCACGAGCATCAAGATGATTCTGAGTCTGGGAGGAAAAGAACATACTTCCTAGATAATACGAGGACCTGCCAAGGGTTAGATCCAATGGGAGCGATGATGATTCAACTATCACCAGTTCCTCAGGAATTAGGAAGTTTGTTTACAACAGTACTCACCTCACTGGGACTTCGAGTCAAATCAACTGGATTTGGGAAGTTTGTCTTTGCCTTAACACCTCAAAACTCTATGGCTGTTGCATCATACGCCATCCCTGACTCCACTGCAGTATCAAATGTACCTAACCATACTTGGCATTTCCTATGTGGATCTCTTATCTCCGCTGCGTATCTCCCCCATGGCCTCTTCTTTACATCGCGGTAATGCACCTCCTTTTATTCTGCTGTTGCTGTCGCCCTCGCCATACGTCTGTGCCTAGGTGCTATTTTTTGGGGAGGGGGAGCGTAATGTGTTTTTTTTTTTAGTATGAAATAAAGTGATTTGAAGAAGTCATAAGGATGAGCGAAAGTATAGGAAGGAAAGAGCTGCTTAAATAGGAAAGTGGCGAAGGAAGAAAATAAAAACTTATTCAACAGAGGGAGTGTTTTACTTGACTGATGAAATTGTGGGTCCACGTGTGATATGACAAGTTTATTTCTTAATTAAGAAATTTTTTGATTATATTGTCTTAAATATTTACTTTCTTCATTCTTTTTTAATTGCTTATGTTTATAGAGTCAAATAATATAAACTTTGATCAATATTTATGATGTATTTTTAATTAAATTAAAAATAATTATAATTTATAGTAACTTTCATGTAGTTTTTGAATATTTAAATTTTAATTTTAGAATAATTTAATTTATCTAACCTATTTAACGTTGAAACTTAGTCAAATTAACTCATGAAAAATGAAGGGAACAATTTAAAAGGAATGAAGGGAGTATAAATTTTACTCCTTCCGTTCTAATTTATACACGCCACTTTGTCTAAACTTTTAAAAAGGAAGAGAGATTTTTGAAATTTATGATCTATAATAAGTCATAAATATTTGCGTGACTATAAATTATTTTATTAAGGATAGAATAAGATAATTTAAAGTTAAATTATTACTAAATATAGAAGTGTATCATTCTTGCTGGGGAAGTAATATTGATCCTTATTATTTTTGGTTAGTTAAGTTTTAACTTTTGATTAATTGATATGTGCACATCTCCGAAAAATAGCAATTAAGAATAGAGAATGTATACTAAGAAAAAGATTTAATTTTTTCTTTGTTATATGACACGATTAAAGGTCTTAAATAAAATGCAATATAATTACTTGAAACAAATATAAAGTAAAAAATATGTTTTAAATTTGAGTTTATTACTTTTAAGCTCAGAAATATGGAGGAGAAAACATTTTCATTTTTCCCTTTAATTTTAAGACAAAACACCAAATTAAGCAATAAATTGAAAATTATTTACCCGTCATAGAATTGAGTAATAAAAAAATTAAAGGATGTAATTGTTTGAGCTCATAATAAATAATAACTGTCCTTTATGCTACACGAAAATAACTACATATAGTGTGTACATTATCGTATACAATTCATTTAATTATGTATACTTATAATAAATTAAATCATCATAACAATTTTGATCCTGTTATAAATGTATTTACATTATAGTGAATGTCTATCAAGATCTAATAAGATATATCTATCAGGATTTGAAGTATTTATCTTTTACTGTGAAACTGAGGGCAAATTTTCCCTATAAATAGAAGCTTCCTTCATTGTAAATCATCTCTTAAGAGAAGAAATAAGAATTACTCTCTCTATTCTCTCTACTCTTTTTTCTTGTTCTTTATTGTTTTATAACACGTTATCAGCACTAGACTCTATAAAACAAGGTGATATTATAAATCTAAAGGATTTCAAGGTTAGTAATTCTTTATGTTATCTTTCTTTTGCTACTACTAATATAATTATTATTGAATTTGAGTAAAAATAATTGGTTTGGAACCCTTTATATTTTAAATCTATTTCTCAATAATAATATTATAAAAAAGGATGATAATATGTTGGGTTCAAGTCCCATTGATTCATGCCTAAGACACCTTTATATGGATAAGATGTTGAGTTTGAATCTCAATACACCATACTGATGATATTATGATGGCTAAGGCAAAATAATGGGTGTTTAATAAAAGGTCATGAAACATATCCTATATTAGTATGCTCTATTCCATGAAGTGAATATGGTAGCATGAATCTGAAAGTTGACAACTTGCTTCATTGTTGAAAGAAGACAAGTGATTTAATGCACGAATATAAGTGTGGAGAGACAATATGATAATAATCATCAAAAGTGATAATATTTTCACATGCTTATTATGATTATAAGATATGCTAGACAAAAATTCTCTACATCATATGTATGCCTCGATTTGCTTCTGAAGTAGCAAAATTTTGAAAAAGGTTATAAGCTATCATAATTTGATATGCTTAAGGCACGATTATATTTCATTCTTGGGGAATGAGAAGCTTATTAATGCAAATGTGCACTTGGTTGTGATTGTATCATAACTCACCTCCGAAAGACGTTGAATAATTTTAAAATCTATTTCTGAAGTAGTAAATCTGAAATGTATTCATATAATAGTAAATTTGAAATTTACTAAAGCGAAAACACATATCATTGTAAACTTGGAGTTTACTAGATTAAAAGTTCATAAGTTGACATGAACGATTGCGATATTCTGAAGATGTGCATACTGAGTATTGAACATATATTGAAGACTTAGAAAATTCTTCATGAACTTTAATGGTGCTTGTCTCGTGATAAGTTGATTGGACCAACTAATTTTAGGATTGGATCCCTCAAAATCTGAAAAGAATAAAACGTGAATAAGGGTCCGTTCACCTATCATGTGATATGTTGAAAAGATGCGTCAATAAGATGATCATATGTACATTCATGGTCAACCTACGTTTGACATTCATAAAGCTACTTGTTCAATATAAATTGATCAGAATTTTCAGATTGTGTAATCAAGATAATTCATCTTGATGATGATGGTTTATCATTGAATGCCTTCCATAAATAGTTGAACCATTACTAATGAGAACAAAGTTTCATGTATTGGTATGAAATAGGATATATTGCATACAATAGCACTTGTATGCATTAGATCAATATATTATGATTATTTCTTCCCTCTCAACTGGTTCAAGGTCAGGAACCAGCTATTCCATCTAATAATTTTGATGTGCGGTATACGATTAATAAATATACCATGATGCACAAAGATGGATTCCTCAAAGAAGATGGAGGATGTATGTTAGTTTTTCTAAAATAAGGGGGAGATTATAAGCAGCTATAAAATATGTTAGGAATTATCATCAGATCCTCATTCAAAAGATAATTCAAGTCAAATGCCGAAAGCATCTCTTATTTAGCTGCAAGTGCTCCTATTTTGTGTCCTTCAAGGATAAAATCTATGCATGCATAAATTTTGATAGATCAATAGGTTCCAAATGAAATAATTCTTGAAAAAGATAAGGAGCAAATAATCATGATAAGAAGGCAATGTGCTCTTGAAGAGCCTACAACATAACACTTGATGAAACCTTATGAGAGGTTTAGGTACATGAAAATAATGAAGTGATAAGATCTCAACATGTTATGTCGCATTGTGAACCGATACAAAATAAGAAATCGTCGATGATATCTTTGATACAATATTGGCATAATATTGTAAAAGATTATGAGGATTTGAATTCTGCATTAATTTAAGCATGCTGACGTAGAAATATTTATCAAGTGATTTGAAAGGATGCATTTTGGTAAGCGTAAAACTTATTTGATTTGCAGTCCAGACACTTGAAGATGTCATACTTGAATGTTGGATATTGTTACTTGACAAACATTCATATGAAAATCCCTAAAGGATTCAAATTGCCTGAAGCATATAAAGTTTTTGAAAAACTTTTTATTATCTTCATAAGATATAATTTGATGATTTGAGTATCATTGAAACTCTTTGAGAGTTTTCGAAAGCAATAGAGTATTTTTTTAAATGAGAAATGTGCAAAAATTGAATAAGGATCCATTCCGACCTCAAGAAAAGAATGAGGAACTCCTTGGTTATGAAGCACCATATCTTAGTGCAATTGATGCACTAATGTATCTTGCAAATACTACAAGGCCTGATATAGACTTTTTTTAGTTAATTTGTTAGCGAGTTTGCAGTCCCGATCTTATTGATCATGTTGATTTTGGGTACTTATCTGACCTACATAAAGCTCAGTCTTCAATACGCTATGTGTTCATATGTGGTGGTACTGCAATATCTTGGAGATATACAAAGCAGTTTATCGTAGCCACTTCATCGAATCATGCTGAGATATAGCTATTCATGAAGAAAACCGAGAATGTGTATGGTTGAGGTCCATGATACATCTTATTTGAGAAAAATTTGGTGTGAATATGATAATCTACCCACAATTTTATACGGAGATAATGCATCATGCATAGCACATCTTAATGGTGGATTCATGAAAGGAGATAGAACGAAAGACACTTTATCAAAGCTTTTCTACATACATGAGCTACAAAAGAATGGTGATATCAACGTGCAACAGATTCGTTCAAGTGAAAATGTGCCTAATTTATTCACCAAGTCTTCTCTAATTACAACTTTTAAGAAAATGGTGCACAAGATCGGGATGCAAAGGATTAAGGATTTTTTCATTAGGGGGAGTTAATACGCGTTGTACTCTTTTTCCTTTATGAGGGCTTGTCCCACTGGTTTTCCTTATAAGGTATTTAATGAGGCTACCGATATGCGTATTGTTAGAAATGTGTACTCTTTTTCCTTCACTAGATTTTTTTCCTACTGAATTTTTTCTAGTAAGGTTTTAACGAGGCACATTATCTATCTAGACATTCAAGGGGGAGTGTTATAAATGTATTTACATTATAGTGAATGTCTATCAAGATCTAGTTGATATCTATCAGGATTTGATGTATTTGTCTTTTCGTGTGAAACTAGGGCAAATTTCCCCTATAAATAGAAGCTTCCTTCATTGTAAATCATCCTTTAAGAGAAGAAATAAGAATTACTCTCTCTATTTTCTCTACCCTTCTTTCTTGTTCTTTATTGTTTTATAACAGATCCTACAAACAATACATATTGTAAGGTATAATTATATTTAAAATAATATAGTAAATAATAAATAACTCAATTTTGATAATGTCGTAAATGGTACTTATTTTATCTCGATCATGTTGGTTGATCAAATAATCTAAAATATAAGTCAAATGAATGTTTTTTGGGGGTTATATTTCACAATTAGACGTCTTAAATGAAATACAATATAATTACTTTGAAACAAATATGAAGGCGAAAATTAATTTTTAAAATTTGGGTTTATTTTTTTTAGCTCAGAAATAAGGAGGAAAAAGTAAAATTCTCTTTTCCCCCTATCAAAGAATTAAGTGCTGAAAAAAAGATATTTGTTTGAGCTAGTACTAATTAATATAATTGTCGTTTACGTTAGCAACAGGTCGATAATAGCATAAATATCACATGAGAATAACTGTCATCTACATTACATGACAAACCGACAGTAGAATACGTATCAGCGGCGAATACTTGTCGTTTACATTGTACGATAATTTGACAACAGATTGCATACAACATGCGAATAATTTATTTGTAAGCGTAAGTACGATTACATCCTTACCAAATTTTCTTATCAGGGAATTCTTGCCGGGAAGATAAGATGCTCTAAAAAAAGAAAGAAGAACCTCTACCTCCACAAATTTTGACCTTTCCATCTTCAGAAGAGACCACGAAAAACGCAGTTATGCCACAACAAAAAACTTCGGTTACACCAAAGCAACTACCAAATGTAGTAGCTGACACAAATTAGACAAGATATCAAACCCCAGTTGATTATGCCATGCCAGGATTACCACAATCTTTCATAATGCAAACAAATGCAAATCTAATTTCAATTTTTAACACCAAGAAATGAGTTGAATTGGTCGACGAAGAGACTCAATTAGCTCAAACAGTTTCTGTTCCCTGAATAGATGAAAATTTTAAACAATGGCGATTCCTCATTGGGAGAAGTAAAGATTATTATTCTTGTTTTTAACTTGCTATTATATGGTACTATCAGATCTTTAATATGAATGGTGAAACTTGACTTAATCTATTAGACTTAGAGAGATCTATTTTATAAATGGATTATTTTGAAGATAGTACTGTGATCTTTCAGATCTACACTGTAGGTTGTTAAACGTAAGCATTTATGGCTGGATTGCCGGTAGAGACTTAGGGACTTATATTTGGACTATCTGACTAATGAACCTTTTAGACAAAATGGATCTAGCTAAAACATATAGTATTGAGGCAAGTTTTCACTAATTTAATTGCTAGATTTGACTTTTCCATATAATATTAAGTACTTGAATATTTTTCTTTATGGAATCCAATGGTCTTTTGATCCAAGGATAGGAAGCTTTTAAGTTATTATTGTTGTTATTAATTGTATATTGTTTAATTTCTTCTATGGCTTTCCATCATCCCTTCTCTTCTACTTATAAGAACTCTTCATCCCCTTCATCCGCTTCAACTTCCTATAATTTTCCAAGTTTAAAACTTAAGGAAGAGATTAGTTTCTCTAATTTGCAGCAATCAATTGATGACTAACAAATTCCCAGCATCCTCAAGACCAAATTTACAAAGCTCCCTCTAGATGGCGGTCTCATAAGGATATCAAGATTCTCAACCCTAGGACTATCAAAAGATGTAAGCGCAAGTACGATTACCTCCATTTCGGCCTAGTCCAAATAACAGCTAAACTTCTTTCACGAGAAGGTTTAGATACATCTCTACTCATTTGTCTTAGGGACTTTAGGTTCCTAGACTTCAATGATTCCTTAATAGGAATGGTCCAAACCAGTCTTTGTAATGGACCAGTTTATTTTGTCTATTTTCTAAATTTTACCGTTTCCTTAAAGAATCTAAATATATTAGATTATTTAACACTCTATGTTAAGACATCCAATTACAAAACCAAATTTGGATCTCCCCCAGTAGCAATTATTTATAGAGTTCAGTATAAGGCCTTGAATACTAACTTTGGCTCCAAACCTATGTAAAACAGCTACAAAGGAGAAAATATACTCTTCTAAGCTAACCTTCAACGGTCTCACTTATCAGTTCCCAAGTCGATCTCCTGGAATCAAGTATCCTTGCCCTAGAGTTGGACGTTGCAAGATGCAGCCCCAACAGACAAACCTGTGAATACTATAGTTTCTCAGATCCGACAGTTCTCCATAGGAATTGTTTCTATTTCTTTCCATAGATCTCAAAGACAACTGATCTCTGGCTCCTCATCTGTTCTCCCCGAGATACAGACGGCTAGGAATTCAGTTTCCTCATTTCCTTCTAAAATCAAGATTGTTAACTTTTTCGAATCTAGAATTCCACAAGACCCCTCCCACCAAGATCCATGATGATCCACCCCAATCTACAACTAACTCAGCCTTAGGTACAGAGCTAGGGGTTTTAAGTCAAGATTTTCACATTGATAAGAAAACTCTTGGAACAGAATTTTATTCAAGAAAATATTTTAAAACGGAACTGTTTTGAGGCTTATGCTGAATATCATTAATTACATTTTTCTTTTTCTAAATCAATCAATGTTTCAAAAGTATGAAAAATCATAAATAGTGTGGACGTCACCACTGAATTTCCTCCATCATAACGTTTTTCAATTTCTCATGCCAATAGCTCAATCGTTGCTTCATCTTTCAAAAGAAAGGCTGAAAATGAACCAGTTAAAGACATTAAAAGTCTTTTCGAAAAAAATAACTATACCAATAAGTATCTTCAGACACTTGGTGAATACTTGACTTTAAAACCATCTCTAACTCTTAAGTCAGAGGTGACTACCTTGTCCTCTCCTTTATTTAAGCCTTATGTGATCCCTAAGACTTTCACTAGGGAAATCCAAATGCATAATTCAAAGTCTTTCCCACTGCTATCTGACCTTCAGCAAAGGATCTTCCAAATTGAGAAATCCCTCCACCTAGATGTTCCTGAGACCCCAAGTGTTGGCTCGTCATCTACAGTTGTGGTTCTCCAACAGGATAGTTATGATGAAAGCCAACCAAAGGAAGATCCTCCTCTTGAAATAGATCCTGTCAAAACTAAATCTTCCAATTGGCGAAAGCCATACAAACTTTATTACCCTAGAGCTACTCCTCCAAACGTAGCTTTGAAGAAAGACCCAATGTTATGCAGAATAACTACAATGCCAACAATATCTATGAATGGAACATCGATGGTTGTTCTAAGTATAACATCCTTTCCAAACTTTAGTAGATGACAATGGTTGCAACTGCTTATAGAATTGTCCACAACTGCTCTGATCAACTCACTACCCATGTCCTAGTAGCTGGGTTCACAGGCCAGCTTAAAGGATGGTGAGATACCCATCTTAGTGAGGAAGATAAACAAAGTATCTTCCAAAGTGTCCGTGTAGACTCCTTAGGAAAACCAATTCTTAGGGATGGAGAAACCATTCTAGATTCCACAAGTACATTGATTTATACTATTATTAAAACTTTCATCGGTAGTCCAGGTATATTTAGAGAAAAAACCTCTAAAGTACTTAGAAATCTTAAGTGTAAAACTCTTTTTGATTTCAGGTGGTACAGAGATGTTTTTCTTATGAGGATCTATGAAAGACTTGATGGGAACCTCCTATATTGGAATGAAAAATTCCTGGATGGACTGCCTAAGTCCCTTAGAGACTTACTCAAAGAAGACCTTCAAAACCAATACTCCAACGAGATCATTCCATATGAGAAAATCACTTATGGTCAGTTCACAAGCCTAGTTCAACAAATTGCCTTAAAATCTATCAACAAGATAAGATATTAAGGCAACTCGCTAAAGACAGGGCTCAAACCCATCGAGATTTAGGAAGTTTCTGTGAACTATTTGGCCTCACCTCTTGTAGGAAGACAACTTATAGAAAAACAACCTCAAAAAGGTAAGTTTCAACTATCAATCCTAATTTTCCCCAAAAATTAAAACCGTCCCATCCTAAATGGAACTATACAGTAACACCGATTCTTCCCGCCCCCAATTGTGGCAAATGTTATAGGTGTGGGCAGCCTGGTCATATTGATAAATATTGTAAATTGTCTAAAAAGGTTAGAAACCTCAACCTTGATGATTCTATCTTTAGACAAATCCAACACCTTTTATTAGAAGAAAGTGGAGATTCGGATAGTGCTAATGACAATTTGATTAGGAATTCAACCAAATCCAAAATGATGACTTGGAATCTACCCAGTATGATCAAGAAGACCAACCAAAGATCAATCTTCTAACAAAAGAACAAGATCTTCTCTTAGACAAGATTAGCAATTTACAAGATTTCGATCAAAACAAGTATTATTTAGACCAATTCAAAAAGGCCCTAGATAAGCCTTCTACATCTTCATTTAGTGTATTTTCTAGATTACAAATACTTACAATATCACTGACGTCCTGAAGCGGTTTTCTTCTAGTAAACCTAGGTTAGTAACTTTTCAAGACCTCTAATCTAAGATAGTACTCCTTAAAGAGGAAATTAGACAAATCAAAGTAAGACAAGACTTAGATCTCCTTGTACTCCAATAATTCACTACGAAGGTTGAACAATCTCAGTCGGTAGATGTTACTGACCCATTGGATCAAAATATTGAAGAGGGAGATTTCCTTATTCAATACATTTCAAGGATTACCATCAGAAGATGGCATACTCGGATAACCTTGGTGATCAAAAAATTATTTATCCTAGATATCATTGCCTTGTTTGATACAAGTGCAGACCTCATTTATGTCCAAGAGGGACTTATCCCTAATAATTACTTCTAAAAATCTACGAAATCCCTTTGGGCTACAATCGGTAGTAAACTAAGAATAAGTTACAATCTTTCCGATATCGAATTATGAAATTCCCTAGGAAATCTGCTTTTGTCATCCTCTACTTCCTTTGTTATAGTAATGCTAGGCACCCCCTTTATTGTAACTTAATTCCTTTCAAGGTTTACTCATACGAGAATAATTATTGAGGCCAACAATATGTTTCTCCCATTTGACAAACCGCCCATTCAAAAAATTTTATCCTCTCTAAAAATCAAAGAGGCTCAAATTAATTTTCTCAAAGAAGAAATTGCATTCCGAAGACTGGAGCAACAACTTTAGGAACCTTCTCCTCAATCTATGGTTAGGACCTTAGAAACAAAGATTGGAAAAGAGCTTTGCCCTTACCTACCCAAAACATTTTGGAATCGCAAAAAGCATATGGTCAGGCTTCCTGACGAGCCTGACTTTGATGAAAAAACCATTCCTACCAAAACTCGTCCAATTCAAATGAATCATAAGCTGACAATCTATTGTCAGGCGAAAATCAAAGATCTTCTAAAAAAAGATCGTCTCACCAAGTAAATCTCCTTGGAGTTGTGCTGCCTTCTATGTCAATAAAAGTTTCGAAATTGAACAAGGAACCCCTCAATTGGTTATCAACTACAAACCTCACAATTCCGCCCTCCGATGGATTAGATATCCTATTCCTAATAAAAAGGATCTTTTCCAACGGCTTTATGCTGCGATAATTTTTCCAAGTTTGATCTAAATTCAAGGTTTTGGCAAATCCAAATTAATCCAAGAGATCATTATAAAACTATTTTTACTGTACAATTTGGGCAATATGAATGGAACATAATGCCCTTTGGCCTAAAAAATGCTCCTTCCGAATTTCAAAAAATAATGAATGGCATTTTAATTCTTTTTCAAAATTCATTCACGCACTATTACCCCAATTCAAAGATCCATCCAATTTGCTGACTAATTTCCCGATCAAATTCTTGATAAAACTCAACTTTAACAATTTTTAGGATGCGTTAATTATATAGTAGATTTTATTCCTGGGCTCAACAATCTGTTGAAAGCTCTCCACGACAGGTTGAAAAAGCCTCCTCATCCATGGACTCAAATTCATACCAATGTAGTTAAAGAAATCAAATTAAAGGCAAAAGACCCCCCTTGCATATCTCTTCTCGATCCCTCTGCAATTAAAATAGTTGAAACAGATGAATCAAACATAGGCTATGGTGGCATTTTAAAACAAAAGAAACATGACAAAGAATAGTTGCATTTGCATCAAAACATTGGAATAAAGCTCAGAAAAATTATCCTACTATCAAACAAGAATTTTTAGCAACTGTGTTATGCATTTCCAAATTTCAAGTTGATTTGTTAAATCAAATTTTTTTTACTAAGGATTGATTGTAAAGAGGCGAAATCTGTTTTGCAAAAAGATGTAAAGAACCTTGCCTCTAAACATATATTTGCTAGATGGAAAGCAGTTTTATCTGTTTTTTATTTTGATATTGAATATATCAATGGGAGCTCTAACTCTATACCATATTTTCTTACCAGGGAAGATAAGATGCCCAGATAAAATAACAAAGAACCTCCTCCTCCACAAATTCTAGCTCTTTCATCTCCGGTAGAGACCACCAAAAAAATTGTTACACCACAACAAAAAACTTCAGTTTCACCAAAGCAACTTCCAAATATAGTAGAGGACACAAATCATAATCTTTCATAATACAATAAAGTACAAATCCAATTTCAATTTCTAACACCAAGAAATGGGATGATTTGGTCGACGAAGAAGACGAAAAGACTCAATTAGCTCAAATAGTGTCTGCCCCCTGGATAAAAGAAAATATTAAAAAATGGCACCTACTTATGGGTTGTAGACACCTAATTTTGTCCTATAAAAATATTTCTTATTCTGATATCACACAATTTAACCCCATTCTTATAATTTTTCCCCAAGAAAATAAATAACCACCCTATCTTTTGCTTATTTATTTATTTATTTATTTATTTATTTATTTATTTATTTATTTATTTATTTTTGTTTTGTTTTTATCCCAAAATAACTAGTCATAAAAAACTGTCTCATTCTAACATTCCAATAACCCACCCAAGCAAAAATGGACACCTAAACCCTACCCCTCCAATTAAAAAAAACAACACCTCACCACTCACCAAACCACCTCACCACCACCCTCTCCATGTGACCCCCTACCTTTTTTTGTTTACACATTTTCTTGCCATCTCCATATATAGAAAAAGACAATACACAAAAGAGGAGGATTCATTGGGGTCCACAGAATAACAAAAAACACAAAACATAAAATAGCACCATCACCTAACAATTTCATAGGCACACAATTATCTTCTTCACGATATATTCACTCACATTTACTGATAAGAAGGAAGGGGAGATACTCACCCTTAACACAACATCACACCCTTTCCATTTTCTCCATTGATTACACAAAAAGAACACTACACATGGAAAATGAGGTAGATCGAGAGAGAGAGTAGCAGAGAGAAGAGACGCGAAAAAAAAAGGAAAAGAGATCTAGGTTTCTGTCTTTTTCACCTTCATCCACGCCCACCCACAAAAAACACATGCACACGACGTACACTGTAAAAACAACAAAAAAATGAGCAAAAATGGCGTGAGAATCAAATGAGAAAATAGAATTTGGGTTTCTGGTTAGTATTCCGGCGACCCCTTCACCGGAATCTCATCATTCTCTTTTGATTTATGGGTGAATCCGATCAGGAAATGATAATCTCGCCGGAATTTGTCTTGATTCATCATTACTGCCACTGTCTGGGCTCACCGGAGCTCAGGCTACACTGATTTTGACTTTATGTTGCATTGTTGGAGTGTTGGGGTTCATCTATTTTTGCGTTTCATCGTCAAAACTGGGTTTCCATCTTGTCGAATTGCTTAGATTTGGTTTTATTTTTATTCTTGGGTTTTTAAGATTCGAATTTCATCTTTCTATGCGGGGATTTTCTATTGCCGTTCAGATTTTTTGATTCAAATGTTTATAATTGAGTTTGGTTTCCCGAATTAAAATTTGTACGGATTGGGATTGGCGATATCAAGTTGGATCTTTGTCATTGTTGAAGCTCAAAGTCGAGGTTCTCAGCATGGTTCTATCTTCAATATATTTAAAGTGATACTTGAGGTCCAATTCTATCTTCTCTTTAATTTTTTATGTGAATATGAATGATTTGTTATTTGATATGTTTGAATCTTTATTTTTGTGTTGGTTGATGTTGGATTTGAATGTGGAAACTTGGATTAGTAGTCGAATAATTGATTAATTATTTTGATAATGAATGCGGGAAGGGATTGATCTCGATAAAAGTAAATTTGGATAATTTTTGATTCATTGATGATGTTGAAATGTGATACGAATCATGATAGGTCGAGTTGGATAGGAAAATAGTAGGTTCGGGTAAGAAAATTTAGAACTTTTGGATTGTTGAATGTCGAAAATATTTGTTGAATGATTTTATTTTATGAATTTGGATCGATTGTATTCATTCATCGGGGAATGCCCCAAGGTCACATTTGTATTCATTCACCGGGGAATGCCCTGATGTATCATGTACTCGGAGGACGCCCGTGATGAAGGCTCGAAGCATCGGTTAAAGCATTGGAACGTAGTTTAGGATTAGTGTAGGTTAGCGTAGGTATACTTTTCAGTACCTTTTTCATTTCGGGTTGTAATAATTGGACCAAACACTATATTTTTGGACTGGTTTGTTTGTTTGATTGATTGATTTTGTGTGTTTTGTACATTTTGTAGTATCAAATTAGCCGATATGCTCTACCAAGCGACTGTGGTCAAACCACGGAATCGAGAGGTGCCTAACACCTTTCCCTTGGTCAATAGAATTTCTTAACCGAAATATCTATTCGCGGATCAGTTTAAAAGATTCAAAATCATTTTTCTTGACAAAGGATTTCCAAAGGTGACTTGGCACACCCGATTTATGCCAAGTGGCAACTCTGAGTTTTTTAATATAAATAGTTCTTTTCGAAACAAATCTTCATTTTTGTCACTTTAACAATAAAAACCTTTCAAACCTTAAAAACTCAAACTAATCTTTTTGGTTAAAAAAGGGGTGTGACAGCCCTAGCGATTCTGTTGGGGATTTTTCCGAATTCAAGCTTATTTTGGAGTTGTATCAGCTTAGTTTGACACTACAGGTGTATAGACATTTTGTTTGTGTTATTTTGTGTTATTTTTTACCATTGTTGAGTGTCTACGTGCTCTTTGTTTACAGTTTTTACTTTATGTGTTACCGCTTTATATCTGGCATCATGTGCATAACCCGAGTCTTTCTTTCTGCAACAAGTTCGTAGTACACGTGTATACACGATCTATAGTTGATTCACCCTTATTTTAGGAGGGGGAGCTGTTGGGTTGTATGGAGTAGGTGGACAGCTAAAGCAATCCACTATCGACCATACGCTTACCCGAACACCCTTGTTAGTGGACACCAACGTAGGTCAGCCTTTAGGTAATGCTTATCTGTATCATATTGAGACCTAGCGGGACCCACGTTGCCCTTTTCAGGAGACTTACCTCTAAAGCATCCCTACGTGCTAAATGTTGCATCTTTGAGGGTAACATGGTCATTTGATGGACTGATTTGGGGAAGACATGTGTTAGAAGTAAAGTGCGTCGGTACGAAATGTTGAGAAAAAAATAGAAAAAAATGTAAGTGAAAAGTGAGTCGAAAAGAAAAAAAAGAGAGTTTTGTAGTTTTTAGAGTTCTTTATGACTTTTGTTTTCCACGATTAAAAAATTCAATTTTTTTTTTACTTTTGCACTCATTTTTCAAAAATAAAAAAAAAACATCATAAAGATTTTCCTTTTGTTTATTTAGCAAGCATTCACAATTCGAAAACTCCAAAACGATTTTTTTAAGAGCTTTTTATAAAAGAAAAATTCAAAAAAAGGGTGGTAGAAGTTTTGTACATTTCATATAACAAAAATACCAAAAAGATTTTCTTTCATAACAGTTGATGTCATTTTTTAAGTGAAGTGTCAAATTGAAATCTCAAAGAAAAAATTTTGTTATGTTGTTCATCGTGTGTCTTTGGTCGTGTCTCAAGTCAGGGTGCAATTTATTATTTAATAATTAATTGTCCAATCTGGACGAACTACGCACCCCTGATTCTTCTATTTCGGGAGTGAGATACATAGGCAGCCTATTATAGGTTTGCAGATCTTATTTAAAAAATTCAAAAAAGATTTTCTTCACTCTTCATTTAGAGTAGGTGTTTCATACATGTTTTGAAAAGAAAAATACAAAAAAAAGGATTTTCCTCAATAGTCGTAGGATTCATTTTTGGTTGATCTTATTTCAAAAAATCCAAAAAGATTTTCTTCACTCTTTATTAGAGTAGTTGTTTCATATACATCTTTAAAAGAAAACAATAAAAAATATTTTCCTTTAATAGGTTCAAGTTTTGTTTTCGTATGAAATTCAAAATCTAAATCCACAAAAGATTTTCTTTGGTATCATAGGTTTCATTTTGTATAGGGATTTTCAAAGCTGAAAAACTCAAAAAGATTTTTGTCAATTCTTTTGACAATTTGTTGTTTTCTTTTAAAGTTTCAAGAAAAAGAAAAAGGAAAGGAAAAAGAGTTTAATTGGCCATTTTGACAAAACTTCACGAACTACGAACACCTGATTCTTCTCTTTCGGGAGTGAGATACGCAGGCGCCCTTCTTGGGTTCGGTGATCTTTTCTAAAATGATAAAAAATAAAAAAGGTTTTTGAAAAAAAGGTGTTGAACTCTAACGCATTTGATGTTTCTTTTGTTCAGTTAGTTTAAGGTGGTTGGTTTGTGGCATTTTGGCTGGTCCTCTATAGTGCACCAAGTTACAGAGAAAGTTATGGCCAATAAGGATACCGAGTTTATTGTCACTAATTCGATAGGGAGTTCGGGGAATGGGAATTTAGGAGCTAATAAAGATATTCAGAAATTAAGGCAACAAATGATAGAAATGCATCGAACTTGGGCAAATGGGTTGCCGACTCCTCTAGTTCCTAATGATAATCTGGAATATCTTTCTAGCTTACCTCCCGTGTCACAAGCACAATTTCCCATTATTGTTGACATGCCACAACATGCATCGGGGACTACTCCGGGACAACACTATCCAAACACTTGCAATATTCCTTTCCTCACTCCTCAACACAAAACTACCACTTACTAGTCTCTATCTGTTGTTCATGCTTTTGCATCCCCCCGCTTAAAGCTCCTACTTTTAATGCCAATCCAACAATTGTGATTCCTCACTCTAAAAGTGACCCTGTATTGAATATTTTAAGTGATCAACATTATGCTCCCGAGCTCACATTTAAGTCGAATGATCCTTATGGCTACACTCATCTGCCTGAATTTACTCTTAATGCCAAAAATCCTATTATCAAAGAAGAACAATAAGAAATGACCAGAAAATTGAGAAGTTTGGAAATGGCTATGAAGAATCTCCAAGGGCTTGGGGGTACAAAAGTGTCTCATATAAAGATCTGTGCATGTTTCTAGGTGTTTATCTCCCTTTCGGTTTTAAGATGCCAAAGTTTGAGAAGTATGATGGACATGGGGATCCAATGGAACATTTGAGACGTTATTGTAACCAAGTAAGAGGTGTCGAAGGCAAATAAGAACTGCTCATGGCTTACTTTGGTGAGAGACTTTCGGGTCTAGCTTCGAAATGGTTTGTTGACCAAGAAATTGACAAGTGGATTAGTTGGGATGACCTAGCTAATGGATTTGTACAACAATTTCAATACAATGTGGAGTTGGTCCCTGAAGAAAAATCCCTAACTAGTATAAAAAAGAAGAATACTGAGAGTCTCAGGGAGTATGCGATCAGATGGCGCGAACAAGCTGCTAGAGTAAAACTGCCAATGAAAGAAAGTAAAATAGTTGAGGTATTTCTTCAAGCGCAGGATGAAACATTGAAAGCGACAACTCAAGCAATTCAAAAGGGTTCAAAAACTGTTGGGGAGACAAAGAATGAGGAAGTTATATCTTCTATTATAGTTGGACAGTGGGCACGGTCAAGAAGATCCCGTTGTAGTCACTCACAGGCTCAAACCCAAGTTCATGCCCAAGCTCTACATAATCACTCCCAAAATCCATTATACTCTGCTCCTCCACCTCCGTATCCAGTATATAACGCAAAACCACATTTTCAACACGCATGTTACACAAAGTGGAACACATTAACTCCCTAGAGTCATACTCTAACTCTACAAACCTACCAAAACACTTCTAAGCCTGATTTTCGATCCTAGCCAAACGATGAAATAAGGCAGAAGTCGAGATATCACTTCACACCAATTGGAGAGTCGTATGCCAGTTTATTTCAGAGATTGGTACAATGGGTCATGATCACTTCTCTCCTTGGTTGCACTCTTAATCGATGTTCAAGAAATTTTGATCCTAATATACGATGCGCGTATCATTCTGATGCTCAGGGTCATAGTATTGAAGATTGTCGAGATTTGAAAAGAGAAATTGAAAAGATGATTCAAGATGGATGAATTATGGTGCAGAACATTGACAGTGTGGGAAGCTCTAGTCATGCTGATATGCAAACCAGTGGCTAAGTTGTCAGGCTGTGCAATACAGAAGTCATTCCTCTCCCTACTAGGAACAGGTCTGGTAGTTTGTTTTGTTTTGTTTTCTGTTTTTAAAATTATTTCAGGGTTGTAGTTCGGGATCTATATTGTTTTGTCCTTTTGTCGTTTAGGTTCAAACCCTTCTATCTTTTATTTAAACTAAATAAATTGTCCCTTTTCCTTTGCATTTTAAATATGTGTTATTTGTTTGTTTTCTTTATACAGTACATTTTATATTGACTCTAGTGATATGACATGCTTGCGGAATTTTTAGCCAGATCTTAAAATCCAATTTAACCATGAAACATTGGATCAGAGCGCTAAAGTTAGGAGAAACATCTGAGAAAATAGTAGACTGCTGAGACATTTGGTGACAAGTTCAAGCCTTCTTTGAAAATTAAGGCCAATTATTTTGAGAATCACAAGAATAACTTGGTCATCAATTGAAAGAAATATCTCAATTAGGTCAAACAGTGTCTGTGTGATCCTATCAAGAAGAATAGAAAGAAAATCAACTCCACGAAAGCATGAGTCATTCAAAGTGAGGGATGTACAACAAATTTGGAGTTGTATGTTTGAAAAGTATAGAAAAAGAGGTGACACACATGCTCGGGGCAAGTTAGTATTGTAAAACATGTCATAAGTGATGTTGATCGTGCACTTTCACATTGCATGATATGTACTAGTATTTTCAAGGATTGATATGATGAAGGCATTTTATTCTGCTATCCAAACATTGTGTCATCCTTTGTTTACCCTATTTGAGCCTTAGTGTTATTTTATTTCATACCCCTCATTTGGAATCAAGATAAAGCCAACAAAACTCAAAAGAAAAGTATCGAGCAAGAGAATAGAGTCAGAAAGTTTCAAAAAAAAAGAAGGGAAAGAGAGAAAAATATGTCCACAAAAGAAGAAAAGAGTGTCAAGAAATTAGGGTCAGAAAAATCACAAAGAAAAAAAAAGTAAAAAAAATAACAGAAGAGAACAAGTCAGAATCAAGAAAAAAAAAAAGAATAAGCGGCCAGAACTACGCATGACCTGATTCTCCTCTGTCGGGGGTGAGATACGTAGGCTGCTCTACTCCGGGCTCGGTCCAACCAAATAAATAATTTAGAGTCACCCAGTCAAAAGAAATAGGGGCATGAGTTAATCCTCATTGTTTGAGTCGATTCTAAAAGTTGTAAGTCCTACCCCACTTCAAGTGTTGTTTGGGCCTCATGTCACCCTTTCTTTCTAACCTTATCCAAAATTCAAGTTACAACCAAATAAAGACCTTCATATCAATCTCTTAGTATGGTAAGGCTAAGCATGCAATGAATATGATGACACATTTTGGGAACTACTCATCTTCCTCAGCATAAGAAATCAGGAGAGAAATAAAAATGAGAGAGTTTTATTGGTGAAAACTCTCACGAGCACCATAAGATGATGGTAAGTTGAGAGAGATAAAATAAGAGATTCTTATTAGTGAAAACTCCATGGGAACCATAAGGCGATGGTGAGTTGAGAGAAAAATGAGAGAGGCTTGTTGGCAAAAATCCTTCAATGTGCCACTAGCCGAATGAGCTCTTCGAATGAAATGAGTCCAAGCAAGTAACTCAGTTTCAGAGCCATTAACTCAAGAACAATTGGTAGAAAGCTTGGATGGAAAGATCAGGCATCTTGAGCCAAAATGCATGGCATAATCATTAGAGTTGACTGTCATTTCTAGATAAATATTTCATTTCTTTATTTCAAATGGGGACATTCATTGTCTTTTCTTTATTCTCTTTATTTTTATTTTATTTTCTTTAGTCAGTTGTCCAAATAAAAATCATTATCATTTTTTTTCTCTTGTCTTTGAGTCAAGTCCACGTCAAAACAAGTGAGAAAAGATTTCAAAACTGGCTACCAGCTTCTTCAATTGTGCAAAGCAAGACAAAAGGTCAACACATTAAAGAGACATGATTGTGAGCCCAAATAAGGCATGCAGAAAGTTGTGTCAACCGACAAGTCTAGGAACTCATGGAAATACCAAGGTTCAAAGGTTTTATCTGAGAAGCATGACAAAACAGAGATATTGTATCTGTTTCAGAGTCACTCTTAATAATCTGAGTTTGGGTGAATGATGCAGCAAGCCAGTGACACATGCTAATGGTTGAAAGCAAGATTAAATGTGACAGGTGAAAGAGCGATTTCCATGAAATCCAAAGACACAAACCAGCCACCATGTTTTTAAACAAACAAGTTTTCTTTGTGTGGAATAGGAAAACATGCTACCTTCAAATCAAGGATTTCAAAGACTAAACATCAAAGGCCGTAATATTCTCACTTCTACAAATGAAAGAGGCAATGTTGCTACACATATTTGGTATTCAAAACCATGGTAAAACTCATAATCCAATATCTCTAGGAGACACACTTCCTTATTTGGGTAATTCAAGCAACATTTGTAAAAAGACACACTTTCTTGTTTGGGTGATTCAAGCAACATCTGTAAGGGGACGCACTCCTTTGTTTGGACAATTCAAGAAATATTTGTAAGGAGACACACTTCTTTATTTGGGTAATTCAAGTTGCATTGGTAGTTAGAGGAACTTTCTTATTTCGGTAATTCAAGCGGCATTTGAAAGGAGACGCACTTCCTTATTTGGGTAATTCAATCGGCATTTTTAAGGATATGCACTTCCTTATTTGGTGAATTCAAGCAAACATTTGTGAGGAGACGCACTTCCTTGTCTAGATAATTCAAGCAACATTTGTAAGGAGACACACTTTCTTATTTGAACAATTCAAGCAATATTTTTACGGAGACACACTTCCTTGTTTGGTAATTCAAGTGGTATTTCTAAGGAGACACACTTCCTTGTTTGGACATTTCAAGCAACATTTATAAGAAGACGCACTTCCTTGTTTTGGTAATTCAAGTGGAATTTGTAAGGAAATGCACTTCCTTGTTTGGGTAATTCAACCGGTATTTGTAAGGAGAAGCACTTCATTATTTGGATAATTCAAGCAATATTTATAAGGAGACGCACCTTATTGTTTGATAATTCAAGTGGTATTTGTAAGGAGACACAATTCCTTGTTTGGACAATTCAAGCAACATTTGTAAGAAGTCGTACTTCCTTGTTTCGGTAATTCAAGTGGAATTTGTAAGGAGACGCACTTCCTTGTTTTGGTAATTCAAGAGGTATTGGAAAGGAGATGCACTTCCTTGTTTGGACAATTCAAGCAACATTTGTAAGGAAATGCATTTTCTTGTTTGGGCAATTCAAGCAACATTTGTAAGGAGACTCACTTTCTTTTTTGGACAATTCAAGCAATATTTGTAATGAGCCGTACTTCCATGTTCGGATAATTCAAGCAACATTGGTAAAGAGACACACTTTCTTGTTTTGGTAATTTAAGCGGCATTGGTAAGGAGATGCACTTCCTTGTTTTGGTAATTTAAGAGGGATTGGAAGGAGACACACTTTCTTATTTGGGTATTTCTAGAAACATTTGTAAGGAGACACACTTTCTTATTTGGGTAATTCAAGCAACATTGGTAAGGAGACACACTTCCTTGTTTTGCATTCTTATTTGGGTAATTCAAGTAGCATTGGTAAGGAGACACACTTCCTTGTTTTGGTAATTTAAGCGATATTGGTAAGGAGACGCACTTCCTTGTTTTGGTAATTTAAGTGGCATTGGTGAGGAGACGCACTTCCTTGTTTGGACAATTCAAGCAACATTTATAATGATACGCACTTCCTCATTTGGGTAATTCTAGCAGCATTGGTAAGATGACACACTTTCTTATTTTGGTAATTTAAGCAGCATTGGTAAGGATACGGACTTACTTGTTTTGGTAATTCAAGAGGCATTGGTAAGGAGACGCACTTTCCTGTTTGGGTATTTCTAGCACCATTTATAAGGAGACGCATTTCCTTGTTTGGGTAATTCAAGAGGCATTTTTTAAGGAGACACACTTCCTTGTTTGGGTAATTCAACCGGCATTTGTATGGAGACACACTTACTTGTTTTGGTAATTCAAGCAACATCTGTAAGGAGACGTACTTCCTTGTTTGGGTAATTCAAGCGGCATTTGTAAGGAGACGCACTTCCTTGTTTTGATAACTTAAGCAACATTGGAGCCCGCCGGAAGAACAAGGAGAATAAATAGAAAGTCAAGCAACAAGGTGAAACAATTGAAAGAGAAGAAAAAAATTAAAAAAATTACAAGTCAGGAGCCCGCCTAAAGAATAGGGTGATGAAACTCAAATCAAGAGTTCAAAAGAAGCTGCATAGATAGGACTTTTGTAATTTTATTTATCTTTTTAACTCTTGTAATTTTTCATTTTTTTATGAAATGACAGAGCCGCGACCGGAACCTCGATGGGACCTCACTCAACTCTATAACTCGGTATAGTCCATCTCCTTCCAATCTTTTGAGATACCTGTCACTTGATTCCCTCATAACTTGGGTAGGTAGGATGTCCTAAGTCAAGACTTGGTGTCCCTCCTTCCTTATGTTTCATTCTTTTAATAATGGCCGGGATAAAATTCTCTCTTGTTGTCTACTTCTTTGTCTGAAAACACGTCATGTTTACATTCAAAGGGGGCATTCTGTAGACACCTAATTTTGTTCCGTCAAAAATATTTCTTATTCTGATATCACACAATTTAACCCCATTCTTATAATTTTTCCCCAAGAAAATAAATAACCTCCCTATCTTTTACTTATTTATTTATTTATTTTTGTTTTTTTTTATCCCAAAATAATGTCATAACAAACGTTGTATCATTCTAACATTCCAACAACCCACCCAATAAAAAATGGACACCTAACCCCTACCCCTCTAATTAAAAAAACAACACCTCACCACTCACCAAACCACCTCACCACCACCCCCTCCACATGACCCCCTACCTTTTTTTGTTTACATATTTTCTTGCGATCTCCATATATAGAACAAGACAATACACAAAAGAGGAGGATTCATTGCGGGCCCATAGAATAACAAAAAACACAAAACAGCACCATCACCTCACAATTTCATAGGCACACAATCATCTTCTTCACGATATATTCAATCACATTCACTGATAAGAAGGAGGAGGAGATACTCACCCTTTACACAACCTCACAACCTCTCTATTTTCTCCATTGATTACATAAAAAGAACACTACACATAGAAAATGAGGTAGATCGAGAGAGAGAGAGTAGTAGAGAGGAGATACGCTAAAATGAGAGGAAAAGAGATCTAGGTTTCTCCCTTTTTCACCTTCATCCACACCCACACACGAAAAACACACGCACACGACGCACACAGTGAAAAACACAAAAAAATGAACAAAAATGGCATGATAATCGAAGGTGAAAATAGAACTTGGGTTTCTGGTTAGTGTTCTGTCAACCCCTTCGCCAGAATCTCATCGTTCTCTTTTGATTTCTGGGTGAATCCAATCCGAAAATGATAATCTCGCCGGAATCTATCTCGATTCATCGTTACTGCTGCTGTCTAGGTTCACCGGATCTGATACAAATCAGTCCGCCAAGATGACAAAACAGTCCACAAAACATGAGAAGAGCAAGCAAGACAAGGGGATACAAGATGACAAACACAAAAACACACGGATTTGCAAAATAATGATAGGATAGATAGTGAGACCAAGATTATTACAAGATTAAGAACCAAGTATATTTCAACATTAACCCTAATAAATGTAATAATCAAAAAAACACTCTTACGGTTACCACCAAGGTAATCGACTCACCTCAAGATCCACCCTTTCCAAGCAAAGAACAATATTGGCTTTTCCAAGCCCTATACTAAGGATGACTTTTCCAAGTCCTAGCTAAGACTATATTAAGGTGTTCTGCTCTCAAAAGAGAGGATTTCAAGTGTTTCAATCTTTCATAAAATAAAGAGAAAGACTTAATAAGAGACTATATATAGCCTAGCTTATTACATAGTATAATGGAACAAAATACCCTTAATGAAAGGGGAGGTCATGGTTTGTTTATTTAACATGTGCAATCCCAAAATACCCTTAATGAAGGGTGCTTCTTCAATGCTCCAAAACCATGGGGTCACGCTTCAAAACTTGTAGTCTCGAATTGGCATCAAATGTAAGCCCCCACGCAATCTTCCACACAGGGGTTTGTTTAATGACATGCTCAAAATGGGTCCTCCATGCATGTTCTCGTATCCTCAAGGTGACCAAGTCTTGAGCCTCTATGTGTTGGCCTCTAAAGATGTCATCAAAAGATAAGATGGACATTTGTCCCGTTACATCCTCCTCTTCTTGAAAAGGATTCGACCTCGAATCCAAACCTTGCAAAACCGAAGAGAGGACAAACAAATACATACTCCTCATGGCATGAGGGTCAGGGTTAGAATAACAAATTATCTAAACATACCAAGGTTGCACATATTTACAATATAACCAAGGATCCTTTGAATGAAATATTAAAAACTCAATGAAAGATGTATGAAGATTTTGTTATGAGATTCACCAAGAGTGACACTTTGCTTGTCATGTAGACCAAGTAACAATTTGGGTGCACCAATATCACCATTTCCATATTTGGCATCAGGGTCAAACGGGAAGAGTGACCATAGACATGGGTCTAGACAACACTCCCCTTTCCGGTTGTCTCCACCCAAACTAAATGACATACTCTCTACAGTAACATACATATCATCAAAAGAAAATAGAGAGTAAAGAAAAGAATCACTCAAGTCGACTTCTACAAAGGTGCCCTCATGTGTGTACTCACTACTAGTTTCCCAATCATCACCATGAGTACTCTCAACAATAAAGTCATACAAAGTAGAAGAAGGAGTAACTTCCAAGACTACACATTCCTTACCCTTAAGAGTACTCTCATCTTCCAAGAAGAGATTTTCATCTTTAGGAGGAATGTTGTCACACCATAGTGGGTTAACATATAGGCTATATCCTCCAAGGTAAGCTATACCATATTTTTCACCACTAGGCTCATTAGGAGTGTTTATATCACTTTCAAACAAGACATTATACCAAAAGAGTGCATGATCCAACCCACGGGCAGATTTGTAACAAGCAAGTTCCTCATTCTCTAAGAGATCAATATCAAGTTTTAAAGTGGTTTCAAGCACAAGATTGTCCCAAGATAGCACTCATGTTCACTCCCCTTTTGTTGACCAAATTTTTCAAATACTTCACTCACTTGAGTTTAATTAATCACATTACGCACATAATTAAGTGGTGGACAATTTTCACAAATAGGTTGATCAACACCAATTACACAAGACGATGTACTTCTGTTCAACATATAGGCTTCAACACTAGGCGGACATAAATTGTTCTTATAGGAAGAGTCAGTTTGGTCATCAATAGGATCAATTAGTGTATCCACACTCATAACATGTACATCATAAAAAAAAAAGGCAAGGAATCATTAAACTCACAAGTAAGTAAGCTACTACTCACACTCAATGGGCTACTAGCTATAAAATTATCATTCACATGCACAAAAGTATAAGAGTTGGCTATTTTACCTTGAAGTTCTTGAGTCGACTCTCTTTTCCCGTGTTTTGAAGGACCTTCACAAGCTTGGGCAGCAACTTCACTTCAGCATTGCTCTCCTTCACTTGCCATGTCGGTACCTACAAAAATGTCCTTAGAAATAGAAAGACAAACAATGTTAGCTCGGTTTGGTGCCAATCCCCTCACTTCTCTCCACACAACCTCTCCTTTTTCCACTCTCGGATTACCACCTTGTACACCTTTACTACTCTCAATATTTTTTCTATCATAAGAATTAGGATTGGAGGAAGTATTCACTTCTCTTTGCAGCTCAGGCAACATGTATGCCAAGAGGTGATTTCCCCACCGGCCTCTTACAATATTTGGCCAATTTTGCACATTTGGAACTCTATGTTGTTCAAACCAATTGGCACCTAATCATACATGACCATATGTCAATGGAAGAATATCGCACCACACTTCCTCATGGTATTCAAATTAAGAGAAGACAACCTTGACCCTCTCGGTAACCTTAAACCCATCCAAGAAGTATGGAACAAGTAAAGGCTCATGAAACAACCCCAAGTAGTCAACCATGTATGGAACGATGTAGTTACTATAGTACCTATCATTTAACACAACGAGGCAGCCTGGTATCCCACAAATGGTCACCTTTCCGGAGTATACACTCCTTCTCGTATCAACATTGTAAAGAACACGAGTACCCCTCAATTTTGGAGATGCATACCCTCTTCTTCTCGTTGGACAACCTCCACTAGAGCTAGTATAACCATTTACAGTATATCGAGCTTGATAAGAAGTACTACAAGGTGGTGAATATGAATCTTCACACTCCTCACATGTACTCTCATCATAGCTCTCACAAGCTTTGCAAACGAAAGGTTATACCTAACACCAAATCTAGGTCAGGAGTAAGAAGTGTAAGACTCCTCACATGCCCCAACGTCATTGTAAAATCCATCACGAGGTCCTACATCATCTCCAAATTCACCATAAGCACTAGGCACTTCATTCACCTCATTTGCCCCCTCAAAACCGTAACTCTCAAATCTGCCTAAGTATTGATCATGGCTATTTTCATAGACTCTGCAATCTCCCTCAACTTCGTAGCCATAAAACCCCTCACTACAATCATAGTATCCCATGTTGTAGTCACAATAACCCCCGGCTATCGAAGACATGTTCCCCTTATATCACCTTTGTAACTGCACAATGAACAAACAAGATTAGTAGTAAAAGCTCCTCACCAACAAAAAAGATTATTAGTAAAAGCTCCTCGCCAACACTCGTATACACCCACCTTTGTGATTCTCACAATTCGAGCGGCGAATATTGAAAGTTGTTTATACTCCGGTAGTCAATAGGATGTCAATTCTACTTGGCGGCCAAAATGGATTCTTGTATGATCGACTCAAGACACAAAAATAAAATTTACTTACAAACTTGAAACAAAGAAAACACTACAACTTATAAACGAGAAAAGCACAAAATACAACGCTTAACACGAAAGAAAATATACTCAAAAACTAATCTACAATCTAGTAGGTATTTACTAGTTTGCTAATTAGTATGAGAACTAACAAAATGGAAACCAATAGAATCAAAAAAGTGAAACTATGAATTCCAACGTTCTTGAGATATTGATGATGTGGCACTCGACTATTGGTCGATGGACAAAAAAATATTGTTGAAGTTGAAAAATTTTGTTCCACAATTTTGGTTGTTCAAAATTCACAAAGATGGGGGAATTTCGGTTTTGGTAGGTTAACAAACAAAACTTTAAGTCCTTTTTTTCAAAATTCAAACCTTGACCAACTTTCACCTTTTTGGCAGGACAATCTTTTAGAGTTCTTGTCCCCCTTTCCTCTTTTGGCTAGTCTAGAAAAATGAACTTAATCTTTGGGAGGTCTTTTATTCTTTTCCTCTTTGGTAATTTATTGAAAGTTATTTCAAGACTAACAAGATCCCAGACTCTCTTACCTTTGAATTTGGATCAAACAAAAACCTTTTACAAGACTTCTTCAACACAACACAAGAACTTCAACAACAACAAAACCGTCCATTCTTCCCACAACAACTTGCAATTTTTTTTGGATTAAGAACTTGGGTTAGACTCAAGTAGTGTTAGAGAGAAATAAAAACAACGCAAGAAACAACAAATAAAATCAAAACAACACCTAAATCTAGACACAAATTCGGCCAAACAATAACAACACTTCTGCCAAGACACCAAACCCGTAGAATAACTTCTTTTTGTGATATTTTTTACCTTGGACACCTCTTATAATGTTAGGAAACAAAGATATAACACTAGAACACAGAAAACAAACAAAAATCACAAGAAATCTAGGCTTCAAATTTTGACCTAAACACAAAAACGTGGACAGATTACTATTTTTAAGTTTTTCAGCTTTTCAACAATTTTTTTCTGAGTGAACAAACCCAAGATTGATCTCATGGGAACGAATTCAATGATGTCTATGATACCAAATGATACAAAAACAGCCCACCAAGATGCCAAAACATTCCACAAAATGTGAGAAGAACAAGCAACACAAAGGGATACAAGATGACAAACACAAAAACACATGGATTTGCAAAATAATGAAAGGATAGATAGTGAGACCAAGATTATTACAAGATTAAGAACCAAGTATATTTAAAAATTAACCCCTAATAAATGTAATAGTCAAAACCACACTCTTACGGTGACCGCCAAGGTAATCGACTCACCTCAAGATCCACCATTTCCAAGCAAAGAACAATATTGGCTTTTCCAAGCCCTATACTAAGGATGAGTTTTCCAAGTCCTAAATAAGACTATAATAAGGTTTTATACTCTCAAGGGAGAGGATTTCAAGTGTTTCAATCTTTCATCTTTCATAAACTAAAGAGAAAAGACCTAATAAGTGACTATATATAGCCTAGCATATTACATAGTATAACGGACCAAAATAACCTTAATGAAAGGGGAGGGAATGGGTTGTTTCTTTAACATGTGCAATACCAAAATACCCTTAATGAAGGGTGCTTTTTAAATGCTCCAAACCATGGGGTCACACTTCAAAACTTGTAGTATCGAATTGGTATCAAATGTAAGGCCCCAGGCAATCTTTCACACACGGGTTTGTTTAATGACATGCTCAAAATGGGTCCTCCATGCATGTGATTATCCTCGAGGTGACCAAGTCTTGAGCCTCTATGTGTTGGCCTCTAAAGATGTCATCAAAAGATAAGATGGCCATTTGTCCCATATCAGGATCTTAGGCTACACTGATTTTGACTTTCTGTTGCATTGTTGGAGTGTTGGGGTTCATCTCTTTTCAGATTTCATCATCGAAACCGGGTTTTCATCTTGTCGAATTTCTTATATTTGGTTTTATTTTTATTATTGGGTTTTTGAGATTCGAATTTCATCTTTCTATTCGAGGATTTGCTATTGCTGTTCGGAGTTGTTGATTCGGAAGTTTATATTGAGTTTGGTTTCCCGAATTAAAATTTGTTCGAATTGGGATTGGCGATATCGAGTTGGATTTTAGTGATTGTTGAAGTTTGAAGTCGAGGTTCTCGGGTGCGGTTCTATCTCTGATATATTAAAAGTGACACTTGAGGTCCAATTCTATATTCTCTTTAATTTTTTACGTGAATATTATTGATTTGTTATTTTATATGTTTGAATCTTTGTTTTTGTGTTGGTTGATGTTAGATTTGAATGTGGAAACTTGGATTAGTAGTCGAAGAATTGATTAATTATTTTGAGAATGAATGCGGGAAGGGATTGATTTCGATAAAAGTAAATTTGGATAATTTTTGATTCATTGATGATGTTGAAATGTGATAAGAATCATCATAGGTCGAGTTGGATAGGAAAATAGTAGGTTTGGGCAGGCAAATTTAGAACTTTTGGATTGTTGAATGTTGAAAATGTTTGTTGAATGGTTTTATTTTATGAATTTTAGATCTATTGTATTCATTCGTCGGGGAATGCCCCGAGGTCACATTTGTATTCATTCACCGGGGAATGCCCTGACGTATCATGTACTTGGAGGACGCCCGTGATGAAGGTCCGAAGCATCGGGTAAGGCATTGGAGGGTAGTTTAGGATTAGTGTAGGTTAGCATAGGTTTACTTTTTAGTACCTTTTTCATTTCGGATTGTAATAATTGAACCGGACACTATATTTTTGGACTGGTTTTGTTTGTTTGATTGATCATTTTTGTGTGTTTTTGTGTGGTTTGTGCATTTTGTAGTATCAAATTAGCCGATATGCTCCACCAAGCAACTGTGGTCGAACCACGGGATCGAGAGATGCCTAACACCTTCCCCTTGGTCAACAGAATTCCTTAATCGAAATCTCTATTTGCGGGTCAGTTTAAAAGAGTCAAAATCATTTTTTTTTTTGAAAAAGAATTTCCAAAGTGACTTGGCACACCCGATTTATGCCAAGTGGTGACTCTGAGTTTTTGAATATAAATAATTCTTTTCGAAACAAATCTTCATTTTTTTCACTTTAATAATAAAACCCTTTCAAACCTTAAAAACTCAAACTAATCTTTTTGGTTGAGAAAGGGGTGTGAAATAGGTCTTAAAGATCTACCCAGCATGTCAGGTGCCAACAGAAGAGATTATTTGAGAGATTTTCAGATCTTTCAAAATACGTGTTCGCAAGCGGAGGCCTCAAGCTACACGTCGTCTTTCAAAAATCCAGTGGATGTAGAAAACCCCATTAATTTTTTCTTCAACTTTCCACAAAATGATTCGAATATTTGTCCTGTACAAACTAAAAAAATCTCCTCTCCTACCCCATAATCAATTTCTTCAAGTAAAGGATCCTCCTCAAATGATGCGACACATTTTAAAAAATGATAGTGTTTTACCAATAATCAAAATTAAAGTTGAGTATTGACACTCCAACCTCCAAGAGGTAGTTAAGCAAATATTTATCCCTACAACAAATTTTATTCAAAAAACTCCTGCCCATACCTTGAAGTTTTATGAATTCATACTAACAGATACCAAATCCTGTTTGTTCAAACCCCACAAAGACAAACAAACCCAGTCTTATGTTACCCATACCACAGTGTGGATTAACAAAAATCATCTTATCATAAGAGTGGGGTATGCATACTGCAAAATATCAAAAGTTTACTGAGGCTTTTGAACTCCAATATTATAATTATTTTGATTATCAAAGAGCGTGGATGTATGCATTCACCTTTCAATATAAAACTAACAAACATTCTTAATTTTTACTCTAGGAAAAACAACTAGCTTCAGAATTCTCCAATGGTTTCTAGAGCAATGGTGTCCAATTTTTGGCCTCACCTTTGAGATCCTTCCTCCCCCAGTCTAATAAGGATACAAATATTTTACCCAAATATTTCATGATGACCATCACATTTCTTTGCTTTTACAGTTTTCCAACAAGTTTCATATTCCTTGGATATTCCATAGAAATTCGCTTTTCATAAACTAGAGGGGCACAAAGGACTTCCATGGTTATCCCTCTAGGGCTATTGAAAATGATATAAGAATTGGGATCCAATGGAAGCTTATGTATCGGAAGTAGAAAAGTTGTATCAGATACCAAGTAAACGGAAGTGACCCCCCTAAAATACAGAGGGAAATATGACAAAAGAGGATAAGGAAATGAAGCAAGTTATTAATTACACAATAAATTAGGCGACAGGACCGACCATAGGTTAATGATGCAACTAATTAAATAAAATAAAGAAGGAACACAAATTATGAAAATTGAATTTTGATATTAATATCAAAAGTAAATTTGAAGATTACAAATAGAGAGAGAGAGAGAGAGCAAACTCTAGCCAAGTATTCTAGAGAGAGCTTCTTCCAAAGAAAATAATTTGTTCTCCTCAAGAAGAGGAATAGGCTATATATAGCCAAAATACGCTACAGTAAAAGTGCTACAGTAGCACTTTTAATTAGTGCTATAGTGTTGCTACAGTGATCTACAATAACATCCGCCATAATTGAGCTACAGTAACATTGACTATAATTTTTCAGCAATTGATTGTTGATGTCATGCATGACATCAATGTTTTGATTACTCCTTGATGATGTTAATTTGATGTCAAATTGAAAAAATATCTTCTTCATCATCCATGTCTGATTTTTGTAGTTGAAAATTGATTATTGGAAATTTCAGCTTTAATTTGTTGGAGAATTTTTTTCATTTGTTGAATGAAATCTCCTCAGCTACCTAACTTAGCCAATTGTGTGGCTGCAATTGATTTTTGTTGTAGAAATGAGATTTGGGCGGCATCTGTTGAGGTCAAACATCCAGGATTGAGTAGGAACCACTTTTCTACTTTTGGTACGTAAGCTTCCATCGGATCTTAATTCTTGTACCATTTGCAATAGCCCTGGAGGGATAACCATGGAAGTTCTTTGTGTCCCTCTAGTTTATGAAAGGCAAAATTCCATGAAATATCCAAGGAATATGGAAGTTGTGGGAAAATTATAAAAGCAAAGGAATTTGATGATTATCATGAAATCTTTGGGTAAAATATTCGTATCCTTCCTGAACTGGGGGAGGAAGGATCTCAAAGGTGTGGCCAAAAATTGGCCACCATTGGTGTAGAAACCACTGGAGGAATTCTGAAGCTAGTTGCTTTCCCCAGAGTACAAACCAAGAATGTTTGTTAGGTTTATTTTGGAAGGTAAATGCATTCATCCACGCTTTTTGATAATCAAAATAATTATAATATTGGAGATCAAAAGCCTCAGTAAGCTTTTGATATTTTGCAGGATACGTAACCCACTCTTTTGGTGAGATGATTATATTAATCCACACCATGGTATGGGAAACATAAGACTGGGTTTCTTTGTCTTTGTGGGGTTTAAACAAACAAGCTTTGGTGTCTGTTAGTATGAATTCATAAAACTTCTGGGTATGGGCAGGAGTTTTTGGGATAAAATTTACTGTCGGGCTAAGTATTTGCTTAGCTACCTCTTGGTGGTTGGAGTGCCAATACTCAACTTCAATTTGGACTATTGATAAAGCACTATCATTTTTTAAATAGGTCGGATCATTTAAGGAGGATCCTTTACTTGATGAAATTATCTATGGGGTAGGGGAAGAAATTATTTTAGTTTGTACAGGACAAATATTTGAATCATTTTTTGGAAAGTTAAAGGAAAAATTAAAGGTGTTTGCTACCTCCGCTGGATTTTTTATGGTGCCCTTAGCAACCACAGAATGAGATGATGTGTGACTTGAGGCCTCCACTTGCAAACACATATTTTGGAAGATCTGAAAATCACTCAGATAATCCCTTCTGTTGGCACTTGACATGCTGGGTAGATCTTTAAGACCCATAAGTAGGCGCCATTATTTAAAATTTTCTTCTGTCCAGAGGACAGGCATTGTTTGAGCTATTGAGTCTCTTCATCTTCTTCATTGACCAAATCAACACCTTTTTTGGTGTTGGAAATTGAAATTGGATTTGTACTTGATTGCATTATGAAAAATTGGGTTGGGGTAACAGTACCATTACAATTTTTTTGGCCGAGGAATCTGATATCGACTTGAAAAAGACTATACTTAGTTTATAACAAAACTAAGCCATTATCTTTGATGATATTAAATAAGACACATAAAGGTTTAAAATGTTGATCAAAGTTGGTGGAAAACACTAAAACATCATCAATATACATGAGAATGAATTTTGAAAAAGGATTAAAAATGTCATTCATTATTTTTTGAAATTCGAAAGGAGCATTTTTTAAGCTAAAAGGAATTACGTTCTATTCATATTGCCCAAACGGTACTGTAAAAGAAGTTTTATAACGATCTTTTGGATCAATTTGGATTTTCTAAAATCCTAATTTTAGATCAAACTTGGAAAAAATTGTAGCAGCATAAAGCCGTTGGAGAAGATCCTTTTTATTAGGAATAGGATATCTAATCCATCGGAGGACGGAATTGATAGTTTTGTAGTTGATAACCAAATGAGGGGCTACTCGTTCGATTTCAAAACTTTTATTCACATAGAAGGTGGCACAACTCCAAGGAGATTTACTTGGTGAGATGATCTATTGTTGGAGAAGATCATTGATTTCCATCTGACAATGGATTGTCATCTCATGATTCATTTGAATTGGACGAGCTTTGGTAGGAATAGTTTTTCCATCAAGTAAGGCTCGTAAGAAAGCCTGACCGTATGCTTTTTGCGATTCCAAAATGCTGTGGGAAGGTCAGTGTAAAGATCTTTTTCAATGTTTATTTCTAAGGCCCTGACCTTAAATTGAAGAGAAGGCTCCTGAAGTTGTTTCTCCTGCCTTCGGATTGCAATTTCTTCTTTGAGAAAATTAATTTGAGCCTCTTTGTTTTTTAGAGAGGATAAATTTTCTGAATGAGTGGTTTGTCAAATGGGAGAAACATATTGTTGGCCTCAATAGTTATTCCCGTATTAGTAACCTTGAAAGGAATTAAAGTTTCAATAAAGAGGGTGCCTAGTATAACAGGACTGATTATATCCTTTACTAGAACAAAGGAAGTAGAGGATGACAAAATCGAATTTCCTAGGGAATTTCGTATTTTGACATCAGAAAATTTGTAACTTATTCTTAGTTTACTATCATTGGCCGCCCTAAGGGCTTCCGCAGATTTTTTGAAGTACTAAGTTGGGATAAGTCCATACAATTGAGGTCTGCATTTGTATCAAACAAGGCAATGATATTTAGGGTAAATGATTTGTTGATAACCAAGGCTATCCAAGTGTGCCATCTTTTGATGGTAATCCTTGAAATGTATTGAACAAGGAAATCTCCCTCTTCAATATTCCAATCCAATGGGTCAGTGACGTCTACCAGCTGAGATTGTTCAGCCTTCGTAGAGAATTATTGAAGGACAAGGTGATATAAGTCTTGTCTTGACTTGATTTGTCTAATTTCCTCTTTAAAGAGTACTATCTCAGATTGGAGGTCTTGAATAGTTACTACCGTAGGTTTACTAGAAGGAAACCGCTCCAGGACATCAGTGATATTATAAGTATTTGTAATCTGAGGATGAGAAAATACACTACATGAAGATGTAGAAGGTTGGTCTAGGGTCTTTTTGAATTGGTCTAAATAATATTTCTTTTGATCGGAATTTGGTAAATTGCTACTTATCTATAAGAGGAGATCTTGTTCTTTAGTTAGAACATTAATCTTTGGTTGGTATTCTTGACCAGACTAGGAAGATTCCAAGTCATCATTTTGGATTTGGTTGAATTCCTGAACAAATTTGTCAATAGCACTATTTGAATCTCTGCTTTCTTCTAATAAGAGGTATTGGATTTGGCTAAGGACAGAATCATCAAGGTTGAGGTTTCTAACTTTTTTAGACAATTTACAATATTTGGAAATATGACCAGACTACCCACACCTTTAACATTTTCCACTATTGGGGGCAGGAAGAGTTGGTGTTACCTTCTGGTTCCGTTTAAGATGGGATGGTTTTGATTTTCGGGAAAAATTAGGCTTGGTAGTAGAAACTTCCCTTTTTGAGGTTGGTTTTACATAATCCTTCTTCCTACAATAGGGGAGGCCAATTTTTTCATGAGACTTCCTAAATATCGATGGGTTTGAGCCCTGTCTTTAGCGAGTTGCCTTAGTATCTTATCTTGCCGACAGATTTTTAAGGTAACTTTCTGAACTAGGCATGTGAGTTGACCATAAGTGATTTGCTCATTTGGAATAATCTCGTTGGAGTATTGGTTTTGAAGATCTTCTATGACTATGTCTCTAAGGGGCTTAGGCAATCCATCCAGGAATTTTTATTTTCAATATTGGAGGTTCCCATCAGGTCTTTCATAGATCCTCAAAAGAAAAGCATCTTTGTACCACCTGAAATAAGAAAGAGTTTTACACTAAAGATTGTTTAGTACTTCGCAGCATCTTTCTCTAAAGATACCTGGACTACCGATAAGGGTTTTGATAATAGTATAAATCAATGTACTTGTGCAATTAGGAATGGTTTATCCATCCCTAAGAATTGGTTCTCCTAAGGAGTCTACACGGACACTTTGGAAGATACTTTGTTTATCTTTCTCACTAAGATGGGCCTATGAACCCAGCTACTGGGACATAGGTAGTGAGTTGATCTGAGTAGTTGTGGGCAGTTCTATAAGAAGTGGAAACCATTGTCATCTGCTGAAGTTTGGACAGGATGTTATACTCAGAACACCCACCTATTTTCCATTCATAGATATTATTGGCGTTGTAGTTATTCTGTATAACATGAGGTCTTTCTTCTAAAGCTACGTCTGTAGGAGTGGCTCTAGGGTAATAAAGTTATTGTGGCTTTCTCCAGTTGGAAGATTCAGTTTTAATAGGAACTATTTCAAGAGGAGGTTCTTCCTATGGCTGGCTATCATCTGAATTATCCTGTTAGAGAACCCTAACTGTTGAAGATGAACCAACACTTCAGGTCTCAGTAATGTCTAAGTGAAGGGACTTCTCAATTTGGATTATCCTCTACTGAAGGTCAGATAGCGGTGGGAAAGACTTTGAATTATGCATTTGGATTTGCCTAGTGAAATTCGTAGGAATCTCGTAAGGCTTAAATAAAGGAGAGGACGAGGTATTCACCTCTGACTTAAGAGTTAGATATTGTTTTGAAGTCAAGTATTCACCAAGTGTATGAAGATACTTATTGATATAGTTAGTTTGTTTGAAAAGACTTTTAATGTCTTTGCCAGTAACTGGTTTGTTTCCAGCCTTTCTTTTGAAAAGTAAAGCAACGATTGAGCTATTGGCATGAGAAATTGTAAAACCTTGTGATGGAGAAATTCCAGTGGTGATGTCTGCACCATTTATGGTTTTCCATACTTATGAAACATTTATTGATTTAGAAAAAGAAAAATCAAATTGATGATAGTTAGCATAAGCCTTAAACCAGTCAAAGAAATTAATTTATTTTTGGACAGAATTTTGAAATTCATAGTAAATTTCTTGAATATTTTTTTGTCATCTTTCGTGAAATTAGTAAAAAATCAAGTCCGTTTTAAAATATTTCCAGATGAATAAAATTCTGTTCTAAGAGTTTTCTTATCAATGTAAAATCTTGACATAAAACCCCCAGTTCTGCGCCTAAGGCTGAGTAAGTTCGAGATTAAGGTGGATCATCATGGATATCGGTGGGAGATTTTTCCACAGAATATTTATCTTGTGGAAATCTAGATTCAAAGTTAACAGTCTCAATTCTAAAAGGAAATGAGGAAACTGAATTCCTAGCCGTCTGTATCTCGGGGAAAACGGATGAGCAGCCAGAGATTCGTTGGCTTTGAGATCTTTGGAAAGCAATAGAAACAATTCCTATGGAGAACTGTCGGATCCGAGAAACTGTAGTATTCTCAAGTTTGTCTGTTGGGCTGTATCTTGCAACATCCAACTCTGGGGCAAGGATACTTGATATCTGGAGATCTGCTTGGTAACTGACAAGTGAGACCATTGAAGGCCAGTTTGAAAGAGTATGGTTTCTCCTTTGTAGCAGTTTTTCATAGATCAAGAGCTAAAGTCAGTATTCATGGCCTTATACTGAACTCTATAAATGATTGCTACTGGAAGAGATCTATATTTGGTTTTGTAATTGGATGTCTTAACATTGAGTGTTAAAGAATCTAATATATTTAGATCCTTTGAGAAAATGGTAAGATTTAGAAAACAATCAAAATAAGTTGGACCATACAAAGACTGGTTTCAACCATTCCTAGTAAGGAATCATTGAAGTCTAGGAATCTAGAGTCCCTAAGACAAAAGAGTGGAGATGTATCTAAACCTTCTCATGAAAGAGGTTTAGCTATTTGGACTAGGCCGAAATGGAGGTAATCGTTGTTCACATGGTTCGGCATGTGACAGTTAGATGTATTGCATGATGATCCATGAATATTAAAAATAGACCATAAATAAGGGTTGTAGAAATGGTATTGGGTTAAACATATGATTGTATCGGTTAAATTATTTTCGTCCCCTGAAAGTCTGAACCTGTGATTGTTGTTGGTTAGATTTTGTATTTCGGATTAAGGCTAGTAAACTTTCAATTACACGCCAAAATAAGTTTCAGAGTATGCATTTTCGAAAAATCCGTGATGCCCTTCAGCAATTACACAGTTGTACACGTAATGAAAATGTCATGCAGATCGATATGAATCATTATGAGGAACAAAATTGACGCAAGACATTTATTAGGGTTTAAATATATTCTTATACCTTATATGTATCCTATTATAATTTTCATTATACACTTACCATTATTTTTAAGTTTTCGAAGAATTCGCAACGCTCTTCAGCAGTTATATAGTTATACAAGTAACAAAAATGACATGCAGATATGAATCATTATGACGAATGACATTGATGCAAGACGCTTATTAGGGTTTAAATACATTTTTATTCCTTATTTGTGTCCCATCAGAGTTTTCATTATTCACTTGCCATTATTTTGAGGTTTTCGAAGAATCTGCAATGCTCTTCAGCAGTTACATAGCAGTATATGTAATGAAAATAACATGCGGTTTTGAATCATTATGGGTAATGAAATTGATGCAAGACGTGTATTAGGGTTTAAATACATTCTCATCTCTTATTTGTATCCCATTGCAATTTTCATTATTCATTTGCCATTATTTTGAAGAATTCGCGATGCTCTTAAGGAGCTACATAGTCTTCCACATAACGAAAATGAATTGCAGATATGAATCATTATGACGAACAAAATTGACAAAACACATTTATTAGGGCTTAAATACATTCTTATTCCTTACTAATATTATTGTTTGGTCATCTCAATTTACAATGCATGCCCTTTAATTATCAAATTAAGCCAACGATTTGGCGCAAATAATTATTCTATAAAATAATACATATGAATAGTATATTATCTAATGAACTCCTAGTTAAACATATCATCAAATTTTCATTTCAATATGTAACTATCAATTCATAAAATCAATATCAATTTTTGTAATAAGTTAATTTAAACATGTTCTTAACTTAGATCTAACAAAACTAGGTGTATTAAATTAGTAGAGGAATAGTATACGTGGCAACAAGGTCCATTATAGTCAAAAATTTTATTATATTAATATTTTTATTAGTCAAACCTAATCTTTCCTCTTAATAAATGCGCAATTAATCACATTAATTATAATCTTTAACCAACGTGTCAAAACATCCATTTCTTATTCCTCGAGTCCTCAATGCCACTGCCATTACCACTTCCTCCTTTGCCTGTTCCCATCAACAATTAAGATAATCATCCCGCATTCACATAAGAGATTAATTTGCTCTGATACTAGTGAATGCAATGCTAAATTCATCAAAATATTGAATTTTAATATGTGATATAAACTTATATCCAAATTAGAAATCATAACAAATAGTGAATTTGAACTTCATAATTCATCGTCATATAACAAGAGAAATTATATTTTTTAAAGGTCAAATTTTCAATATTTACATAAGAAAATGAATAAAACATCTTTGATTTTCATCATAATTATCATAATTAAGTCATAATTATAACTCAAAAATTAATTCTAAACATTACTTAGCTTTAATACCATGGTATTTATTTATATAATTTGCTTGTCAAATGAAGTATGTGTAATTTATAACTAGTTAATCCAATCAACTTGTTAACTTTAGGTGTAAACAAATTAAGTGCACTAATTTGCTGGATTATGATCTACGTGGCAACAAGATCCATATAATTGTGAAAACAAAATTATTTTTTTCAGTTAAACATAATCTTTTCTCTTAGAAAATGTGCAATTATCCATACACTTATAACCTACACGTGATGCATTGTCATCACCACCACCACTTTTTCGTTTGTCAAGTTTTCATTACATGCACGAAAATTACGTACACGTGTGGCTCAGACAGATTACGTTTTCAAGTTTGAAATCTTTTCGTTCTCCTTCTGCCGTCACCATCACCACCACCAGTACCACTTCCTCCTCTATCAAGTTCCCATCACATCCAAAAAAACTTGCACGTACAGTTCTAGCCAATTATTCGAATCTTTTTGCAGTTTTTCCGACCTTTTCACATCACACAAAATTGAAAAAATACCTTTGAAAGACCATAAATTTATGAAATTATAATTACAAAAAATAGCAAATTCAAACTAATAATTTGATACCATTAAAAGTCAAATCACATACATATAGCACTCAAACATTTTAGAAAAAAACAACCCTAAAGATTTATTTAATTTTTCTATTTTGCTTTCAAGATAAAATTTTTCTTCGACATTAACATTTCTTCCCCCATATATATACTAGTACTACTAATATTTTTCTTATCATCCTTTTTTTTTTTAACTCTATCCTAGTTACTGAAAATTAAAAGGAGGATTACACTAATTAAACAATATTACAACTAATAAAGTAAAAGACATTTCAATAAACCATGCAAATTCTCCGATCATCAACTTCTGCAATTTCACATTTTCTTTGGCACCGGTGGAAAATTGAGGTCGAGCTGAATGCCCTTAGTATCATTACCCATAAAATCAACCACTGATGAAAAATCTGACTTACTGAGATCTCCTGCATCGGAACCCATGATTACGGATCCGAATCCATTAGTATGAAACATTTCACCACGATCAAGACCGCCACCACCACCACGAGCATCAAGATTATTCTGAGTCTGGGAGAAAAAGAACTTACTTCCTAGACAATACGAGGACCTGCCAAGGGTTAGATCCAATGGGAGCGATGATGATTCAACTATCACTAGTTCCTCAGGAATTAGGAAGTTTGTTTTCAACAGTACTCACCTCACTGGGACTTCGAGTCAAATCAACTGGGATTGGGAAGTTTGTCTTTGCCTTAACACCTCGAAACTCTATGGCTGTTGCATCATATGCAATCGCTGTTGCATCATATGCAATCCCTGCCTCCAGTGTAGTATCAAATGTACCTAACCATACTTTGCATTTCCTATGTGGATCTCTTATCTCCGCTGCGTATCTCCCCCATGGTCTCTTCCTTACTCCGCGGTAATGCACCTCCTTTTCTACTGTTGTTGCTGTCACCGCCGCAATATGTCTATGCCTACGTGCCATTTTTTGGGGAGGGGGATAGTAATGTGTTTTTTTTTTTTAGTATGACATAAAGTAATTTGAAGAAGTCATAAGGATGAGCGAAAGTATAGGAAGGAATGAGCTGCTTAAATAGGAAAGTGGCGAGAAAAACTTAGTCAACAGAGGGAGTGTTTTACTTGACTGATGTAATTGTGGGTCCACATGTGATGTGACAAGTTTATTGCTTAATTAAGAAATTTCTTGATAATAGTGTCTTAAATATTTACTTTCTTTATTCCTTTTTAATTGCTTATTTTTTTTAGAGTCAAATAATATAAACTTTGATTAATATTTTAAGATGTATTTTTAATTAAATTAAAAAAAATTGTAATTTATAGTAACTTTCATGTAGTTTTTGAATATTTAAATTTTAATTTTAAAATAATTAAATTAATCTAATCTATTATAACTTTAAAACTTAGTCAAATTGACTCACGAAAAATGAGGGAAACAATTTAAAAGAAATGAAGGGAGTATAAATTTTACTTCTTCTGTTCTAATAATATAAGCCACTTTGTTTAAACACAGAGTTTAAAAAAGGAAGAAAGATTTATGAAATTTATGATCTATAATAAGTCATAAGTGTTTGTGTGACTATAAATTATTTTATTAAGGATAAAAAGAGTTATTTTAAAATTAAATTGTTACTAAATACAGAAGTATGCCATTCTTTTTGGGACTGACTAAAAATTATAGAAATGTAAATCATATAAATTGAGACTGGGGAAGTAATATTGATCCTTATTATTTTTTGTTAGTTAAGTTTTAACTTTTGATTAATTGATATGTACACCTCTCCGAAAAATAGCAATTAAGAATAGACAATATATATTCAGAAAAAGATTTAATTTTTTCTTTGTTATATGACACGATTAAAGGTCATAAATAAAATGCAATATAATTACTTGAAACAAATATGTTTTAAATTTGAGTTTATTATTTTTAAGCTCAGAAATATGGAGGAGAAAACATTTTCATTTTTTCCTCTAATTTTTAGTAAAAAACAAAAATAAGTAATAAATTAAAAATTATTTACCCGTCATAGAATTTTGTAATGAAAAAATTAAAGGATGTAATTATTTGAGCTCGTAATAAATAATAACTGTCCTTTATGCTACATGAAAATAGCTACATATAGTGTGTACATTATCGTATACAATTCATTTAATTATGTATACTTATAATAGATTAAATCATCATAACAATTTCGGTCCTACAAGTAAAACATATTGTAAGATGTAATTATATTCAAAATAACTAAATAAATAATAAATAACTCAATTTTGATAATGCCGAGCAAATAATCTAAAATATAAGTCAAATGAATGTTTTTTTGGGGGGTTATATTTTAAAATTAGAGGTCTTAAATGAAATACAATATAATTACTTGAAAAAAATATGAAGGCGAAAATTAATTTTTAAAATTTGGGTTTATTTCTTTTTATCTCAGAAATATGGAGGAAAAAGTAAAATTCTCTTTTACCGTACTGTAGAATTAAGTGATGAAAAAAAGAATATATTTCTTTCAGCTCATACGAATTAATAATAATTGTCGTTTACGTTACGCGACAAATTGACAATAGATTACATATTACCTGCGAATAATTGTCGTTTACGTTACACGACAAGATGATAATAAAATACATATTACGTGCGAATACTTGTCGTTTACATTGCGCGATAATCTGACAATAGATTACATATAATGTGAAAATAATTTATTTATTAACCTTACGTGATAAATCGATTATAAATCATGTGTCACGTGCGATTCGTCGTACAAATTTAATCTAATTACGTACACATATAAAAGGTTCTGTCTTAAACATTTTCAATCATGTAACAAATAAAATTGACATATAAGTAAAATTATATAGAACAATTAAAGGTCCTAAATAAAATGTACTTTAATTACTTGAAACAAATATGAAGGACAAAATTAATTTTATAAATTTGAGTTTATTGGTTTTTACCTCAGAAATATGGAGGGGAAAGTAATATGTGATGAAAAAGAATATACTAATTTTAGCTCGTACTCAATAATAATTATAGTTCAGAGGTTACATAGTTGTACAATAACAAAAATGACACGCGGTATGATCACTATGGGGGATGAAATTGACGCAAGACGTTTATTAGGAGTTAAATACATTCTTATTCCTTATTTGTGTCAGGTTGCAATTTTCATTACTCACTTGATATTATTTTGAAGTTTTCGAAGAATCTGCGACGCACTTCAGGAGCTACATAGTTGTATATGTAACAAAAATAACATGCAGATATGAATAATTATGGGAAACAAAATTGACGCAAGACGTTTATTAGGATTTAAATCCATTCTTATTCCTTATCTGTATCCCATCACAATTTTCATTATTCACTTGCCATTATTTTGAAGTTTTTGAAGAATCTGCGATGCTCTTAAGGAGCTACACAGTTGTTCACGTAACGAAAAATGACATGCAGATATGAATCATTATGACAAACGAAATTGATGCAACAAGTTTATTAAGGTATAAATACATTGTTATTACTTTCTAATGTTATTGTTTGGTCATCTCAATCTACAATGTATGCCCTTTAAATATCACATTAAGCCACTAATTAGGGCATATAATTATCCTATAAAATGATACACATGAATAGTATCATCAAAATTTCATTTCAATATGTAACTATCAATTCATAAATCAATATGAATTTTTTCAATAAGTTAATTTAAACATGTTCTTAACTTAGATGTAAACAAAATCAGGTGGATTAAATTAGTGGGGGTCTTTCTCTTCAAATCTCCATCTTCATCGACTTTTAAATTTTCTATACACTGATTTAAATTTCTTAGTACTATTACATCCAATTGTTTCTAAAATTTTACTTTGATAAATGAGAAATTTCTAATTTGTCGACATTGATATGCAAATACCACTATTGGATGCTGGATTAATTAAAAAAAAAAAATTAGCTTAAGAATTTAAAATATTATTCAATAGTACTAATGCGTTGAATAAATAAATAAATCTTATGAATTAATTAATGACTAGAAACATTCTTCTATTGGTATTTGGAGGCACTTATCTTGACATCATTCATGTTGATACATTTTATTTTTGTCAAATTAAATCAAGTTTAATCTACATATCTCTAAAATTATGAACAAATAATTATATTGATGATTGTCTCAATTTTCTTCATATATGCTGGTGATTATAATTCTCTGGTGTTAAATAAACAATAATGTTGTTTATTTAAAATAATTGAGAATCTTACCTATTACAAGTCTTAAAAATCTTGACAGTATAAAATCCTCATTCCACTAACAGTATATATTGATTAATCTCTATTATCATTAACTCGCGTGTCTAAACATTCATTTCTTTTTCCTCGAGTCCTCATTGCCACTGTCACTACCACTTCCTTCTTTGCCCGTTCATATCAACAATTAAAATATTCATTATGCATTTACGTAAGAGATTAATTCACTCTGATACAAGTGAGTGCAATCTAAATTCATCAACATGTTGAATTTTAATATGTGATGTAAATTTATATCTAAATTAGAAATCATAACGAATAATAAATTTGAACTTCATAATTCATCGCCATAACAGATAACAAAAGAAATTATATTCTTTTAAAAATCAGATTTTCAATATTTACATTAGAAAATAAATAAAAATCTTTGATTTTCATCATAATTACTATTATTAGGCTCATAATTAAGTCATAACTATAACTCAAAAACTAAGTTCTAAACATTACTTTAGCATTAATATCATGATATTTATTCATATAATTTGCTTGTCAAATGGAGTAGGTGTAATTCAATCAACTTGTTGACTTTAGGTGTAAACAAATTAAGTGCTATAATTTGGTGGATTATGATCCACGTGGCAATAAGGTCCATAATTGTCAAAGAAAAATTAATTTTTTCCGGTCAAACATAATCTTTTCTCTCAGTAAATGTGTAATTATCCATACTGTTACAACCCACACGTGTTGTGTCGTCACCACTATCACCACTTTCTCATTTGCCAAGTTTTCATCACATGCAAAAAAACTTACACGTATAATTCAGACAAATTACGTTTAGACTTTGGAATTTTTTCGTTCTCCTTTTGTCCTCACTATCACCACTGCCAGTACCACTTCCTCCTCTGTCGATCAAATTCCCATCACTTCCAGAAAAACTTAGATGTATGATTCTAACTGATTCTTCAAGTCTTGTTTTTGATTCTTCCGATCATTTCACATCACACAAAATTCAAAAAATTACCTTCGAAAGATGGTAAAAATTATTAAAATTATAATTATAAAAATAACAAATTCAAACTAATAATTTGATACCATTAAAACTAAAACATTTTAGAAAAAACAACCCTAAAATTTTATTTAATTTTTTGATTTTTCTTCAAAGATAAGATTTTTCTTCGATATTAACATAAGATGATGAACATTTATTCCCCCATATATGTAGTACTACTATTATTTCTCTTATCATTTTTTTTTTTTTTAACTCTATCCTAATTACTGAAAATTAAAAGGAGGATTACACTAATTAAACAAGATTACAACTAATTAATTAAAAGACATTTCAATAAACCTTGCAAATTCTCCGATCATCAACTTCTGCAATTTCACTTGTTCTTGGGCACCGATGGAAAATTGAGGTTGATCTGAATGTCCTTAGTATCGTTACCTATAAAATCAACCACTGATGAAGAATCTGACTCACTGAGATCTCCTGTATCGGAACCCATGATTATGGATCCGAATCTGTTAGTATGAAACATCTCACCACGATCAAGACCACCACCACCACCACGAGAATTTAGATGATTTTGAGTCTGGGAGGAAAAGAACTTACTTCCTAGACAGTACGAGGACCTGCCAAGGGTTAGATCCAATGAAAGCGGTGATGATTCAACAATCACTAGTTCCTCAGAAACCTCCACCTTCTTCACCTTAACTCTCGCGATAGATGATTCAGCAGTACTCACCTCACTAGGACTTCGAGTTACATCAATAGGAATTGGGAAGTTTGTCTTTGCCTTAACACCTCGAAACTCTATGGCTGCTGCATCATACGCCATCGCTGCCTCCACTGCTGTGTGAAATGTGCCTAACCATACTTGGCATTTCCTATGTGGATCTCTTATCTCTGCCGCGTATCTCCCCCATGGCCTCTTCCTTACTCCGCGGTAGTGCACCTTCTTTTCTGTTGCTGTTGCTGCCGCCGCCGCCGTACGTCTATATCTACGTGCCATTTTTTGGGGAGGGGGGATAGTAATGTATTTTTTTTTTGGAGAAGTCATAAGGATGATCGAAAGTATAGGGAGGAAAGAGCTACTTAAATAGGAAAGTGGCGAAGGAAGAAAACAAAAACTTAGTCAGCAAAGGAAGTGTTGGACTTGACTGATGTAATTGTGGGACCACATGTGATATGACAGTTTATTGCTTAATTAAGAAATTTTTTTATAATAGTGTCTTAAATATTTACTTTTTTCATTCCTTTTTAATTGCTTATTTTTTTTTAGAGTCAAACGATATAAACTTTAATCAATATTTTAAGATGTATTATTTGATCAAATTAATTTTTTTTTTTATAATTTATAGTAACTTTCATGTGGTTTGTGAACATTTTAATTTTAATTTTAAAATAATTAAATTAATCTAATCTAATTTAACTTTGAAACTTAGTCAAATTGACTAACGAAAAATGAGAGGAACAATTTAACAGGAATGGAGGGAATATAAATTTTACTCCTTCCGTCCTAATTTATGTAAGTCCCTTTGTCTAAAAACAAATTTTGAAAAAGGAAGAAAGATTTATGAAATTTATGATAAAAAATAAGTCATAAGTGTTTGTGTGATTATAAATTATTTCATCAAGGATAAAAAAAAAATATTTTAAATTGTTACTAAATACAGAAGTGTGTCATTCTTTTTGGGATTGACTACTAAAAATTATAGAAAAGTAAACCATATAAATTGAGACAGAGGAAGTAATATTGATCCTTATTATTATGTTTTAACTTTTGAATAGTTGATATGTGCACCTCTCCGAAAAATAGCAATTAAGAATAGAGAATGTATATTAAGAAAAAGATTTAATTTTTTCTTTGTTATATTGTAAGGATCTTCCTGGTTGTTTAATGAAATTTTCTCATCTTCTCTATTTTAGCGCTCTCAGTAGTTTGTATACGTGAATTATGACTCACGGAATGAGTTGTACCAATTCGTAAGGTGTTCGGAAGTTATTGAGTCCTTAGTTGAATTTTTAAGTTTTAATAAAATTAAGCTCAATCATGGTCAATCTTTGATCAAGACAACCTCAGCTTAGTATTATAGTAATTTCAATAGGTTCGGAATATACTTTTTAGTCAATGTACATGTTTGGTTTGGTTCTATGGGGTTCCGTACAAATTTGAGGATTTAGTAAAAGTTTTGGGTATTAGATAATTAAAAGTAGTGAGTCAAAACTATAACTATTTTTTTCTTATACAACCGACATTATTGTAGTCAGTAGATTTAACTTTTAACTGTAGCAGAGATATAAACAAGGAGGGTTTACGCGTGGTTGAGTTGAGAAAAAGAGGTTCTCGACAACCTTGAGGTTAGTTTAGTTCAAGTTAATTTATACGCAACAAACAATAGCATGTAATTGACGTATAAAGACGCCATAGGTTACTGTTCTTGTAAAGGAATTAGCAAAATTCCTTTATTATAATGATTACAGTAATCATTGCTTAAAAAAATTGGATACTTGTTGATTGGTATTCGAAAATGCTTGAAATTATTGATGTTTGGATTGTTAATGTGTGCATAAATAATTATTGAAAATTTACTTGATGAAATTGTCTTATGACTTTAAGTGTACTTATAAACTTAGTACATTGTGTTGTATGCTGCGAGGTTGTGTAAATTTGATATTGATAATATATGTATATGTTGGATCGGGTACCACGTCGCTATGGATATGTGATCGGGTACCATGCCGGTACGGATATGTATATGTTGGATCGGGTACCACGCCGGTACGGATATGTATATGTTGGATCGGGTATCACGCCGGTACGGATATGTTATGTTGGATTGGATACTACGCCAGTACGGATATGTATATGTTGGATCGGGTACCACGCTGGTACGGATATGTATATTTTGGATCGAGTACCACGCCGGTACAGATATGTATATGTTGGATTGGGCACCACGCCGGTATGGATATGTTATGTTGGATCGGGTATCATGCCGGTACGTATGTGTATATGTTAGATAGGGTACCATACTGGTACAGATGTATTGTTGGATAGGGTACCACGCCGGTACGGATATGTATATGTTGGATCGGGTCCCACGCCGTTACAGATATATTATCTTGGATCGGGTACCACGCCGGTACGGATATGTATATGTTGGATCGGGTATCATGCCGGTACGGATATGTTATGTTAGATCGGGTACCACACCGGTACGGATGTGTATATGTTAGATCGGGTACCACGCCGATACCGATATGTATATGTTGGATTATGTACCATGCCGATACAGATATGTATATTTTGGATTGGGTACCACGCCGGTACGGATATGTATATGTTGGATTGGGTACCACGCCGGTACGGATATGTTATGTTGGATCGGGTATCATGCCGGTACGGATATGTATATGTAGGATTGGGTATCATGCCGGTACGGATATGTTATGTTGGATCGGGTACCACATCGGTACGGATATGTATATGTTGGATCAGGTACCACGCCGGTACGGATATGTATATGTTGGGTTGGGTACCACGCCGGTACAGATATGTTATGTTGGATCGGGTATCATGCCGGTACGGATATGTATATGTTGGATCGGGTACCATGCTGGTACGGATATGTATATATTGGATCGGGTATCATGCCGGTATAGATATATTGTTGGATCGGGTACCAAGCCAGTACGGATATGTATATATTGGATCGGGTACCACGCCGGTATGATATGTTATGTTGGATGTGGTACAACGCCGGTACGGATATGTATATGTTGGATCAAGTACCACGTCGGTATGGATATGTATATGTTGGATCGGGTACCACGCCGGTACAATACATGAACATAGATTGTTCCCTAAAGGTCATGACTATTTGGGCAAAAATAAGTCGCATAGCATGTGTGTACATATTTGTGTTGATTCTGTGGATGTTTACAGTAGTCAGTATGGTTGATACTATTGATGGTTATGTGAATTATTTGTGAGCACTGTTTGATCTATTGCTGCTATATTGTTGATTTATTGAATATTTGTTATGTGACGATGCATGTCTACTTGTTATTTAATTTATGTTGTGTACATGCTATTAAATTGAGTTGGCCTATGATACCTACCAGTACATAGTGGTTTGTACTGATACTATCCTGTACTCTTCTTTTGTTAAGTGCAGAAAGTGTTCAAGAGCCTCGGACATGTCCGCACCTCTAGAGTTTGATACCGGATCTTGATCCAAGGGTGAGCACTCTGTCTCCAGGATGTCATGGGTCATCTTATTTGTTCTTGTCCATCTTTTGGGCAATGAAACATTCTTAATTTACTTTATTTTGGATATCTCTTTAGACATGGTCTTTGTTAGCAGTTCTTGTACGATGACTTTCAGGTCTTGGGGATTTTAGAAAGCAGATTGTTTAACTTCCGCATTAATAATGATTAGTCCTTGATTATTGTTATATGTGATTTTATAATAATGTCATCTTAATATTAACTAAGTGAATAGGTAATATTAACTAAGTGAATAGGTAATAGTTCGGTTTAGATGGTTCTCCCACAGAAAAATTAGTGTGGGTGCCACTAATGACCATTTGGATCGTGACAAATATGACACGATTAAAGGTCTTAAATAAAGTGCAATATAATTACTTGAAACAAATATAAAGTAAAAAATATGTTTTAAATTTGGGTTTATTATTTTTAAGCTCAGAAATATGGAGGAGAAAACATTTTCATTTTTCCCTTTAATTCTAAGAAAAAACACCAAATTAAGCAATAAATTAAAAATTATTTACCTGTCATAGAATTGAGTAATAAAAAAATTAAAGGATATAATTGTTTGAGCTTGTAATAAATAATAACTGTCCTTTATGCTACACGAAAATAACTACATATAGTGTGTACAGTATCGTATACAATTCATTTAATTATGTATACTTATAATAAATTAAATCATCATATCAATTTCGATCCTGTTATAAATGTATTTACATTATAGTGAATGTCTATCAAGATCTAATAAGATCTAATTGACATCTATCATGATTTGATGTATTTATCTTTTACTGTGAAACTAGGGACAAATTTCCCCTATAAATAGAAGCTTCCTTCATTGTAAATCATCCCTCAAGAGAAGAAATAAGAATTACTCTCTCTATTCTCTCTACTTTTTTTCTTGTTCTTTATTATTTTATAACACGTTATCAGCACGAGACTCTGCCAAACAAGGTGAGATTATAAATCTAAAGGATTTCAAGGTTAGTATTTTGTAAGTTATCGTTCTTTTGCTACTACTAATATAATTATTATTAAATTTGAGAAAAAATAATTGGTTTAGAACCATTTATATTTTAAATTTATTCCTCAATAACAATATTATAAAAAATGATGATAATATGTTGGGTTCAAGTCCCATCGATTCATGCCTAAGACTCTTTTATATGGATAAGATGTTGAGTTTGAATCTCAATACACCATACTGATGATATTATGATGGCTAAGGCAAAATAGTGGGTGTTTAATAAAAGGTCATGAAACATATCCCATTAGTATGCTCTATTCCATGAAGTGAATATGGTAGCATATATCTGAAAGTTGACAACTTGCTTCATTGTTGAAAGAAGGCAAGTGATTGAATGCATGAATATAAGCGTAGAGAGACAATATGATAATAATCATCAAAAGTGGTAACATTTTCACACGCTTATTATGATTATAAGATATGCTAGAGAAAAATTCTCTACATCATATGTATGACTCGATTTGCTTCTGAAGTAGCAAAATTTTGAAAGAGGTTATAAGCTATCATAATTTGATAGGCTTAAGGCACGATTATATTCCATTCCTGGGGAATGAGAAACTTATTAATGTAAACGTGTACTTCATTGTGATTGTATCACAACTCACCTCCAAAAGAGGTTGAATAATTTTAAAATCTACTTCTGAAATAGTAAATCTGAAATTTATTCATATAATAGTAAATTTGAAATTTACTAAAGCAAAAACACATATCATGGTAAACTTGGAGTTTACTAGATTAAAAGTTCATAAGTTGACATGAACGATTGCGATATTTCGAAGATGTGCATACTGAGTATTGAACATATATTGAAGATTTAGAAAATTCTTCATGAACTTTAATGTTGCTTGTTCTCGTGATAAGTTGGTTGGACCAACTAATTTTGGGATTGGATCCCTTAAAATCTGAAAAGAATAAAAGGTGAGATAACCTTGGTGATCAACAAATCATTTGTCCTAGATATCATTGCCTAGTTTGATACAAGTGTAGACCTCATTTGTGTCCTAGAAGGACTTATCCCTACTAAGTACTTCTAACAATATGCGGAAGCCCTTAGGGCTACAAATGGTAGTAAACTAAGAATAAGTTACAAACTTTCCGATGTTGAAATACGAAATTCCCTAGGAAATTCACTTTTGTCATCCTCTACTTCCTTTGTTCTAGTAAAGCTTGATGAAAAAACCATTCCTACCAAAACTCATCCAATTCAAATGAATCATAAGATGACAATCTATTGTCACAGGAAAATCAATGATCTTCTAAACAAAAGATCATCTCACCAAGTAAATTTCCTTGGAGTTGTGCTGCCTTCTATGTCAACAAAATTTCCAAAATTGAATGAGGAGCCCCTCGTTTGGTTATCAACTACAAACCTCACATTTCCGCCCTTCTATGGATTAGATATCCTATTCCTAATAAAAAGGATCTTATCCAACGGCTTTATGCTGCTATAATTTTTTCCAAGTTTGATCTAAATTCAGGGTTTTGGAAAATCCAAATTGATCCAAGAGATCATTATAAAACTGCTTTTACAGTACAATTTGGGCAATATGAATGGAACATAATGCCCTTTGGCCTAAAAAATGCTCCTTCCGAATTTCAAAAAATAATGAATGACATTTTAATTCTTTTTCAAAATTCATTCTCGTGTATATTGATGATGTTTTAGTGTTTTCCACCAGCAATGATCAACATTATAAATATTTACGTGTCTTCTTTAATATCATCAAAGATAATGGCTTATTTTTGTCTAAAACTAAGTATAGTCTTTTTCAGGTCGATATCAGATTCTCGGTCAAAAAATTTGCAATGGTATTGTTACCCCAATTCAAAGGTCCATCCAATTTGCTGACAAATTTTCCGATTAAATTCTTGATAAAACTCAACTTCAATGATTTTTAGGATGCGTTAATTATATAGCAGATTTTATTCCTGGGTTCAACAATCTATTGAAACCTCTCCACGACAGATTGAAAAAGCCTCCTCCTCCATGAACTCAAATTCATACCAATGTAGTTAAAGAAATCAAATTAAAGTCAAAAGACCTCCCTTGCCTATCTCTCCTTGATCCCTCTGCATTTAAAATAGTTAAAACAGCCGCATCAAACATAGGCTATGGTGGCATTTTAAAACAAAAGAAACATGACAAAAAATAATTGCATTTGCATCCAAGCATTGGAATAAAGCTCAACAAAATTATCCTACTATCAAAAAAGAAATTTTAGCAACTGTATTATGCATTTTCAAATTTCAAGCTGATTTGTTAAATCAAAAAGTTTTACTAAGGATTGATTATAAAGTGGAGAAATCTGTTTTGAAAAAGGTGTAAAAAACCTTGCCTCTAAACATATATTTGCTAGATGGCAAACAATTTTATCTGTTTTTTATTTTGATATTGAATATATCAAAGGGAGATCTAACTCTATACCAGATTTTCTTACTAGGAAATTCTTTTAGGGAAGATAAGACGCCCAGATAAAATAAAGAAGAACCTCCACAAATTTCAGCTCTTCCATCTCCAGAAGATACAACCAAAAAAGATGTTACACCACAACAAAATACTTCAGTTGCACCAAAGCAACATCCAAATGTAGTAGCTGACACAAATCAACCAATATATCAAACCTCAGTTGATTATGCCATGCTAGGATTACCATAATCTTTCATAATTCAAGAAAGTACAAATCTAATTTCAATTTCAAGTCCAAGAAATGGGCTGATTTGGTCGACGAATAAGACGAAGAGACTCAATTAGCTCAAACAGTGTCTATCCCCTGGACAAAAGAAAATTTTAAACAATGGCGCCTACTTATATGTCTTAAAGATCTACCCAGCATGTCAGGTGCCAACAGAAGGGATTATTTGAGAGATTTTCAGATCTTCCAAAATATGTGTTCGCAAGCGGAGGCCTCAAGCCACACATCGTCTCATTCTGTGGTTGCTAAGAGCACCATAAAAAATCCAGTGGATGTAGAAAACCCCATTAATTTGTCCTTTAACTTTCCACAAAATGATTCGAATATTTGTCCTGTAAAAACTAAAATAATTTTCTCACCTACCCCACAACCAATTTCTTCAAGTAAAGGATCCTACTCAAATGATCCGACATATTTAAAAAATGATAGTGTCTTACCAATAATCCAAATTAAAATTAAGTATTGGCACTCCAACCTCAAAGAGGTAGCTAAGAAAATACTTAGCCCTATAATAAATTTTATCCAAAAAATTCCTGCCCATACCCAGAAGTTTTATGAATTCATACTAACAGACACCAAATCTTGTTTTTTCAAACCCCACAAAGACAAACAAACCCAGTCTTATGTTAACCATATCACGGTGTGTATTAACAAAATTATCTTACCATAAGAATGGGGTACGCATCTTGCAAAATATCGAAAGCTTACTGAGGCTTTTGAACCCCAATATTATAATTATTTTGGTTATCAAATAGCTTGGATGAATGCATTCACCTTCCAAAATAAAACTAACAAACATTCTTGATATTTACTCTGGGGGAAACAACTAGCTTCAGAATTTCCCAGTGGTTTTTACACCAATGGTGGCTAATTTTTGGCCACACCTTTAAGATCCTTCCTCCCCCAGTCTGAGTAGGATACAAATATTTTACCCAAAGATTTCATGATGACCATCAAATTCCTTTGCTTTTACAGTTTTTCCACAGGTTTCATATCCCTTGGATATTTCATGGAAATTCGCCTTTCATAAATCAAAGGGGCACAAAGGAATTCCATGGTTAGCCCTCCAGGGCTATTGCAAATGATACAAGAATTGAGATCCGACGGAAGCTTACGTACAGGAAGTAGAAAAGCTAATTGAGTCTCTTCGTCTTCTTTGTCGACCAAATCAACACATTTCTTGGTGTTGAAAACTGAAATTGGATTTGTACTTGATTGCATTATGAAAGATTATGGTAATGCCGACATTCCACAATCAGTTGAGGTTTGATATCTTGGCTAATTTGTGTCAGCTACTACATTTGGAAGTTGCTTTGGTGCACCTAAAGTTTTTTGCTGTGGTGTAACAACTTTTTTGGTGGTCTTTTCTGGAGATGGAAGGGAAAGAATTTGTGGAGGTGGAGGTTTTTTTTTCTGGGCTTCTTATTTTTCCTGCAAGAATTTTCTAGTAAGAAAATCTGGTATAAAGTTCGAGCTCCATTTGATATATTCAATATCAAAATAAAAAATAGATAAAATTGCCTGCAATCTAGCAAATATATCTTTAGAGGCAAGGTTTTGTACATTTTTTGTAAAATAGATATTGCCGCTTTACAATCAATCCTTGATAATTTTTTTTGATTTAACAAATCAGCTTGAAATTTGGAAATACATAACACAGTTGCTAAAATTTCTTTTTTGATGGTAGGATAATTTTACTGAGCTTTATTCCAATGTTTAGATGCAAATGCAACTAAATATTCTTTAAGGCTGAGTAAGTTGGAGATTGGGGTGGATCATCATGGATCTCGGTGGGAGGTGTTTCCACAGAATATTTAGCTAGTAAAAATCTAGACTCAAATTTAACAGTCTCAATTCTAGAAGGAAATTAGGAGACTGAATTCCTAGCCGTCTTTATCTCGGGGAGAATAGAAGAGGCGCCAGAGATCCATTATCTTTGAGATCTCTGGAAAGAAATAGAAACAGTTCCTGTGGAGAACTGTCGGATCTGAGAAACTATAGTATTCTCAACTTTTTCTGTTGGGCTGTATCTTGCAACATCCAACTCTGGGGCAAGGATACTTGATTCCAGGAGATCTTCTTGGTAACTGGCAAGTGAGACCGTTGAAGGCCAGTTTGGAAGAGTATGATTTCTCCTTTGTAGCTGTTTTTCATAGATTAGGAGCTAAAGTCAGTATTCATGGCCTTATACTGAACTCTATAAATGATTGCTACTGGGAGAGATCCATATTTGGTTTTGTAATTTGATGTCTTTACAATGTGTGTTAAAGAATTTAGTATAATTAGATCCTTTAAGGAAATGGTAAAATTTAGAAAACAGTCAAAGTAAATTGGACCATTACAAAGACTGGTTTTGACCATTCCTAGTAAGGAATCATTGAAGTCTAGAAACCTAGAGTCCCTAAGACAAAGGAGTGGAGATGTATCTAAACCTTCTCGTGAAAGAGGTTTAGCTGCTATTTGGACTAGACCGAAATGGAGTTAATCGTACTTACACTTACATATTTTGATAGTCCTGGGTTGAGAAGCTTGATATCCTCATGATCTGAGTCAAAAGAGATAGTTTGTTCGATAGTGAAATATGGTAGTCACTTGTTAGAGACAGCCATCTGGAGAGAGCTTTGTAAATTTGGTCTTGAGGATGTCTGGGAATTTTCCAGTCATCAATTGATTGCTGCAAATTAGAGAAACTAATCTCTTCCTTGAGTTTTGAACTTGGAGAATTGTAGGATGTTGAAGCGGACGAAGAGGATGAAGAGTTCTTAGAAGTAGAATAGAAGGGACGACAAAAAGCCATAGAAGAATTTAAACAATAAACAATTAATAACAACAATATTAACTTATAAGCTTCCTATCCTTGGATCAAAAGACTATTGAGTTCCGTAAAGAAAAATATTCAAGTACTTAATTCAATATTACATGGAAGAGTCAAATTGGGTAATTAAATTAGTGAAATCTTGCCTCAATACTATATGTTTTATCTATATTCATTTTATCTAAAAGGTTCATTAGTCGGATAGTCCAAAGGTTATAAATAACCATCTGTAAGTCTCTAAGTCTCCACCTGATATCCAGCCATAAACGCTTAGGTTAAACAACCTACAGTGAAGATCTGAAAGATCAGAGCATTATCTTCAAAATAATCCTTTTATAAAATAGATCTCTTTAAGTCTAATAGATTAAGTCAAGTTTTATCATTCATATTAAAGATCAGACAGTAGTATATAATACCAAGTTAAAAAAAGAATAATAATCTTTACTTCCCCCCATGTCTCTGATACCAAGTATATATATATTTCTAACAAAAAATATTAAAATATTTTAAAAAAAATTATTTATTCAATTTTGTGACAAATCAAACTAAAACGAGATCGAAGGGGAGTAATGAGTGAGATCATATGACATGTAGTAACATTTGGACTTAATAGTTTTGGTCTATTCCCACCTACTAGAGTACTATCAACCACCACTTTTATCATTGTTCACACGATTCGGCGCGTGACAGTTAGATGTATTGGATGATGGTCCATGAAGATTAAAAATAGACCAGATATAATGGTAGTAGAAGTGGTGTTGTCTTAAACATATTGAGTGTATCGGTTAAATTGTTTCATCCCCTGAAAGTCTGAACCTGTGATTGTTGCTGGTTAGGTTTTGTATTTTAGATTAAGGCTAGTAAACTTTCAATTACACGCCAAGATAATTTTCCAAGTATGCATTTTCAATAAATCCACGACGCCCTTCAGCAATTACACAGTTGTACATGTAACGAAAATGACATGCAGATCGATATGAATCATTTCGAGGAACGAAATTGACGCAAGACGTTTATTAGGGTTTAAATACATTCTTATCCCTTATTTTTATCCCATTATAATTTTCATGATTCACTTGCCATTATTTTTAAGTTTTCGAAGAATTCGCGACGCTCTTCTACAGTTACATAGTTATACAAGTAACGAAAATGACTTGTAGCTATGAATCATTATGACAAATGAAATTGATGCAAGACGTTTATTAGGGTTTAAATACATTCTTATTCCTCATTTGTGTCCTATCGGAGTTTTCATCATTCACTTGCCATTATGTTGAGGTTTTCGAAGAATCTGCAATGCACTTCAGCAGTTACATAGTTGTATATGTAACGAAAATAACATGCAATTATGAATCATTATGGGTAATGAAATTGATGCAAGACATGTATTAGGGTTTAAATACATTCTTATAGCTTATCTGTATCCCATTGCAATTTTCATTATTCATTTGCCATTATTTTGAAGAATCCGCGATGCTCTTAAGGAACTACATAGTCATCCACATAACAAAAATGACTTCCATATATGAATCATTATGACGAACAAAATTGACGCAACAGGTTTATTAGGGCTTAAATACATTCTTATTCCTTACAAATATTATTGTTTGGTCTTCTCAATTTAAAATGCGTGCCCTCTAATTATCACATTAAGCCAACGATTTAGGGCAAATAATTATTCTATAAAATGATACATATGAATAGTATATTATCTAATGAACTCCTAGTTAAACATATCATCAAATTTTCATTTCAATATGTAACTATCAATTCATAAAATCAATATCAATTTTTTTAATAAGTTAATTTAAACATGTTCTTAACTTAGATGTAAACAAAACTAGGTGTATTAAATTAGTAGAGGAATAGTATACGTGGCAACAAGGTCCATTATAGTAAAAAATTTTATTATATTAACTTTTTATTAGTCAAACCTAATATTTTCTCTTAATAAATGCGCAATTAATCACATTAATTATAATCTTTAACCAACGTGTCAAAACATCCATTTCTTATTCCTCGAGTCCTCAATGCCACTGCCATTACCACTTCCTCCTTTGCCTGTTCCCATTAACAATTAAGATAATCATCCCGCATTCACATAAGAGATTAATTTGCTCTGATACTAGTGAATGCAATGCTAAATTCATCAAAATATTGAATTTTAATATGTGATATAAATTTATATCCAAATTAGAAATCATAACAAATAGTGAATTTGAACTTCATAATTCATCGCCATATAACAAGAGAAATTATATTTTTTAAAGATCAAATTTTCAATATTTACATAAGAAAATGAATAAAACATCTTTGATTTTCATCATAATTATCATAATTAAGTCATAATTATAACTCAAAAATTAATTCTAAACATTACTTAGCTTTAATACCATGGTATTTATTTATATAATTTGCTTGTCAAATGAAGTATGTGTAATTTATAACTAGTTAATCCAATCAACTTGTTAACTTTAGGTGTAAACAAATTAAGTGCACTAATTTGCTGGATTATAATTTACGTGTCAACAAGATCCATAATAATTGTCAAAACAAAATTGTTTTTTTTCAGTTAAACATAATCTTTTCTCTTAGTAAATGTGCAATTATCCATACACTTATAATCTACACGTGTTGCATTGTCGTCACCACCACCACTTTTTTGTTTGTCAAGTTTTCATCACATGCACGAAAATTACGTACACGTGTGGCTCAGACAGATTACGTTTCCAAGTTTGAAATGTTTTTGTTCTCCTTCTGCCATCACCATCACCACCACTAGTACCACTTAATCCTCCATCAAGTTCCAATCACATCCAAAACAACTTGTACGTACAGTTCTAGCCAATTATTCGAATCTTTTTTCAATTCTTCCGACCTTTTCATATCACACAAAATTCAAAAAAATACCTTCGAAAGACCATAAAATTCTGAAAATTATAATTATAAAAAATAGCAAATTCAAACTAATAATTTGATACCATTAAAACTCAGATCACATACATATAGCACTCAAACATCTTAGAAAAAAACAACCCTAAAGATTTATTTAATTTTTTGATTTTGCTTTCAAGATCAAAATTTTCTTCGACATTAACATTTCTTCCCCCATATATATACTAGTACTACTAATATTTCTCTTATCATCCTTTTTTTTCTTAACTATATCCTAATTACTGAAAATTAAAAGGAGGATTACACTAATTAAACAAGATTACAACTAATTAAGTAAAAGACATTTCAATAAACCATGCGAATTCTCCGATCATCAACTTCTGCAATTTCACTTGTTCTTGGGCAGCGGTGGAAAATTGAGGTCGATCTGAATGTCCTTAGTATCGTTACCCATAAAATCAAGCACTGATGAAGAATCCGACTTGCTGAGATTTCCTGCATCGGAACCCATGATTATGGATCCGAATCTGTTAGTATGAAACATTTCGCCACGATCAAGACCACCATGACCTTGACCATGAGCATCCAGGTGATTCTGAGTCTGGGAGGAAAATAACTTACTTCCTAGACAATACGAGGACCTACCAAGGGTTAGATCCAATGGGGGATATGATGATTCAACAATCACCAGTTCCTATGGAACCTCCACCTTCTTCATCTTAGTCTTCGCGGTAGATGATTCAACAGTACTCACCTCACTGGGAAGTTTGTCTTCGCCTTAACACCTCGAAACTCTATGGCTGCTACATCATACGCCATCGCTGCCTCCACTGTTGTATGAAATGTACCTAACCATACTTGGCATTTCTTATGTGGATCTCTTATCTCCGTTGCGTATTTTCCCCATGGCCTCTTTCTTACTCCACGGTAATGCACCTCCTTTTCTACCACTGTTGCTGTCGCCGCCGCTGTACGTCTAATGCCTACGTGACATTTTTCGGGGAGGGGTCATAGTAATGTTTTTTTTTAGTATGATATAAAGTGATTTGAAGAAGTCATAAGGATGAACGAAAGTATAGGGAGGAGAGAGTTGCTTAAATAGGAAAGTGGCAAAGGAAGAAAATAAAAACTTCGAAGGAAGAAAATAAAAACTTAGTGAACAGAGGGAGTGTTTGACTTGACTGATATAATTGTGGGTCCACGTATATATATACGTACATACTTGGCTCTAATACCAAGCATTTATGGCTGGATTGCCAGTGGAGACTTAGAGACTTATAGATGGTTATTCATAACCTTTGGACTATCCGACTAATGAACCATTTAGATAAAATGCATCTAGCTAAAATATATGGTATTGAGGTATGATTTCAGTAATTTAATTACCTCTGTCTCTTCCATATAATATTGAGTTAAGTACTTGAATATTTTTCTTTATGGAACCCAATCGTCTCTTAATCCAAGGATAGGAAGCTTTTAAGTTATTATTGTCGTTATTAATTGTTTATTGCTTAAATTCTTCAATGGCTTTTCATCGTCCCTTTTCTTCTAAGAACTCTTCTTTCTCTTCATCCACTTCAACTTCCTACAATTCTCCAAGCTCAAAACTCAAGGATGAGATTAGTTTCTCTAATTTGTAGCAATCAATTATGATTGGCAAATTCCCTGGCATTCTCAAGACCAAATTTACAATGCTCCTTTCAGATGGCGGTCTCTAACAAGTGACTACCATATTTCCACTGTCGAACAAACTATCCCTCTTAAATCAGATCATGAGGATATCAAGCTTCTTAACTCCAGGACTAACGAAAGATGTAAGCGTAAGTACGATTACATCCTTACCAGATTTTCTTACCAGGGAATTCTTGCAGGAAAGATAAGATGCTCTGAGAAAAGAAAGAAGAACCTCCACCTCCATAAATTTCGACCCTTCCATCTCTAGAAGAGACCACCAAAAATGTTGTTATGCCACAACAAAAAACTTTAGTTGCGCCAAAGCAACTACCAAATGTAGTAGCTGACATAAATCATCCAAGATATCAAACCCCAGTTGATTATGCCATGCCGGGATTACCACAATCTTTCATAATGCAATCAAGTACAAGTCTAATTTCAATGTTTAACACCAAGAAATGAGCTGATTTGCTCGACGAAGAAGACGAAGAGACTCAATAAGCTCAAACAGTGTTTGTTCCCTAAACAGAAGAAAATTTTAAACAATGGTGACTCCTCATAGAGGGAAGTAAAGATTATTATTCTTGTTTTTAACTTGCTATTATATGGTACTATCAGATCTTTAATATGAATGGTGAAACTTGACTTAATCTGTTAGACTTAGAGAGATCTATTTTATAAATGGATTATTTTGAAGATAGTACTGTGATCTTTCAGGTCTACACTGTAGGTATTTAACCTAAGCATTTAAGGCTGGATTGCCGATAGAGACTAAGGAACTTACAGATGGTTATTTATAACCTTTGGACTATCCAACTAATGAACCTTTTAGACAAAATGGATCTAGCTAAAACATATAGTATTGAGGAAAGATTTCACTAATTTAATTATTAGATCTGACTCTTCCATATAATGTTGAGTTAAGTACTTGAATATTTTTCTTTATGGAATACAATGGTATCTTGATCCAAGGATAGGAAGCTTTTAAGTTATTATTGTTGTTATTAATTGTTTATTGTTTAAATTCTTCTATAGCTTTCCGTCGTCCCTTCTCTTCTACTTCTAAGAACTTTTCATCCTCTTCATCTGCTTCAACTTCCTATAATTCTCCAAGTTCAAAACTCAACGAAGAGATTAGTTTCTCTGATTTGCAGCAATCAATTAATGACTGACAAATTTCCAGCATCGTCAAGACCAAATTTATAAAGCTCTCTCCAGATGGAGGTCTCTAACAAGTGACTACCAAATTTCTATTATTGAACAAACTATCCCTCTTGAATTAGATCATGAGGATATCAAGATTCTCAACCCCAGGACTATCTAAAGATGTAAGAATAAGTACGATTACCTCTATTTTGGCCTAGTCCAAATAGCATCTAAACCTCTTTCACGAGAAGGTTTAGATACATCTCTACTCCTTTGTCTTAGGGACTTTAGGTTCCTAGACTTAGATGATTCCTTAATAGGAATGGTCGAAACCAGTCTTTGTAATGGTCCAATTTATTTTGTTTATTTTCTAAATTTTACCTTTTCCTTAAAGGATCTAAATATATTAGATTCTTTAACACTCAATGTTATGACATCCAATTACAAAATCAAATCTGGATCTCCCCTAGTAGCAATCATTTATAGAGTTCAGTATAAGGCCTTGAATACTAACTTTGGCTCCAGAGCTATGAAAATTAGCTACAAAGGAGAAACTATACTCTTCTAAACTGACCATCAACGGTCTCACTTGTCAGTTCCCAAGTCGATCTCCTGGAATCAAGTATCCTTGCCCCAGAGTTGGACGTTGCAAGATAAAGCCCCAACAGACAAACCTGTGAATACTATAGTTTCTCAGATCTGACAGTTCTCCACAGGAATTGTTTCTATTTCTTTCTAGATATCTCAAAGCCAACGGATCTCTGGCTCCTCATCTGTTCTCCCTGAGATACAGGTGACTAGGAATTCAGTTTCCTCAGTTCCTTCTAGAATCGAGACTGTTAACTTAGAATCTAGAATTTCACAAGTAAATATTCTATGGAAACACCTCCCACCGAGATCCATGATGATCCACCCCAATTTACAACTAACTCAGCCTTAGGCGCAGAGCTAGGAGTTTTAAGTCAAGATTTTCACATTGATAAGAAAACTCTTGGAACAAAATTTTATTCAAGAAAATATTTTAAAACGGAACTGGTTTTATTACTAATTTCATGAAAGATGAGAGAAAAATATTCAAGAACTTTATTATGAATTTCTAAATTTTGTTCAAAAACAAATTAATTTCTTCGAATGGTTTGAGGGTTATGCTGAATATCATTAATTAGATTTTTCTTTTTCTAAATCAATCAATGTTTCAAAAGTATGGAAAATCATAAATGGTGTGGACGTCACCGCTGAACTTCCTCCATCATAACATTTTACAATTTCTCATGCCAATAGCTCAATCGTTGCTTCAACTTCAAAAGAAAGGCTGAAAACGAACCAGTTACTGGCAAAGACATTAAAAGTCTTTTCGAACAAAATAACTATACCAATAAGTATCTTCTTACACTTGGTGAATACTTGACTTTAAAAACATCTCTAACTATTAAGTCAGACGTGACTACTTCGTCCTCTCCTTTATTTAAGCCTTATGTGATTCCTAAAACTTTCACTAGGGAAATCCAAATGCATAATTCAAACTCTTTCCCACTGCTAATGGACCTTCAACAAAGGATCATCCAAATTGAGAAATCCCTCTACCTAGACATTCCTGAGACCCCAAGTTTTGGCTCATCTTCTACAGTTGGGGTTCTCCAACAGGATAGTTAAGATGACAGCCAACCAGAGGAAGAACCTCCTCTTGAAATAGCTCCTATCAAAACTAAATCTTCCAATTGGCGAAAGCCACAAAAACTTTGTTACCCTAGAAGGAGCATTGTAAATTTGGTCTTGAGAATGCCAGGGAATTTGCCAATCATAATTGATTGCTACAAATTAGAGAAACTAATCTCATCCTTGAGTTTTGAGCTTGGAGAATTGTAGGAAGTTGAAGTGGATGAAGAGAAAGAAGAGTTCTTAGAAGAAAAGGGACGATGAAAAGCCATTGAAGAATTTAAGCAATAAACAATTAATAACGACAATAATAACTTAAAAGCTTCCTATCCTTGGATTAAGAGACGATTGGGTTCCATAAAGAAAAATATTCAAGTACTTAACTCAATATTATATGGAAGAGACAGAGGTAATTAAATTACTGAAATCATACCTCAATACCATATATTTTAGCTAGATGCATTTTATCTAAATGGTTCATTAGTCGGATAGTCCAAAGGTTATGAATAACCATCTATAAGTCTCTAAGTCTCCACTGGCAATCCAGCCATAAATGCTTGGTATTAGAGCCAAGTATGTACGTATATATATACGTGGACCCACAATTATATCAGTCAAGTCAAACACTCCCTCTGTTCACTAAGTTTTTATTTTCTTCCTTCGAAGTTTTTATTTTCTTCCTTTGCCACTTTCCTATTTAAGCAGCTCTCTCCTCCCTATACTTTCGTTCATCCTTATGACTTCTTCAAATCACTTTATATCATACTAAAAAAAAACATTACTATGACCCCTCCCCGAAAAATGTCACGTAGGCATTAGACGTACAGCGGCGGCGACAGCAACAGTGGTAGAAAAGGAGGTGCATTACCGTGGAGTAAGAAAGAGGCCATGGGGAAAATATGCAACGGAGATAAGAGATCCACATAAGAAATGCCAAGTATGGTTAGGTACATTTCATACAACAGTGGAGGCAGCGATGGCGTATGATGTAGCAGCCATAGAGTTTCGAGGTGTTAAGGCGAAGACAAACTTCCCAGTGAGGTGAGTATTGTTGAATCATCTACCGCGAAGACTAAGATGAAGAAGGTGGAGGTTCCATAGGAACTGGTGATTGTTGAATCATCATATCCCCCATTGGATCTAACCCTTGGTAGGTCCTCGTATTGTCTAGGAAGTAAGTTATTTTCCTCCCAGACTCAGAATCACCTGGATGCTCATGGTCAAGGATACTCCTCCAGATGTAGCTTTGAAGAAAGACCCAATGTTATGCAGAATAACTACAATGCCAATAATATCTATGAATGAAACATAGATGGTTATTTTGAGTATAACATCCTATCCAAACTTCAGCAGATGACAATGGTCGCCAATGCTTATAGAATTGCCCACAACTGCTCTGATCAACTCACTAACCATGTCCTAGTAGTTGGGTTCACAGGCCATCTTAAAGGATGGTGGGATACCCATCTTAGTGAGGAAGGTAAACAAAGTATCTTCCAAATTGTCTATGTAGACTCCTTAGGAAAACCTATTCTTAGGGATGGAGAAACCATTCTAGATTTCACAAATACATTGATTTATACTATTATCAAAACCTTCATCGGTAGTTCAAGTATCTTTAGAGAAAGAACCTCTAAAGTACTTAAAAATCTTAAGTGTAAAACTCTTTTTGATTTCAGGTGGTACAAAGATGTTTTTCTTGCGAGGATCTATAAAAGACCTAATGGGAACCTCTCATATTGGAATGAAAAATTCCTGGATGGATTGCCTATGTCCCTTAGAGACTTAGTCAAAGAAGACTTTCAAAACCAATACTCCAATGAGATCATTCCATATGAGCAAATCACTTATGGTCAGGTCACAAGCCTAGTTCAACAAATTGCCTTAAAAATCTATCAACAAGATAAGATATTAAGGCAACTCGATAAAGACAGGGCTCAAACCCGTCGAGATTTAAGAAGTTTCTGTGAACTATTTGGCCTCACCTCTTGTAAGAAGAAGGCTTATAGAAAAACAAACTCAAAAAGGGAAGTTTCTAATATCAAGCATAATTTTCGCCAAAAATCAAAACCGTCCCATCCTAAACGGAACTTTACGGCAACACCAACTCTTCCCGCCCCCAATTGTGGCAAATATTATAGGTGTGGCCATCCTGGTCATATTGATAAATATTGTAAATTGTCTAAAAAGGTTAGAAACCTCAACCTTGATGATTCTATCCTTTGCCAAATCCAACACCTCTTATTAGAAAAAAGTGGAGATTCAGATAGTGCTAATGATGAATTTGATTAGGAATTCAACCAAATCCAAAATGATGACTTGGAATCTGCCCAGTCTGATCAAGAAGACCAACCAAAGATTAATGTTCTAATAAAAGAAAAAGATCTAATCTTAGACATGATTAGCAATTTACAAGATTTCGATCAAAAGAAGTATTATTTAGACCAATTATAAAAGACCCTAGTTAAGCCTTCTACATCTTCATCTAGTGTATATTCTCATCCCCAGATTACAAATACTTACAATATCATTGACGTCCTAGAGAGGTTCTCTTCTAGTAAACCTAGTTTAGTAACTTTTCAAGACCTCTAATCTAAGAAGTACTCCTTAAAGAGGAAATTAGACAAATCAAAGTAAGACAAGACTTAGATTGCCTTGTCCTCCATTAATTCTCTACGAAGGTTGAACAGTCTCAGTTATCACTGCCTTGTTTGATACAAGTGCAGACCTCATTTATGTCCAAGAAGGACTTATCCCTACTAAGTACTTCTAAAAATTTGCGGAAGCCCTTAGGGCTACAAATGGTAGTAAACTAAGAATAAGTTTCAAACTTTTCGATGTCGAAATATGAAATTCCCTAGGAAATTCACTTTTGTCATCCTCTACTTCCTCTGTTCTAGTAAAGGATATAACCAATCCTGTAATGCTAGGCACCCTCTTTGTTGAAACTTTAATTCCTTTCAAGGTTTACTCATACGAGAATAACTATTGAGGCCAATAATATGTTTCTCCCATTTGACAAACCGCCCATTCAAGGAGGCTCAAATTAATTTTCTCAAAGAAGAAATTGTATTCCGAAAACTGGAGCAATAACTTTAGGAACCTTCTCTTCAATCTATGGTCAGGATCTTTGAAACAAAGATTGAAAAAGAGCTTTGCACTTACCTGCCCACAATATTACAGTAAATCAGCTTGAGAAAATGGTTCGAAAAATCTTTGAGGTGAATCGGATCAGCTTTTTTGATGATGAATTGCCTGTTGAAGGTACAGGGTATAACTGGGGCCTTTACATTACAGTGAAGTGCGAATAGTTCTATGTCACTCATATTATGATTGACGGAGGTTCAGGTGCAAATATCTGCCCTATTTCTACTTTGCAAAAGTTGAATATTGGTGCTGAGAGGATCAGGCCCAACAATGTATGTGTTAGGGCTTTCGATGGTGCAAAATCAAATTCCATTGGCGAAATAGAACTAATATTGATCATACGGCCTATCGAGTTTGCCATAGATTTTCAAGTATTGAATATAGACTCCTCTTATAATCTGCTGTTGGGAAGGTCGTGGATCCACAAGGCCAAGGTGGTTCCATCTACACTGCACCAAATGATTATTTTTTAGCATGACAGGCAAGAAGCGGTTATTCACGGTGCAGGAGATTTGTCTGTCGGAGAAGATTCTCCTTTGTCTCTTATTGAAACTAATAACGTAGAGGAGACATTCGTCTATCAAATTTTTAACACAGTGCCAGTGAATCATATCCTTGAATGGAAGGTTATACCGGGACTGTAATTGTCTTCCACTTCTATCATGATGGTGAGTGAACTTTGGAAATACGGATTTGAGCCAGGAAAGGGTTTGGGAGCATCTCTGCATGGTATAGGTCATCCCATCTATCTGAGTGAGAACGTGGGCACATTTGGTTTGGGATTTGAGCCTACGACTGAAGATATGAAGAAAGCCAAGGGAAGGAAAAAGGAGACATGTTCACTCCCTCGCCCAATGCCACTACTCAGTGAATCATTTGTTAAGAGTGATGTCATGAAGCATGTGGAATTTGAAGTTGAATTGGTTGATGACTTTCAGAACCTTTTTATTAAAGTTGATATGGTCGAAGCAGGAGAAGGTACCAGTATGACAGACGTGCAATTCATAGGTCCAGCTGTCCGGCTCAATAATTGGGAAGTCACTCCTCTTCCCATCAGAAGGGAGTTTTGGCAGTTTATTTTGTTTTTCTTTCTGTTTATCCAAGTTATTTCACGGTTGTAATTTGGGTTTTAGTTTGTTTATTTTATGTTGGCATCTATGTTTAAACCCTTCTATCTTTTTATTTAATTAAATGCAATGTCCTTTTTGTTTCGTGTCTAATATATTTTTTTTTTACACAGTTCTCTTTATGCTGATTCTAACGACATGACATGCATGCAGAGTTTTCAGCCTGGTCTTAAAATCCAAACTAATCAAGATGAAATGAAGCAGGATGGGGAATACAATGAAGAAGAAGCACAGGAAGAAATAAGCAAAGAGTTGGAACATTATGAAGACAAACCGAATCCTAATTTGAATGAGACTGAGTCAATAAATCTAGGGGATCAAGAAGATGTTAGGGAAACTAAAATCAGTGTACATGATTTGCCATAGCTAAAAGATGGAATGATTCAAGCATTAATTGATTATAAGGATATTTTTGTGTGGTCTTCTGATGGTATGCCTGGTTTCAGCACTGAATTAGTGGCTCACAAATGGCCAACTGATCCCGCGTTCCCTCCTGTCAAACAAAAGTTGAAGAATTTTAAAACTGATGTAAGTATTAAAATCAAAGAGGAAATCATGAAACAACTTGAAGCCAAAGTAATTCGAGTGGCTCATTATCCCATGTGGTTATCCAATGATGTTCCCGTACCAAAGAAAGATGGCAAAATTTGAATCTGTGTTGATTACTGTGATTTGAACAGAGAAAGTCCGAAAGATGATTTTCCACTGTCCAACATCCATATTTTGTTAGACAACTGTGTTAAACACGAGGTTGCATCTTTTGTGGATTGCTATGCCGGATATCACCAGATCATTATGGATGATGAAGACGCAGAGAAGACATCTTTTATCACACCATGGGGGACCTATTGTTATCTATTGATGCCGTTCGGTTTAAAGAATGCTAGATCAACATACAGGAGAGTCATGACCACTATGTTTCATGATATGATGCCTAAAGAGATTGAGGTATACGTGGGTGATGTGATTATTAAGTCAAAAAGTCTGGCCGACCATGTTAAAGGTTTAAGAAAGTTCTTTGAAAGGCTTCGCAGGTATAATCTCAAACTCAAACCGGCAAAATGTGTATTTGGAGTTCCGTCTAGAAAGCTGTTGGGGTTTGTAGTCAGCCATCAGGGAATTGAATTGGATCCCTCAAAAATCAAAGCCATTCAGGATTTGCCCCCGCCTAAGAATAGGACGGAGGTGATGAGTTTGCTCGATAGACTGAACTACATTAGCAGGTTTATTGCACAACTCACAACCACTTGTGAGCCCATATTGAGTTGCTGAAAAAGAGTGTTGTGGTAAAATGGACTGAAGAATGTCAGGAAGCATTCGATCAAATAAAAAGATATTTGTCAAATCCGCCCGTGCTGGCACCCCGGGAGCCTAGTAGGCCTTTAATCTTATATTTATCAGTCATGGACAATTCTTTCGGTTGTGTCCTAGGTCAACATAATGTCACGGGCAAAAAGGAGTAGGTTATTTATTATCTTAGCAAGAAGTTCATCACATATTAGGCTAGGTATGCTCTTCTTGAAAGGACGTGTTGTGCCCTAACTTGGGTAGCATAGAATTTGAAGCATTGTCTCTCATCCTACACTACTTATCTCATCTCCCGCATGGATCTTTTGAAGTATATCTTTCAGAAGCCTATGCCGAAGGGTCGATTGGCAAAGTGGAAAATATTTCTTACCGAGTTTGCAATTGTATATATGACTAGAACCGCCATGAAAGCCCAAGCCTTGGCAGATCATCTTGCTGAGAATCCCATCGATGAAGAGTACGAGCCATTAAAGACATATTTTCCTGATGAAGAAGTGTCGTGTGTCGATGAAGTCGTTATAGATGCTGATCCAGTTGAAGGTTATTCTTCGATGGAGATGTCAATATGAAAGGAGTTGGAATAGGTGCGGTTCTTATCTTTGAATCGGGACCATATTTTTCGATAACAGCACAACTTCGATTCTACTATACTAACAATATGGTAGAGTATGAAGCCTGCATTCTTGGTTTGAGGTTAGCTGTTGATATGGGAGTCCAAGAATTATTGGTGTTGGGAGATTAGGATTTGCGCGTCCATCAAATTCAAGGCGATTGGGAGACGCGAGATTTGAAGCTCATCCCGTAACAATATGGACATAGATTCATTTTGGTAGCCATTGGCTACTTCACAAAATGGGTAGAAGCAGTAACTTTCAATTCAGTGAGAAAGAAGGTTGTGGTAGACTTTGTTCATGCCAATATCATTTGTAGATTTGGAATTCCTAAGATGATCATTACAGACAATGCTGCCAATCTCAATAGTCATTTGATGCAAGAAGTATGTCAACAGTTTAAGATCGCACATCGAAATTCTACTCCATATCGCCCAAAGGCCAATGGTGCTGTAGAAGCCGCCACTAAGAATATAAAAAAGATACTGCAAAAAATAGTACAAGGGTCTAGAAAATGGCATGAAAAGTTGCCATTTGCATTGCTAGGTTATCGCACCACTGTTCGCACTTCAACAGGGGCAACTCCATATTTATTAGTGTATGGCACAGAAGCAGTCATCCCTGCAAAATTTGAAATTCCCTCTCTTCGAGTCATTGTAGAAGCAGAGATTGATGATGACGAATAACAAAAAGGTCCGTCCTGGGAATTTTGAAGTTGGTCAATTGGTATTGAGACGTATCCTTCCTCACCAGGTTGAAGCGAAAGGCAAGTTCTCCCTTAACTGGCAAGGTCCATTCGTTCTCAAGAAAGTGTTGCCCAATGGAGCCTTATATTTGACAGATACTGAAAGTAAAATGGCAGAAATGGCTATCAATGTTGATGTGGTAAAAAGATATTATGTATGATATTTGATCCTTTGTTGATTTTATTGCTGGTTTAGTACTTGCATTTTTTAAGATTGATATGATGAAGGCATTTTATTCTTCTATCCAAACATTGTGTCACCCTTTGTTTACCCATTTGAGCTTCGTTTTATTTTTCTTTCATATCCCTCTTTTGGAGTCAAAATAGAGTCAAAGATAAATGTCAAGAAAATAAGAATAAAAGAAACAGTTCGAAAATAAATAAAAAAAATCAAATCAAAACAAAGAACAAGCTGATGGAACTACGTACGACCTGATTCTCCTCTCTCGGGAGTGAGATACGTAGGCTGCCCTATTTCGGGGTCAGTCCAACCAAATAAAGACTTAAGATTCACCCAGTCAACAAAACTAGGGCATGAGTTAATGTGTTGTTTGAGTCGATTCCAAAAGTTGTAAGTCCCACCCCCACTTCAAGTGTCATTTGAACCCCTTCCCATCCTTTTCTAACCTTATCCAAAAGCCAAGTTACAACCAAAGAAAGTCCTTCAGATCACTTTTTGATAATGTTAAGGCTAAGAATGCGATGGATATGATGATACATTATGAGGTACCACTTGTCTCCCTCAGCATAAGAAATCAGGAAATACAAAAATGAGAGAGTCTTATTAGTGAAAACCCCCGTGGGCATCATAAGGCGATGGTGAGTTGAGAGAAATGAAAATGAGAGAGTTTTATTGGTGAAAACCCTTGCAGGCACCATAAGGCGATAGTGAGTGGAGAGAAATAAAAATGAGAGAGTCTTATTGGTGAAAACCCTCACGGGCACCGTAAGGCGATGGAGAGTTCAAGAGAAAAGTGAAAAGTGAAAAGAAAGAGATTTGTTGGCGAAAGTCTTTTAAGATGTCATCAATCTAATGTGATGTATGAGTCCAATGAATTTGAAGAAGCGGCTCAGCGGAAAAGGCACGAACTCAACAACAAATGGGGAGTTTGGATAGGAAGATCAGGCAGTTCAATCCAAAATGCATGTCATACTCATTGTAGTTGGTTGTCGTATTCAGATAAGTTTTCTTTTTAAATATGGTACATTGCCCTTTTCTTTCATTTACATATTCATGCTTTTTGTCTTTTTTTTTATGTCATTTATCAAAATAAAAGTCACCATTATTTCTTTACATTTTAAGTCAAGTCTGTGTCAAAACAAGCGAGAAAGGATTTCAAAATTTACTACCAGTCTTTCCAATTATACGAGAAAAAGTCAAGGACCAGCACATGAAAGAAATATGATCGTAATTCAACACGAAGAAAAGGAAGTCTATCAACCAACAGGCTATTGGATTCATGGAAGCATTCAGATTTGGGAAAAGAGTGCACCTCAGGGGCATGGTAAAATGGAAACCCATGGTTCGAGTTAGAACTCATTTCCCTCAATCTGGATCCGGGGCAATGATGCGGCAAGACAGGGAAAGTGTCAGCGATTTGCAACAAAGATGGAAGGGATGAGTGCTGGGCAGATACTCGAGAAGCCAAGATCTGCAAACCACCACTAAGTCTTTAACTGACAAATTTTCTTTGTTGAAATAGGGGCAAATTCGCTTCACTTAATTCAGCTACCATTGGAAATGCACATCCATGGGACTTTATTTTCTGTTCAGGAACCTCCTAAAAAATGGGATTTTACTTTATGTACAGGAACCTTCTGAAAAATAGGAATCTACTTTATGTTCAGGACCCTCCTGAAAAATGGGATTTTACTTTCTGTTCAGGACCCTCCTGAAAAATAGGAATTTACTTTCTACTCAGGACCCTCATGGGAAATGGGATTTTACTTTCTGTTCAGGACCCTCCTAAAAAATGGGATTTTACTTTATGTTCAGGACCCTCCTGAAAAATGGGAATTTACTTTATGTTCAGGACCCTCCTGGAAAATGGGATTTTACTTTCTGCTCAAGACCCTCCTGAAAAAATGGGATTTTACTTTCTGTTCAGGACCCTCCTGAAAAAATAGGATTTTACTTTCTGTTCAGGACCCTCCTGAAAAATGGGATTTTACTTTCTGCTTAGGACCCTCTTGGAAAATGGGATTTTATATTCTGCTCATGACCCTCCTGAAAAAAATGGGATTTTACTTTCTGTTCAGGACCCTCCTTAAAAATGGGATTTTACTTTCTGTTCAATACCCTCCTAAAAAATGGGATTTAACTTTCTCCTCAGGACCCTCCTAGAAAATGGGAATTTACTTTATGTTCAGGACCCTCCTGAAAAATGGGATTTTACTTTCTGTTCACCCTCCTGAAAAATGGGATTTTACTTTATGTTCAAGACCCTCCTGGAAAATTGGAATTTACTTTATGTTTAGGACCCTCCTGATTTTACTTTATGTTCAGTACCCTCCTGGAAAATGGAATTTTACTTTCTGCTCAGGACCCTCCTAAAAAAATGGGATTTTACTTTCTGTTCAGGATCCTCCTGAAAAATGGGACTTTACCTTCTGTTCAGGACCCTCTTGAAAAATGGGAATTTACCTTATGCTCAGTACCCTCCTGAAAAATGGGAATTTACTTTATGTTCAGGACCCTCCTGAAAAATGGAAATTTACTTTATGATCAGGACCCTCCTGGAAAATGGGACAACGCTTTCAAAAATGAAATACTACTTTACTATAATTTTTGTTTGGGATAATCTTTGTTCTAGTTTTAATTTTGGGTTTCAGGAGCACTCCTGAAGAACAGTGTGAGGAAAGAGCAAGTCAGTGAAAACGCTCAAACTACAGCTCTCGTAAGAGTGTAAGCGGTCGTCGTCAAATATAGAACCCAACTGGGTTGGGTGTCGAATCCCACAGGGAATACTTGGTCACTAAGTAAGCAACTATTATTAGACTTTTGGTCTATGGTTCTGCGGAATAAGGGGGCAGTTTATGCGTGCAATAATGTAAACAAAATAACAAAGTAAAAATGGAATGTTTGGTAGGTTTTAATCAATGAGAGTCTAGAGTTAGGGTTAAGTTTACCTTATGAGTTATACTTGTCTATTGACTATGAGTCATGCGGAATTCAGACATGCATGTGCTTATAGAGAATCGTATTCTATGGTAAATACAGGCGTCTTTCGACCATCAAAGACTATTTCGCTTTAACTCTTTCGAGCCTAAAGCGTATCTAATGGTACAAATTCTCCAAGAGGTTAATCCAGTTACGGCACTAACTTTTAAACAGGGGTTGGTGACCTATTTCCTTGACATTCTCTCTTTTCCAGACATGTAACTTTTCTTTCGAACAAGTTAATGCTATACTGGCATATTCTATATGTTTGCAACCACAAGAATTTATATTAAGATGAAGAGAAGAATGATATAAGCAGCATATGTGTCAAGAATTCACAAACTCGTAGCAATAGATAGTATCTCATAAGGCTTCCATAACCCTAACAGAGAAGTTTAGCTATTCATGAGTGCAACGGAAATCACGATAGACATTATCAGCATACCAAGATAAAAATCTCACGTGAAGTATGTTTTGGTAGGGCTTGTGGCGTGAATTCCTTGCAAAATAGCGTTTCTCTTGTTATGAAAATTAAAAGTCGAATAGATGAAAGAAAATTGTCAGAAATAAGAATTAATTGAAAGAGAATGAATGCTGAAAAGTTCAGCAAAATAGGGTTTTTATAACACCCATATCCTATTCCTACTAACCTACTGCATACTTATCCTAATACTACTAGGTTACTGAATCCTTTTCCTAATCCTACTAAGTTACTGCTGATCCCCAAGTCTTTGGAAATGCTGTTTTTGCCCGGGACAAGTTTTCCATGCGTCATTTTCAGTCCATAGGCGTCCAAACGCTGCTCTCCTTCTTTCGTGAAGCTTCCTTTGGTGTCAAGTTATCCATAGAATGCTGAAATCTTCATCATTTATACCTGAAAAATTGCTAATCACGTTGGTTAGCTCACTTACAGGAAAAAGGACTAAAAAGTGCATGAATTATATATTTTGTCCTCAAAACTTAGCTAAAATATGGGTAAATTAAGGCGCTTTAGGCATGTAAATATGCCCAACATCAGTCAGGAGCCCTCCTGGAGAATAGGGTGAAGAAACGAAAAGTCAAGCAATAAAGCAAAGCAATTGAAAGCCAAAGCAACAAGTGGAAAGAAATTGCAAGTCAGGAGCCCGCCTGAAGAATAGGGTGATAATAGTTGAGTCAAGAGCCAACAGAAGCTGTATAGATAGGATTTTTGTAATTTCATTTATGTTTTAACTTGTAATTTTCATTTTTTTATGTAATGACAGAGCCGCGGACCGGAACCTCGATGGAACCTCTCTCGACTCTCCAACTCGGTACAGTCCACTTCCTTCCAATCCTTTGAGATACTTGTCAATTGATTCTCTCATAACATAGGTAGGTAGGATGTCTTGAGTCAGGACCCGGTTGTCCTTCTTTCTCCTGTTTCTTTCTTTGAATAATGGTCGGGTCAAAATTTGGTCTCGTTGTCTACTCCTTTGTCTGAAAACACTTCGTGTTTGCATTCAAAGGGGGCATGATGTAGACACCTAACTTTATCTTTCCGGAAGTTTAATTTTATTCATTTAGTTCACCTTACCATGTGTCTCACCCATTTTAATTATTCCCCACAAAAAAAAATAATAATAATAACAAACCCCTAACAAACCCAATCCCCAATTATTCTTGTTATAACTAATTAACAATCCTACCTATTAAATTAGGACACCTAACCCTACCCCACGTGACCCCACCTACCCTACCCCACGTGACCCCACCTACCCTACCTCCCTACCCCACCCTCACCTCACAGCATATATAGACACACAAAAGGAGCTGATCTAGGGGAAGGAAAGAATGAACAGTCACGATTCTTCTCCATTCTTTTCTATATATACACAGAGAGTACCCACACTCACGAGGATCCTCACGGACATATACGCAGATCTCACAAAAAATAATCCTTCATTCTTGACACAAACATAACACACGAAAAGCTCACGCAGATACACAGACGGCAAAGAGGGCCATCGGCTTTTTCTTGGTCACACAAAAAGTCACGGACATGGAGAGACTGAGAAGGGAGGACAGAACCAAAAAAAGAGTAATGTTCCAGAAATTTTGCCTAAGTGTGGCCGGAATCTGGTCTGCTTTCATTATTGTCATCGTTGTCTGAGTTCATCGGAGCTCCGGTGACGCGAAACAACGACCCCAACCTCATGTCGATCTGAATCTAAGTAGATAATCATTTCTTTTCCCTGATTTTCTGTTAAAACCCGCCGGAATCCATTGTTGTTCGATGGATTCAAACACCGCTGACTCGAATGTTGGTCTTTGCCGTCTAAAAACAAGAACCAACAACCAATTTCTAGTTGAATCATCCTGTTGAGTTTTTTTCCTACAAAATCTCATTCGGGTTTGGTTGTTTGGCGCAATTTCTGTCTGGGTTCATCTGTTTTCATACTGATTTTGGGGATTTAGCTTCTGTCCCAATCGGTTTGTCGTTCTCCATCTTTGGGTTTCAAATTTCTCGATACCGAGTTTGGTTCATCACTATTGAGGGTCTATTCGAAGTCCTAAAGTCCAGATTTTCCTAAATATTATTATCAATGGAGTCAATCTTTCGAAGGGGGTTTTGATCGAGTTGGAAAGTTCGTAGTTGAGGTTCGAATTGAGGTTCTTCGGTGCGCGAATTTTATCTATTGATTGCCGGATATTTGGAATAAAATCATCATCGAGGTCCAATTCTACTCTTTACCTCTTTTTTTTTATTGTTGATGATATCCAATGCATTGATTCTAATATTATGCGTTGGTTGATTCATGATGATATGAATTGTTGTCGTTCTGGTTTGGTATTTGATTCCCTTGATTGTGGATTGATTATGCATTATGTGATGATATGATATCTCGTTTGAGAATAAAAATTGATTGTTGTGGGGCGGAAGTTAAAAGTTGATAAAAAATGATTTTTGTTGTGTTGATTTATTGATATCGAACTTGATAGTATCCTGATAGGTCAACTTGGATAAGAAAAATATTTAGGTGCGGGTAGGAAAAAGTTAGGAGTGATGTGTTGATTCAATGCGGTGAATGTTGAATGTGTGTTTTCAACGTTTTTTTTCAGTTAACTTATTTAATTCAAATGTATTCATTCGGTCGAGGAATTCCCCGAGATACATTGTATTTATTCACCGGGGAATGCCCCGATGTATCATGTTGACGGAAAATGATCGTGATGAAGGCCCGCGGCGTCGGGTAAGGCATTGGAGCTCAGTCTAGGATTAGTTTAGAATAGGATTTATATTTTTCATATTTTTCTATTTTTGGGACTGTATAACTCGGACTAGACACTATATTTTTTATTTGTTTTGTTTTATTTGTTTGTTTGATTATTTTATGTGTTTTGTATGGTTTGTACATCATAGTGTCGAATTAGCCGATATGTTCCACCAAGCGACCGTGGTCGAACCACGGGATCGAGGGATGCCTAACACCTTCCCCTCGGTCAACAGAATTCCTTAGCTAGAATCTCTATTCGCAAACCAGTTTAAAGATTCAAATGATTTAAAAAGGATTTTCCAATGGTGACTTGGCACACCAGATCATGCCAAGTGGCGACTCTGATTTCAAATGGAAAACAATCCTTTTGTTTTCGAAAAAAAATTTTCATTTTGTCACCTTAATAATAAAACCCTTTCGAACTTTAAAACAAATCTTCTTTGAGGTCGTAAAAGGGGTGTGACAGGAGGGTCCTGAACAGAAAGTAAAATCCTATTTTTCAGGAGGGTCCTGAACAGAAAGTAAAATCCCATTTTCCAGAAGGGTCCTGAACAGCAAGTAAAATCCCATTTTATATGAGGGTCCTGAGCATGATGTAAATTTTTATTTTTCCAGGAGGGTCCTGAACATAAAATAAATTCCCATTTTCCAGAAGGATCCTGAACAGTAAATAAATTCCATGAATGTGCATTTCTAATGGTAGCTAAATTAAGTGAAGCGAATTTGCCCCTGTTTCAAAAAGAAAATTTTTTAGTTAAAAACTTAGTGGTGGCTTGCAGCACTTGGCTGTCCCGACACCTGCTCCAGTGTTCTTTCCTTTTCTTTAGTTTCAGATTGCTGGCACTTGACCTTGCTTTGTCGTGTCATTGATCCAAACTCAAATTATTAAGAGTGGCTCCAAAATAAAAATAGTATTTCTGCTTTATCATGCTTCTCAGATAAACCCTTTAAACCTTGGTATTTCCATGAGTTCCCAAGCTTTTTTGTTGACAAAACTTTCTGCATGCCTTATTCGGCTCACAATCATGTCTCTTTCAGATGCTAGACTTGTCTTGCTTTGTGCAATTGAAGAAGCTGGTAGCCAGTTTTGAAATCTTTTCTCACTTGTTTTGTCATGGACTTGACTCAAAGATAGGAGAAAAATGACAATGATATTTTTTTTATTTTTTGGATAACTGACTCAAGAAAATAAAAATATAACTAAAGAGAAGAAAAAAATGACAATGAATATCCCCATTGAAAAAGATGAAAGAAAAGTTTATCTAAAAATGACAGTCAACTCTAATGATTATGACATGCATATCGGATTAGACTGCCTGATTTTTTCATCCAAAACTTTCTACCAATTGTTGTTGAGTGAATGACCTCGAAATTGAGTTGCTTCCTTAGGTCAATTGCATTTAAGACCTCATTCGGCTAGTGATACCTTGAAGGATTTTCGCCAACAAGCCCCTCTCATTTTCTCTCAGCTCACCATCGCCTTATGGTGCCCGTGAGATTTTTTACCAATGAGATTCTCTTATTTTTATTTCTTTGAACTAACAGTCATCTTACGGTGCCTGTGAGGATTTTCACCGATAAGACTCTCTCAGTTTTATCTCTCTCAATTTACCACCGACTTACGGTGCCCGTGAGGGTTTTCATCAATAAGACTATCTCATTTTTATTTCTCTCTTGATTACTTATGCTGAGGAAGACAAGTAGTTCCCAAATACATCATCATATCTCTTGCATGCTTAGCCTTAGCATACTCAAATATTGATCTGAAAGTCTTTCTTTGGTTGTAACTTGGCTTTTGGATAGGGTTAAAAAGAAAGGATGGAATGAGACCCAAACAACACTTGAAGTGGGGTGGGACTTACAACTTTTGGAATTAATTCAAACAATAAGGATTAACCCCTGCCCCAGTCTCTAAATTGTTTATTTAGTTGAACCGAGCCCAGAGTAGGGCAGCCTACATATCTAACCCCCGAAAAAGGAGAATCAGGTCACCCGTAGTTTTGGCATCTTATACTTTCACTTGATTCTGGTCTCTTTTCTCTTTTATTGCCTCTTTTTCTCTTTGAAACTTTTCTGACTCTATTTTTCTTGACAGTTTCTCTTTACTTTTTTTTTGGACATATTTTCTTCTTTTTTTTAATTTTTTTTCCAACTCTATTGTTTTGCTTGACACTTTTCTTTTGAGCTTTGCTGACTCTATCTTGATACCAAAGTAGGTGTATGAAAGAAAATAACACTAAGACTCAAATGGGGTAAACAAAGGATGACAAAATATTTTGATAGTGGAATGAAATGTCTTCGTCATATCAATCCTTGAAGATGCTAGTACATAGCTTGCAATGTGAAAGTGAAAGATGAAGATCATTTGTGATACTTTTTACAGTACTAACTTTAACTGATCTTGTGCGACGCTAGTTCTTTAGCAAACTCCACCTTTCTTGTACATTCCTCATATCGAATTACTCATGCTTTCGTGGAGTTGATTTTCTATTCCTTTTGATGTAGGATGACACATCCACTACTTGACCAAATTGAGACATCTCTTTCAATTGATGACTAAGTTATTCATGTGATTCTCAAAATAATTGCCTTAATTTTCAGAAAAGGCTTCAACTTGTCACCAAATATCTCAGCACTCTACCTATTTTCTCAGATGCTCTATTTTTCTAACTTTAACCCTCTGATTCAATGTTCATGCTTAAACTAAATTTTAAAATCTGACTGAAAATTCTGTTAGCATGTCATATCACTAGAGTCAACATAAAATGTAACGTGGAAAGAAAATAAACAAAAACATATTTAAAAGACAAAGAAAAAAGGGGCACTCCATTTAATTAAAATAAAAGATAGAATGGTTTGAACATTACGATAAAGGAACAAAACAAGATAGATCCCGAACTACAACCCTGAAATAATTCAGATAACAGAAAAGAAGATAAAACAAACCACCAAACCTCTTCCCAGTAGGGAGATGGGTGACTTCTCAATTGCTCATCCTAACAACTTAGCCACTGGTTCGCATATCAACATGACTAGAACTTTCCTCACTGTCAATGTTCTGCACCATAATTGATCCATCTTGAATCATCTTTTCAATTTCTCTTTTCAAATCTCAACAATCTTCAATACTATGACCCTGAGCATCAGAATGATATGCACATCGTATATTAGGATAAAAATTTCTTGAATGCCAATTAAGAGTGCACCCAAGAAGAGGAGTGATCATGCCCCATTATACCAATCTCTAAAATAAACTGGCATACGACTCTCCAATTGGTGTAAAACTATCTCTCAATTTCTGCCTCATTTCATTGTTTAACTTGGATCGAACATCGGGCCTATAAGGTCTTTGGTATGTTTGCGGAATTGGAGTATGACTTTGAGGAGTTGATGTGCACCATTGTGGGTAACGAGGGAGTTGAACATATGTTTGTGCGCAATATACTAGATATGGAGGTGGAGAAATAGAGTATAATGGATTTTCGGAGTGATTATGGAGAGCTTCGGTATGAACTTGGGCTTTAGACTGACGGCAATGACGACGTCGTCTTCTGGATGTGTCCATTCTCCAACTACAATAGCAGTGTCATCTTTCTCATTCTTCTTCCCTCCACATTCCCTTAAATGATTGCAATATTGTCCTAAATATTTCACAGATTCATCATGTCCATCTTGCTCCCTAAGTTTCGATATCTCAAGGATTGGAGGGCGGTTAACACTTGAAGACATTCCCCAGTCTTTATATGAAACATCTTCTTTATCCACGGGTCCTAGGGAACTTTTCCTACCATTTTTTGCACTCTTCATTTTTCCAACAATTTTCTCTAGCTCTTCTGGCAAGCTAGACTTCTTGTTAAGAAATTTTGGTGTCCAATTAACATTGGTGTGGGCTCAAGATTATAGCAATGATCATTGAGAGTATTGAACAAGTGTCTACTAGCAGATTGGTGCAGCACAACTATTGGATTGATATCCAAAGTGGAAACCTCAACAGAAGGTTGAGCAACAAAAACACAGGCAGTATGTGGTGCTGTCAATGTAGCAGGCTTATACTGAGAAGCTAGAGGAAGAGTGACGGAAGCATTGGGATGCTTTTGTCTTGAAAGGAATTATAATTCATGTTGTAGTGCATCAACAAAAATAAGAAACTAACTTTGCAATTTTGATGGAAGGCTCAAGTTATTTGCAGGGTCAATAGTGGGGAATGGAGAAGGATGTAGCCCACTAGCCCAAGCTCAGTGCATTTCATTCATTAGTCGTCTTAGTCTCCTAATATCTTGTTTTAAACTCTTATTTTCTTGACTTTTTGTTCGATATATGATGTCACTCTCTATATCCTTGTTGGACACAGCTAAACCTTCTTCAGATTTGGTGTGATGTGAAGGACCATCCACAATACCACAAACCAACCATCTAAAACTAACTGAACAAAAGGTAACAAAAGTGTTGGAGTTCAACATTTTTTCAAAACCTCTTTCCCTTCTTTTCCTTTTTGAAAAGATCACCTAACCCAAGAAGGGAGCCTACATATCTCACTCCCAAGAGAGGAGAATCAGGTGTGCGTAGTTCGTGAAGTCTTGCCAAAATGTCCAATCAAACTGTTTTTTCATTCTTTTTTCTTTTTGTTGAAACTTTAAAAAGGAAAAAAAATAACAAATTGTCAAAAGAATTGATGAAAATCTTTTTGCATTTTTCATCTTTAACACCCCTATACAAAATGAGGATCTATGATTACCAAAGAAAATCTTTTTGGGTTTTCAATTCTGAATTTCACACAAAAATGAAACTTAAAACTATGAAAGAAAAATCTTTTTGTAGTTTTCTTTTAAAGATGTATATGAAACCTACTCTAAATGAAGAGTGAAGAAAAACGTTTTTTGAATTTTTTTGAATAAGATCCCCGAACCCACAATAGGTTGCCTACGTATCTCACTCCCGAGATAGGAGAATCAGGGGTGCGTAGTTCGTTCAGATTGGACAATTAAAGATTAAATAATAAACTAAACCTTGACTTATGAGACATTACCAAAGAAAAACGATGAAAAACGTCAATAAAATATTTTTGGGGTTTTTAATTTAACACTTCACACAAAAATGACACCAACAACTATAAAACAAAAATCTTTTGGTGTTTTTGTTGTATTAAATGTACAAAAGTTCTACCATCTTTTATGCATTTTTTATTTATAAAAAACTCCAATTAAAAAAGAAATTCTAATATTTTTGAATTATGAATGCATGGTAAAGGAACAAAAGGAAAATCTTTTTGATGGTTTTTTTTTTGAAGATGAGTGGGAAAGGTAAAAAAAAATTGATTTGATTTGATTTTTTTTTTTTATTCTAAAAAAATAATCAAAAGCCATAAAAACTACGAAAATCTCTTTTTTCTCTCTTTTTTTTTAAATTTTTTTCAACACTTTTTTTGTCTACACACTTTACTTCTAACACATGCTTCCCCAAATCGATCCATTAAATGACCATGTTACCCTCAGAAATGCAACATTTAGCACGTAGGGATGCTTTAGAGGTGAGTATCCTACAAAGGACCTAGTGGGACCTGCTAGGTCTCAATATGATGCACATAAGCATGACCTAAAGGCTGACCTACGTCGGGATTCACTAACAAGGCTATTCGGGGGAGCGTATGGTCGATAGTAGTTGTGACAACTTTCCACCCACTCCATACGTCCGACGGATCCCCCTCCTAAAATAAGGGTGACTCAACTAGAGTTCGTGTACATGACGTGCACTCCGAGACTTGTTGCAGAAAGAATTGACTCGGGTTATGCAAATGATGCCAGATATAAAGCGGTAACACAAAGAAAAATTATAAATAAAGAGCGCGTAGGCACTCAACAATGATAAAATAAATACAAACGATATCACTAACAATGTCTATACACCCATAATGTCAAACTAAGCTAATACAACTCCAAAAAATAAGCTCGAATTCTGAAAGTTCCCCAACAGAGTCGCCAGAACTGTCACACCCCCTTTTTTTAACTCCAAAAAAGATTAATTTTAAGTTGGTAAGGGTTTTATTATTAAAGTGACAAAAATGAAGATTTTTTTCAAAAAAATATTATTTACACATTTTTTTTATTCAGAGTCGCCACTTGGCATAATTCCGTGTGCCAAGTCACCTTTGAAAAATCCTTTTCAAAATGATTTGACTTTTTAAAACTAGTTTGCGAACAGAGATTCTATCTAAGGAATTCTGTTGACCGAGGGGAAGGTGTTAGGCACCCTTTGATCCCATGATTTGACCATGGTCGCTTGGTGGAGCATATCGGCTAATTTAACATTACAAATGTATAAACCACACAAAATAATCAAACAAACAAACAAACAAAAAACAAGTCCAAAATATAGTGCTCAGTCCAATTATACAGTCCAAAATGAAAATGCAAAAAATATAAATCCTATTCCAAACGAATCCTAATACTACGCTCCAATTCCTTAACCGATGCCTCGGGCCTTGATCACGAGCATTCTTTGTGTACATGATACTTTGGGGCATTCCCCGGTGAATAAGTACAATTCCCTCAGGGCATTCCCCGGCAAATGAATACAATTTCAATTTCATGAGATAAACTAGAAAATCATTCAACACATTCAACATTCCACTCATTCAATGCAACATCATTCCTAAATTCGCCAAACCAAACTTAAACTTTTGCCTATTCATTCGATGGCGTAATCATGATATTGTCATATTCAACCTTCGATTTATTCCAAAATAACCGACAATAAATCAAGACTAAACAATATTCACTTTTATCAATTCCTATCATCCAACCCCCCACATTCTTTTTTAACACCAAATTTCAACAAATTCAAGATTACTATTTCAACAATCCACACCCATCTATTCAATGAAGTTGAGCAAACCAAATTAATATCACCCAATATTCAACCAAATCTCACACAAATCAAACACATATGACAAACTAAAATGAGAGGAGATAGAATTGGACCTTTTGATGACTGATTTTCATCGATAATAATATTTAAGAAAACCAGGACTTGGAACCTCGTATAAAATAACCTCAACTGCGACGAATCCAACTTGGTATAGAAGAATTTGAAACCCCAAAGCTGATTGAGACAGATGGAAAAACCCAGACCCCAAGATAGGAACAAGAACCGATGAATCCTAGAGCTTAATTTCAGCGAGGAAACCCAGAACTCTAATACGCGATGGAAAACTGATAAAAAAATAGTGTAGCCTATGCTCCAGTGAGCTATCAGTGAACAAAAATCAATGGAAATGGGGAATATTCCAGTGAGACCTAGGCGTTTTCTGACCAAAACCGCCAGTTTCACTGTTTCTCATCGAATCTCTATCGATCGCCCTTCATTATCTTGTTTTCCTCTAATCCATGGGAAAAATGGAGCTCTCTATATTGTAATTTTTTATGGTGTGTGATTGTGTGATTTGTGTGTAAATATGGCATCTGTGTATTATCGATCCAAGAAGATAAAAAAAATAGATGATAGATGATGATCTCTGATGGAATCATGAATGGGAACCCCTTTTCTTGTATTTGTTATTTGGTGTTATTCCTATCCCTCTCTGATTTGTGAGATATATATTCATATATCTTTTTTTAATCGTTATGGTAAAAGAAAAGATAAGGAAAGTGTGAGTGGGGTGATGGGTAGGGTAGGTGGGTAGGGGCATGGGGTAGGGTAGCTTGTTAGGATGAGATGTAAAGTTGGTTAGGATAGGGTTGCTATTTTTTGTGTTTTTATGGGGTATGATCACATAGATGAGGACACGTGGTAAGGTGAGCTAAAAACAGATAAAATCAACGTTGGGAGGGACAAAATTAGGTGTCTACATTGAGGTTTCTAACTTTTTTAGACAATTTACAATATTTGGCAATATGACCAGACTGCCCACACCTGTAACATTTTCCACTATTGGGGGGAGGAAGAGTCAGTGTTACCGTCTGGTTTCGTTTAGGATGGGATGGTTTTGATTTTTGGGAAAAATTAGGCTTGGTAGTAGAAAATTCCCTTTTTGAGATTGGTTTTATAAAAGCCTTCTTCCTACAATAGGGGAGGCCAAATTGTTCACCCAGACTTCCTAAATTTTGATGGGCTTGAGCCCTGTCTTTAGAGAGTTACCTTAATATCTTATTATGCCAACAGATTTTTAAGGCAACTTGCTGAACTAGGCATGTGAGCTGACCATAAGTGATTTGCACATTTGGAATAATTAAGTTGGAGTATTGGTTTTGAAGTTCTTCTTCGACTAATTCTCTAAGGAGCGTAGGCAATCCATCCAGGAATTTTTCTTTTCAATATGGGAGGTTCCCATCAGGTCTTTCATAGATCCTCATATGAAAAGCATCTTTGTACCACCTGAAATAAGAAAGAGTTTTACACTTAAGATTGATAAGTACTTCAGAGGATCTTTCTCTAAAGATACCAGGACTACCAATGAGGGTTTTGATAATAGTATAAATCAATGTATTTGTGCAATCAGGAATGGTTTCTCCATCCCTAAGAATTAGTTCTCCTAAGAAGTCTACACGGACACTTTGGAAGATACTTTGTTTATCTTCCTTACTAAGGTGGATATCCCACTATCCTTTAAGCTGGCCTATGAACCCAACTACTAGGACATAGGTAGTGAGTTGATCAGACTAGTTATGGGAAGTTCTATAAGCAGTGGAAACCATTGTCATCTGCTGTAGTTTGGATAGGATGTTATACTCAGAACAACCATCTATGTTTCATTCATAGATATTATTAGCTTTGTAGTTATTCTGCAAAAAATGAGGTCTTTTTTCTAAAGCTACATCTAGAGGAGTGGCTCTAGGGTAGTAAAGTTTTTGTGGCTTTTTCCAGTTGGAAGATTCAATTTTGACAAGAGCTATTTCAAGAGGAGGTTCTTCCTATGGCTGGCTATCATCTGAACTATCCTGTTGGAGAACCCCAACTGTAGCAGATGAGCCAACACTTGGGGTCTCAGGAATGTCTAGGTGGAGGTCAGATAGCGGTGGGAAAGACTTTGAATTATGCATTTGGATTTTCCTAGTGAAATTCATAGGAATCTTGTAACGCTGAAATAAAGGAGAGGACGAGGTAGTCACCTCTGACTTAAGAGTTAGAGATGGTTTTGAAGTCAAGTATTCACCAAGTATATGAAGATACTTATTTATATAGTTATTTTGTTCGAAAATACTTTTAATGTCTTTGCTAGTAACTGGTTTGTTTTCAGCCTTTCTTTTGAAAAGTGAAGCAACAATTGAGCTATTGGCATGAAAAATTGTAAAACCTTGTGATGGAGAAAGTTCAGTGGTGACATCAGCACCATTTATGGTTTTCTATACTTATGAAACATTGATTGATTTAGAAAAAGAAAAATCCAATTGATGATATTTAGCATAACTCTATAAATGATTTCTACTGGGAGAGATCTATATTTGATTTTGTAATTGGATGTCTTAACATTGAGTGTTAAAGAATCTAATATATTTAGATCCTTTAAGGAAATGATAAAATTTAGAAAACAGTCAAAATAAATTAGACCATTACAAAGACTGATTTCGACCATTCCTAGTAAGGAATCATTGAAGTCTAGGAACCTAGAGTCCCTAATACAAAGGAGTGGAGATGTATCTAAACCTTCTCGTGAAAGAGGTTTAGCTGCTATTTGGACTAGTTCGAAATGGAGGTAATCGTATTTACACTTACATATGGTAGCATGAATCTGAAAGTTGACAACTTGCTTTATTGTTGAAAGAAGACAAGTGATTGAATTCACGAATATACGCATGGAGAGAAAATATGATAATAATCATCAAAAGTGATAATATTTTCACACGGTTATTATGATTATAAGATATGCTAGAGAAAAAATCTCTACATCATATGTATGCCTTAATTTGCTGCTGAAGTAGAAAAATTTTGAAAGAGGTTATAATCTATCATAATTTGATAGCCTTAAGGCACGATTATATTCCATTCCTGGGGAATGAGAAACTTATTAATGCAAAGGTGTACTTGATTGTGATTGTATCACAACTCACTTCCGAAAGAGGTTGAATAATTTTAAAATCTATTTCTGAAGTAGTAATTCTGAAATTTATTCATATAATAGTAAATCTAAAATTTACTAAAGCAAAAACACATATCATTGTAAACTTGGAGTTAACTAGATTAAAAGTTCATAAGTTGACATAAACGATTGCGATATCCCGAAGATGTGCATACTGAGTATTGAACATATATTGAAGAATTAAAAAATTCTTCATGAACTTTAATGGTGCTTGTTCTCGTGATAAGTTGATTGGACCAATTAATTTTGGGATGATCCCTCAAAATCTGAAAACAATAAAAAGTGAATAAGGGTCTGTTCACCTATCATGTGATATGTTGAAAAGATGCATCAATAAGATGATCATATGTACATTCATGGTCAACCTACGTTTGACATTCATAAAGTTACTTGTTCAATATAAATTGAGCAAAATTTTCATATTGTGTAATCAAGATAATTCATCTTGATGATGATGGTTTAGCATTGAATGCCTTCCATAAATAGTTGAACCATTACTAATGAGAACAAAGTTTCATGTATTGGTATGAAATATGATATATTGCATAAAATAGCACTTGTATGCATTACATCTATATATTATAATTATTTCTTCCCTCTCAACTGGTTCAAGGTCAGGAACCAGCTATTCCATCTAATAGTTTTGATATGTGGTATACGATTAATAAATATACCATGATGCACAAAGATGGATTCTTCAAAGAAGATGGAGGATGTATGTTAGTTTTTCTAACATAAGGGGGAGATTACAAGCAGCTATAAATTATGTTAAGAATTATCATCAGATCCTCATTCAAAAGATAATTCAAGTCAAATGCCGAAAGCATCTCATATTTAGCTGTAAGTGCTCCTATTTTCTGTTCTTAAAGATAAAATCTATGAATGCGTAAAGCATGATAGACCAATCGGTTCCAAATGAAATAATTCTTGAAAAATATAAGGAGCAAATAATCATGATAAGAAGGCAATGTGCTCTTGAAGAGCCTACAACATAACACTTCATGAAACCTTATGAGAGGTTTAGGTACCTGAAAATAATGACGTGATGAGATCTCAAAATATTATGTCGTATTGTGAACCAATACAAAATAAGAAATCATCGATGATATCTTTGATACAATATTGGCGTAATATTGTAAAAGATTATGAGGATCTGAATTCTGCGTTAATTTAAGCATCCTGACGTAGAAATATTTATCAAGTGACTTGAAAGGATGCATTTTGGTAAGTGTAAAACTTATTTAATTTACAGTCCAGACACTTGAAGATGTCATACTTGACATGTTGGATATTGTTACTTGACAAACATCCATATGAAAATCCCTAAAGGATTCAAATTGCCTGAAGCATATAAAGTTTCTGAAAAACTTTTTATTATCTTCATAAGGTATAATTTGATGATTTGAGTATCATTGAAACTCTTTGAGAGTTTTCTAAAGCAATAAAGTATTTGCTTAAATGATAAACATGCAAAAATTGAATAAGGATCCATTTAGATCTCAAGAAAAGAATGAGGAACTCCTTGGTTATGAAGTACCATCTCTTAGTGCAATTGATGCAATAATGTATCTTGCAAATACTACAAGGCCTGATATAGCCTTTTTTCAGTTAATTTGTTAGCAAGTTTGCAGTCCCGATCTTATTGATCATGTTGATTTTGGGTACTTATCTGAACTACATAAAGCTCGGTCTCAAATAGGCTATGTGTTCATATGTGGTGGTACTACAATATTTTGGAGATATACAAAGCAGTTTATCGTAGCCACTTCATCGAATCATGCTGAGATAATAGCTATTCATGAAGCAAGCCGAGAATGTGTATGGTTGAGGTCCATGATACATCTCATTCGAGAAAAATATGGTGTGAAATATGACAATCTAACCATAATTTTATACGGAGATAATGCATCATGCATAGCACATCTTAATGGAGGATTCATAAAAGGAGATAGAACGAAAGACACTTTATCAAAGCTTTTCTACTTACATGAGCTACAAAAGAATGGTGATATCAACATGCAACAGATTCGTTCAAGTGAAAATGTGCCTGATTTATTCACCAAGTCTTCTCCATTTACAACTTTTGAGAAGATGGTGCACAAGATCGGGATGCAAAGGTTCAAGGATTTTCTCATTAGGGGGAGTTAATACGCACTGTACTGTTTTTCCCTTACGAGGTTTTGTCCTACTAGGTTTTTCTTAGAAGGCTTTTAATGAGGCAACCGATATGCGTATTTTTAGAAATGTGTACTCTTTTTCCTTTACTATATTTTTTTTCCTACTGGATTTTTTCTAGTAAGGTTTTAACGAGGCACATTATCTATCTAGACATTCCCGGGGGAGTGTTATAAATGTATTTACATTATAGTGAATGTCTATCAAGATCTAATAATATCTACTTGATATCTATCAGGATTTGATGTATTTGTCTTTTAGTGAGAAACTAGGGACAAATTTTTCCTATAAATAGCAGCTTCCTTCATTGTAAATCATCCCTCAAGAGAAGAAATAAGAATTACTCTCTCTATTTTCTCTACTCTTCTTTCTTGTTCTTTATTGTTTTATGACAGATTCTACAAATAAAACATATTGTAAGGTATAATTATATTCAAAATAACTGAGCAAATAACAAATAACTCAATTTTGATAATGTCGTGAATGGTACTTATTTTATCTTGATCATGTTGGTTGATCAAATAATCTAAAATATAAATCAAATGAATGTTTTTGGGGGGTTATATTTCACAATTAGAGGTCTTAAATGAAATACAATATAATTACTTTTAAACAAATATGAAGGCAAAAATTAATTTTTAAAATTTGGGTTTATTTCTTTTTAGCTCAGAAATATGGAGGAAAAAGTAAAATTCTCTTTTTCCCCTATCAAAGAATTAAGTGCTGAAAAAAAGATATCTGTTTGACATATTTAAAATTATCCATGTGAGTCCTTTGCTTTTTTCCATTTCAGATTAAATGTTTTATTTTATCAAGTTATGTTAAAAGGTATATTTTTTTAAATATCTCTCTCTATATATATATATATATGATCCGGGGGTCTATCGGAAATAATCTCTCTACTTCCTTGGAGGTAGTGGTATGGACTGCGTACATTCTACCCTCCCCAAAGCCCACAATATGGGAATATACTAGGTTTGTTGTTGTATATATATATATATATATATATATATATATATAAACATACATACTTGGCTCTAATACCAAGCATTTATGGATGGATTGTCAGTGGAGACTTAGAGTCTTATAGATGGTTATTCATAACCTTTGGACTATCCGACTAATGAACCTTTTAGATAAAATGGATCTAGCTAAAATATATTGTATTGAGGCAAGATTTCACTAATTTAATTACCTCTGTCTCTTCCATATAATATTGAGTTAAGTACTTGAATATTTTTCTTTATGGAACCCAATCTTCTCTTAATCCAAGGATAGGAAGCTTTTAAGTTATTATTGTCGTTATTAATTGTTTATTGTTTAAATTCTTCTATGTCTTTTCGTCGTCCCTTCTCTTCTAAGAACTCTTCTTTCTCTTCATCCGCTTCAACTTCCTACAATTCTCCAAGTTCAATACTCAAGGAAGAGATTAGTTTCTCTAATTTGTAGCAATCAATTGATGACTGAAAAATTCCATGGCATCCTCAAGACCAAATTTACAAAGCTCCTTTCAGATGATGGTCTCTATCAAGTGACTACCATATTTCCACTGTCGAACAAACTATCCCTCTTGAATCAGATAATGAGGATATCAATCTTCTCAACTCCAAGACTATCGAAAGATGTAAGAGTAAGTACGATTACATCCTTACCAAATTTTCTTATCAGGGAATTCTCTCAGGGAAGATAAGATGCTCTGAAAAAAAGAAATAAGAACCTCCACCTCCACAAATTTTGACCCTTCCATCTCCAGAAGAGACCACCAAAAACGCAGTTATGCCACAGCAAAAAACTTCAGTTGCACCAAAGCAACTACCAAATGTAGTAGCTGACACAAATCAGCCAAGATATCAAACTCCAGTTGATTATGCCATGCCGGGATTACCACAATCTTTCATAATGCAATCAAGTGCAAATCTAATTTCAATTTTTAACACCAAGAAATGAGCTAATTTTCTCGACGAAGAAGATGAAGAGACTCAATTAGCTCAAACAGTGTCTGCTCCCTAAATAGAAGAAAATTTTAAACAATGGCAACTCCTCATAGGGGGAAGTAAAGATTATTATTCTTGTTTTTAACTTGCTATTATATGGTACTATCAGATCTTTAATATGAATGGTGAAACTTGACTTAATCTATTAGACTTAGAGAGATCTATTTTTTAAATTGATTATTCTGAAGATAGTACTGTGATCTTTTCAGATTTACACTATAGGTTGTTTAACCTTAGAAGTTATGGCTAGATTGCCGGTAGAGACTTAGGGACTTATAGATGGTTATTTATCACCTTTGGAATATCCGACTAATAAACCTTTTACATAAAATGGATCTAGCTAAACCATATAGTATTGAGGCAAGATTTCACTAATTTAATTACTAGATAAGACTCTTCCATATAATATTGAGTTAAGTACTTGAATATTTTTCTTTATGGAATCCAATGGTCTCTTGATCCAAGGATAGGAATCTTTTAAGTTATTATTGTTGCTATTAATTGTTTATTGTTTAAATTCTTCTATGGCTTTCCATTGTCCCTTCTCTTCTACTTCTAAGAACTCTTCATCTCCTTCTGCTTCAACTTCCTATAATTCTCCAAGTTCAAAACTCAAGGAAGAGACTAGTTTCCCTGATTTGCAGCAATCAATTGATCACTGACAAATTCCCAGCATCCCCAAGACCAAATTTACAAAGCTCCTTCTATATGGTGGTCTCTAACAAGTGACTACCAAATTTCTATTATTGAACAAGCTATCCCTCATGAACCAGATCATGAGGATATCAAGATTCTCAACCCTAGGACTATCAAAAGATGTAAGCGTAAGTATGATTACCTCCATTTTGGCCTAGTCCAAATAACAGCTAAACCTCTTTCACGAGAAGGTTTAGATACATCTCTACTCCTTTGTCTTAGGGAATTTAGGTTCCTAGACTTCAATGATTCCTTAATAGGAATGGTCGAAACCAATGTTTGTAATGGTCCAAATTATTTTGTCAATTTTCTAAATTTTACCGCTTCCTTAAAGGATCTAAATATATCAGATTCTTTAACACTCAATGTTAAGACATCCAATTACAAAACCAAATCTGGATCTCCCCCAGTAGCAATCATTTATAGAGTTCAGTATAACTCCATGAATACTAACTTTGGCTCTGGAGCTATGAAAAATAGCTACAAAGGGGAAACTATACTCTTCTAAGCTAACCTTCAACGGTCTCACTTGCCAGTTCCCAAGTCGATCTCCTGGAATCAAGTATCCATACCCTAGAGTTGGACGTTGCAATATGTAGCCCGAACAGACAAACCTTTGAATACTATTGTTTCTCAGATTCGACAGTTCTCCATAGGAACTGTTTCTATTTCTTTCCAGATATCTCAAAGCCAACGGATCTCTGTCTCCTCATCTGTTCTCCTCGAGATACAGATGGCTAGGAATTTAGTTTCCTCATTTCCTTCTAGAATCAAGACTGTTAACTTCGAATCTAGAATTCCACAAGCTAAATATTCTGTGGAAACCCCTCCCACCGAGATCCACGATGATCCACCCCAATCTACAACTAACTCAGCCTTAGGTGTAGAGCTCGGGGTTTTAAGTCAAGATTTTCACATATGATAAGAAAACTCTTGGAACAGAATTTTATTCAAGAAAATATTTTAAAACGGAACTGGTTTTTTACTAATTTCAAGAAAGGTGAGAGAAAAAATATTCAAGAACTTTATTATGAATTTCTAAATTTTGTTCAAAAACAAATTAATTTCTTTGAATGGTTTGAGGCTTATGCTGAATATCATTAATAAAATTTTCCTTTTTCTAAACCAATCAATGTTTCAAATGTATGAAAAATCATAAATAGTGTGGACATCACCCCTAAACTTCCTCCATCATAACGTTTTTCAATTTCTCATACCAATAGCTCAATCATTGCTTCATCTTTCAAAAGAAAGGCTGAAAATGAACCAGTTAAAGACATTAAAAGTCTTTTCGAACAAAATAACTATACCAATAAGTATCTTCATACACTTGGTGAATACTTGAATTTAAAACCATCTTTAACTCTTAAGTCAGAGATGATTACCTCGTCCCCTCCTTTATTTAAGCCTTATGTGATTCCTAACACTTTCACTAGGGAAATCCAAATGCATAATTCAAAGTCTTTCCCACTGATATCTTACCTTCAGTAGAGTCTTATACCCCAAGTGTTGGCTCGTCTTCTGCAGTTGGGGTTCTCCAACAGGATAGTTAAGATGACAGCCAACCAGAGGAAGAACCTCCTCTTTAAATAGCTCTCATCAAAACTAAATCTTCCAATTAGCGAAACCCACAAAATTTATTACCCTATAGCTACTCCTCCAAAAGTAGATTTGAAGAAAAACCCAATGTTATGTAGAATAACTACAGTGCCAATAATATCTATGAATGGAACATAGATGGTTGTTCTGAGTATAACATCCTTTCCAAACTTCAACAGATGACAATGGTTGCCACTGCTTATAGAATCGCCCATAACTGCACTGATCAACTCACTACCCATGTCCTAGTAGCTGGGTTCACAGGCCAGCTTAAAGGATGGTGGGATACCCATCTTTGTGAGGAAGATAAACAAAGTATCTTCCAAAGTGTCCGTGTAGACTTCTGAGGAAAACCAAATCTTAGGGATGGAGAAACCATTCTTGAATCCACAAATATATTGATTTATATCTCTCCCTTGGCCTTTGGAGAGGAGAGGGCAGAGAAGAAAACGTCCTTCGCGCAAGTTTCTTTGCTTCCTGCGTCCTTACTAGTATAAAAGGGGCTCTTCGACCAAGAAGGCATTCTGGTAGGAAGGCCGACCACTACATAAGTGGCCATCCGCCCAGGAGAGAAGCAAACTACCCTTTTTTGATCCCCCTTCCCAGGCAGGGAAGAGAACGAAAATAGACCGCGGATGGTAGTCGGGGTTGATTTTGATTCGAGGATCTTACACGGCGGAGCGAACTCTTCTATCGTGTTGCATTGGCGCTCGTTCTGTACTTTACTTACGAGCTCGTGTAGTACTCACCCCTATCTCTAAAGGGGCTTATGCACTCCACTCGCTGTCTACTAAACGAGCGTTAGAGCGAGCGAGCGAATCCCTCAATTTAGTGGCTTCCCTCAACCTCCTCTTTCATTTCCGCTTAAGCTTCCGCGCTTTATGGGATTAATTGATTGGATACCCGAGACCCTTATTCCTGAAGGGTTTATTCGACCTAATTGTACCACGTAATCTTTTAAAAAGCGTTCCTTTCTCTATCACACATACGAAACCTTAGCTTCGCTGACTTTATGAGGTCTAACCTTCGCCACAACATTAGTGGCTTAGCTCTTCGCGCTTCACGTTTGGATCAATCAAAAGCCCAAAAAGGTTTTTAAAAGGTTAAAGGGTCCATTGAGCGCCTCAAGGATTCCTAGACGGCGGCCTCATCAAGGGCCTGACATCAATTCCAAGCTGCTGTAGCGCCTCAACCATGTAATTTCTTTTCAGATCCGATGGTGCCTGTGGAACTGTTGTGGCGGGGGTTGCAGCTACTAGAAAGACAGAAGGGTATGGGCTTAGGGTGCCTTACCTATTAGGTTTTTTATGGGTCCCTTCCCACACACCTATTATGTCAACGGATGATATAATCCATCTAATCGTCTGGTAGACTAAGATGGAGTTTATTTTACAGTTGTTCCAGGGATATGGGTATAGAGTGAATTCTATTCACTCTTTATGAAGTGGAGTGCACTCCAACTATCATAAATATATTATTAAAACTTTCATCGGTAGTCCAGGTATCTTTAGAGAAAGAACCTCTAAAGTACTTAAAAATCTTAAGTGTAAAACTCTTTTTGATTTTAGGTGGTACAAAGATGTTATTCTTATGAGGATCTATGAAAGACTTGATGGGAACCTCCCATATTGGAATGAAAAATTCCTGGATGGATTGCCTAAGTCCCTTAGAGACTTACTCAAAGAAGACCTTCAAAACCAATACTACAATGAGATCATTTCATATGAGTGAATCACTTATGTTCAGGTCACAAGCCTAGTTCAACAAATTGCCTTAAAAATCTATCAACAAGATAAGATATTAAGGCAACTCGCTAAAGACAGGGCTCAAACCCATCGAGATTTAGGAAGTTTCTATGAACTATTTGGCCTCACCTCTTGTAGGAAGAAGGCTTATAGAAAAACAACCTCAAAAAGGGAAGTTTCTACTATCAAGCCTAATTTTCCCCGAAAATTAAAACCATCCCATCCTAAACGGAACTATAGGGTAACACCGATTCTTCCCACCCCCAGTTGTGGAAAATGTTATAGGTGTGGGCAGCCTGGTCATATTGATAAATATTGTAAATTGTCTAAAAAGGTTAGAAACCTCAACCCTGATGATTCTATCCTTAGCCAAATCCAACACCTCTTATTAGAATAAAGTGGAGATTCGGATAGTTCTAATGACGAATTTGATTAGGAATTCAACCAAATCCAAAATGATGACTTGGAATCTACCCAGTCTAATCAAGAAGACAAACCAAAGATCAATGTTCTAACAAAAGAACAAGATCTTCTCTTAGACATGATTAGCAATTTACAAGATTTCAATCAAAAGAAGTATTATTTAGACCAATTCCAAAAGACCCTAGATAAGCCTTCTACATCTTCATCTAGTGTATTTTCTCATCCCCAAATTACAAGTACTTACAATATCACTGACGTCCTGAAGCGGTTTTCTTCTAGTAAACCTAAGTTAGTAACTTTTCAAGACCTCTAATCTAAGATAGTACTCCTTAAAGAGGAAATTAGACAAATCAAAGTAAGACAATACTTAGATCGCCTTGTCCTCCAATAATTCTCTACGAAGGTTGAACAATCTCAGTCGGTAGATGTCACTGACCCATTGGATCAAAATATTGAAGAGGGAGATTTCCTTATTCAATACATTTCAAGGATTCCCATCAGAAGATGGTATACTTGGATAACCTTGGTCATTAACAAATCATTTATCCTAGATTTCATTGCCTTGTTTGATACAAGTGAAGACCTCATTTATGTCCAAGAAGGACTTATCCCTACTAAGTACTTCTAAAAAAGCCCTTAGGGCTATAAATGGTAGTAAACTAAGAATAAGTTACAAACTTTCCAATGTCGGATTATGAAATTCCCTACGAAAGTCGCTTTTGTCATCCTCTACTTCCTTTGTTCTATTAAAGGATATAACCAGTCCTGTAATTCTAGACACCCCCTTTATTGTAACTATAATTCCTTTCAAGGTTTACTCATACGGGAATAATTATTGAGGCCAACATATGTTTCTCCCATATGACAAACTGCCTATTCAAAAAAATTTATCCTCCCTAAAATTCAAAGAGGCTCAAATTAATTTTCTCAAAGAAGAAATTGCATTCCGAAGACTGGAGCAACAACTTTAGGAACCTTCTCTTCAATCTATGGTCAGGACCTTAGAAACAAAGATTGAAAAAGAGCTTTGCGCTTACCTGCCCACAATATTTTGGAATCGCAAAAAGCATATGGTCAGGCTTCCTGACGAGCCTAACTTTGATGAAAACCCCATTCCTACCAAATCTCGTCCAATTCAAATGAATCATAAGCTGACAATCTATTGTCAGACGAAAAACAATCATTTTCTCAAAAAAAATATCATCTCACCTAGTAAATCTCCTTGGAGTTGTGTTGTCTTCTATGTCAATAAAAGTTCCAAAATTTAACGAGGAGCCCCTCATTTGGTTATCAACTACAAACCTCACAATTCTTCCCTCCGATGGATTAGATATCCTATTCCTAATAAAAAGGATCTTCTCCAACGGCTTTATGCTGCGATAGTTACTTCCAAGTTTGATCAAAATTCAGGGTTTTGGAAAATCCAAATTAATCCAAGAGATCATTATAAAACTGTTTTTACAGTACAATTTGGGCAATATGAATGGAACATAATGCCCTTTGGCCTAAAAAATACTCCTTCCGAATTTCAAAAAATAATGAATGGCATTTTAATTCTTTTTCAAAATTCATTATTGTGTATATTGATGATGTTTTAGTGTTTTCCACTAGCATTGATCAACATTTTAAATATTTACGTGTCTTCTTTAATATCATCAAAGATAATGGCTTAGTTTTGTCCAAAACCAAGTATATTCTTTTTTAGGTCGATATCAGATTTCTCGATCAAAAAATTTACAATGGTACTAGTACCCCAATTCAAAGATCCATCCAATTTGCTGACAAATTTCCTAATCAAATTCTTGATAAAACTCAACTTCAACAATTTTTATGATGCGTTAATTATATAGCATATTTTATTCCCGGGCTCAACAATCTATTGAAACCTCTCCACGATAGGTTGAAAAAGCCTCCTCCTCCATGGACTCAAATTCATACCAATGTAGTTAAAGAAATCAAATTAAAGGCAAAAGAGCTCCCTTGCATATCTCTCCTCGATCCCTCTGCATTCAAAATAGTTGAAACTGGTGAATCAAACATAGGCTATGGTGGCATTTTAAAACAAAAGAAACATGACAAAGAATAGTTGCATTTGCATCAAAACATTGGAATAAAGCTCCGCAAAATTATCCTACTATCAAAAAAGAATTTTTTGCAACTGTGTTATACATTTCCAAATTTCAAGCTGATTTGTTAAATCAAAATTTTTTACTAAGGACTGATTGTAAAGCGGTGAAATCTGTTTTGCAAAAAGATGTAAAGAACCTTGCCTCTAAACATATATTTGCTAGATGGAAAGCAATTTTATCTATTTTTTATTTTGATATTGAATATATCAAAGAGAGATCTAACTCTATACCAGATTTTCTTATCAGGAAATTCTTGCAGGGAAGATAAGATGCCCAGATAAAATAACAAAGAACCTCTACCTCCACTAATTCCAGCTCTTTCATCACTAGAAGAGACCACCAAAAAAGTTTTTACACCACAACAAAAAACTTTAGTTGCACCAAAGCAACTTCCAAATATAGTAGCTGACACAAATCAACCAATATATCAAACCTCAGCTGATTATGCCATGCCAGGATTACCATAATCTTTCATAATGCAATAAAGTACAAATCCAATTACAATTTCCAACACCAACAAATGGGTTGATATGGTTGACGAAGAAGACGAGGAGACTCAATTAGCTCAAACAGTGTTTGTACCCTGGATAAAAGAAAATTTTAAAAAATGGCACCTACTTATGGGTTGTAGACACCTAATTTTGTCCCATCAAAAATATTTCCTATTCTGATATCACACAATTTAACCCCATTCTTATAATTTTTCCCCAAGAAATTAAATAATCACCCCATCTTTTACTTACTTATTTATTTATTTATTTATTTATTTTTGTTTTGTTTTTATCACAAAATAACAAGTCATAACAAACTTTGTCTCATTCTAACATTCCATCAACCCACCTAATAAAAAATGGACACCTAACCCCTACCCCTTCAATTAAAAAAACAACAACACCTCACCACTCACCAAACCACCTCACCACCACCCCCTCTATGTGACCCCCTACCTTTTTTTGTTTACACATTTTCTTTCCATCTCCATATATAGAAAAATACAATACACAAAAAGAGGAGGATTCATTGGGGTCCACAGAATAACAAAAAACACAAAACACAAAACAGCACCACCACCTCACAATTTCATAGGCACACAATCACCTTTTTCACGATATATTCACTCACATTCACTGACAAGAAGGAGAAGGAGATAATCACCCTTAAAAAAACCTCACACCCTCTCCATTTTCTCCATTGATTACACAGAAACAACACTGCACAGAAAATGAGGTAGATCGAGAGAGAGAGTAGTAGAGAGGAGAGACACAAAAAAGTGAGGAAAAGAGATCTAGGTTTTTGTCTTTTTCACCTTCATCCATGACTACACATGAAAAACACATGCACACGATGCACACAGTGAAAACAACAAAAAAATGAGCAAAAATAGCATGTGAATCGAAGGAGAAAACAGAATTTGGGTTTCTGGTTAGTGTTCCGACGACCCTTTTGCCGGAACTCATCGTTCTGTTTTGATTTCTAGGTGAATCCGATCGAGAAACAATAATCTCGTTGAAATTTGTCTCGATTCATCGTTACTGCTGCTGTCTGGGCTAACCGGAGCTCAGGCTACACTGATTTTGACTTTCTGTTGCATTGTTAGAGTGTTTGGGTTCATCTGTTTTTGCATTTCATCGTCAAAACCGAGTTTCCATCTTGTAGAATTGCTTAAATTTGGTTTTATTTTTATTCTTGGGTTTTTGAGATTCGAATTTCATCTTTCTATTCGGGGATTTTCTATTGTCGTTCGAAGTTGTTGATTCAAATGTTTATAATTTAGTTTGGTTTCCCGAATTAAATTTGATCGGATTGGGATTGGCGATATCGAGTTAGATCTTTGTCATTGTTGAAGCTATAATTTGAGGTTCTCAGGCGTGGTTCTATCTCTGATATATTGAAAGTGACACTTGAGGTCCAATTCTATCTTCTCTTTAATTTTTTATGTGAATATGAATGATTTGTTATTTGATATGTTTGAATCTTTGTTTTTGTGTTGGTTGATGCTGGATTTGAATATGGAAACTTGGATTAGTAGTTGAAGAATTGATTAATTATTTTGAGAATGAATGCAGGAAGGGATTGATCTCGATAAAAGTAAATTTGGATAATTTTTGATTCATTGATGATGTTGAAATGTGATAAGAATCATGATAGGTCGAGTTTGATAGGAAAATAGTAGGTTCGGGTAGGCAAATTTAGAACTTTTGGATTGTTGAATGTTGAAAATGTTTGTTGAATGGTTTTATTTTATGAATTTGGATCGATTGTATTCATTCGTCGGGGAATGCCCCGAGGTCACATTTGCATTCATTCACCGGGGAATGTCCCGATGTATCATATACTCGGAGGATGCCTGTGATGAAGGCCCGAAGCATCGGGTATGTCATTGGAGTGTAGTTTAGGATTAGTGTGGGTTAGCGTAGGTTTACTTTTCAGTACCTTTTTCATTTTGGGTTGTAATAATTGGACCGAACACTATATTTTTGGACTAGTTTTGTTTGTTTGATTGATCATTTTCGTGTGTTTTAGTGTGGTTTGTACATTTTGTAGTATCAAATTAGCCGATATGCTCCACCAAGCGACTGTAGCCGAACCACAGGATCGAGAGGTGCCTAACACCTTCCCCTTGGTCAACAGAATTCTTTAACAAAAATATCTATTCGCGGATCAGTTTAAAAGATTCAAATCATTTTTTTGACAAAGAATTTCCAAAGGTGACTTGGCACACCCGATTTATGTCAAGTGGCGACTCTGAGTTTTTGAATATAAATAATCCTTTTCGAAACAAATCTTTTTTTTTTGTCACTTCAATAATAAAACCCTTTCAAACCTTAAAAGCTCAAACTAATCTTTTTGGTTAAAAAAGGGGTGTGACCGCCCTGGCGACTCTGCTGGGGATTTTTCGGAATTCAAGCTTATTTTGGAGTTGTATCGGCTTAGTTTGATACTATAGGTGTATAGACATTTTGTTTATGTTGTTTTGTGTTATCGTTTACCATTGTTGAGTGACTACGTGCTCTTTGTTTACAGTTTTTACTTTATGTGTTACCGTTTTATATCTGGCATCATGTGCACAACCTGAGTCTTTCTTTATGCAACAAGTTCGTAGTACACGTGTGTACACAATCTATAGTTGAGTCACCCATATTTTAGGAGGGGGAGCCTTTGGGTTGTATGGAGTAGGTGGATAACTAAAGCAATCCACTATCGACCATACGCTTCCCCGAACACCCTTGTTAGTGGATCCCAATGTAGGTCAACCTTTAGGTCATGCTTATTTGCATCATATTGAGACCTACCAGGACCCACGTGGCCCTTTGCAGGAGACTCACCTGTAAAGCATCCCTACATGCTAAATGTTGCATCTTTGAGGGTAATATGGTTATTTGACGGACTGATTTGGGGAAAACATGTGTTAGAAGTAATGTGCAGAGGCAAGAAATGTTGAGAAAAAAATAGAAAAAAATAAAAGTGAAAACTGAGTCGAAAAGAAAAAAAAGAGAGTTTTGTAGTTTTTAGAGTTCTTTATGGCTTTTGTTTTACACGATTCCAAAATTCAAAAAAAAAATGTTTTTTTTTACTTTTGCACTCATTTTTCAAAAATAAAAGAATACATCAAAAAGATTTTCCTTTTGTTTCATTTAGCAAGCATTCACAATTCGAAAACTCCAAAAGTTGAATTTTAATATGTGATGTAAATTTATATCCAAATTAGAAATCATAAGTAATAGTGAATTTGAACTTCATAATTCATCATCATATAACAAGAGAAATTATATTTTTTAAAGATCAAATTTTCAATATTTACATAAGAAAATGAATAAAACATCTTTGGTTACAAAATTTAATAAATTATTATTTTAAAAATATTTTATTATTTTTTGTTATAAATATATATATACTTGGTATCAGAGCCATGGGGGAAAGTAAAGATTATTATTCTTGTTTTTAACTTGCTATTATATGGTACTATCAGATCTTTAATATGAATGGTGAAACTTGACTTAATCTATTAGACTTAGAGAGATCTATTTTATAAATGGATTATTTTGAATATAGTACTGTGATCTTTCAGGTCTATATTGTAGGTTGTTTAACATAAGCATTTATGGTTGGATTGCCGGTAGAGACTTAGGGACTTATAGATGGTTATTTATAACCTTTGGACTATCCGACTAATGAACCTTTTAGACAAAATGGATCTAGCTAAAACATGTAGTATTAAGGCAAGATTTCACTAATTTAATTACTAGATCTGACTTTTCCATATAATATTGAGTTAAGTACTTGACTATATTTCTTTATGGAATCCAATGGTCTCTTGATCCAAGGATAGGAATCTTTTAAGTTATTATTGTTGTTATTAATTGTTTAAATTCTTCTATGGCTTTCCGTCGTCCCTTCTCTTCTACTTCTAAGAACTCTTCATCCCCTTCATCCTCTTCAACTTCCTATAATTTTCCATGTTCAAAACTCAAGGAAGAGATTAGTTTCTCTGATTTCCAGCAATCAATTGATGACTAACGAATTCCCAGCATCCTCAATACCAAATTTACAAAGCTCCCTCCAGATGGCGGTCTCATAAGGATATCAAGATTCTCAACCCTAGGACTATCAAAAGATGTAAGAGCAAGTACGATTACCTCCATTTCGGCCAAGTCCAAATAACAGCTAAACCTCTTTCACGAGAAGGTTTAGATACATCTCTACTCCTTTGTCTTAGGGACTTTAGGTTCCTAGACTTCAATGATTCCTTAATAGGAATGGTCAAAACCAGTCTTTGTAATGGACCAATTTATTTTGTCTATTTTCTAAATTTTAACGTTTCCTTAAAGGATCTAAATATATTAGATTATTTAACACTCAATGTTATGACATCCAATTACAAAACCAAATCTGGATCTCCCCCAGTAGCAATTATTTATAGAGTTCAGTATAAGGCCTTGAATACTAACTTTGGCTCCGGAGCTATGAAAAACAACTACAAAGGAGAAAATATACTCTTCTAAGCTAACCTTCAACGGTCTCACTTGTCAGTTCCCAAGTCGATCTCCTGGAATCAAGTATCCTTGCCCTAGAGTTGGATGTTTCAAGATGCAGCCCCAACAAAAAACCTGTGAATACTATAGTTTCTCAGATCCGACAGTTCTCCATAGGAATTGTTTCTATTTCTTTCCAGAGATCTCAAAGCCAACGGATCTCTGGCTCCTCATCTGTTCTCCCCGAGATACAGACGGCTAGGAATTCAGTTTCCTCATTTCCTTCTAGAATCAAGATTGTTAACTTCGAATCTAGAATTCCACAAGCCAAATATTTCGTGGAAACCCCTCCCACCGAGATCCATCATGATCCACCCCAATCTACAACTAACTCAGCCTTAGGCGCAGAGCTAGGGGTTTTAAGTCAAGATTTTCACATTGATAAGAAAACTCTTGGAATAGAATTTTATTCAAGAAAATATTTTAAAAAGGAACTGGTTTTTTACTAATTTCACGAAAGATGAGAGAAAAAATATTCAAGAACTTTATTATGAATTTCTAAATTTTGTTCAAAAACAAATTAATTTCTTTGAATGGTTTGAGGCTTATGCTGAATATCATTAATAAAATTTTCCTTTTTCTAAACCAATCAATGTTTCAAAAGTATGAAAAATCATAAATAGTGTGGACGTCACCCCTAAACTTCCTCCATCATAACGTTTTTCAATTTCTCATACCAATAGCTCAATCATTGCTTCATCTTTCAAAAGAAAGGCTGAAAATGAACCAGTTAAAGACATTAAAAGTCTTTTCGAACAAAACAACTATACCAATAAGTATCTTCATACACTTGGTGAATACTTGAATTTAAAACCATCTCTAACTCTTAAGTCAGAGATGACTACCTCGTCCTCTCCTTTATTTAAGCCTTATGTGATTCCTAAGACTTTCACTAGGGAAATCCAAATGCATAATTCAAAGTCTTTCCCACTGCGATCTTACCTTCAGCAGAGGATCATCCAAATTGAGAAATCCCTCTATCTAGACGTTCCTAAGACCCCAAGTGTTGGCTCATCTTCTACAGTTGGGGTTCTCCAACAGGATAGTTAAGATGACAGCCAACCAGAGGAAGAACCTCCTCTTGAAATAGCTCCTGTCAAAACTAAATCTTCCAATTGGCGAAAGCCACAAAAACTTTATTACCCGAGAGCTACTCCTCCAAATGTAGCTTTGAAGAAAGACCCAATGTTATGCAGAATAACTACAATGCCAATAATATCTATGAATGGAACACAGATGGTTGTTCTGAGTGTTACATCCTGTCCAAACTTCAGCAGATGACAATGGTTGCCACTGCTTATAGAATTGCCCACAACTGCTCTAATCAACTCACTACCCATAACCTAGTAGCTGGGTTCACACGCCAGCTTAAAGGATGGTGGGATACCCATATTAGTGAGGAAGATAAACAAAGTATCATCCAAAGTGTCTGTGTAGACTCCTTGGGAAAACCAATTCTTAGGGATGGATAAACCATTCTTGATTCCACAAATAGATTGATTTATACTATTATTAAAACTTTCATCGGTAGTCTAGGTATCTTTGGAGAAAGAACCTCTAAAGTACTTAAAATCCTAAGTGTAAAAATCTTTTTGATTTCAGGTGGTACAAAGATGTTTTTCTTATGAGGATCTATGAAAGACTTGATGGGAACCTCCCATATTGTAATGAAAAATTCCTGGATGGATTGCCTTAGAGACTTACTCAAAGAAGACCTTCAAAACCAATACTCCAACGAGATCATTCCATTTGAGAATATCACTTATGGTCAGTTCACAAGCCTAGTTCAACAAATTGCCTTAAAAATCTATCAATAAGATAAGATATTAAGGCAACTCGCTAAAGACAGGGCTCAAACCCGTCGAGATTTAGGAAGTTTCTATGAACTATTTGGCCTCACCTCTTGTAGGAAGAAGGCTTATAGAAAAACAACCTCAAAAAGGGAAGTTCCTACTATCAAGCCTAATTTTCCCCGAAAATTAAAACCATCCCATCCTAAACGGAACTATAGGGTAACACCGATTCTTCCCACCCCCAGTTGTTGCAAATGTTATAGGTGTGGGCAGCCTGGTCATATTGATAAATATTGTAAATTGTCTAAAAAGGTTAGAAACCTCAACCCTGATGATTCTATCCTTAGCCAAATCCAACACCTCTTATTAGAAGAAAGTGGAGATTCGGATAGTGCTAATATCGAATTTGATTAGGAATTCAACCAAATCCAAAATGATGACTTGGAATCTACCTAGTCTAATCAAGAAGACAAACCAAAGATCAATGTTCTAACAAAAGAACAAGATCTCCTCTTAGACATGATTAGCAATTTACAAGATTTCGATCAAAAGAAGTATTATTTAGACCAATTCAAAAAGACCCTAGATAAGCCTTCAACATCTTCATCTAGTGTATTTTCTCATCCCCAGATTACAAATACTTACAATATCACTGACGTCCTGAAGAGTTTTTCTTCTAGTAAACCTAGGTTAGTAACTTTTCAAGACCTCTAATCTAAGATAGTACTCCTTAAAGAAGAAATTAGACATATCAAAGTAAGACAATACTTAGATCGCCTTGTCCTCCAATAATTCTCTACGAAGGTTGAACAGTCTCAATCAGTAGATGTCACTGACCCATTGGATCAAAATATTGAAGAGGGACATTTCGTTATTCAATACATTTCAAGGATTACCATCAGAATAAGGCACACTCGGATAACCTTGGTGATCAATAAATCATTTATCCAAGATATCATTGCCTTATCTGAGACAAGTGCAGACCTCATTAGAAGGACTTATCCCAACTAATTACTTCTAAAAATCTGCGGAAGCCCTTAGGGATACAAATGGTAGTAAACTAAGAATAAGTTACAAACTTTTCGATATCTAATTATGAAATTCCCTAGGAAATTCTCTTTTTTCATCCTCTACTTCCTTTGTTATAGTAAAGGATATAATCAGTCCTGTAATGCTAGGTACCCCCTTTATTGTGACTTTAATTCCTTTCAAGATTTACTAATACGAGAATAATTATTGAGGCCAAAATATGTTTCTCCCATTTGATAAACCGCCCATTCATAAAAATTTATCCTCTCTAAAAATCAAAGAGGCTCAAATTAATTTTCTCAAAGAAGAAATTGCATTCCGAAGACTGGAGCAACAACTTTAGGAACCTTCTCTTCAATCTATGGTCAGGACCTTAGAAACAAAGATTGAAAAAGATCTTTGCGCTTACCTGCTCACAACATTTTGGAATCGCAAAAAGCATATGGACAGGTTTCCTAACGAGCCTGACTTTGATGAAAAAACCATTCCTACCAAAGCTCTTCCAATTCAAATGAATCATAAGCTGACAATATTGTCAGACGAAAATCAATGATCTTCTCAAAAAAAAGATCATCTCACCAAGTAAATCTCCTTGGAGTTGTGCTGCCTTCTATGTCAATAAAAGTTCTGAAATTGAACGAGGAGCCCCTCATTTGGTTATCAACTACAAACCTCACAATTCCGCCCTCCGATGAATTAGATATCCTATTCCTAATAAAATGGATCTTCGCCAACGGCTTCATGCTGCGATAATTTTTTCCAAGTTTGATCTAAATTCAGGGTTTTGGAATATCCAAATTAATCCAAGAGATCATTATAAAACTGCTTTTACAGTACAATTTGGGCAATATGAATGGAACATAATGCTATTTTGCCTAAAAAATGCTCCTTCCGAATTTCAAAAAATAATGAATGGCATTTTAATTCATTTTCAAAATTCATTCACGTGTATATTGATGATGTTTTAGTGTTTTCCACCAGCATTTATCAACATTTTAAATATTTATGTGTCTTCTTTAATATCATCAAAGATAATGGCTTAGTTTTGTCCAAAACTATGTATAGTATTTTTCAGGTCGATATCAGATTTCTCGATCAAAAAAATTACAATGGTACTATTACCCCAATTCAAAGATCCATCCAATTTGCTGACAAATTTTTCGATCAAATTCTTGATAAAACTCAACTTCAACAATTTTTAGGATGCATTAATTATATAGCAGATTTTATTCCCGGGCTCAACAATCTGTTGAAACCTCTCCACGACAGATCGAAAAAGCCTCCTCCTCCATGGACTCAAATTCATACCAATGTAGTTAAAGAAATCAAATTAAAGGCAAAAGACCTCCCTTGCATATCTCTCCTCTATCCCTCTGCATTCAAAATAGTTGAAACTGGTGAATCAAACATAGGCTATGGTGGCATTTTAAAACAAAAGAAACATGACAAAGAATAGCTGCATTTGCATCAAAACATTGGAATAAAACTCAGCAAAATTATCCTACTATCAAAAAAGAAGTTTTAGCAACTGTGTTATGCATTTCCAAATTTCAAGCTGATTTGTTAAATCAAAATTTTTTACTAAGGATTGATTCTAAAGAAGCGAAATCTGTTTTGGAAAAAGATGTAAAGAACCTTGCCTCTAAACAAATATTTGCTAGATGGCAAGCAATTTTATCTGTTTTTCATTTTGATATTGAATATATCAATGGGAACTCTAACTCTATGCCAGATTTTCTTACCAGGAAATTCTTGCAGGGAAGATAAGATGCCCAGATAAAATAAAAAAGAACCTCCACCTCCACAAATTCTAGCTCTTTCATCTCCAAAAGAGAGCACCAAAAAAGTTGTTACACCACAACAAAAAACTTCAGTTGCACCAAAGCAACTTCCAAATATAGTAGCTGAGATAAATCATAATCTTTCATAATGCAATAAAGTACAAATCCAATTTCAATTTCCAACACCAAGAAATGGGCTGATTTGGTCGACGAAGAAGACGAAGAGACTCAATTAGCTCAAACAGTGTCTGTTCCCTGGATAAAAGAAAATTTTAAAAAATGGCACCTACTTATGGGTTGTAGACACCTAATTTTGTCCCATAAAAATATTTCTTATTCTGATATCACACAATTTAACCCCATTCTAATAATTTTTCCCCAAGAAAATAAATAACCGCCCCATCTTTTACTTATTTATTTATTTATTTATTTATTTATTTTTGTTTTGTTTTTGTCCCAAAATAACAAGTCATAAAAAACTTTGTCTCATTCTAACATTCCAACAACCCACCCAATCAAAAATGGACACCTATCCCCTACCCCTCCAATTAAAAAAGAAAACAACACCTCACCACTCACCAAACCACCTCACAACCACCCCCTCCATGTGACCCCCTACCTTTTTTTTGTTTACACGTTTTCTTTCCATCTCCATATATAGAAAAAGACAATACACAAAAGAGGAGGATTCATTGGGGTCCACAGAATAACAAAAAACACAAAACATAAAATAGCACCCTCACCTCACAATTTCATAGGCACACAATTATCTTCTTCACGATATATTCACTCACATTCATTGATAAGAAGGAGGAGGAGATACTCACCCTTAACACAACTTCACATCCTCTCCATTTTCTCCATTGATTACACAAAAAGAACACTACACATGGAAAATGAGGTAGATTGAGAGAGAGAGTAGTAGAGAGGAGAGACATAAAAAAAGAGGAAAAGAGACCTGGGTTTCTATCTTTTTCACCTTCATCCACGCCCACACACGAAAAACACACGCACAAGATGAACATAGTGAAAACAACAAAAAAATAAGCAAAAATGGCGTGAGAATCGAAGGAGAAAACAGAATTTGGGTTTCTAGTTAGTGTTTCGGCGACCCCTTTGCCGTAATCTCATCGTTCTCTTTTGATTTATGGGTGACTCCAATCGGGAAATGATAATCTCGCCAGAATTTGTCTCGATTCATCGTTACTACCGTTGTCTGGGCTCACTAGAGCTCAGGCTACACTGATTTCGACTTTCAGTTGCATTGTTGGAGTGTTGGGGTTCATCTGTTATTGCGTTTCATCGTCAAAACCGGGTTTCCATCTTGTCGAATTATCGCTATGCTCCACCAAGCGACTGTGGTCGAACCACGGGATCAAGAGGCTCCTAAGACCTTTTCCTCGGTCAACAGAATTCCTTAACCGAAATATCTATTCGCGGATCAGTTTAAAAGATTCAAAATCATTTTTTTTGACAAACGATTTCCAAATGTGACATGGCACACCTGATTTATTCCAAGTGGCGACTCTGAGTTTTTGAATATAAATAATTCTTTACAAAACAAATCTTTTTTTTTGTCACTTCAATAATAAAACCCTTTCAAGCCTTAAAACCTCAAACTAATCTTTTTGGTTAAAAAAGGGGTGTGATAGCCCTGGAGACTCTGTTGAGGATTTTTTGGAATTCGAGCTTATTTTGGAGTTGTATCGGCTTAGTTTGACACTATAGGTGTATAGACATTTTGTTTATGTTGTTTTGTGTTATTGTTTACCATTGTTGAGTGACTATGTTCTCTTTGTTTACAGTTTTTACTTTATGTGTTACCGCTTTATATCTGGCATCATGTGCATAACCTGAGTCTTTCTTTCTGCAACAAGTTCGTAGTACACGTGAGTACACAATCTATAGTTGAGTCACCCTTATATTTGGAGGGGGGAGCCGTTGGGTTGTATGGAGTAGGTGGACAACTAAAGCAATCCACTATCGACCATACGCTCCCCCGAACACCCTTGTTAGTGGACCCCAACATAGGTCAGGCTTTAGGTCATGCTTATCTGCATCATATTGAGACCTAGCGGGACCCACGTGGCCCTTTGCAGGAGACTCACCTCTAAAGCATCCCTACGTGCTAAATGTTGCATCTTTGAGGGTAACATGGTCATTTGACGGACTAATTTGGGGAAAACATGTGTTAGAAGTAAAGTGCGTAGGCAAGAAAAGTTGAGAAAAAAAAAAGTGAAAAGTGAGTCGAAAAGAAAAAAAAAGAGAGTTTTGTAGATTTTAGAGTTCTTTATGGCTTTTGTTTTCCACGATTCAAAAATTCAAAAGAAAATATTTTTTTTAATTTTGCACTCATTTTTCAAAAATTTAAAAATACATCAAAAAGATTTTACTTTTGTTTCATTTAGCAAGTATTCACAATTCGAAAACTCTAAAATGATTTTTTAAGAGCTTTTTATGAAAGAAAAATTCAAAAAAAGGGTGGTAGAAATTTTGTACATTTCATATAACGAAAATACCAAAAAGATTTTCTTTCATAGCTGTTGATGTCATTTTTTATGTGAAGTATCAAATTAAAAACTCACAAAAAAAGATTTTGATATGTTGTTCATCGTGTGTCTTTGGTCGTGTCTCAAGTCAGGGTGCAATTTATTATTTAATCATTAATTGTCCAATCTGGATGAACTACGCACCCCTAATTCTCCTATTTTGGGAGTGAGCTATGTAGGGAGCCTATTATAGGTTCGGGGATCTTATTTAAAAAATTTAAAAAAGATTTTCTTCACTCTTCATTTAGAGTAGGTGTTTCATACATGTTTTGAAAAGAAAAATACAAAAAAAAAAAAGATGTTCCTCAATAGTCGTAGGTTTCATTTTTGGTTGATCTTATTTCAAAAAATCCAAAAAGATTTTCTTCACTCTTTATTAGAGTAGTTGTTTCATATACATCTTTAAAAGAAAACAACAAAAAATATTTTCCTTTAATAGGTTCAAGTTTTGTTTTCGTATGAAATTCAAAATCTAAATATCCAAAAGATTTTCTTTGGTATCATAGGTTTCATTTTGTATAGGGATTTTCAAATCTGATAAACTCAAAAAGCTTTTCGTCAATTATTTTGACAATTTGTTGTTTTCTTTTAAAGTTTCAAGAAAAAGAAAAAGGAAAGGAAAAAGAGTTTAATTGGCCATTTTGACAAGACTTCACGAACTACGAACACCTGATTCTCCTCTTTCGGGAGTGAGATACGTAGGCGCCCTTCTTGGGTTCGGTGATCTTTTCTAAACTGATAAAAAATAAAAAAAGGGTTTTGACAAAAGGTGTTGAACTCTAATGCATTTGATGTTTCATTTGTTCAGTTAGTTTAAGGTGGTTGGTTTGTGGCATTTTGGCTGGTCCTCTATAGTGCACCAAATTACAGAGAAAGTTATGGCCAACAAGGATACCGAGTTTATTGTCACTAATTCGACAGGGAGTTCGGGGAATGGGAATTTAGGAGCTAATTAAGAGATTCGAAAATTAAGGCAACAAATGATAGAAATGCATCGAACTTGGGCTAATGGGTTGCTGCCTCCTCTAGTTCCTAATGATAATCTGGAATATCTTTCTAGCTTGCCTCCCGTGTCACATGCACAATTTCCCATTTTTGTTGACATGACACAACATGCATTAGGGACTACTCCGGGACAACACTATCCAAATACTTCCAATATTCCTTTCCTCACTCCTCAACACAAAACTACCACTTACTAGTCTCCATCTGTTGTTCATGCTTTTGTAGCGCCACCCCAGCTTAAAGATCCTACTTTTAATGCCAATCCAACAGTTGTGATTCCTCACTCTGAAAGTGACCCTGTATTGAATATTTCAAGTGATCAACATTATGCTCCCGAGCTCACATTTAAGTCGACTGATCCTTATGGCTACACTCATCCGCCTGAATTTGCTCTTAATGCCGAAAATCCTGTTATGAAAGAAGAACAAGAAGAAATGACCAGAAAATTGAGAAGTTTGGAACTGGCTATGAAGAGTCTCCAAGGGCCTAGGGGTACAAAAGTGTCTAATATAAAGATCTGTGCATGTTTCCAGGTGTTCATCTCCCTTTCGGTTTTAAGATGCCAAAGTTTGAGAAGTATGATGGACATGGGGATCTGGTGGCACATTTGAGATGTTATTGTAACCAACTAAGAGGTGTCGAAGGCAAAGAAGAACTGCTCATGGCTTACTTTGGTGAGATCCTTTCGGGTCTAGCTTCGGAATGGTTTGTTGACCAAGACATTGACAAGTGGATTAGTTGGGATAACCTAGCTAATGGATTTGTGCAACAATTTCAATACAATGTGGATTTGATCCCTGACGAAAAATCCCTAACAAGTATAAAAAAGAAGAATATTGAGAGTTTCAGGGAGTATGCGATCAGATGGCGCGAACAAGCTGCTACAGTAAAACTGCCAATAAAAGAAAGCAAAATAGTGGAGGTGTTTGTTCAAGCGCACGACGAAACATATTATCAACACTTTTTACCTGCATTAGGCAAGTCATTTATTGAGGTCCATAAAATGGGGGAGATGATAGAAGAGGGAATTAAGACTGGTCACATTGTAAGTTTTACAACATTGAAATCGACAACTCAAGCAATTCAAAAGGGTTCAGAAAGTGTTGGGGAGACAAAGAATGAGGAAGTTACATCTTCTATTATAGTTGGACAGCGGTCACGGTCAAGAAGATCCCGTTGTCATCACTCTCAGGCCCAAACCCAAGTTCATGCCCAAGCACCACATAATCACTCCCAAAATCCATTATACTCTGCTTCTCTACCTCCGTATCCAGTATATAATGTACAACCACATGTTCAACACCCTTGTTACACAAAGTGGAACACACTAACTCCCCAGAGTCATCCTCTAACTCCACAAACATACCAAAAACCTTCTAAGATTGATTTTCGATCCAAGCCAAACGATGAAATAAGGCAGAAGTCGAGATATCCCTTCACACCAATTGGAAAGTCGTATGCCAGTTTATTTTAGAGATTGGTACAATGGGGCATGATCACTTCTCTCCTTGGTTGCACTCTTAATCATCGTTTAATAAATTTTGATCCTAATGTACGATACGCATATCATTCTGATGCTCAGGGTCATAGTATTGAAGATTGTCGAGATTTTAAAAGAGAAATTGAAAAAATGATTCAAGATGGATCAATTATGGTGCATAATATTGACAGTGTGGGAAGCTCTAGTCATGCTGATATGAAAACCAGTGTCTAAGTTGTCAGGCTGAGCAATTGAGAAGTCTCCCCTCTCCCTACTAAGAACAGGTCTGGTAGTTTGTTTTATTTTCTTTTCTGCTTTTTAAATTATTTCAGGGTTGTAGTTCGGGATCTATCTTGTTTTGTCCTTTTGTCATTTAGGTTCAAACCCTTCTATCTTTTATTTCAACTAAATAAATTGTCCCTTTTCCTTTGCGTTTTAAATATGTCTTATTTGGGTCTCATGTCATCCTTTCTTTCTAACCTTATCCAAAAGTCAAGTTACAACCAAAGAAAGACCTTCAAATCAATCTTTTAGAATGCTAAGGCTAAGCATGCAATGGATATGATGACACATTTTGGGAAATACTCATCTTCCTCAGCATAAGAAATCAGGAGAGAAATAAAAATGAGAGAGTCTTATTAGTGAAAACTCTCACGAGCACCATAAGACAATGGTAAGTTGAGAGAGATAAAATGAGAGTCTCATTGGTGAAAAATCCACCTACACCATAACGCGATGGTGAGTTAAGAGAAAAATGAGAGAGGCTTGTTGTCAAAAATCCTTCAATGTGCCACTAACCGAATGAGCTCTTCGAATGCAATGGGTCTAAGCAAGTAACTCAGTTTCAGAGCCATTAACTCCAGAACAATTGGTAGAAATCTTGGATGGAAAGATCAGGCAACTTGATCCAAAATGAATGGCATAATCATTAGAGTTGACTGTCATTTCTAGATAAATTTTTCATTTCTTTATTTCAAATGGGGACATTCATTGTCTTTTCTTTCTTCTCTTTATTTTCTATTTTATTTTCTTTTGTCAGTTGTCCAAATAAAAATCATTGTCATTTTTTTCTCTTGTCTTTGAGTCAAGTCCATGTCAAAATAAGTGAGAAAAGATTTCAAAACTAGCTATCAGCTTCTTCAATTGTGCAAAGCAAGACAAAAGGCCAACACATGAAAGAGACATGATTGTGAGCCAAAATAAGGCATGCAGAAAGTTGTGTCAACAAAAAAGTCTGGGAACTCATGGAAATACCAAGGTTCAAAGGGTTTATCAGAGTCACTCTTAATAATATTTGAAAGAAGACACACTTCCTTATTTGGGTAATTCAAGCTGCATTGGTAGGAAGACGCACTTTCTTATTTCGGTAATTCAAATGGCATTTGAAAGGAGACGCACTTCCTTATTTGGGTAATTCAACCAGTATTTGTAAGGAGACGCACTTCCTTATTTGGTGAATTCTAGCAAACATTTGTGAGGAGATGCACTTCCTTGTCTGGATAATTCAAGCAACATTTGTAAGGAAACACACTTTCTTGTTTGAACAATTCAAGCAATATTTGTAAGGAGACGCACTTCCTTGTTTGGTAATTCAAGTGGTGTTTCTAAGGATACACACTTCCTTGTTTGGATATTTCAATCAACATTTGTAAGAAGACGCACTTCCTTGTTTCGGTAATTCAAGTGGCATTTGTAAGGAGATGCACTTCCTTGTTTGGGTAATTCAACCGGTATTTGTAAGGAGACGTACTTCCTTGTTTGGACAATTCAAGTAATATTTGTAAGGAGACGCACTTTCTTGTTTGGTAATTCAAGTAGTATTTGTAAGGATACGCAATTCCTTGTTTGGACAATTCAAGCAACATTTATAAGAAGACGTACTTCCTTGTTTCAGTAATTCAAGTGGCATTTGTAAGGAGACGCACTTCCTTGTTTTGGTAATTCAAGAGGCATTGGTAAGGAGACGCACTTCCTTGTTTGGACAATTCAAGCAACATTTTTAAGGAAACGCATTTTCTTGTTTGGGCAATTCAAGCAACATTTGTAAGGAGACGCACTTCCTTGTTTGGGCAATTCAAGTAACATTTTTAAGGAGACGCACTTTCTTGTTTGGACAATTTAAGCAACATTTCTAAGGAGACGTACTTCCTTGTTTGGATAATTCAAGAAACATTGGTAAGGAGACACACTTCCTGTTTCGGTAATTTAAGCGGCATTGGTAAGGAGACGCACTTCCTTGTTTTGGTAATTTAAGAAGCATTGGAAGGAGACACACTTTCCTATTTGGGTATTTCTAGCAACATTTGTAAGGAAACGCATTTTCTTATTCGGATAATTCAAGCAGCATTTGTAAGGAGACACACTTCCTTGTTTTGGTAATTTAAGCGGTATTGGTAAGGAGACGCACTTCCTTGTTTTGGTAATTTAAGTGGAATTGGTAAGGAGATGCACTTCCTTGTTTGGATAATTCAAGAAACATTTGTATGGAGATGCACTTCCTCATTTGGGTGATTCAAGCAGCATTGGTAAGGAGACACACTTCCTTGTTTTGGTAATTTAAGTGGCATTGGTAAGGACACGCACTTCCTTGTTTTGGTAACTCAAGAGGCATTGGTAAAGAGACGCACTTTCCTGTTTTGGTATTTCTAACACCATTTGTAAGGAGACGCATTTCTTTGTTTGGGTAATTCAAGAGGCATTTTGTAAGGAGACGCACTTCCTTCTTTGGGTAATTCAACCAGCATTTGTAAGGAGACGCACTTACTTGTTTTCGTAATTCAAGCAACATCTGTAAGGAGACGTACTTCCTTGTTTGGGTAATTCAAGAGGCATTTGTAAGGAGACGCACTTCCTTGTTTTGATAACTCAAGCAACATTGGATCCCACCCGAAGCACAAGGAGAATAAATGGAAAGTCAAGCAACAAGGTGAAACAATTGAAAGCCAAGCAACAAATCAAGAAATTGCAAGTCAGGAGCCCGCCTAAAGAATAGGGTGATGAAACTCAAGTCAAGAGTTCAAAAGAAGCTGCATAGATAGGACTTTTGTAATTTTATTTATCTTTTTAACTCTTGTAATTTTTCATTTTTTGATGTAATGACAGAGCCGCAACCGGAACCTCGATGGGACCTCACTCGACTCTACAACTCGGTATAGTCCATCTCCTTTCAATCCTTTGAGATACCTGTCACTTGATTCCCTCATAACTTGGGTAGGTAGGATGTCCTAAGTCAAGACTTGGTGTCCCTCCTTCCTTATGTTTCATTCTTTTAATAATGGTCGGGACAAAATTCTACCTCGTTGTCTACTTCTTTGTCTGAAAACACTTCATGTTTACATTCAAAGGGTGCATTCTGTAGACACCTAATTTTGTTCCATCAAAAATATTTCTTATTCTGATATCACATAATTTAACCTTATTCTTATAATTTTTCCCCAAGAAAATAAATAACCACCCCATCTTTTACTTATTTATTTATTTATTTTTGTTTTGTTTTTATCCAAAAATAATGTCATAACAAACTTTGTCTCATTCTAACATTCCAACAACCCACCCAATCAAAAATGGACACCTAACCCCTACCCCTCCAATTAATAAAAACAACACCTCACCAAACCACCACCCCCTCCACGTGACCACCTACCTTTTTTGTTTACACGTTTTCTTGCGCTCTCCATATATAGAACAAGACAATACACTAAAGAGGAGGATTCATTGGGGGCCCATAGAGTAACAAAAAACACAAAACAGCACCATCACCTCACTATTTCATAGGCACACAATCATCTTCTTCACGATATCTTCACTCACATTCACTGATAAGAAGGAGGAGGAGATACTTACCCTTAACACAACCTCACACCCTCTCTATTTTCTAAATTGATTACATAAAAAGAACACTACACACAAAAAATGAGGTAGATCGAGAGAGAGAGTAGTAGAGAGGAGAGACGCAAAAAAAGAGGAAAAGAGATCTGGGTTTCTGTCTTTTTCACCTTTATCCACGTCCACACACGAAAATCACACGCACACGACGCACACAGTGAAAACAACAATAAAAATGAGCAAAATGGCATGAGAATCAAAGGAGAAAACAGAATTTGGGTTTCTAGTTAGTGTTCCGGCAACCCCTTCGCCGGAATCTCATCGTTCTCTTTTGATTTCTGGGTGAATCCAATCGGGAAACGATAATATCGCCGGAATCTGTCACGATTCATCATTATTGGCGCTGTCTAGGTTCACCGGATCTGATACAAATCAGTCCACCAAGATGACAAAACAGTCCATAAAAAGTGAGAAGAACAAGCAACACAAAGGGATACAAGATGACAAATACAAAAACACACGGATTTGCAAAATAATGAAAGGATAGATAGTGACACCAAGATTATTACAAGATTAAGAACCAAGTATATTTCAAAATCAACTCCTAATAAATGTAATAATCAAAACCACACTCTTACGGTGACCACCAAGGTAATTGACTCACCTTAAGATCCACCGTTTCCAAGCAAAGAACAATATTGGCTTTTTCAATCCCTATACTAAGGATGACTTTTCCAAGTACTAACTAAGACTATACTAAGGTGTTCTACTCTCAAAATAGAGGATTTCAAGTGTTTCAATCTTTCATCTTTCATAAACTAAAGAGAAAAGACCTAATAAGAGACTATATATAGCCTAGCTTATTACATAGTATAATGGAACAAAATACCCTTAATGAAAGGGGAGGTCATGGTTTGTTTATTTAACATGTGCAATCCCAAAATATCCTTAATGAAGGGTGCTTCTTCAATGATCCAAAACCATGGGGTCACACTTCAAAACTTGTAGTCTCGAATTGGAATCAAATGTAAGCTCCCACCCAATCTTCCACTCACGGGTTTGTTTGATGACATGCTCAAAATGGGTCCTCCATGCATGTTCTCGTATCCTTAAGGTGACCAAGTCTTAAGCCTCTATGTGTTGGACTCTAAAGATGTCATCAAAAGATAAGATGGACATTTGTCTCGTATCATCGTCCTCTTCTTGAAAAGGATTCGACCTCGAATCCAAACCATGCAAAACCGAAGAGAGGACAAACAAATACATACTCCTCATGGCATGAGGGTTAGGGTTAGAACAACAAATCATCTAAACATACCAAGGTTGCACATATTTGCAATATAACCAAAGATCCTTTGAATGAAATATTAAAAACTCAATGAAAGATGTATGAAAGATTTGGTTATGGGATTCACCAAGAGTGACACTTTGCTTGTCATCTAAACCAAGCAACAATTTGGGTGCACCAATATCACCATTTCCATATTTGGCATCGGGGTCAAACGAGAAGAGTGGCCATAGACATGGCTCTAGACAAAACTCCCCTTTCCCGTGGTATCCACCCAAACTAAATGGCATACTCTCTACAGTAACATACATATCATCAAAAAAAAATAGAGAGTAAAGAAAAGTATCACTCAAGTCAACTTCTACTAAGGTGCCCTCATGTGTGTACTCACTACTAGTTTCCCAATTATCACCATGAGTACTCTCAACAATAAAGTCATACAAAGTAAAAGAAGGAGTAACTTCCAAGACTACACATTATTTACCCTTAAGAGTACTCTCATCTTCCAAGAAGATACTTTCATCTTTAGGAGGAATGTTGTCACACCATAGTGGGTTAACATATAGGCTATATCCTCCAAGGTAATCTATACCATATTTTTCACCACTAGGCTCATTAGGAGTGTTTATATCACTTTCAAACAAGACATTATACCTAAAGAGTGCATGATCCAACCCACGGGCAGATTTGGAACAAGCAAGTTCCTCACTCTCTAAGAGATCAATATCAAGTTTTAAAGTGGTTTCAAGCACAAGATTGTCCCAAGAATAGCACTCGGGTTCACTCCCCTTTTGTTGACCAAATTTTTCAAATACTTCACTCACTTGAGTTTGATTAATCACATCACACACATACTTAAGTGGTGGACAAGTTTCACAAATAGGTTGATCAACACCAATTACACAAGACGATGTACTTCTGTTCAACATATAGGCTTCAACACTAGGCGGACATAAATTGATCTTATAGGAAGAGTCAGTTTGGTCATCAATAGGATCAATTAGTGTATCCACACTCACAACATGTACATCATAAAAAAAGGAAAAGAATCATTAAACTCACAAGTAAGTAAGCTAGTACTCACACTCAATGGGCTACTAGCCACACAATTATCATTCACATGCACAAAAGTGTAAGATTTAGCTATTTTACCTTAATGTTCTTGAGTCCACTCTCCTTTTCCGTGTTGTGAAGGACCTTCACAAGCTTGGGCAGCAACTCACTTCGGCATTGCTCTCCTTCATTTTCCATGTCGGTACCTAAAAAAATGTCCTTAGAAATAGAAGGACAAACAATGTTAGCTCGGTTTGGTTCCAATCCCCTCACTTCTCTCCACACAACCTCTCCTATTTCCACTCTCGGATTACCACCTTGCACACCTTTACTCCTTTTAATGTTTTGTCTCTCATAAGCATTAGGATTGGAGTAAGTATTCACTTCTCTTGGTAGCTCAGGCAACATGTATGCCACGAGGTGATTTTCCCACCGGTCTCTTACAACATTTGGCTAATTTTGCACATTTGGAACTCTATGTTGTTCAAACCAATCGGCACCTAAGCATACATGACCATATGTCAATGGAAGAATATCGCACCACACCTCCTCATGGTATTCAAATTATGAGAAGACAACCTTGACCCTCTCGGTAACCTTAAACCCGTCCAAGAAGTATGGAACAAGTAAAGGCTCACGAAACAACCCCAAGTAGTCAACCATGGATGGATCGATGTAGTTACTATAGTACCAATCATTTAACACAACGAGGAAGCCCGGTATCCCACAAATGGTCACCTTTACGGAATGTACACTCCTTCTCGTATCAACATTGTAAAGAACACGAGTACCCTTCAATTTCGGAGATGCATACCCTCTTCTTCTTGTTGGACAACATCCACTAGAGCTAGTATAACCATTTACAGTATATCGACCTTGATAAGAAGTACTAAAAGGTGGTGAATATGAATCTTCACACTCCTCACGTGTACTCTCATCATAGCTCTCACAAGCTTTGCAAACGAAAGGGTTATACCTACCACCAAATCTAGGTTCGGAGTAAGAAGTGTAAGACTCCTCACATGACCCAACGTCATTGTAAAATCCATCACGAGGTCCTACATCATCTCCAAATTCACCATAAGAAATAGGCACTTCATTCACCTCATTTTCCCCCTCAAAACCGTAACTCTCAAATATGCCCAAGCTTTGATCATGGCTATTTTCATAGACTCCATAATCTCCCTCAACTTTGTAGCCATAAAATCCCTTACTACAATCATAGTCTCCCATGTTGTAGTCACAATAACCCCCGGCTATCAAAGACATGTTTCCCTTATATCACCTTTGTAACTACACAATGAACAAACAAGATTAGTAGTAAAAACTCCTCACAACAAACAAGATTAGTAGTAAAAGCTCCTCACCAACACTCGTATACACCCACCTTTGTGATTCTCACAATTCGAGTGGCGAATATTGAATGTTGTTTATACTCCGGTAGTCAATAGGATGTCAATTCTACTTGGCGGCCAGAATGGATTCTTGTTTGATCGACTCAAGACACAAAAATAAAATTTACTTACAAACTTGAAACAAATAATATACTACGACTTATAAACGAGAAAAACACAAAATACAACGCTTAACACGAAAGAAAATATACTCAAAAACTAATCTACAATCTAGTAGGTATTTACTAGTTTGCTAATTAGTATGAGAACTAACAAAATGGAAACCAATAGAATCAAAAAAGTGAAACTAGGAATTCCAACGTTCTTGAGCTATTGATAATGTGGCACTCGACTATTGGTCAATGGACAAAAAAATATTGTTGAAGTTGAAAAATTTTGTTCCACAATTTTGGTTGTTCAAATTTCACAAAGATGGGGGAATTTCGGTTTTGGTAGGTTAACAAACAAAAATTTAAGTCCTTTTTTTCAAAATTCAAACCTTGACCAACTTTCACCTTTTTGGCAAGACAACCTTTTAGAGGTCTTGTCCCTCTTTCCTCTTTTGGCTAGTCTAGAAAAATGAACTTACACCCTTTTGGTATGAAGACTTTTAGGAGGTCGTTTATTCTTTTTCCTCTTTGGTAATGTATTGAAAGTTGTTTCAAGACTAACAAGAGCCCACACTCTCTTAACTTTGAATCTGGATCAAACAACAACCTTTTACAAGACTTCTTCAACACAACACAAGAACTTACAAAACCGTCCATTCTTCCCACAACAACTTGCAATTTTTTTTTCCTCAAGAACTTGGGTTAGACTCAATTAGTGTTATAGATAAAGAAAAACAACATAAGAAACAACAAACAAAATCAAAAAAACACCTAAATCTAGGCACAAATTCGGCCAAACAATAACAACACTTCAACCAAGACACCAAACCCGTAGAATAACTTCTTTTTGTGAGATTTTCGACCTTGGACACCTCTTCTAGTGTTTGGAAACAAAAATATAACACTAGAACACAGAAAAAACACAAAAATCACAAGAAAACTAGGCTTCAAATTTTGGCCTAAACACAAAAACGTGGACAAATTACTATTTTTGAGTTTTTCAGCTTTTCAACAATTTTTTTTTGAGTGAACAAACCCAAGATTGATCTCGTGGGAACGAAGTCAATGATGGCTCTGATGCCAAATAATACAAAAACAGCCCACCAAGATGCCAAAATAGTCCACAAAACGTGAGAAGAACAAGCAACACAAAGGGATACAAGATGACAAACACAAAAACACACTGATTTGCAAAATAATGAAAGGATAGATAGTGAAACCAAGTATATTTCAAAATTAACCCCTAAAAAATTTAATAATCAAAAACATACTCTTATGGTGACCGCCAAGGTAATCGACTCACCTCAAGATCCACCGTTTTCAAGAACAATATTGGATTTTCCAAGCCCTATACTAAGGATGACTTTTCTAAGTCCTAAATAAGACTATAATAAGGTGTTCTACTCTCAAGAGAGAGGATTTCAAGTGTTTCAATCTTTCATCTTCATAAACTAAAGAGAAAAGACCTAATAAGAGACTATATATAGCCTAGCATATTACATAGTATAATGGACCAAAATACCCTTAATGAAAGGGGAGGTCATGGGTTGTTTCTTTAACATGCGCAATCCCAAAATACCCTTAATGAAGTGTGCTTCTTAAATGCTCCAAAACCATGGGGTCACGCTTCAAAATTTGTAGTCTCAAATTGGCATCAAATGTAAGCCCCCACGCAATCTTTCACACACGGGTTTGTTTAAAGACATACTCAAAATGGGTTCTCCATGCATGTGAGTATCCTCGAGGTGACCAAGTCTTGAGCCTCTATGTGTTGGCCTCTAAAGATGTCATCAAAAGATAAGATGAACATTTGTCCCATATTAGGATCTTAGGATACACTGATTTCGACTTTATATTGCATTGTTGGAGTGTTGGGGTTCATCTGTTTTCATGTTTCATCGCCGAAACCAGGTTTCCATCTTGTCGAATTGCTTAGATTTGGTTTTATTGTTATTCTTGGGTTTTTGAGACTCGAATTCCATCTTTCTATTCGGGGATTTTCTATTGCCGTTCGGAGTTGTTGATTTGGAAGTTTATAATTGAGTTTGGTTTCCCGAATTAAAATTTGTTCGGATTGGGATTGCGATATCGAGTTGGATTTTAGTCATTGTTGAAGTTCGAAGTCGAGGTTCTCGGGTGCGGTTCTATCTCCGATATATTAAAAGCGACACTTGAGGTCCAATTCTATCTTCTCTTTAATTTTTTACATGAATATTATTGATTTGATATTTGATCTGTTTGAATCTTTATTTTTGTGTTGGTTGATGTTGGATTTAAATGCAGAAACTTGGATTAGTAGTCGAAGAATTGATTAATTATTTTGAAAATTAATGCGGGAAGAGATTGATTTCGATAAAAGTAAATTTGGATAATTTTTGATTCATTGATAATGTTGAAATATGATAAGAATCATGATAGGTAGAGTTGGATAGGAAAATAGTAGGTTCGGGTAGGCAAATTTAGAACTTTTGGATTGTTGAATGTTGAAAATGTTTGTTGAATGGATTTATTTTATGAATTTAGATCGATTGTATTCATTCGCCGGGGAATGCCCCGAGGTCATATTTGTATTCATTCACCAGGGAATGCCCGGACGTATCATGTACCCGGAGGACGCCCGTGATGAAGGCCCGAAGCATCAGGTAAGGCATTGGAGTGTAGTTTAGGATTAGTGTAGGTTAGCGTAGATTTACTTTTCAGTACCTTTTTCATTTCGGATTATAATAATTGGACCGGACACTATATTTTTGGACTGGTTTTGTTTGTTTGATTGATTGATTTTGTGTGTTTTTGTGTGGTTTGTACATTTTGTAGTATCAGATTAGCCGATATGCTCCACCAACCAACTGTGGTCGAACCACGGAATCGAGAGGTGCCTAACACCTTCTCTTCGGTCAACAGAATTCCTTAACCAAAATCTCTAATCGCGGATCAGTTTAAAAAAGTCAAAATTATTTTTTTTGAAAAAGAATTTTCAAAGCCACTTGGCACACCTGATTTACGCCAAGTGGCGACTCAGAGTTTTTGAATATAAATAATTCTTTTCGAAACAAATCTTCATTTTTGTCACTTTAATAATAAAACCCTTTCAAACCTTAAAAACTCAAACTAATCTTTTTAGTTGAAAAAGGGGTGTGACATGGGTCTAAAGATCTACCCAGCATGTCAGGTGCCAACAGAAGAGATTATTTGAGAGATTTTCAGATCTTTCAAAACATGTGTTCGCAAGCGGAGGCCTCAAGCTACACATCGTCTCATTTTTTGATTGCTAAGAGCACCATAAAAAATCCAGTGGATGTAGAAAACCCCATTAATTTTTTCTTTAAATTTCCACAAAATGATTCGAATATTTGTCCTCTACAAACTAAAATAATTTCCTCTCCTACCCCACAATCAATTTCTTCAAGTAAAGGTTCCTCCTCAAATGATTCGACTTATTTAAAAAATGATAGTGTTTTACCAATAATCCAAATGAAAGTTGAGTATTCACACTCCAACCTCCAAGAGGTAGCTAAGCAAATATTTAGCCCTGCAACAAATTTTATTCAAAAAACTCCTGCCCAAACCTTGAATTTTTATGAATTCATACTAACAGACACCAAATCCTGTTTGTTCAAACCCCACAAAGACAAACAAACCCAGTCTTATGTTACCCATACCACAGTGTGGATTAACAAAATCATCTTACCATAAGAGTGGGGTACGCATCCTGCAAAATATCAAAAGTTTACTGAGGCTTTTGAACTCCAATATTATAATTATTTTGATTATCAAAGAGCGTGGATGAATGCATTCACCTTCCAATATAAAACTAACAAACATTCTTGATTTTTACTCTAGGAAAAACAACTAGCTTCAGAATTCTCCAGTGGTTTCTAGACCAATGGTGGCCAATTTTTGGCCACACCTTTGAAAGTTAAAAGGAAAAATTAAAGGTGTTTTGTACCTCCACTGGATTTTTTATGGTGCCTTTAGCATGTGTGACTTGAGGCCTCCACTTGCGAACACATATTTTGGAAGATCTGAAAAGCTCTCAGATAATCCCTTCTGTTGGCACCTGACATGCTGGGTAGATCTTTAAGACCCATAAGTAGGCGCCATTATTTAAAATTCTCTTCTGTCCGGAGGACAGGCATTGTTTGAGCTATTTAGTCTCTTCGTCTTCTTCATCGACCAAATCATCACATTTTTTGATGTTGGAAATGAAATTGGATTTTTACTTGATTGCATTATGAAAAATTGGGTTGGGGTAATAGTACCATTACAAATTTTTTGACCGAGGAATCTGATATCGACTTGAAAAAGACTATACTTATTTTATAACAAAACTAAGCCATTATCTTTGATGATATTAAATAAGACACGTAAATGTTTAAAATATTGATCAAAGATGGTGGAAAACACTAAAACATCATCAATATACATGAGAATGAATTTTGAAAAAGGATTAAAAATGTCATTCATTGTTTTTTGAAATTCGAAAGGAGCATTTTTTAATCCAAAGGGAATTACGTTCTATTCATATTGCCTAAATGGTACTGTAAAAGCAGTTTTATAACGATCTCTTGGATCAATTTGGATTTTCTAGAATCCTGATTTTAGATCAAACTTGGAAAAAATTACAGTAGCATAAAGCCGTTGGAGAAGATCCTTTTTATTAGGAATAGGATATCTAATCCATCGGAGGACAGAATTGAGAGTTTTGTAGTTGATAACCAAACGAGGGGCTCCTCATTCGAGTTCAAAACTTTTATTGACATAGAAGGCGGGACAACACCAAGGAGATTTACTTGGTGAGATGATCTATTTTTGGAGAAGATCATTGATTTCCATCTGACAATGGATTGTCATCTCATGATTCATTTGAATTGGACGAGCTTTGATAGGAATGGTTTTTCCATCAAAGTAAGGCTCGTAAGGAAGCCTGACCATATGCTTTTTGCGATTCCAAAATGCTGTGGGAAGGTCAGCGCAAAGCTCTTTTTCAATGTTTGTTTCTAAGGCCCTGAACATAAATTGAAGAGAAGGCTCCTGAAGTTATTTCTCCAGTCTTCGGAATGCAATTTCTTCTTTGAGAAAATTAATTTGAGCCTCTTTGTTTTTTAAAGAGGATAAAATTTTCTGAATGGGCGGTTTGTCAAATGGGAGAAACATATTGTTGTCCTCAATAGTTATTCCAATATTAGTAACCTTGAAAGGAATTAAAGTTTCAATAAAGAGGGTGCCTAGTATTACAGGACTGATTATATCCTTTACTAGAACAAAGGAAGTAGAGGATGACAAAAGCAAATTTCCTAGGGAATTTCGTATTTCAACATCAGAAAGTTTATAACTTATTCTTAGTTTACTATCATTGGCAGCCCTAAGGGCTTCCGCAGATTTTTTGAAGTACTAAGTAGGGATAAGTCCACACAATTGAGGTCTGCATTTGTATCAAACAAGGCAATGATATTTAGGACAAATGATTTGTTGATAACCAAGGTTATCCAAGTGTGCTATCTTTTGATAGTAATCCTTGAAATGTATTGAACAAGGAAATCTCCCTCTTCAATATTCCAATCCAATGGGTCAGTGACGTCTACCAGCTGAGAATGTTCAGCCTTCGTAGAGAATTTTTGGAGGACAAGGTGATATAAGTCTTGTCTTGCTTTGATTTGTCTAATTTCCTCTTTAAGGAGTACTATCTCAGATTGGGGGTCTTGAATTGTTACTACCCTAGGTTTACTAGAAGGAAACTGCTTCAGGACATCAGTGATATTGTAAGTATTTATAATCTGGGATGAGAAAATACACTATATGAAGATGTAGAAGGTTGGTCTAGGGTCTTTTTGAATTGGTCTAAATAATAGTTCTTTTGATCGAAATTTTGTAAATTGCAACTTATGTCTAAGAGGAGATCTTGTTCTTTTGTTAGAACATTAATCTTTGGTTGGTATTCTTGACCAGACTGGGAAGATTCCAAGTCATCATTTTGGATTTGGTTGAATTCCTGATCAAATTTGTCATTAGCACTATCTGAATCTCCGTTTTCTTCTAATAAAAGGTATTGGATTTGGCTAAGGACAGAATCATCAAGGTTGAGGTTTCTAAATTTTTTAGACAATTTACAATATTTGGAAATATGACCAGACTGTCCACACCTTTAATATTTGCCACTATTGGGGGCAGGAAGAGTTGGTGTTACCATCTGGTTTCGTTTAGGATGGGATGGTTTTGATTTTCGGGAAAAATTAGGCTTGGTAGTAGAAACTTCCCTTTTTGAGGTTGGTTTTCTATAAGCCTTCTTCCTACAATAGGGGAGGCCAAATTGTTCATCGAGACTTCCTAAATCTCGATGGATTTTAGCCCTGTCTTTAGTGAGTTGCCTTAGTATCTTATTTTGCCGACAGATTTTTAAGTCAACTTGCTGAACTAGGTATGTGAGTTGACCATAAGTGATTTGCTCATTTGGAATAATCTTTTTGGAGTATTGGTTTTGAAGATCTTCTTTGAATATGTCTCTAAGGGGCTTAGGCAATCCATCCAGGAATTTTTCTTTTCAATATTGGAGCTTCCTATCAGGTCTTTCATAGATCCTCATAAGAAAAGCATCTTTGTACCACCTGAAATAAGAAAGAGTTTTACACTTAAGATTGTTTAGTAATTCAGAGGATCTTTCTCTAAAGATACCTGGACTACCGATGGGGGTTTTGACAATAGTATAAATCAATGTATTTGTGCAATCAGGAATGGCTTATCCATCCCTAATAATTGGTTCGCCTAAGGAGTCTACACGGACACTTTGGAAGATACTTTGTTTATCTTTCTCACTAAGATGGGTATCCCAAGCTGGCCTATGAACCCATCTACTAGGACATAGGTAGTGAGTTGATCTGAGTAGTTGTGGGCAGTTCTATAAGTAGTGGAAACCATTGTCATCTGCTGAAGTTTGGACAGGATGTTATACTCAGAACAACCACCTATTTTCCATTCATAGATATTATTGGTGTTGTAGTTATTCTGCATAACATGAGGTCTTTCTTCTAAAGCTACATCAGGAGGAGTGGCTCTAGGGTAATAAAGTTTTTGTGGCTTTCTCCGGTTGGAAGATTCAGTTTTAATAGGAGCTATTTCAAGAGGAGGTTCTTCCTATGGCTGGCTATCATCTGAACTATCCTGTTGGAGAACCCTAACTGTAGCAGACGAGCCAACACTTCGGGTCTCAGGAATGTCTAAGTGAAGGGATTTCAATTTGGATGATCCTCTACTGAAGGTCAGATAGCAGTGGGAAAGACTTTGAATTATGCATTTGGATTTGCCTACTGAAATTCGTAGGAATCTTGTAAGGCTTAAATAAAGGAGAGGACGAGGTAGTCACCTCTGACTTAAGAGTTAGAGATTGTTTTGAAGTCACGTATTCACCAAGTGTATGAAGATACTTATTGATATAGTTATTTTATTTGAAAAGACTTTTAATGTCTTTGCCAGTAACTGGTTTGTTTCCAGCCATTCTTTTGAAAAGTGAAGCAACGATTGAGCTATTGGCATGAGAAATTGTAAAACCTTGTGATGGAGAAAGTTCAACGGTGATGTCCTCACCATTTATGGTTTTCCATACTTATGAAACATTTATTGATTTAGAAAAAGAAAAATCTAATTGATGATATTTAGCATAAGCCTTAAACCATTCAAAGAAATTAATTTATTTTTGGACAGAATTTAGAAATTCATAGTAAATTTCTTGAATATTTTTTTGTCATCTTTCGTGAAATTAGTAAAAAATCAAGTCCGTTTTAAAATATTTCCAGATGAATAAAATTTTGTTTCAAGAGTTTTCTTATCAATGTGAAAATCTTGACTTAAAACCCCCAGTTCTGCGCCTAAGGCTGAGTAAGTTGGAGATTGGGGTGGATCATCATGGATATCAGTGGGAGGTGTTTCCACAGAATATTTAGCTTGTGGAAATCTAGATTCAAAGTTAACAGTCTCAATTCTAGAAGGAAATGAGCAAACTGAATTCCTAGCCGTCTGTATCTCGGGGAGAACAGATGAGGAGCCAGAGATCCGTTGGCTTTGATATATTTGGAAAGCAATAGAAATGGTTCCTATGGAGAACTGTCGGATCTGAGAAACTGTAGTATTCTCAAGTGTGTCTGCTGGGTTGTATCTTGCAACATCCAACTCTGGGGCAAGGATACTTGATTTCAGGAGATCTGCTTGGTAACTGACAAATGAGACTGTTGAAGGACAGTTTGAAAGAGTACGGTTTCTCCTTTGTAGCTATTTTTCATAGATCAGGAGCTAAAGTCAGTATTCATGTCCTTATACTGAACTCTATAAATGATTGCTACTAGAAGAGATCTATATTTGGTTTTGTAATTGGATGTCTTAACATTGAGTGTTAAAGAATCTAATATATTTAGATCCTTTAAGAAAACGGTAAAATTTAGAAAACAGTCAAAATAAATTGGACCATACAAAGACTAGTTTCAACCATTTCTAGTAAGGAATCATTAAAGTCTAGGAACCTAGAGTCCCTAAGACAAAAGAGTGGAGATGTATCTAAACCTTCTCGTGAAAGAGGTTTAGCTGCTATTTGGACTAGGCCGAAATGGAGGTAATCGTACTTACACTTACATATTTCGATAGTCTTGGGATCTGATTCAAGAGAGATAGTTTGTTCGATAGTGAAATATGGTAGTCACTTGTTTAGAGATCGTCATCTGGAGGGAGCTTTGTAAATTTGGTCTTGAGGATGCCTGGAAATTTTCTAGTCATCAATTGATTACTGTAAATTAGAGAAACTAATCTCTTCCTTAAGTTTTGAACTTGGAGAATTGTACGATGTTGAAGCGGATGAAGAGGATGAAGAGTTCTTAGAAGTAGAAGAGAAGGGACAATAGAAAGCCATAGAAGAATTTAAACAATAAACAGTTAATAACAACAATGTTAACTTATAAGCTTCCTATCCTTGGATCAAGAGACTATTGAGTTCCATAAAGAAAAATATTCAAGTACTTAATTCAATATTATATGGAAGAGTCAAATCTGGTAATTAAATTAGTGAAATCTTGACTCAATACTATATGTTTCAGCTAGATCCATTTTATCTAAAAGGTTCATTAGTCGGATAGTCCAAAGGTTATAAATAACCATCTGTAAGTCCCTAAGTCTCCACCTGCAATCCAGCCATAAATGCTTAGGTTAAACAACCTACAATGTAGATTTGAAAGATCAGAGTACTATCTTCAAAATAATCCTTTTATAAAATAAATATCTTTAAGTCTAATAGATTAAGTCAAGTTTTACCATTCATGTTAAAGATCTGACAGTACTATATAATAGCAAGTTAAAAAAAGAATAATAATCTTTACTTTTCCCCATGGCTCTGATACCAAGTATATATATATTTCTAACAAAAAATAATAAAACATTTTTAAAAGAATTATTTATTAAATTTTGTGACATATCAAACTAAAATGAGATCGAAGGGGAGTAATGAGTGAGATCATATGGCATGTAGTAACATTTGAACTTAATAATTTTGGTCTATTCCCACATACTAGAGTACTACCAACCACCATTTTTATCACTGTTCACACGGTTCGGCGCGTGACAGTTAGATGTATTGCATGATGGTCCATGAAGATTAAAAATAGACCAGATATAATAGTTGTAGAAATGGTATTGGGTTAAACATATGAGTGTATCGGTTAAATTGTTTTCGTCCCCTGAAAGTTTGAACTTGTGATTGTTGTTGGTTAGATTTTGTATTTCGGATTAAGGCTAGTAAACTTTCAATTACACACCAAGATAAGTTTCAGAGTATGCATTTTCGAACAATCTGTGACGCCCTTCAGCAATTACACAGTTGTACACGTAACGAAAATGACATGCAGATCGATATGAATCATTATGAGGAACGAAATTGACGCAAGACATTTATTAGGGTTTAAATACATTCTTATCCCTTATATGTATCCCATTGTAATTTTCATTATACACTTACCATTATTTTTAAGTTTTCGAAGAATTCGCGACGCTCTTCAGCAGTTATATAGTTATACAAGTAACGAAAATGACATCCAGATATGAATCATTATGACGAATAAAATTGATGCAAGACGTTTATTAGGGTTTAAATACATTCTTATTCCTTATTTGTGTCCCATCGGAGTTTTCATTATTCACTTGCCATTATTTTGAGGTTTTCGAAGAATCTGCGATGCTCTTCAGCAGTTACATAGTTGTATATATAATGAAAATAACATGCAGTTTTGAATCATTATGGGTGATGAAATTGATGCAAGACGTGTATTAGGGTTTAAATACATTTTTATCTCTTATTTGTATCCCATTGCAATTTTAATTATTCATTTGCCACTATTTTGAAGAATCCGTGATGCTCTTAAGGAGCTACATAGTCTTCCACATAACGAAAATGACTTGCAGATATGAATCATTATGACGAACAAAATTGACAAAATACATTTATTAGGGCTTAAATACATTCTTATTCCTTACTAATATTATTGTTTGCTCATCTCAATTTACAATGCATGCCCTTTAATTATCACATTAAGCCAACGATTTAGGGCAATAATTATTCTATAAAATGATACATATGAATAGTATATTTTCCAATGAACTCCTAGTTAAACATATCATCAAATTTTCATTTCAATATGTAACTATCAATTAATAAAATCAATATCAAAATTTAAACATGTTCTTAACTTAGATGTAAACAAAACTAGGTGTATTAAATTAGTAGAGGAATAGTATACGTGGTAACAAGGTCCATTATAGTCAAAAATTTTATTATTTTAATTTTTTTATTAGTCAAACCTAATCTTTTCTCTTAATAAATGTGCAATTAATCACATTAATTATCATCTTTAACCCGCGTGTCAAAACATCCGTTTCTTATTCCTCGAGTCCTTAATGCCACTGCCATTACCACTTCCTCCTTTTCCAGTTCCCATCAACAATTAAGATAATCATCCCGCATTCACGTAAGAGATTAATTTGCTCTGATACTAGTGAATGCAATGCTAAATTCATCAAAATGTTGAATTTTAATATGTGATGTAAATTTATATCCAAATTAGAAGTCATAACGAATAGTGAATTTGAACTTCATAATTCATCGCCATATAACAAGAGAAATTATATTTTTTAAAGATCAAATTTTCAATATTTACGTAAGAAAATAAATAAAACATCTTTGGTTTTCATCATAATTACTATTATTAGGCTCATAATTAAGTCATAATTATAACTCAAGAATTAATTCTAAATATTACTTAGCACTAATACCATGGTATTTATTCATATAATCTTCTTGTCAAATGGAGTATGTGTAATTTATAACTAGTTAATCCAATCAACTTGTTAACTTTAGGTGTAAACAAATTAAGTGCACTAATTTGGTGGATTATGATCTACGTGGCAACAAGATCCATATAATTGTTAAAACAAAATTATTTTTTTCAGTTAAACATAATCTTTTCTCTTAGTAAATGTGCAATTATCCATACACTTATAACCTACACGTGTTGCATTGTCGTCACCACCACCACTTTTTCGTTTGTCAAGTTTTCATCACATGCACGTAAATTACGTACACGTGTGGCTCAGACAGATTACGTTTTCAAGTTTGAAATCTTTTCGTTCTCCTTCTGCCATCACCATAACCACCACCAGTACCACTTCCTCCTCCATCAAGTTCCCATCACATCCAAAAAAAAACTTGCACGTACAGTTCTAGCCAATTATTCGAATCTTTTTTCAATTCTTCCAACCTTTCCACATCACACAAAATTCAAAAAAAATACCTTCGAAAGACCATAAAATTATGAAAATTATAATTACAAAATATAGCAAATTCAAACTAATAATTTGATACCATTAAAACTCAAATCACATACATATAGAACTCAAACATTTTAGAAAAAAGCAACCCTAAAGATTTATTTAATTTTTCGATTTTGCTTTCAAGATCAATTTTTTCTTCGACATTAACATTTCTTCCCCCATATATATACTAGTACTACTAATATTTCTCTTATCATCCTTTGTTACTGAAAATTAAAAGTAGGATTACACTAATTAAACAAGATTACAACTAATTAAGTAAAAGACATTTCAATAAACCATGCAAATTCTCCAATCATAAACTTCTGCAATTTCACATTTTCTCTGGCACAGGTGGAAAATTGAGGTCAATCTGAATGCCCTTAGTATCATTACCCATAAAATCAACCACTGATGAAGAATCTGACTCATTGAGATCTCCTGTATCGGAACCCATGATTACGGATCCGAATCCATTAGTATGAAACATTTCACCACGATCAAGACCGCCAGCACCACCACGAGTATCAAGATAATTTTGAGTCTGGGAGGAAAAGAACTTACTTCCTAGACAGTACGAGGACCTGCCAAGGGTTAGTTCCAATTGGAGCGATGATAATTCAACTATCACCAGTTCCTCAGGAACCTCCACCTTCTTCACCTTAGTCATTGCGGTAGATGATTCAATAGTACTCACCTCACTAGGACTTCGAGTCAAATCAACAGGAATTGGTAAGTTTGTTTTCGCCTTAACACCTCGAAACTCTATGGTTGTTGCATCATACGTCATCCCTGCCTCCACTGTTGTATCAAATGTACCTAACCATACTTGGCATTTCCTATGTGGATCTCTTATCTCCGCTGCGTATCTCCCCCATGGCCTCTTCCTTACTCCGCGGTAATGCACCTCCTTTTCTACTGTTGTTGCTGTCGCCGCCGTCGTACGTCTATGCCTACGTGCCATTTTTTGGGGAGGGGGACAGTAATATGTTTTGTTTTAGTATGACATAAAGTGATTTGAAGAAGTCATAAGGATGAGAGAAAGTATAGGAAGGAAAGGGCTGCTTAAATAGGAAAGTGGTGATGGAAGAAAATAAAAACTTAGTCAACAGAGGGAGTGGTTTACTTGACTGATGTAATTGTGGGTCCACATGTGATGTGACAAGTTTATTGCTTAATTAAGAAATTTTTTGATAATAGTGTCTTAAATATTTACTTTCTTTATTCCTTTTTAATTGCTTATTTTTTTAGAGTCAAATAATATAAAATTTGATCAATATTTTAAGATGTATTTTTAATTAAATTAAAAAAAATTGTAATTTATAGTAATTCATGTAGTTTTTGAATATTTAAATTTTAATTTTAAAATAATTAAATTAATCTAATCTATTTTAACTTTGAAACTTAGTCAAATTGACTCACGAAAAATGAGGGGAACAATTTAAAAGAAATGAAGGGAGTATAAATTTTACTCCTTCCGTTCTAATTTATATAAGCCACTTTGTCTAAACGCAGAGTGTAAAAAAGGAAGAAAGATTTATGAAATTTATGATCTATAATAAGTCATAAATGTTTGCGTGACTATAAATTATTTTACTAAGGATAATAAAAGATATTTTAAAGTTAAACTGTTACTAAATACAAAAGTATGTCATTTTTTTGGGGACTGACTAAAAATTATAGAAATGTAAATCATATAAATTGAGACAGAAGAAGTAATATTGATACTTATTATTTTTGGTTTGTTAAGTTTTAACTTTTGATTAATTGATATGTGCACATCCCCGAAAAATAGCAATTAAGAATAGAGAATGTATACTAAGAAAAAGATTTAATTTTTTCTTTGTTATATGACACGATTAAAGGTCTTAAATAAAATGCAATATAATTACTTGAAACAAATATAAAGTAAAAAATATGTTTTAAATTTGAGTATATTATTTTTAAGCTCAGAAATATGGATGAGAAAACATTTTCATTTTTTCCTCTAATTTTAAGAAAAAACACCAAATTAAGCAATAAATTAAAAATTATTTACCCGACATAGAATTGAGTAATAAAAAATTAAAGAATGTAATTATTTGAGCTCGTAATAAATAATAATTGTCCTTTATGCTACACGAAAATAGCTACATATAGTGTGTACATTATCATATACAATTCATTTAATTATGTATACTTATAATAGATTAAATCATCATAACAATTTAGATCCTACAAATAAAACATATTGTAAGGTATAATTATATTCAAAATAACTGAGTAAATAATAAATAACTCAATTTTTATAATGTCGTAAATCGTACTTATTTTATCTTGATCATGTTGGTCGATCAAATAATCTAAAACATAAGTCAAATGAATGTTTTGGAGGTTATATTTCACAATTAGAGGTCTTAAATGAAATACAATATAATTACTTTGAAAAAAATATGAAGGCAAAAATTAATTTTTAAAATTTGGGTTTATTTCTTTTTAGCTCAGAAATATGGAGGAAAAAGTACAATTCTCTTTTCCCATATTGTTGAATTAAGTGATGAAAAAAAGAATATATTTCTTTGAGCTCATACTAATTAATAATAATTGTTGTTTACATTACGTGATAAATCGACAATAGATTACATATTACCTGCGAATAATTGTCATTTTCGTTACATGACAAGCTGATAATAGAATACATATCACGTGCAAATACTTGTTGTTTATATTATGCGTACAAAAGGTTCTGTCTTAAACATTTTCAATCATGTAACAAATAAAACTAGCGTATAAGTAAAATTATATAGAACATTTAAAGGTCCTAAACAAAATGTAATATAATTACTTGAAACAAATATGAAGGAGAAAATTAATTTTATAAAATTGAGTTTATTGATTGTTAGGCTAGAAATATGGAGGAGAAAGTAATAAGTGATGAAAAAGAATATATTTATTTGAGCTCATATACTAAATAATAATTATAGTTTACGTTATGTGACAAGTCGACAATAGATTACATGTTTCGTGTGATTTGCTTTATAAATTTGATTTAATTACGTACACTTGCAAAAAGTTCGATCTTAATATTTTCAATCCTGTATAATTTATTTTTGCTATTAATTATAATCTTTTCTTAATGTATTTAATAAAATATTTAAATTTATTATATTCAAATGACATATTTAAAAGTATCCATGTGAGCCCTTTGCTTTTCTCTTTCTTTCAATTTAAATGTCTTATTTTATCAAGCTATCTTAAGAGGTATGTTTTTAAAAATATTTAGCAAGTTTTTTAATTTTAAAATTTTACATAATAAAGTTTATACTGTAAATATATATATATATATATATATATAACCCAAAATAATAAAATATTTTTAAAATTATTTTTTAAATTTAGTGACAAATCATATGGCATGTAGTACCAACCACCTACTAGAGTACTATCAACCACCACTCTCATCGTTGTTCACACTGTTCGATGCATGACAGTTAGACATATTGGATAATGATACATAAAGATTAAAAATAAATTAAATATGATGGTAGTAGAAGTGTTTTTGGCTTCAACATATGAGCGTATCAATTAAATTATTTTCGTCTCTAAAAATCTAGATCTGTGATCGTTGTTAGTTCGGTTTTGAATTTCGGAGTCAAGACTAGTAAATTAAACTTTCAGTGACACGTCAAGATAAGCTTAAGAGTGTATCCATTTTTGAAGAATACACGACGCCCTTCAGCAGTTACATAGTTGTATATGTAACAAAAATGACATGCAGATATGAATCATTATGGGGAACAAAATTAACGCAAGACGTTTATTAGGGTTTAAATACATTCTCATTCCTTATATGTATCCTATCGTAATTTTCATAATTCACTTGTCATTATTTTGAAGTTTGAATCCGCGACACTCTTTAACAGTTACACAGTTGTATAATAACAAAAATGACATACAGATATGAATCATATGGGAATGAAATTGACGCAAGATGTTTATTAGGGTTTAAATACATTCTTATTCCTTACTAATATTAGTGTTTGGTCATCTCAATCTACAATGCATGCCCTTTAATTATCACATCAAGCCAATGATTTAGGGAAAATAATTACTCCTATAAAATGATACATATGAATAGTATATTTACTAATGAACTCCTAGTTAAACATATAATCAAATTTTCATTTCAATATGTAACTATCAATTCATAAAATCAATTTCATTTTTTCTAATAAGTTAATTTAAACATATTCTTAACTTAGATGTAAACAAAATCAGGTGGATTAAATTAATGGAGGAATATTTCACGTGGCAACAAGGTCCATAATAGTCAAAAAAAAATATATTATTATTATTATTATTATTATTATTATTATTATTATTATTATTTTCACGTGGCAACAAGGTCCATAATAGTCAAAAACATTATTATTATTATTATTATTATTATTATTATTATTATTATATTTCTCAGTCAAACTTAATCTTTTCTCTCAATAAAGATGCAATTATCTACATTAATTATTATCATTACGTGTCAAAACAATAGTTTCTTTTTCTCCTCATCGCCACTATCATGACCACTTCCTTCTCTATCATTTTCCATCAGCAACTAAGATAATCATTCCAAATTCACATAAGAGAATCGCTCTGATACAAGTGAATGCAATACTAAATTCATCAGCATGTTGAATTTTAATTTGAAATATAAATTTATATCTAAAACTTCATTAAAAATAAAAAAAAGAACAACAAATTTGAACTTCATAATTTATCACCATAAAACAAATAACAAAAGAAATTATTTTTTGTAAATGATCAAATTTATCGATATTCACATAAGGGAAATGAACAAAATATCTTTGTTTTTCATCACAATTACTATTATTAGGCTCATAAGTCATAGTTATAACTCAAGAATTAAGTTCTAAACATTACTTTAGAATTAATACCATGACATTTATTCATTATAATCTGCTCGTACAGATGGAGTATGTATAATTTATAAATAATAATCCAACCAACTTATTGACTTTAGGTGTAAACAAATTAAGTGCACTAATTTGGTGGATTATAATCTACGTGGCAACAAGGTCCATAATTGTCAAAAGAAAATTAATTTTATTCAGTCAAACATAATTAATCTTTTCTCTCAGTAAATGAACAATTAATTATCCATACAATTAGTAATCCACACGTGTTGAGGTAACCTTTTTTTTTCATCTGATCTCGTCGTCATCACCACCATCACATCCTCCTTTGTCAAGTTTCCATTACATGCAGAAAAACTTACACGTGTGACTCAAAAAGATTACGTTTTTGAGTTTAGAATCTTTTTGTTCTCCTTCTGCCCTCACAATCACCATCAACAGTACCACTTCCTCCTCCCTCAAGTTTCCATCACATTCAGAAAAACTTGCACGTATGGTTCTAACTGATTCTTCAAGTTTGTTTTCAATTCTTCCGACTATTTCACTTCACACAAAATTCAAAAAATTACCTTCAAAAGACCTTAAAATAATGAAAATTATAATTCTAAAAAATAACAAATTCAAACTAATGATTTGATACTATTAAAACTCAAACATTTTAGAAAAAAACAACCCTAAAGTTTTATTTAATTTTTCGATTTTGTTTCAAAGATTAGATTTTTCTTCGATATTAACATAAGATGATGAACATTTCTTCCCCCATATATATACTAGTACTACTATTATTTCTCTTATCATCTTTTTTTTTTTTAACTCTATCCTAATTACTGGAAATTAAAAGGAAGATTACATTAATTAAAACATGATTACAACTAATTAATTAAAAGACATTTCAATAAACCAGGCAAATTCTCCGATCATCAACTTCTGCAATTTCACATTTTCTTCGGCACCGATGGAAAGTTGAGGTCGATCTGAATGTCCTTGGGTATTGTTACCCATAAAATCGACCACTGATGATGAATCTGACTCGCTGAGATCTCCTTCATCAGAACCCATGATTATAGATCGAAATCCGTTAGTATGAAATATTTCACCACGATCAAGACCACCACCATTACCACGAGCATCCAAATGATTCTGAGTCTGGGAGGAAAAGAACTTACTTCCTAAATAGTATGAGGACCTGCCAAGGGTTAGATCCAATGGGGGATATGATGATTCAACAATCACCAGTTGCTCAGGAACCTCCACCTTCTTCACCTTGGTCATCGCAGTGGATGATTCAACAGTACTCACCTCACTGGGACTTCTAGTCACATCAACTGGAATTGGGAAGTTTGTCTTTGCCTTAACACCTCGAAACTCTATGGCCGCTGCATCATACGCCATCGCTGTCTCTACTGCCGTGTCAAATGTACCTAACCATACACGGCATTTTCTATGTGGATCTCTTATCTCCGCTGCGTATCTCCCCCATGGCCTCTTCCTTACTCCACGGTAATGCACCTCCTTTTCTGCCGCCGTCGCCGTCACCACCGGACGTCTTCGCGGACGTGCCATTATTTTTTTTTTTTGTGGTGATCGAAATGTTTTTTTTTTCTAGTATGACATAAAGTAATTTGAAGATTTCATAACGATGAGAGGAAGTGTAGGAGGTAAGGGCTTCTTAAATAGGAATAGGTAGGAGAAAAAGACAAAAACATAATCAGTGGATGAAACGTTTGACTTGACTGATGTAATTATAGGGATTACATATGACATGGCAATTATTTTAAAACAAAGAAAATTTGTGATATTAATTTTTTAAATGTTAATATTGGTTCTTGTGACTTTTAGTTAAGTAAATATTAACTTTCATTTACTCTCACTGTTCTAATTTATGTATCACTTCTTAATTTTTAAAAGTCAAACAATTTAAATTTGACCAAAAATTTAGGCACAAATCTTCAAGTTTTTTCTAAAATAAAATTTATATATTTGAAGTGTTTTGACTTGACTGATGAAATTGTGGAGACCACATATGACGTGGTAGTTTATTTCTTAAACAAATAAAATTTGTGATATTAGTGTCTTGAATATGGATGAATATTAAATTTGGTCCTTTCTGATATTAAATTAGACATATTTTTTTTTATCTTTCAATTAATTGATATTTGATATGTACACCCCTTCCAAAAATAGCAATGAGGAATAAAGAATGTATATTAAGAAAAAGATTTAATTGTTGAAACTATGTTTTTTTATTGTTGTTTGATTCTAACGCAATATAAGGACATGTATGATGGAGTCAAGATCGGGATTAAGAGAGTGAATAGAGATTCAGAGTACTTTTTAGTTGTGATTAGGTTGCATCACCGATCAACGATCGACTCTTCTTTCATTTTTTTAATATGAGGTATCTTGATATTTATTATTTACAGATGAAATAATTTTGATCGACAAGACTCGCGGAGGAGTTAACCCTAAGTTTGACGACAAATCCTAGAGTATAAATGGTTCATGTTGAGCAAAACCAAACCGAATATGTGGAGTGCAATTAGTTCAGTAAAGTAATGCAAAAGAAAATTTTACGTATCTTTGGTTTATTATCCAAAGTAATGGAGAAATCGACAAGGATACTAAACGTTGTATTGATGTAGGATAGATAAAAGTTAAAACTGAGGTTCGTCTCTGAAGTCTTGTCAGATAAGAAGAGTTCTACATATCGGTGTTAGATTGACTATATTGTGTGAGACACAATGTTGGCCAGTCAAGAATTACCACGTCTAAAAGTTGAAGGTTACGAAAATGAATATGTTGAGATCGATGTGGAAGCATAAGATTAGAACTGAAGATCTACGGAATAAGGTAGGAGGTAAGTGTCCTCAATGGATAATATATGAAACGCGGGAAGTAAAGCTGAGATGGTTCAAGCATGTGAAGGAGATGTCAAGATGCACTAGTGCGGGGTGTGAAAATTATCTTTTGTTACTATCATAGAATTAAGTGACGAAAAAAAGAATATATTTCTTTGAGCTCATACTAATTAATAATAATTGTCATTTACGTTATGAGAAACCGAAAATAGATTACATATCACCAGCGAATAATTGTCGTTTATGTTACACGGCAAGTTGATAACATAATACATATCACCAGTGAATAATTGTCGTATACGTTACACGACAAACTGGTAATAGAATATACATCACACGTGAATACTTGTCGTTTACATTGCACAACAATCTGACAATAAATTACATATAACGTGTGAATAATTTGTTTTGTTTACCTTACGTGGTAAACCGATAATAAATTATATGTCACGTGCAATTCGTCGTATAAATTTTAGAATTATGTGATGAAAAAAATATATTTATTTGAGCCCGTACAAAATAATAATTATCGTTTATGTTACGTGACAAGTCAATAATAGATTACATATTTCGTGTGATTCATTGTATAAATTTGATTTAATTATGTACATTTATAAAATACCAAGTTAATAAGCAACAACCTAACTTTTATCCCTTCATAGAATTAAATTATGTGAGATAAATATATTTATTTGAGCTTGTAGTAAATAATAATTATCTTTTACATTACGCGATAATAAATTTACATCACATATATAAATTGTATTGTAACAACTTCGATCTTGTAATATATAAATGCATTCAAAGTAACATAAATTTTGATAGTTTAGAGTTTAATTATAGAAAATTTTAATATTTTATATAATTACTGAAAATTTTAATTTTTGAGTCTGTCGAGATACATAATTAGCTCCCGATACATGCATGCAACAAAGCTAAAGATATATCTTTTTTTTAAAAAAAAATACATAATCGACTTTCGGCATGTTTCTTTGATTTTGGATCTGTAGAGATACATAATTAGTTTTCGATACACTAAACAACGACACATTTTTTCTTTGTAAAGATACATAATTAATTTTCGATTATTTTTTTTTTATTTCGGGTTTGTCGAGATACATAATTAGCTCTCGATACATTCAACAAAGAAATATTTTTTTTGTAAAAATACATAATTGACTTTCGATACATTTTTTTAATTTTGGGTCTGTCGAGATACATAATTAGCTCCCGATATATCCAATAAATACTCATTTTTTCTTTTATAAATATTCATATATTAGCTCCTTATATATATTTTTTTATTTTGAGTCTGTCGAGATGCATAATTAGCTTTCGATACATCCAACGAAGATACATAATTAGTTAAAATTTTGGTAATTACTTTATAAAAGTAAAAATTTGTATAAATATGATAAATTAAGATGTATATTTATGCTATTATTTCATATAATTATTGAATCACTAAAAATAACAATATATTCAGTATATATAGTCTAAGAATATAAAATATTAAAACATTCTCATCTTAAAATTATTGCCATGGAAAATTCGAAGAAGGACCAATCATAAAATCATCAATCCTGCGTAATCGTATCCTACAATTTCCATAATTTTTTTTTTAATAATTTAAACTCATGATCTCATAGTCCCATACCAAATACTCTCTACTGGTGGAAGTTAGAATTTAGAAAGTTACTAGTTGATGTATCTCATCATAGCACTTCTGGCAGTATTCTTAATCTATTAAGACAACTCGATACACAGAATCGCTTGGTAGAATGAGTTAAAAAAATATATAAATTAATTTTATATATTATTAATATTTTAATTAATATATTTTTTAATTTATATATGATTAATGCAAATATTATTATATAGTCTTTTGTATATTGTACTATGCATAATTAATACACAAAAGATTTTTGGTATTAGCAATGCACTGGACATTAATGCATGCATTAGTATTGGTAAAGGAATAATAGCCTCTCAAAACCTTTTTCTCGTCATTTTCATTAGATTTATGGAGGATATGTTTGTAAATAATTTTTTTAATTTAAAAATATATAATGAAAGTTATTTTTAATGCAACAAATCAAACACTATATAAGAAATAATCTCTGTATATCTAATGCAAACATAATTATTAATTGCATTACTAATACATCATATTTATACTATTCTCATACACTCTATCAAACGTTTCTTTAAATTCTTATTAAAAAAAGTTAAATTATAAAAATCTATTATACATAATTATATTTTTATCTTAACTATATCTTATCTTTTCTATAAAAAATAGTTTTTTCGACTTAAATCTGTAATCTCCCTGGATCGTGATTACATGTAAACTACTTTACTCCTTGATGCTTTTTATGAAATGAAGTTCTCATTATTTCTAATGGTGGAAGTTAAAGAGGACCGAAGTAGAGCCATGGAGTAACGGCTAAAATTATTGTTATGTGATTAAGAGGTCGTGAATTTAAGCTTTAAAAATAGTTTTTAATAGAAGTTTAAGGTAAAACTGCATACAATACATCTTTATAGTCAGAGGTGAAGCCAAAATATTCATGAAAGAGTTCAAAATATGAAAACACTAATCAAAGAGGATTTGACATCTATTATCTACACATAAAATATAACTTTAGTGATGTATAAATAGTATAATTTTCCGTCGAAGAGGGTTCGGTGAACCCCTACTTTTAGTGGCGGAGCCATAATTTTCATTGAGGAGGTTCAAAAGTATACATACGAACTAGTCGAATGGAGTTCAACATCTACTATATATGCTTAAAAAAAATTTTAATTATGTAAAAATAATATAAAAATAGTATATTTTTTATCGAAAAAGGTTCGAATGAACCCCTAAAGTAAAGGTGGCTCTACCACTGCCTATTTCAAAGACTGACACTGCAACTAATAACAAAAGTATTTTTCAAATCCTATACGTAATAGAAATTTTAGTGAACCAGACTATCTTTTTAATTTTTGGAAAAAGTTCAAAAATACCCCTAAACTATCTGAAATAGCTCAAAAATGCCCCTCGTTAGATTTTTGGCTCAAAAATACCCCTCCATTAAAGATTTGGCTCAAAAATACCCCTCCTCTAACGAAATTCGGAAAAGGATCAAAAATACCCCTGAACTATCTGAAATGGGTCAAAAATACCCCTCCCCTTAACGAAATTAAATTATTTCGATTCAATTAAACTCTAACTTTAATTTTTTAACCCTAATACTTTATTTTTTTTTAAACATAAAAGTATTTTTCTAATTTTAAAAATTAGATAATGAAAAAAAGTATTTGAATTATAATATAAATTGGTTGAATTTGATTTGAAAAATAAACATACATTTATTCTAAAAAGGTATTTTTACTTTACATCTTTTTAATCTTTAAAGAAATTAACGAAATTAATGAAATATAAATTTTCACTTAAAGAAATTAACGAAATAAAAATTAAACGATGAACTTTATATAAATTAACGAAATAATCGAAATAATTTAATTTCGTTAAATACTCGTCTGTTAAATATTTGGCTCAAAAATACCCCTCCCCTTAACGAAATTAAATTATTTCAATTGAATTAAACCTTAACTTTAACTTTTTAATCCTAATACTTTAATTTTTTTACATAAAAGTATTTTTTTTATTTTAAAATAAGATAATGAAAAAAATGTATTTGAATTATAATATAAATTGGTTGAATTTGATTTGAAAAATAAACATACATTTATTCTATAAAGGTATTTTCACTTTACATCTTTTTAATCTTTGATGAAATTAACGAAATATAAATTTTTACTTAAAGAAATTAACGAAATATAAATTAAACGATGAACTTTATATAAATTAATGAAATAATCAAAATAATTTAATTTCGTTAAATAACCCTCTGTTAAATATTTGGCTCAAAAATATCTCTCCCCTTAACGAAATTAAATTATTTCAATTGAATTAAACCCTAACTTTAAATTTTTAACCCTAATACTTTAATTTTTTTTACATAAAAGTATTTTTTTAATTTTAAAAATAAGTTAATAAAAAAAAGTATTTGAATTATAATATAAATTGGTTGTATTCGATTTGGAAAATAAACATACATTTATTCTAAAAAGGTATTTTCACTTTACATCTTTTTAATCTTTGATGAAATTAACAAAATAATTTTTCACTTAAATAAATTGACGAAATATAAATTAAATGATGAACTTTATATAAATTAACGAAATAATCGAAATAATTTAATTTTGTTAAAGGAGGGGTATTTTTGACCAATTCCAAATAGTTCAGAGGTATTTTTGATCATTTTCCAAATTTTATTAGAGGGAGGGATATTTTTGAGCAAATATTTAATGGAGGGGTATTGTTGAGCCAAAAATTTAAGAAAATACATTTTAAACCTATTTTAAATAGTTCAAAAGTATTTTTGAGCCTTTTTCGTTTGATTTTACGTAGTGACATTAGTGGTAGGTCACTTTTTGACTTCTTTTTTTTTTTTTTTCGTACGCAAGGTAGTGTATGGTGGTAGTCAATTCGGCGAGCCAATTAGAATCAGACACGTGTATGTATACGTGTTTGCATATAAATATATTTGATATTTATGGAAGTTGCAAACTTACTATGTACTCTCTTACCAATCACCAAACATTGGAGGTGGTTGAAGGATATTAAGTACACTTTAAATGATTAGATCATCAAAACTCCTTTTATCTCCTACTACTCCGTCCGTTTCATTTGATGTGTTGTTTTTAATTGGATACGAAATTTAAAAAATAAAAGAAAAATATTTTATTTCATCTTGAACTATACACAAAATTGTTAAGACATATTTGAACTTTTAGAGGGTTCTATTACCCTTGAACTAATTAAAATTGTATTTTTAGGCAACCTTAGTGACTATTTGGCACATCAGTGAGTGTGCCACGTAGGCACACGTTTGTGCCACGTCACTAAGACTGTCAAAAATACGGCTTTAATTAGTCCAGGGGTAATATGACCCTCCTAAAGTTCGGGTGTATCTCACCAATTTCGTGTATAGTTCAAGGTGGAAACAAGATATTTTTTCAAAAATAAATAATATTTCTTCCATCTTATTTTATGTATCATCATTTAATTGGCACGGAGTTTAAGAAATAAATAATAACTTTATAAAGTTTACAAAATTGTCCATCTTAAAGTTTACTTTTTAATTGTCTTTTCTTATAAAGTGGGACCCACTAAAAATAAATGGGGATGATATCATGAAATAGTTACCAAATAAGGAAAGATGATATTTATTTTGGAACAGGTAAAAAAAATGACGATACATAAAATGAGACGAAGGGAGTAATAACTTTCTAAAGTTTGCAATATTGGCTCTCTTAAAGTCATTTTAATAATTTTTTTTTTAATTTTCTTTTCTTATTAAGTGAGATCCAATATGAATAAATAAGGAAGATACCATTAAATAGTTGTCATATAAAGAAATGTGACATTCTTGTTTATATGGATCAAAAAGAAAACGAAGACACATAAAATAAGATGGAGACAATATTATTTTATGGACAAACATCTCGACAGTTAGAGTTTAGTTACATACATTTTTTATATTTTACATAATTATTAAAAATTTCAATTTTAAATGTATCGAGATATATAATTAACTATTCTTTTTTTTATATATAAAATACATAATTAACTCTCGATATATATGTTTTTAATTTTAAATCTATCGAGATACATAATTAGCTCTCCGATACAATCAAGGAAGATATATACTTAGTTGAGATTTTTGTAATTACTTTATAAAAGTGAGAATTTGTGTAAATATAATAAGCGAACATGTATATTTATGTTATTTACAAATTTTTTTATTTATACATTTTTAAAGAAATTAAAAATTGCATTATTTTAATTATTTGACCTGATACAGAATTTTAAAAAATAATTAAAATTTGTGATCTAAACAGATTATAGGAAGAATTGACCAAAGAAAAAAGAAAAAGAGAATGAGGTATCCAAGTCCTAAAAAAATATTTTCCTTTATATAACGATGAAGTAAAAGATTTAGCAAAAAATATACAATTTTTTTCCTCATAATAACTACTCAATATTTATTTTTTATATATTACATAATTTGTTGTTGAGATATGTGCATTAAATCACCCTTCCCTTTGAAATTACTTCAATCTATTCATGTTGCAAAAAACATTAATAGTAGTTTAGTTGATTGCTGATTTAAAGATTACACATATAGTGACTGAAAGAGTAACAAAAGAGCTGTCATTTTCATAATTACAAGACCATAGCACTTCATATATATTATGTTATTTATTTATGAAATACCTTTTCAGCAGCCGAATATGGGGTTCCAATAGTAGTTTATTAAGCATGTTTCATGTTTTATTTTTTTTCCACTATATTGCATTATTTTAATATCCAATTAAGAATATGGAAAGTACTAATCAAAATTTTGATTCTTATATCCCTTAAATAAATCTAAATATCCATTCAACTTTTAATTAAGACAGCTAGTAAAATGACCCAAATTATTGCTACTAAGATAACTCAATATATTTCTAGTGTAATTTTTATTCCTTGTATGAAAATTTATTTAAGTCTCTTTGTTCGATTAAATGGTTTTGTAATACTAATAAACAATGTAATTTAAATTTTTTACTTGAATCTGACGAGACTTTCTTAGCTTGCCGATTTGTTTTGTTTTGCTGCAATAATAATTAATGTCAAATTATTCCACAATTAGCTATTACAGGATAAATTATTTCAACAAATTTCATCATTATGGTATAAACGGTGGAATACTCCAACCAAACACATGATAGATCATAAAATATTCATGCATTTTATTTCAAGATTATTGTACCTTATACCTCATACCAAACTGAGATTAGGATGTCGGCAGTTCGTCCGGCCATACTGTATGGAGCGGAGTGTTAGCCAATCAAAAATTCTCATATCCAAAAATTGAAGGTGGCGGAGATGAGGATGTTGCGTTGGATGTGCAGACTTATTAGGGGAGATGATGTCAGGAATGAGAAAATTTGGGAGAAGGAAGGAGTGACTTCGATGGAAGATAATATGCGGAAAGTGAGGTTGATATGGTTTGGGCATGTGATGAGGAGGGGCACAGATGCCTCAATTCGTAGGTGTGAGAGGTTGACTATGGATGGTTTCGTACGGGGTAGAAATAGGCCGAAGAAATACTAAAGGGAGGTGATTGACATGACATGGAACAGTTATAACTTACTGAGGACATGATGACCTTAGATAAGAACGTATGGATGACACGAATCAGGTTAGAGGGTTAGTTTGTGGGAGTGAAGCGTAGCTAGTAGATAGGATTGCTTTGGTGTAGCCATGCTAATAGTCGTAGGCTATGCTCGTAGGTTGGAGTTTCTTGTCTGAGGGTTTGGGTACTGAGGTGTGTGCATTCGGCTAGATAGTGTATAGTACTATCCTGCGGGTGCCTTATTTTTGTTATTTCATCTTGTTTTTTATTTTATTACGACATTATTTACTGTCTTTTTGTGTTGAGCCAGGGGTCTATTTGAAACAGCTTCTCTACTTCTTCGAAGGTAATGGTATGGACTATGTACACTTTACCCTCCCAGAACCCACAATGTGGGAATGCACTGGATATATTGTTGTTGTATACCTCACACCAAACGATATGTTTCAGACCACATGATGATCGGCTTATTACGCATTCCTCCACTAACTTTGCGTAACTTTTCTATATTTCATGTATGGTCCAGGAGTCATTTGGTGTGAGGTATAAAGTATAATAATTTTAAGATAAAATGCAATATTATTTTATTTTGCATTTGTTTGGAGTTATTAGGTAGGGCCGTGATTATATTCATCCCAATTTTTATATCATTGTGATGAAATAAGTTATCCCATATACATGATGGGATAACTTATCTATCGAGAACTAATCTCAGAACAATGAATATGGCATCCTTTAAAGACTTTCTTGTTCAAAAGAATTACATACATTCCTTTTTAGTTGGTCTACAAAAGAATGATCGTTTTCTTTAATTTTAGCAATATTTTAATTTCAAAGTTTCACGTGGTGTGTTTAAGAACACAAGTGTAAAAGACATTTTTTGTATATTTGATATAATTTTTATTTCCGATCACAAGATTCAAAAGTCTATTTTATTTTCTTAAACTTCGTGTCTAGTCAAAACAGGCTATTCTTTTTAAAACAGAGGGAGTAAATGACTTTTCCATAAATTGCAGGTGCTGCCTCCTGATATAACAACAATAACAATGTATTCAGTATATTCTCACAAAGTGGAGTTTGAGGAGAGTAAAAGTATACGCAGTCCACGCTACTACCTCAAAATAAAGTTGAGAACGAGTCTGTTTCCGATATACCATCGGCTCAGGACAAAAAAACAGTATAAAAAGACATAATAAAAATGAAAACAAGATGGTTAGCATCCTTGTCCATATACATGTACAAAATAAGTTTTCAGCATCCTCATATATACAAAATTGTCAAAGGAGACACCCTATTTCACCGGCCAGTGGCGAAGCTAGAAATTTGACATAAAATATATAAAATTAAATATATATTCATAATAATATTTAACCTCCACAGGATAAACTGATGCTATTCCAAATGAGTGCAATAGTTGGCAATCTTGGTGCTTCGCATAGCATGTTCATATATCCCTTAGATACATAGTAGTAAGAGTTAATATTTAGAATTTATAAATGTATTTTTTAAAAAAAAACAGTATAACATATAATTTGAAAATAGAATATAATCCAAATGGGATTATTTATTGAAAATATAAGTTATTAGATTCTTTTTGAAAAAATAAAAATAAAGGTGAAAAACAATTGAATTAGGGTTTTAGGTTAGTGATTCGATGAAGTTGGCTGGGTTGAGTATCATGAGGTGATATCTTCTCATCTGTTCTACTCTTAGTGGATAGAGTTACCTAGTACCTGTAGCTAGTGGGAGAGCACAAAGTGATTCTTCCGATTTGTTTTAGTCTTGGTGGATAGAGTTAACTAATACATTACTAGTGGGAGGTGATAGATATTCATGGAATTAGTCGAGGTGCACTCAAGCTAGTCCGGACAACACAGTTATAAAAAAAAAAAAATTGAAACCAAATAAAGTGAAGGTGTTTTCCAAATTCCAAATCCAACTTTAAATTATATTTGATATTTTTATGGTCAAACAAAAATTTCGAAATAAAGTAAATGCATATTCCATAATAAAATGAATACATTTCATGGCGAAACAAGTCCTTAATGTTTTTGTTCCTGACAAATAAAAACATAGATAAATATGTATTTGCATTATTCTCATCTACAATACTATTAATTAAACAAACATGCATGCAAATATCTGATCATCAACTCCAACAACTTTTCACATTTCTTCTGGTGGCGGAGGTAGATTCAAATTAATCTCAATGCGCCTAAATTTCGGTGAAGATGATTCAGACTCATCGACAACGACACCACCACCTCCATCTCTATTCCCACCACTAGCATTGCTTTGAAGGCTTGGAATCGAAAAGTTGGTCTTGGCCTTGACACTGCGAAGCTTTATTGATGCCACATCATGTGCCAATGCAGCCTCCATTACTGTGTCAAATGTACCTAAGTATTTATTGTATCCTATCCATATATCTCCCCCAGCGTCTTCCTCACTCCTAGGTACTTCACCTCATCGGCCAGTTTCAATAAAAACTAATTTTATATTTCTATGAAATTTGAAAAAGAAATTTGAACAAGTGAGGAGAAAAACTAGGGGAAGAGCTGCTTAAATAGGAAATAATAGGGGAGACAAACAAAATTACAGTCTATGGATAAAGTGTTTTGACTTGACTGATTTAAAGTTTGGGATGTGACATTATTATTATATTTTTTTTTCTTAAAAAGTCAAGTTTTGTGATATGAGTATCTCAAATAATATTTAGGAATATTAATATTGGTCCTAATGATTTCTAGTTAAACACATTTTAACAAGTAGTAATAATTAAAACATAGAAAAGTTGAAAATATTTCAAAAAAAAATGGAACGTTTTTGGAAATAAATTAAAAAGAAAAGCAGGTCATTCCTTTTTAAAATGAATGGAGTAGAAAGTAGTAAGAAGTGTTGAATTAGATCAAAAGTAATTAAAATTTGGATATGTATAATAAGATTTCACAAGAATCTAATTGAAATATATACATAACTAAAGGATTAAAAGTTCAATTAGCATTTCATTTGTACATTTTTGAATATTTATTGTATTTTCTTTCCTATGCCAAGTGTGCATTTCACAACAACAACATATCCACTGTATTTCCACATAGTGGGGTCTGGGGAGGGTAGAGTGTACGCAGACCATACCACTACCTCATATGAAGTAGAGAGACTGTTTCTGATAGATCCCTGACTTAGGACCGATAGCATATTACAAAAACAAAACAGAAATGCATATAAACTAGTACAATATTCAAAATAAACTAACGTCACTAGCCATAAAATAATACTACAACCACAAGATAAAACTAAAAACTTTATATCCGACACTATAGGCAACACTCAACACCACAAACAAGAAACTTCAGACAAAAATAATGAACGCTATCCTATTGTAACCGACGCACTCTCACCCCTAACCCTCTACCCTAATCTACGTTCTCCATACCTTTCTATCAAGGGCCATGACTTCCGTAAGATGTAACTGCTCCATATCATGCCTAATCACTTTCTTTTAATATTTCTTCGGCCGACCTCTACCCCGCGTAAAACCATCTATAGCCAGTATCTCACACCTTCGCATTGGAGAATCAGAGCCTCTCCTCATCACATGCCTGAACCAACATAACCTAACTTTTTGTATCTTTTCCTCTATCGAGGCCACTCCCAATTTCTCCTGAATACTCTCATTCCTTATCCTATCTCTCCTGGTATGGCCACACATCCATCGCAACATCCTCATCTCCACCACCTTCAACTTTTAGATATGAGAGTTCTTAACTGGACAACACTCGGCTCCATACAATATAGCCGGTCGGACTACCACTCTGTAGAACTTTCCTTTAAGCTTTGGAGGCACCTTCTTATCACATAAAACTCCCGAAGCGAGCCTCTATTTTAACCACCCCACCCCAGTACGATGCGTGACATCCTCGTCAATCTCCCCATTGCCCTGAATCATAGATCCTATATACTTGAAACTCTCCCTCTTCTGAATGGCCTGGGAGTCCAGCTTCACAACCATGTCAGCCTCCTGCGACACCTTATTAAATTTACACTCCAAATACTCCGTCTTTGTCCTAATTAACCAAAATCCTTTAGACTCAAGGGTATGTCTCCAAATCTCTAACTTATCGTTAACTCCTTCTCGAGTCTCGTCAATCAGTACCACATCATTCGTAAATAACATACACCAAGGTACCTCCCCTTGAATATGTCGTATTAAAACATCCATCACCAAAGAAAATAAGAAAGGGCTAAGAGTTGATCCCTGATGCAACCCTATTAAAATCGAAAAGTGTTCCAAATCTCCACCTACCATCACCAACCGAGACTTCATGCCATTATACATGTCCAAAATTGACCTAGCTTATGCTACGGGCACCCCTCTAGCCTCCAAGCACCTCTATAGAATCTCTCTGGGAACTCTGTCATATGTCTTCTTAAGATCAATAAACACCATGTGCAAGTCCTTCTTCCTCTGTCAAAACTGTTCTACTATTTTCTCACAAGGTGAATAGCCTCAGTATTTGAGCAACTTGGTATGAAACCGAACTAATTCTCAAAGATAGTCACGCTCCTTCTTAGCATCAACTCAACCACCATTTCCCAAACCTTCGTAGTATGACTCAGTAAATTAATACCTCTATAGTTATTGCAATTCTGGATGTCTCCCTTGTTCTTATACAAAGGAATCTTCATTTCTTATACAAAAGAATCTTCTTACTCCACCTCTATGCTTCAGGCATCTTAACCACCCTAAAAATGACATTTAATAACCTTGTCAACCACTCTAAACCTACCCCGCCAGTGCTCTTTCAAAAATCCACCGGTATCTCGACTGGGCCCATCGCCCTACCCCGATGTATCTTGTGAATAGCTTTCTTGAAATCCTCAATCTTCATACTCCTACAATAACCATAGTCGCGACACTCCTCGAACTTCTCCAAGTCTCCCAACACAAAGACTTTGTCCCCCTCGTCGTTCAAAAGCTTATGAAAATAGGACTGCCACCTCTTCTTAATGAGGGCATCCTTAACTGACACAGTACTATCCTCTTCCTTGATGCACTTTACTTGGTCAAGGTCACGAGCCCTCCGCTCCCTGGCCTTAGCAATCCTATATAACTTTTAACCCCACCTTTCTCCTCTAAAGCCGCATACAAGCTCTCAAAATCTACCGACTTAACTGATGTAACCGCTAACTTGGCCTCTTTCTTAGCAACCTTATACTTCTTCTTATTCGTTCGTATCTCCTCATCATCCTTGCTCTCAACCAACTAAGCACACCTTCATAGACTCCACCATTCTCTTAACCTCTTCATTCCACCACCAGTCCCCTCAATGCTTGTCAGAATGACTTCTGAGACACCCAACACCTCTCTCGCGGTCTGCCAAATGCAACTGACAGTTGTCTCCTACATACTATCCATATCTCTTCTACTCTCCCATGCCCCTGCTCCTCAACTTCTTCCCCATCTCCAAAGGACTAGCCAAAGTCAAGATACCCCATTTAATCCTGGGTCGAGCCTCTAACCTCCTCTTCTTTCTGCCCTTATTAATTACTAAGTCCATCACTAACAACCTATGATGAGTTGAAATATTCTCTCTAGGTATGACTTTACAGTCTTTACATAGCGCTCTGTTATCTTTCCTAAGGAGCAAAAAGTCTATCTGAGTCTTGGTCACTGCACTACGAAAAGTAATAAGGTGATCCACCTTCTTAGGAAACCTTGAATTCACTATCCACAACACAAACACCCTAGAGAAATCCAAAAGAGAATTTCCTTCTTTATTCCTCTCCCCAAAACCAAACCTGCCATGCACATCATCATAACCTCTCGACAAAGACCCAATGTACCCATTGAAGTCTACCCCTCCCCCCCTCAAAAAAAGATTCTCAGTGCTCCAAATGCCTCTCACCACCTCATAAAGCACCTCCCAAAAGCCCTTCTTCTCCTCCTCATCCAAACCTACTTGCGGAGCGTATGCACTAATGACATTCATCGTAGGCCCTCCCATGACCAACTTAATAGACATCAACCTATCACTGACTCTCTTAACCTCTGCCACCTGCTCCCGAAGTTCTTCATCTATAAGATACCTACCCCATTTTTATGTCTCACGCTACCCGAATACCATCACTTATATCTATCCATATCTCTCGCCTTAGTGCCTACCCATTTAGTTTCCTGGACACACGCTATACTAACCCTCCTCTTTCTAAGAACCTTCACCAGCTCTATAGACTTACCCTGTAGTTCGGGGTGTACAGACCAAATCGTCAAGTCAAACCAAACCGAAGAACCAAACTAAATCGAGAAAAAACCCGACTTATGGTTTGGTTTAGTTGGTTTGGCGTTCGAAAAAAACCCAACCATTGTTGGTTTGGTTTGGTGTTAACAAAAAAAAAGTCAAACCGAACTCAAATCAAACCGATAGAATATATATATATATATATATATATTAGTAGCTCAAATATTTATAAATGTTAATATTGGTCCTTATGAATTCTAATAAACACATTTTAATAAATCTAATAATTAAGAATAATAATTATATAGTATTATAAAAAGATCTAACTGTTTGGAATTTTGTTTTGCATTGTTGTTTGAAATTAGAGCAATATAAGGACATGTACTTTATGATTTAGGTTAAGGACAATAGGTAGAAATTTCTAAATATTAATTATAATCTACTTTTTAAATATTTTTTCAATTAATTTTATTAATTTTTAATATTTAGAAAGTACGTGTGCGTGTATATATATATATATATATATATATATTAATTAATTAAGTTGAAATATTTGTTCATTAATTGCTAATAAAATGATCCAAAATCCAATATAAACTTAAAACCTAAACTTTTCACTCTTCATCTTACTTTTTAGTTTCAAGAGAGTTTTTTGCTTCTCATTTTTTCATAATTGAGGTTTTTCATTAGCACATGAGTGAAAACATACTTGATCTAGTCTGCAATCATAATATAATTATAAAAATAAAGATTATAAAAAGAATAAAAAAACTCAAAAAAATTGAAAGAACCGACTAAAACCTAAACCGAAAAAATTAATTTTATGTTACTTTGATTTAGTTTATAGTTTTAATAAATTCACATAATTGATTTGGTTTTTATTCAATAAAAAACTAAACCAACCCAACTTATGTACACCCCTAGCTGTAGTATCCCTATGTTCCAGGACCCACCTCTCAAAAAGAAGAAAAAGAAAAGGTTAATAAATGAAGAGTGCTATTTTTCAATTTGGGCTTAATGGTATATTATTTCTAACTTTTGGAATTTTGAGGAAAAACACCAAATCGGACAGTAATTAATTTTTTTTATCCCTCTATCCTAGAATTAAGTTATGAAAAAATATATTTTTATAGTCCATATTAAGTGAATGGTTAGAATATGGCATATTAATTAAGAATAAAAATATTTAAGGACATAAATTAAATGTTGTTATTTACTATTATCTTTTTAATTATTTTCAAAATCTTCTTTTAGAAAATCTAAGTAGTCAAGGAAGTGTTTGACTTCACTGATACAATTGTGGAGCCACATGTGATGTGACATTGTTATTAATTTTTTTTATTAAACAAGCCGTGTTTTATGATATTAGTAGCTCAAATATTTGTAAATGTTAATATTGGTTCTTATGAATTCTAATAAACACATTTTTAAAAAATCTAATAATTAAGAATAAAAATTATATAGTATTATATAAAGATCTAATTGTTGGAATTATGTTTTGCATTGTTGTTTGAAATTAGAGCAATATAAGGACATGTACTTTATGATTTAGGTTAAGGACAGTAGGTAGAGATTTGTAGAAATTTAAGTTGTGAGGAGGCTGAACGAAGGATTAGTTTTAAGTTCATTTTACTTGTCTGAGAGAATTGTGATAGTGAATTGATTCAACGAATATAAGGTGAGGTGCTATGACAAATGTTATTTGTAAATAATATAATTTTGATCGATGAGTCTCGCTGTGAAGTTAATTTCACAATTAAGTTTTGACAACAAATCCTGAAATCTAGAGAGTTATGTTCAACAGGATCAAGACAAATTACTTGGAGGGCAAGTTCAATGAAGCAATACATGAGGATGATGTGAAGCTGATATACACATGTCATCTAGAAGGAATAAAGTTTCAAGTATCTTAGATCTATTTTTCAAAGTAATAAAAAAATCAATGAGGATACACATATTGTACTAGCAATGTGTATGAAATTAAGGATGGCATATGGAATTTTGTAATTGGCAGGTGCTACCAAAACTTAAAGGCAGTTCGGCAAAGCAAAGATTAGACTAGCTATATTGTAAAAAGTAAATTATTGGTCGGCCAGGAACTCTCATATTCAAAAGTTGAAAGTTGTAAAAATAAAGATGGATGAGTGAGCATACTATGAGATATAGATTAGAAGTGAGATAAGCAGAACAAGGTAGGAGTGATCATGATAAGCGAAACTAAGATGGTTCAAAAATAGAAAAAGGAGATATCTTAGCACTCATGATTAACATGATATGTTTGAAAAATACAATCGATAAAAATGAATTTATGTGATAATCGAATAATCAGGTTCAAGAGTAATAAGTAATAAGTAAGTAATAAGTAAGTGAAAAGTGATGAATTAGATCTAGAGTAATTAAAAATTGTGTGTATTAATAAAATCCCAAAAATCTAATTGAAATTTATACATATCCAAAGGATTAAAAGGTCCATTGCAAGTATTTAATTTGTACGTATCCGAATACCTGCATGAATATTTGTCTATATTTTATTTCCTCATGCCATGTTTACGTTCCACAAAAAAAAAAAAAAAAGATAATAAACGGGAAATGCTATATTTCAATTTGGGTTTTATTATTTCTCATTTTTTGGCATTTTGAGGAGTAACACCAAATCCGATTCAAGATCTATGAACACGAGTGTTCCCATAGATCAGAGAAGTTGGCCGCGATGAGCACCATGAGGTCTCAGGTTCAATTCTTAATAGAGACGACATACACCAGGTGATTTCTTCCTATCTGTTCTAGCCTTAGTGGACAAAGTTATCCGATATTTATTGCTAGTGAGAGGTGACAAGTATCTCATGGTATTAATCAAGGTACACTCAAACTAGTCCGGACATCATAGTTATCAAAAAGGAAAAAAGAAAAAAAAAATTGAAACCAAATAAAGTGAAGGTGTTTTCCAAGTTCCCAAATTTAACTTTAAATTGTATATTGATATTCTTATAGCCATACAAAAATATCAAAATAAAGTAAATACATATTTCAAAATAAAGTGAATACATTTCATGGCCAAACAAGTCCTTAATGTTTTTGCCTCTGGCAAATAAAAACATAGACTAATATGTGTTGGCATTATTCTCATCTACAATACTATAGATTAAACAAACATGCATGCAAATCTCAAAGCATCAACTCCAATAACATTTTACATTTCTTCTGGTGGAGGAGGTAGATTCAAATCAATCTTAATGCGCCTAGATATCCATGAAGATGATTCAGAATCATCGGCAACGACACCACCACCTCCATCTCTATTCCCACCACCAGCATTTCTCTGAAGGCATGGAATCGGAAAGTTGGTCTTGGCCTTGACACCATGAAGCTTTATTGCTGCCGCATCATACGCCAATGCAGCCTCCGTTGCTGTGTCAAATGTACCTAAGTATTTAGTGTATCCTATCCATATCTCGACCTTGTATCTCCCCCTGGAGTTTTCCTCACTCCTAGATACTTCACCTCATCCGTCATTTTCAATAAAAAATAATTTTTATATTTCTATGAAATTTGAAAAAGAAATTTGAACAAGTGAGGAGAGAAACTAGGAAAGAGCTGCTTAAATAGGATATAGTAGAGGAAACAAACAAGATTACAGTCAGTGGATAGCGTGTTTTGACTTGACTGATTTAAAGTTTAAGATGTGGCATTATTATTATATTTTTTTCTTAAAAAGTCAAGTTTTGTGATATGAGTATCTCAAATAATATTTAGGAATATTAATATTGGTCCTAATGATTTCTAGTTAAACACATTTTAACAAGTAGTAATAATTAAAACATAGAAAAGTTGAAATGAAAATATTGCTAAAAAAAAATTATTTTTTAAAATAAGTTAAAAAGAAAATTAGGTCATTCTTTTTTAAAATGGAGTAGAAAGTAATTGAGAAGTGTTGAATTAGATCAAAAGTAATTAAAAGTTGGATGTGTATAATAAGATTTCACAAGAATCAAATTGAAATATATGCATAACTAAAGTATTAAAAGTTCAATTGGTATTTAATTTGTACATTTTTTGAATATTTATCTGTATTTTATTTCCGAATGCCAAGTGTGCATTACACCAAAAGAAAAAAAATGAAAAGGTCAATAAATGAAAAGTGTTGTTTTTCAATTTGGGCTTAATGGTAGACAATTTCTCATTTTTGGAATTTTGAGGAAAAACATCAAATGAGGCAATAATTAATTTTTTATCCCTCTATTGTAGAATTAAGTTATGAAAAAAATAGATTTTTATAGTCATATTAAGTAAATGGTTAGAATATGACATATTTATTAAGAATAAAAATATTTCAGGACATAATTAAATTTTGTTGTTTATTATTATTAACTTTTTGATTATTTTCAAAATATTCCTTTAAAAAATATAATGTAGTCAAGAGAGTGTTTGACTTGACTGATGTAATTGTGGACCACATGTGATGTGACATTGTTATAATATTTTTTCTTAAACAAATCAAGTTTTGTAATTATGATAGATGAATTGATTCAGTGAATAAAAGGTGAGGTATCATGACAGATATTATTTGTAAATGACATAATTCTGATCGACGAGTCTCGCTGTGGAGTTAATCTCACAATAAAGTTTTGAGAACAAATTCTAAAATCTAGAGAGTTTATGTTCAACGGGATCAAGACAAATTACATGGAGGGAAAGTTCAGTGAAGTAATACATGAGGATGATGTGAAACTGATATATACACGTCATCTAGAAGGAATAAAGTTTCAAGTATCTTAGATCTATTTTTCAAAGTAATAGAAAAATCAATAAGGATACACATATTGTACTAGCACAATGCGTATGAAATTAAGGATGGCATATGGAATTTTGTAATTGGCAGGTGCTACCAAAACTTAAAGGTAGTTCTACAAAGCACAGATTAGACTAGCTATACTGTACAAAGAAAATTATTGGTCAGTCAAGAACTCCCACATCCAAAAGTTGAAAGTTGTAAAAATAAATATGGATGTATGAGCATTCTACGAGATATAAGATTAGAACCAAGATAAGCGGAACAAGGTAGGAGTGATCTTGATAAGTGAAACTAAGATGGTTCAAAAATTGAAAAAGGAGATATCTTAGTGCGGAGGTGTGAGGTTGATTATGAATGGTTACAAGAAAGGTAGAGGTGGATCGAAGAAATACAAGGCAAAATTGATTAGACAGGATATGACGCAACTTTAACTTACAGAGGACACTACCTTTAATAAGAGGTTATAAAGGACACTAACTAGGATAAAAATTAATTATCACGTTGAGAGTTGTGTCTCTTTTTAGTATTACTAGTTGTAATATTACTCTAAAACTGCATATTAATCCATTATCACTATTTATTCTTAAACTTCAATTATCAGTTATATACGTTGTCATGCTTTTTTTAGCATTTTGTCTTGACTTTTAATCTCTCATCATTTTCTTTGTTTGAACTACTTTTACTTCAATCGAGGTCTTGAGGGTCTAACGAAAGTTGCCTCATTATCTCCCATACTAGAGATAAGACAGGTAGATACACATTAACCTTCACAAAGTTACTTCTAAAATTACACTAAATATGTTGTGGTTATTGTTATAACTGTTTGATACATTTTAGTTATTAATAGTAGCCACTTAGGTTAAAGCTAGCTTAATAGGATTCCTTTCTTGTGAATGGTCATAAATTTAACAATTTATTATGTGTTAATTAATCTAAATATTGATGTATGATCTATTACATTTGAAGATAATGTAATTCTAAAAGTAATCCAAGTATCACAAATTTTACATATTAAAGAACTAAAAGTACATGTTTTAAAAGAGGAAAAAGTGTGAAAGAAAACAATAAAGAGATCAAAATCAGATCTTTTGATCAAAACCTAATATATTAAGAATATTAGGACGATATGCTAAAGGAATAATAAAAGCTCATTATTAGTATGATCTGTATGTAAAATTCAATCGATAAAGATGAATCTATGTGATAATCGCATAATCAGGTTCGAGAGTAATAAGTAAGTGAAAAGTGATGAATTAGATCTAGAGTAATTAAAGATTGTGTGTATTAAAAATTTTGCACGAATCTAATTGAAATTTATACATATCCAAAGGACTGAAAGTTCAATTAAAAGTATTTAATTTGCATGTATCCGAATATCTGCATGAATATTTGTCTGTATTTTATTTCCTAATGTCATGTGAACATTCCACAAAAATTAAAAAAAAGAAAAGTTAATAAATGAAAAATACTTTATTTCAACTTTAAATTGTATTTAATATTTTTATGGCCAAACAAAAATACAAAAATAAAGTAAATACATATTTCAGAATAAAGTGAATACATTTCATGACCAAACAAATCCTTAATGTTTTTGTCACGGAGAAATAAAAACATAGACTAATATGTTTTGCATTAATATTTTCACTTACAATATCTATTTTAAACAAACATGCGTGCAAATCTTTGCTTTAGCTCCAACAACTTTTCACATGTCTTCTGGTGGCGGAGGTATTCAAATCAATCGCAATGCGCCTAGATCTCGGTGATGATGATTCAAACTCATGGGTAACGACACACCATCTCCATCTCCATTCCCACCACCAGTATTGCTTTGAAGGCTTGGAATAGGAAACCTGGTCTTGGCCTTGACACCGCGAAGCTTTATTGATGCCGCATCATACGCCAATGCAGCCTCCATTGCTGTGTCAAATGTACCTAAGTATTTAGTGTATCCTATCCATATCTCCACCTTGTATCTCCCCCCGACGTCTTCCTCACTCCTAGCTACTTCACCACATCCGCCATTTTCAACAAAAAGTAATTTTTATACTTTTATGAAATTTGAAAAAGAAATTTGAACAAGTGAGGTGAAGAACTGCTTAAATAGGAAATTATAGGGGAAACAAATAAAATTACAGTCTATGAATAGAGTGTTTTGACTTGACTGATTTAAAGTTTGGGATGTGGCATTATTATTATATTTTTTTTTTCTTACAAAGTCAAGTTTTGTGATATAAGTATCTCAAATAATATTTAGGAATATTAATATTAGTCCTTATGATTTCTAGTTAAACATATTTTAATAAGTAGTAATAATTAAAGCATAGAAAAGTTGAAATTAAAATATTGCTAAAAAAAGGATCATTTTTTGAAATAAGTTAAAAAGAAAAATAGGTCATTCTTTTTTAAAATGAATGGAGTAGAAAGTAAGTGAGAAGCGTTGAATTGGATCAAAAGTAATTAAAAGTTGAAGGTGTATAATAAAAACTTACAAGAATCGAATTGAAATATATACATAACTCAAGGATTAAAAGTTCAATTAGTATTTAATTTGTACATTTTTGAATATTTTATCTGTATTTTATTTCCTAATGTCAAGTGCGCATTTTACCAAAAGAAAAAAAAGGAAAAGGTTAATAAATTAAAAATTTTATTTTTCAATTTGGGCTTAGTGGTATAGTATTTCTCATTTTTGGAATTTTGAAGAAAAACACCAAATAGGGCATTAATTAATTTTTAATCCCTCTATCCTAGAATTAAGTTATGAAAAAAAAAAATAGACTTTTATAGTCCATATTAAGTGAATGATTAGGATATGACATATTCATTAAGAATAAAAATATTTAAGGACATAAATTAAATATTGTTATTTATTATTAGTTTTTTAATTATTTTCAAAATATTCTCTTAGAAAATATAAGTAGTCAAGGAATGTTTGACTTGACAGATGTAATTGTGGGGCTACATGTGATGTGATATTGTTATTATTATTTTTTATTAAAACAAGTCATGTTTTGTGATATTAGTAGCTCAAATATTTATAAATGTTAAATGTTAATTTTGGTCCTTATGATTTTTAATTACACATATTTTAACAAATACTAATAATTAAGAATAAAAATTATATAGTATTATAGAAAGATCTAATTTTTGAAATTATGTTTTGCATTGTTGTTTGAAATGTAACGGTCTAAAAATTTGATGAAATATGTGAATTTTTTGATTTTGTGTGATTCGTCTATTTTATCCCTCTTCATAGTTGTATTATGATATTTCTGGGGTGTAGAAGTGATTGACATAATTTTTGATGCATTTTGGTTCCATTTATGCGATATTGTGATTTTTGATGGCTCCGAGAGCCTTATTTTAGGCTTATGGGAATATCTTTTGATCCGTGCGGCAGATGGCTGAACGAACTATGCCAAAAACTTTGAAATATCGATTTTAGGCTAGGTAGACTTTGGTTCGGGTCCCCGTGCACCTGAGCTCGTTTCGATCTATTTATTAGAAAGTTGAAAAATTAAAAATATGAGTGTGGGACCCACATTTAGTCGAAACGACCTAAGATTGAAAATTTAACTTTGTAAACAAATTTAAAATATTGATTTTAGGGTGTTAGCATATTTGGTGTGTTTTTTACGACATTTAAATCTCATTTCAATCCTCGATTTAAAAATTCGACTTCATCTACGCATCCGAACGTCGAATTTAGTGTGGTTGAATATTTCGGTTGCATATATCGAACTCCAAATGAATTTTGGGCACCCCTTCGAAGTCCGAATTGACTTAAAATAAGCTTTTTAGCTATATCTGTGTAGAAAAAGCTGCAATAATAAATAGTAGTTTTGAGCCTATTTTTGCTCATTTTTCATCTTGCCTCTCGGGAGTTAAACCCTAAAATAGTATGAGAGCTTAAAAGGGAAGTTTGTGGGTGTTTGAAAAGATAGATTAACATATATTTCTTGGTTTTATTACGGATATAAGATAAGAATTCACTTTTTTCTTAGTAATTTCTTGATTAATTTTTTAAAATTCCAAAAATATTAGGGCTTGATTTTAAACCTCAATTTCACTCCTTTTCACTTGAATAATATTTTTATCTTATAATTACTAGTTTTTCATCAATTTAAGCTTTAAAACAACTCCAATTCCTGATTTTAATCCAAATTTCAATGATTTTACACGACAAAGCTCAAAAATAATTTTCTTTGATTTAAACATTGTTTTAAACTCGATTTGACTTGTCTTTTCAGCTATAGGTTCCTAAAAATATTGGAAACACGTTTTTAAAGTAAAGTTTCAATTTTACCCTACTCTTTTAAAAACTCGTTGCGGGGATCCGTTTTGACCTCGAACCAAAAGTAGCCAATATGAGTGTCATTGATTTTGTTTTGACGCGTAGATTTCATATTTAATATTTTTAGTGGAGTTTGAAATCTTTCGTGGAAAGTAAGGTTGTGGGTTCGAAGTATAGTGGATCGATTTCTACTTTTGAGGTAGGTTATGGTTTAACTCTTTCAGACTGGGTTGGGTAGTAAATGATGGTACAAAATGTATGTTAAGGGTGGGAACTAATCATTAAAAATGAATATCTATGCGTTGTGATAGTGTGCGGGCCTATATGTGATGTAACTGTCAAAATTAAGATATTATGTGATGTATGTGACTGTGTGGAGTCCTATGTGATGTTGATAGCCCTATATACACGTGAATAATTATACTGTATTGTTGAAATGCCTAATATGATACCATTGGTGTATTGTGATATATTCATACTTGCTGATATATGAGACATGTGGAAATTCATGAATGAAACGAAAATAATGAGTGAATATTAACTCACATGATTGTGAAAATGTATCATTGTGGTTGGTTATGGAATTATATCATGTGATTGGTTGTGAAAATACTCTTTGTGATTGGTTGTGAGCATTACACCCTCATATCATACTCATTCATGAAACATTGATTTCACTATGGCAACACCTGAGTAATACTAGCTATACCTTTTTAAAACCCTCCTCGAGGAATGTGCCAGGGAGGAGATATTGTAACACCTGATAGAACTTCTTTTGCGGAATATGCCGGATAGAATATATGAGATATGTGGATTGTATATGGGTTGACGAACCCCCTACAGGCCCTATGTCGGGAAGTTTTAGCTCTGTAAGTGTATACAAAATTATGCGAAGATCATGGAGATTGTGCGCCGACCTCGAGCATCATTGTCATCATCATCATCATAATATACATTGCACTTACTTTATTATGTTTATGTTGTTCTATGTTTCCATATTGACTTGTCATATATGTATTTATCTTATCTTCCTTTACTTGTATTTGATGATCTTGTATCTACATGTTCTCCATTACTCTACTTATATGTGACATAATGTATAGTTGTGTTCTATATCTTGGTGTGTTTTTGTAATATATGGATATTATAGAATTATTAATGCAAGTGGTGTGGGCTACTTGTGAGACATTTTCTGATTGCAGGTGACGTGCCCTTAGTATGCGTTTTGTATGTTTTATTTTCTACTTTTCTTGGTCGGCCTATGATACCTATTGAGTATAAGTGGATCGTACTCATACCTATTGCGCCCTTTCGGTGCAAGTTCTAGCTTAAGTGCGCCTCAACTTGCTTGACTCGGGCGACTGTAGGAGTTCCAAGGTAGCGATTGGACATTCATGCGTCCGATGTTTACCTCTATCTTTCTATAGTATTTATGTCTCTATTAGTATTCAGAGACAAATAATATTCTTTTGTGGTTATTTTTCTGATGTATTTGACTCTTAGATTGTATTAATAGTTCAACACTATTGACCCCTGATTTTGGGCATGATTGGTATTTTGGATAAGTTCTTTCCACATTGTTATGATTACTCGTATAGTTCGGCTTCGTTCTAGAAGCCTTACTTTGGGGTATTTATGTCGTTTCCTTTTTTTGTTGTATCAATTTGGGTGATAGGCTTACTTGTCAAGGTGCACTACGACAAGTGCCATCATGACCCTCATTTTTGGATCGTGACATGAAATTAGGGCAATATAAGGACATGTATATTATGATTTAGGTTAGGACAGTAGGTAGAGATCCGCAATAATATAAGTTGTGATGAGTAGCATTAAGAATTAATTTTAAGTTCAATTTTTACTTGTCTTGGAGAATGGTGATAGATAAATTGACTCAGCGAATACAAGGTGAGGTGTCATCGCAGATGTTATTTGTAAATGACATAATTCTGATTGACGGATCTTCCTATAGAGTTAATCTCAAAATTAAGTTCTGACAACAAACCCTTAAATCTAGAGAGTTTACGTTTTACCTGATTTGGAAAAATAACTCGAAGGGAAAGTTTAGTGAATTGATACACGAGGATGATGTGAAGCTTATATACACATGTCATTCAAAAGGAATAAATTCTCAAGTATGTTAATTTATTTTCCAAAGTAATAGAAAAATCAGTGACAATACAGATATTGTACTAGCACAACGTGTATGAAATTGAGAATGACATGAAATTTTTTGATTGAAAGGTGCTGCCAAAACTTAAAGGCAGTTCTACAAACCGGTGATTAGACTAGTATATTTTACAAAGCAAATTATTGGTCAGCCAAGAACTCCCACATTCAAAAGTTCAAAAGTTGCAAAAATAAAGATAGATGTTGTGAGCATACTATAAGATATATGATTAGAAATAAGATAAGCGGAACAAGGTAGGACTGATCTTGATAAGCGAAACTGAGATGGTTCGAAAATAGAAAAAGGAGATATCTTAGTGCGGAGGTGTGAGGTTGATTATGAATGGTTACAAGAAAGGTAGAGGTAGGTCGAAGAAATACAGGGAAAAGGTGATTAGATAGGATAGGACACAACTTCAACTTACCTTTAATAAGAGGTTATGGAGGACACTGACTAGGACAAAAGTTAATTATCACGTTGAGAGTTGTGTCTTTTTTTAGTATTAGTAGTCGTAATATTACTCTGGAGTTGTATATTAATCCATTATCACTATTTAGTGTTTCTTAAACTTCAATTATCAGCTATATACTTTGTCATGCTTTCTTTAGTATTTTGTCTTGATTTTTAATCTCTCGTTATTTTCTTTGTTTGAACTATTATCTCCCATAATAGAGATAAGACAGGTATGTACACAATAGCCATTTAGCCTTCACAAAGATACTTGTGAAATTACACCAGATATGTTGTGGTTATTCTTATTACTGTTTGATACATTTTAGTTATTAATATTAGCGAATTTGGTTAAAGCTAGCTTAATTGGATTCCTTTCTTGTGAATGGTCATAAATTCAACAATTTATTATGTGTTAATTCATCTAAATATTGATTTGTTACAAGTTAATTAGTATGTTGTATTACATTTGAAGATAACGTAATTCTAAAAGTAATCCAAGTATCAAAATTTTACATATTAAGGAACTAAAAGTACATGTTTTAAAAGAGGAAAAGGTGTGAAAGAAAATAATGAAGAGAACAAAATCAGTTCTTTTCTAAACCTAATATATTAAGAACATTACGTCGATATACTAAAGGAATAATAAGCACTCATGATTAATATGATATGTATGAAAAATATAATCGATGAAAATGAATTATGTGATAATCGCATAATCAGTTTCGAGAGTAATAAGTAACAAGTAAGCAGTAAGTTAGATAAAATTGATGAATTAGATCTAGAGTAATTAAAGATTGTGTGTATTAATAAAATCACAAAAATCTAATTGAAATTAATACAGATCCAAAGGATTAAAAGTTAAATTACATTTATTTAATTTGTACATATCCGAATATTTGCATAAATATTTGTCTGTATTTTATATCCTAATGCCATGTGTACATTCCACAAAAAGAAAAAACAGAAAATTTAATTAATGAGATATGCTATATTTCAATTTGGGTTTTATTTCTCATTTTTGGTAGTTAGAGAGGTTACCAAATTAGATTCAACATCTATGAACAAGAGAGATCCCAAAGTTCAATGAAGTATTGGTCGGGATGAGTACTATGAGGTCTCAGGTTCAATTCCCAATAGAGACAAACACCAGGTGATTTCTTCCTGTATGTTCTAGACTTGGTGGACAGAATTACCTGGTACTTGTTGCTAGTGAGAGGTGAAAAGTATCCATGGAATTAGTCAAGCTGCAATCAAGCTAGTCTGAACATCATAGTTATCAAAAATCAAACAAAAATATCAAAAGAAAGTAAATACATAGATCAGAATAAAGTGAATACATTTCTTGACCAAACAAAGCCTTAATGTTTTTGTCCCTGACAAATGAAAACATAGACTAATATGTATTTGCATTATTCTCATCTACAATGCTATAAATTAAACAAACATGCATGTAAATCTCAAAGCAACAACTTCTTACATGTCTTCTGGTGGAGAAGGTAGATTAAAATAAATCTCAATGCACCTAGATCTCTGTGACGATGATTCAGAATCATCGGCAACACCACCACCACCTCCATCTCTATTCCCACCACCATCATTGCTTTGAAGGCTTGAAATCGAAAAGTTGGTCTTGGCCTTGACACCACGAAGTTTTATTGCTGCCACATCATACGCCAACGCAACCTCCCTTGTTGTGTCAAATGTACCTAAGTATTTAGTGTATCCTATCCATATCTCCACCTTGTATATTGCTCCTGGCGTCTTCCTCACTACTAGGTATTTCACCTCATCTGTCATTTTCAATAAAATTTAAGTTCTATATTTCTATGAAATTTGAAAAAGAATTTTGAACAAGTGAGGAGAGAAACTAGGGGAAGAGCTGCTTAAATAGGAAATAGTAGGGGAAACAGACAAAATTACAGTCAATGAATAAAGTGTTTTGACTTGACTGATTTAAGGTTTGGGACGTGGCATTATTATGATACTTTTTTCTTAAAAAGTCATGTTTTGTGATATGAGTATCTCAAATGTTTAAAATACTAATATTGGTCCTTATGATTTCTAGTTAAATACACTTTAACATGTAGTAATAATTAAAACATAGAAAAGTTGAAATAAAATTATTACCAAAAAAAGGATCGCTTTTTAAAATAATTTTAAAAAAGTAGATCATTCTTTTTAAAATGAATGGAGTAGAAAGTAAGTGGGAAGTGTTGAATTAAATCAAAAGTAATTAAAAGTTGAATGTGTATACGCTGGCTATGTAGTTCTGTAACGCAGGGATTGCTACTAAGGGTCAAACCCTCTGCTAGCAGGAATGCCCCTATTCCTGGGTTCGCTCGGTGCTGAATCCTACTCCCAATTGAATAGACACTGAACTGATTTCCTAGTTCATATTAGGCTTGACTGAACTGTTACTGAGTTCAGTTTCATTAACTGACGAAATCCTACTGAATTCTGTTAGATGATGAGTTTATTATGGTCTGAACGAATACTGAACTAGACCGGACTAATACTGAGTCTATTGAGTTTTCCTGAGTCCTGTAACTGACTGAGAGTACTACTGATCGTGACATGATTGAGATTATCCTATAACTAACACTGGCTCTAAATAAACAACTAAATTATCGGGTATTAATTACCCCCAAGACTTGATAGCACGAAAAGTAAATCAGAGCATAGTCTTGAAAAGAATAATCACGTGCACTTGTTCATAACTCATTCATAGAGACATTTTATCAAACACTTATATGATACAACTTGCACATAAGCTAACATGACATGATTTCTTTCTCTTATTAGTTCACATGGGCAATTCATCAAGTACTTAGTGAGCATGATATGTGTACATAACATTAAGCAAAAAGTACGCATCATAATTCAACTCTAACTTCACAATTTCAAGGGTTCAACATGGCTTCACATGATATTACATATATATCAATTAACCCCACATAAAACTTATCATAATACATTGATTAGAATCCCAATTAAGCATTATAAACATGAATATAATCAAACCCAACAGGAAATTCATGAAATTCATACACTTGAAGTTTAAAAATGGTTTCTTGAACTCCAAGGGTGGAAGGGACACTTGGATGAACACTTCACATAACTTAGTTGGTGAATTCTTAAAAATTAATGGTGGAATCTTGAGCTTTGAATTTTAAATTAAATCACCTAGGATTTTTGTTCTTGAGCAATTTGTGAGAAAATGAATATATTTTACTAAAAAAGGGCTAAATTTCATGTTAGGGGGGCTGAAGGGCATGGAAAAAAGACTAAAATAACCCTGAGGATGCAGCCTTTTTAATGACTGAAAACCGAATCATCGATGCGCAAACCGACGCACCGCGTCGTTGGCATCGATGCGATGGCCAACGCGCCTCGTCGAGTCTGCGTCAGTCCATTGAAAATTGCACTGAGCTGAAGGAAAAATTATATGTCGACGCGATGGACGACGCAACGCATCAAGATCGCGTCGATTCACTGTTTTGGTCACTCGAACATGGTCTAAATGAGGTTCGAAAAATTTAAAACTTGTCCGAAAATATCTATTGACCTTCCTGCTCATGAATTAACTCAAATATCAACATTTAAAGGACGTACAGGTCACGAAACAAGACTGTCAACTTTCGAAGGCTAAAATAATGCTAAGTCTGAATACTTAGCTATAATTTTCTAAGTCTGGGACCCCTTAACAAGCTTAAAGGACTGAATTAAACTAAAAATTTTGCGAGATCTTACAAAACTGAGTTAGGAGTATTGTCTTCTAGTTGGGAAACTCGAAGACTTGGGAACACTCGCCTTGGGAAGGTTGGTGTTTTGTAGAAGTAGGAATTATAAGTTTATAATTTCTACTTTACAAGAGTTATGTAATTTGTTGATTGTTGAGGCTCAAGTGATTTAGTGGTTAAAATCATCTATCAAAACAAATCCTTAGTGCAGCCACGTCACAACATAAATTACTTCAGATCTCTATCTATTGTCCTAACCTAAATCATAACATACAAGTCCTTATATTGCCCTATTTTCAATCAACAATGCAAAACATAATTCCAACAATTAGATCCTTTTATAATACTATATATTTTTTATTCTTAATTATTGCTATTTGTTAAAATGTGTTTCATTATAAATCATAAGAATAAATTAACATTTATAAATATTTGAGTTATAAATATCACAAAACTTGATTTGTTTAAGAAAAAAATATAATAACAATGTCACATCACATATGGTCCACAATTAGATCAGTCAAGTCAAACACTCTCTTGACTACTTTATATTTTCTAAAAGAATATTTTGAGAATAGTTATAAAGATAATAATAATAAACAACAAAATTTAATTTATGTCCTTAAATATTTTAATTCGTAATAAATACACCATATTCTAACCATTCACTTAATATGGACTATAAAAAACTATTTTTTTTTTCATAACATAATTCTACGGCAGAGGGATAAAAAATTAATTACTGCCTAATTTGGTGTTTTCCCTCAAAATTCCAAAAATGAGAAATAGTATACCATTAAGCCTAAATTGAAATATAGCACTTTTCATTTATTAACCTTTTCATTTTTTCTTTTGGTGAAATGCACACTTGGCAATATGAAATAAAATACAGATAAATATTTAAAAATGTACAAATTAAATACTAACTGAACTTTTAATCCTTTAGTCATGTATATATTTCAATTAGATTATTGTGAAATTTTATTATACACATTCAAATTTTGATATAATTCAACACTTTTTACTTACTTCCTGCTCCATTCATTTAAAAAAGAATGATATAATTTTCATTTTAATTTATATAAAAAAATGATCCATTTTTTTGCAATATTTAATTTCAACTTTTCTATTTATATTTTTAGCAATATTTTAATTTCAACTTTTAAACTTTTCTATTTTTTAATTAATACTACTTGTTGAAATGTGTTTAACTAGAAATCAAAAGGACCAATATTAATACTCCTAAACATTTGAGACACTCATATCACAAAACTTGATTTTTTAGAAAAAAAATATAATAATAATGCCACATCCCAAACTTAGAATCAGTCAAGTCAAAACACTCTATCCATTGACTGTAATTTTGTTTCCCCTACTATTTCCTATTTAAGCAGCTCTTCTCCTAGTTTCTCTCCTCACTTATCCAAATTTCTTTTTCAAATTTCATAGAAATATAAGAATTAATTTTTGTTGATGTCACACCCCTTTTCGTTCTTAAATAAAGATTAATTTTTAAGTTCGAAAGAGTTTTATTATTAAGGTGACAAAAAAAAAAAAATTGTTTCGAAGAAGGATTGTTTTTACATTTTTTGAAATCAGAGTCGCCACTTGGCATAATCTGGTGTGCCAAGTCACCATTAGAAAATCCTTTCCAAAACCATTTGACTCTTTAAACTGGTTTGCGAACGGAGATTTCGGCTAAGGAATTCTGTTGACCGAGGGGAAGGTGTTAGGCACCTCTCGATCCCGTGGTTCAACCACGGTCGCTTGGTAGAGTGTATCGACTATTTTTGGCACTAAGAAATGTATAAACCGCACAAAAAGCACGCAAAATAATCAAACAAAACAAAACAATCTGAAATGTAAAGTCCAGTCCAATTATTACAACCTGAAATAAAAAGGGACTGAAAGTAAACCTACGCTAATCCTAAACTAACGCCTCGGGCCTTCACCACGAACGTCCTCCGGGTACATGATACCTTGGGGCATTCCCCTGTGAATAAATATATACAGATACTTCGGGGCATTCCCTGGCCAAATTATACAATTGAATTAAATACGATAAACTAGAAAGAAATATTCACACGCACATTCCAACATCCAACCAAAACATCTATCTTAAATTCTTGCCTACCCGAACCTATATTGCCTACCCATTTCAATATGGCATAAAAATATCACGTTCACTTGTATCGAAGGGAACAAAAGACAACAAGCCAACATTAATCTACATTCATCTTTTATCAATTTCTCGATTCCACCCCCCCCCCCCCCCGCTAGCTTTGTTTTTACCAATTACACCAAAATTACTCCAATTCATTTCATATATCACCACAATCACACCGTCAAACACATAGTCATGACATCGACCAAATCCAACAATCATACTTGCCTCATGCATAATCACAACATCATTATACCAAATAAAATTGAAATAAAGAATAAGGGTTATAGAGATGGACCTTCCGAATATTCTCGCTTGATTAAGAAGAGACTAAAGCCGTTCCAGAACCACAAAGAATACCACAAAATCTTGACTATTATCCAACTCCTATCCGATAACCTTCGAATGCGCCAGTCCGAAACCCCGAAACCAAGCAATAATCAAGTTTCCGAAATCAGTACGAGGATCCACAAACCCACAACGAAGTTGCATAGGAGTAAACAGAACCTGTACTTAAACCGCTAAAAGAATGGATTGATTTTAAGACGAAGAAGGTCGGTGAGTCTGAAAATACGATGGGCCCGTCACCGAAATCAGGTTGAGCAGCTGATTTCAGCCAGCTTGACAGTTGATTTCAGCTAGCTTGACAGCTGATTTGGGTGTTTCTATGTTGTGAGGTGCGAGCTATGGGTTAGCTGTGTTCAAATCCAGTGAGGAGACGCTATTTTCCGAAGACGAAAGGTCGCCGGAACAGTAGCGAGAATGAGCTGTTGTCTCTCTCCTCTCTCTCTCATTTTCTCTGTTTGTTCTGGTGTATCCAAGACCCCTAGGTCCGTGTGTGCGCGTGGATGATTTATTCTGTGTGTAAATGGTAGAAAAAATTGAGGGTGGTTTCTGTGAAGGAATCGTGAGGATGAAAGAAGAAGAGAATGGACTGCTCTTTTTTTTTTGTTAATGGTAATTTTTCATGACCAAGAAGAAACCGATGGTCAGTGGAGAATAAGCCTTTTTCCTTTTTTCTGATTCATTCCCTATATGTGACGAAAATGGAGCTTTTCTGTGTCAAGAAGATGAATTCCCTTTTTTTTGTGTATCTCCTCCCCTTTTTTATCAATCAAAAATCTGCTGAATATGTCCCTTTGTGTGTGTATATATGAGGTGAAGGTGGGGTAATGGTGAGGTAGGTGGGGTAACGTGGGGTAGGGGGTAGGGTGTGATGTGGTTTTGATTGGATGGGTTGTTAGGATAGGGTAGGTAGGTGTTGTTTTTTAATTGGAGGGATAACGGTTAGGTGTCTATTTTTGTTTGGATAGGTTGCTAGGATAAGACAAAATTAGTTAGGGGATTGTTATTTTTATCATTTTGTGGAGGGATTATCACACGGGTAAGGGTACACGGTAGGATAATATAAAATGGGAAAAAGTGAATAAAATTGAACTTTAAGAGGACGAAATCACGTGTCTACATCATGCCCCCTTTGGATGTAAACACATGGTGTTTTCATACAAAGCAGTAGACAACGAGGCAAAATTTTGTCCTGACCTTTATTTAAAAGCACAGAGCAAGAGGAAGGAGGACAACCTGGTCTTGACTTAGGACATCCTACCCACCCTAGTTATGAGGGGATCAAGTGACGAGTATCTCAAAGGATTGGAAGGAGGTGGACTATACCGAGTTGGAGAGTCGAGTGAGGTTCCATCGAGGTTCCGGTTCGCGGTTCTGTCATTACATCAAAAATGAAAATTAGAAGTTAAAACATAATTAAAATTACAAAAAACCCTATTTATACAACTTTTATTGGTTCTTGACTCGACTTTCATCACCCTATTCTTCAGGTGGGCCCCTGACTTGCAATATCTTTCAACTTGTTGCTTGGCTTTCAATTGCTTCGCTTTGTTGCTTGACTTTCCGTTTCTTCACCCTATTCTTCAGGCGGGCTCCTGACTTGCTAGTCCATCACTTTGCTGCTTGACTTTCATTTCTTCATTCTGTTCTCCAGGCGGGCCTCTAACTTGCTATTTCATCACCTTGTTCTTCAGGCGGGCTCCTGAAACTCAAAATTAAAACTAGAACAAAAATTATCCTAAACAAGAATTATAATAAAGTAGTATTTCATTTTTGAAAGTGTTGTCCCATTTTCCAGGAGGGTCCTGAACAGAAATTAAAGTCCCATTTTTCAGGAGGGTCCTGAACATAAAGTGAATTCCCATTTTTCAGGAGGGTCCTGAACTGAAAGTAAAATCCCATTTTTCAGGAGGGTCCTGAACATAAAGTAAAATCTCATTTTTCAGGAGGGTCCTGAACAAAAAGTAAAATTCCATTTTTCAGGAGGGTTCTGAACATAAAGTACAATCCCATTTTTCAGGAGGGTCCTGAACAACAAGTAAAATCTCATTTTTCAGGAGGGTCCTGAACAGAAGGTAAAATCCCATTTTTCAGGAGGGACCTGAACAACAAGTAAAATCCCATTTTTCAGGAGGATCCTGAACAAAAGTAACATCCCATTTTTCAGGAGGGTCCTAAACATAAAGTAAAATCTCATTTTTTAGGAGGGTCCTGAACAAAAAGTAAAATCCCATTTTTCAGGAGGGTCCTAAACATAAAGTAAAATCTCATTTTTTAGGAGGGTCCTGAACAAAAAGTAAAATCCCATTTTTCAGGAGGGTCCTGAATAGAAAGTAAAATCCCATTTTTCAGGAGGGTCCTGATCATAAAGTAAAATCCCATTTTTCAGGAGGGTCCTGAACAGAAAGTAAAATCCCATTTTTCAGCAGGGTCCTAAACAGAAAGTAAAATCCCATTTTTCAGGAGAGTCCTGAACAGAAAACAAAATCCCATTTTTCAGGAGGGTCCTGAAGAGAAAGTAAACTTCCATTATTCAGGAGAGTCCTAAACATAAAGTAAAATCCCATTTTTAGGAGGGTCCTGAACAGAAATTAAAATCCCATTTTTCAGGAGGGTCCTGAACAGAAAGTAAAATCCCATTTTTCAGGAGGGTCCTGAACATAAAGTAAAGTCTCATTTTTTAGGAGGGTCCTGAACAAATGTAAAATCCCATTTTTCAGGAGCGTCCTGAACATAAGGTAAAATCCCATTTTTCAGGAGGGTCCTGAACAGAAAATAAAATCCTATTTTTCAGGAGGATCCTAAACAGAAAGTAAAATCCCATTTTTCAGGAGGGTCCTGAATAGAAAGTAAAATCCCATTTTTCAGGATGGTCCTGAACAGAAAGTAAAATATCATTTTTCAGTAGGGTCCTGAACAATAAGTAAAATCCCATTTTTCAGGAGGGTCCTGAACAAAAAGTAAAATCCCATTTTTCAGGAGGGTCCTGAACATAAAGTAAAATCCTATTTTTCAGCAGGGTCCTGAACAGCAAGTAAAATCCCATTTTTCAGGAGGGTCCTGAACAGAAGGTAAAATCTCATTTTTCAGGAGGGTCCTGAACAGCAAGTAAAATCCAATTTTTCAGGAGGATCCTGAACAAAAGTAAAATCCCATTTTTTAGGAGGGTCCTGAACAAAAAGTAAAATCCTATTTTTCAGGAGGGTCCTAAACAGAAAGTAAAATCCCATTTTTCAGGAGGGTCCTGAACATAAAGTAATATCCCATTTTTCAGGAGGGTCATGAACAAAAGTAAAATCCCATTTTTCAGGAGGGTCCTGAACAGAAAGTAAAATCCCATTTTTCAGGAGGGTCCTGAACATAAAGTAAAATCCTATTTTTCAGGATGGTCCTGAACATAAAGTAAAATTCCATTTTTCAGGAGAGTCCTGAACAGAAAGTAAAATCCCATTTTTCAGGAGGGTCCTGAACAGAAAGTAAAATCCCATTTTCAGGAGGGACCTGAACATAAAGTAAAATCCCATGGATGTGCATTTCCAACAAAGAAAATTAAGTGATGCGAATTTGCCCCTATATCAACAAAGAAAATTTGTCAGTTAAAAACTTGGTGGTGGCCTGCAGATCTTGGCTTCTCAGGTATCTGGCCAGCACTCGCTCCTTTCATATTTCTTCCAAATCGCTGACACCTGCCCTATCTTGCCGCATCATTGCCCCGGATCCAGGTTGAGGGAAATGAGTTCTGACTCAAACAATGGGTTTTTATTTTACCATGCCCCTGAGGTGCACTCGTTTCCCAAATCTGAATGCTTCCACGAATCCAATAGCCTATTGGTTGATAGACTTCCTTTGCTTCGTGTTGAATTACGATCATATCTCTTTCCTGTGCTGTTCCTTGGCTTTTTCTCATATAATTGGAAAGACTGGTAGTAAATTTTGAAATCCTTTCTCGCTTGTGTTGACACAAACTTGACTTAAAATGTAAAGAAATGATGGTGACTTTTATTTTGATAAATGACATAAGAAAAGACAAAAACCTTGAATATATACATGAAAGGAAAGGGCAATGTCTCATATTCAAAAAGAAAACTTATCCGAATACGACAACCAACTCCAATGAGTATGACATGCATTTTGGATTGAGCTGCCTGATCTTCCTATCCAAACTCCCCATTTGTTGTTGAGTTCGTGCCTTTGCCGCTGAGCCGTTTCTTCAAATCCATTGGACTCATACATCACATTCGATTGACGACATCTTAAAAGACTTTCGCCAACAAATCTCTTTCTTTTCACTTTTCACTTTTCTCTTGAACTCTCCATCACCTTACGGTGCCCGTGAGGGTTTTCACCAATAAGACTCTCTCATTTTTGTATTTCTCTCCACTCACCATCGCCTTATGGTGCCTACAAGGGTTTTCACCAATAAGACTCTCTCATTTTCATTTCTCTCAACTCACCATCGCCTTGTGATGCCCACGGGGCTTTTCACCAATAAGACTCTCTCATTTTTGAATTTCTCTCCACTCACCATCGCCTTATGATGCCCACGGGGGTTTTCACCAATAAGACTCTCTCATTTTTGTATTTCTTTCCTGATTTCTTATGCTGAGGGAGACAAGTGGTACCTCACAATGTATCATCATATCCATTGCATGCTTAGCCTTAACATTATCAAAAATTGATCTGAAGGACTTTCTTTGGTTGTAACTTGGCTTTTGGTTAAGGTTAGGAAATGATGGTAAGGGGTTCAAACGATACTTTAAGTGGGAGTGGGACTTACAACTTTTGGAATTGACTCAAACAACACATTAACTCATGCCCCAGTTTTGTTGACTGGGTGAATCTTAAATCTTTATTTGGTTGGACCGAGCCCGAAATAGGGTAGCCTATATATCTCACTCCCGAGAGAGGAGAATCAGGTCGGACGTAGTTCCATCAGCTTGTTCTTTGTTTTGATTTGATTTTGATTTTTTTTTGAACTCTTTCTTTTATTCTTATTTCCTCGACATTTATCTTTGACTCCATTTTGATTCCAAAAGAGAGATATGAAAGAAAATTAAAACGAAGATCAAACGGGTAAACAAAGGATGACACAATGTTTGGATAGAAGAATAAAATGCCTTCATCATATCAATCTTCAAAAATGCAAGTACTAAACATGCAATAAAATCAACAAAGGATCAAATATCATACGTAATATCTTTTGACCACATCAGCATTGATAGTTATTTCTGCCATTTTGCCTTCAGTATCTGTCAAATATAAGGATCCATTGGGCAACACTTTCTTCACAATGAAGGGACCTTGCCAGTTAGGGGAGAACTTGCCTTTTGCTTCAACCTGGTGAGGAAGGATACGTCTCAATACCAACTGACCAACTTCAAAATTCCTGGGACGGACCTTTTTGGTATACGCTCCAGCCATTCTCCTCTGATACAACTATCCATGACACACAGATGTTAACCTTTTTTCCTCAATCAAACTCAAATATTCCAGTCGGGTTTTTACCCATTCATCATCATCAATCTCTACTTCTACAATGTCTCGAAGAGTGGGAATTTCAACTTCTGCAGGGATGACTGCTTCTGTCCCATACACTAATAAATATGGAGTTGCCCCTGTTGAAGTGCGAATAGTGGTGCGATAACCTAGCAATGCAAACGACAACTTTTCATGCCATTGTCTAGACCCTTGTACCATTTTTCGCAGTATCTTTTTTATATTCTTATTGGCGGCTTCTACAACACCATTGGCCTTTGGGCGATATGGAGTAGAATTTTGATGCGTGATCTTAAACTGTTGACATAATTCTTGCATCAAATGACTATTGAGATTGGCAGTATTGTCTGTAATGATCATCTTAGGAATTCCAAATCTACAAATGATATTAGCATGAACAAAATTTACCACAACCTTCTTTGTCACTGACTTAAAAGTTACTGCTTCTACCCACTTTGTGAAGTAGTCAATGGCTACCAAAATGAACCTATGTCCATTTGATGCCTTTGGCTCAATCGGTCCAATCACATCCATTCCCCAAGCCACGAACGGCCATGGAGCGGCCATTGCATGCAAATCAACAGGAGGATAACGTATCAGATCACCGTGTACCTGACATTGATGACACTTTCGAACAATTTGAATAGAATCCCTTTTCATAGTAATCCAGTAATAACCTGCTCGAAAAATCTTCTTTGACAAGACATGACCGTTCATGTGTGACCCGCATACTCCAGAGTGTATTTCAACCATGATTGCCGAGGATTTTTTTGCATCTACACACCTTAAAATTCCCAGATCTGGGGTTCTCTTATATAAGATTCCCCCACTTAAGAAAAATCCACTAGCCAAATGCCTAATAACCCTCTTTTGATCGTTGGTGGCATATGCTGGGTATTCTCCCGACTGTATGTATCACTTGATATCCAAGAACCAGGGTTATCCATCGATCTCTTCTTCAACCGCATTACAGTAAGCATGCTGAACACGACTCTGTATATGCACTGGATCGATGTAAGTTTTATCAGGATGTTGGAGCATTGTAGACAGAGTGGCTAAAGAATCAGCGATTTCATTATGAATTCTTGGAATATGCCTAAATTTTAGTAACACAAACCGTTGACATAGCTCCTGTAAGCATTGCCGATACGGGATGAGCTTCAAATGCCGCGTCTCCCAATCGCCTTGAATTTGATGGACGAGCAAATTTGAATCTCCCAACACCAATAATTCTTGGACTCCCATATCAAAAGCTAACCTCAAACCAAGAATGCAGGCTTTATACTCTGCCATATTATTAGTACAGTAGAATCAAAGTTGTGCTGTTACCAGGAAATGTTGTCCCGATTCAGAGATAAGAATTGCACCTATTCCGACTCTTTTCATATTGACAGCTCCATCGAAGAACAACCTCCAACCTGGATCAGCATCTATAACGACTTCATCGACACACGACACTTCTTTGTCAGTAAAATATGTCTTTAATGGCTCGTACTCTTCATCGATGGGATTCTCAGCAAGATGATCTGCCAAGGCTTGGGCTTTCATGGCGGTCCGAGTCACATATACAATGTCGAACTCGATAAGCAATTTTCCACTTTGCCAATCGACATGTCAGCATAGGCTTCTGAAAGATATACTTCAAAGGATCCATGCGGGAGATGAGATAAGTAGTATAGGATGAGAGATAATGCTTCAACTTCTGTGCTACCCAAGTTAGGGCACAACACATCCTTTCAAGAAGAGTATACCTGGCCTCATATGCGGTGCACTTCTTACTAAGATAATAAATAGCCTGCTCCTTTTTTCCTGTGACATCATGTTGACCCAGGACACAACCGAAAGAATTGTCCATGACTGATAAATATAAGATCAAAGGCCTACCAGGCTCCGGGGGTACTAGCACGGGTGGATTTGACAAATATCTTTTGATTCGATCGAACGCTTCCTAACATTCCTCATTCCATTTTACCACAACACTCCTTTTTAGCAACTTGAATATGGGCTCACAAGTGGTTGTGAGTTGAGCAATAAACCTGCTAATGTAGTTCAGTATACCAAGAAAACTCATCACCTCCGTTCTATTCGTGGGCGGGGCCAAATCCTGAATGGCTTTGATTTTTGAGGGATCCATTTCAATTCCCCGACGGCTGACTACAAACCCCAATAGCTTTCCAGATGGAACTCCAAATACACATTTTGCCGGGTTGAGTTTGATATTATACCTGCGAAGCCTTTCAAAGAACTTTCTTAAATCTTTAACATGGTCGGCCTGACTTTTTGACTTAATAATCACATCATCCACGTAGACCTCAATCTCCTCATGCATCATATCATGAAACATAGTGGTCATGACTCTCATGTACGTTGCTCCAGCATTCTTCAAACCGAACGGAATTACTCGATAACAATAAGTTCCCCATGGTGTGATAAAAGATGTCTTCTCCACATCTTCATCATCCATAATGATCTGGTGATATCCGGCATAGCAATCCACAAAAGAGGAAACCTCGTGTTTAGCACAGTTGTCTAACAAAATGTGGATGTTGGGCAGTGGAAAATCATCTTTCGTACTTGCTCTGTTCAAATCACGGTAATCAACACACACTCAAAATTTGCCATCTTTCTTTGGTACGGGTACAACATTGGATAACCACATGGGATAGAGAGCTACTCTAATTACTTTGGCTTCAAGTTGTTTTATGATTTCCTCTTTAATTTTAATACTTACATCCTTTTTAAACTTCCTTAACTTCTGTTTGACAAGAGGGAATGCGAGATCAGTTGGGAATTTGTGAGCCACTAATTCAGTGCTTAAACCAGGCTTATCATTATAAGACTATCCAAAAACATCCTTATAATCAATTAATGCTTGAATTATTCCATCTTTTAGCTGTGGCAAAACATGTACACTGATTTTAGTTTCCCTAACATCTTCTTGATCCCCTAGATTTATTGGCTCAGTCTCATTCAAATTAGGATTCGGTTTGTCTTCAAACTATTCCAACTCTTTGCTTATTTCTTCTAGTGCTTCCTCTTCATCATATTCCCCATCCTGCTTCATTACATATTGATTAGTTTGGATTTTAAGGTCAGGCTAAAAATTGTGCATGCATTTCATGTCATTAGAATCAGCATAAAGAGAACTGTGTAAAAAAAGAAAAACAAAATATATTAGACACAAAACAAAAGGGACTTTGCATTTCATTAAATAAAAAAAATAGAAGGGTTTAAACATAGATGCCAACATAACATAAACAAACTAAAATCCAAATTACAACCCTAAAATAGCTCGGATAAACAGAAAGAAAAACAAAATAAACTACCAAAATTCCCTCCTGACCGGGAGAGGAGTGACTTCCCAATTATTGAGCCGGACAACTGGACCTATGAATTGCACGTTTGCCATACTGGTTCCTTCTCCTGCTTCGACCATATCAACTTCAATAAAAAGGTTCTGGAAGTCATCAACCAATTCAACTTCAAATTCCACATGCTTCGTGACACCGCTCTTAACAAATGATTCACTGAGTAATGGCATTGGGCGAGTGAGTGACCTTGTTTCCTTTTTCCTTCCCTTGAATTTCTTCAGATCTTCAGCTGTAGGCTTAAATCACAGACCAAACGTGCCCACGTTCTCACTCGGACATATGGGATAAACTATAAAGTACAGAGACGCTCCCAAACACTTTCCTATCTCAAATCCGTATTTCTAAAGTTCACTCACCATCATGATAGAAGCGGAAGACAATTGCGGTCCCGATATAGCCTGCCATCCAAGGATACGATTCACTGGCACTATATCAAAAATTTGATAGACGAATGTCTCCTCTACGTTATTTGCTTCAATAAGAGACAAGGGAGAATCTTCGTAGGCTGAAAAATCTCCTTCACCATGAATAACTACTTATTGCCTGTCATGCTCAAACTTAATCATTTGGTGCAGTGTAGATGCAACCGCCTTGGCCTTGTGGATCTACGGCCTTCCCAGCAATAGATTGTAAGAGGAGTCTACATTCAATACTTGAAACTCTATGGCGAACTCAACAGGCCCTATGGTCAACATCAGTATTATTTCTCTAATGGAATTCGATTTTACACCATCGAAAGCCCTAACACATACATTGTTGGGCCTGATCCTGTCAGCACCAATATTCAACTTTTGCAAAGTAGAAATAGGGCAAATATTTGCACCTGAACCTCCATCAATTATAACATGAGTGACGTAGAAATCTTCACACTTTACTGTAATGTAAAGGCCCCGGTTATGCCCTGTACCTTCAACAGGAAATTCATCGCCAGAAAAGCTGATCCGATTGACCTCAAAGATTTTTCCAACCATTTTCTCAAGTTGGTTGATTGTGTAATCTCTCTTGGAATATATGCTTCATTTAATACCTTCAGTAAAACATCATGGGGCTCCTTGGAGTGCAACAACAAAAATAAAAGGGAAATTTGAGCAGGGGTTTTCTTCAACTGGTCTAATATTGAATACTCTGACAATTTCATCTTTTTTCAAAAATTCTTTGACTTCTTCTTCGGTGATAGGCTTTTTGATAGATGATGGTCCACTCACCGTTGGCTTGGACTTTCTTAAGTTTTCAGGCACGAAGCATCTTCCTGACCTAGTCAAACCCCTACCTCATCTATATTTTCCACAACTTCTTTCCCGTGATAGGTCATCATAGTCCTCCCATAATTCCAGGGAACCCTTTTCGTATCAACTATCGGAGGTTGGGTCACCGATTTGAGGATAATAAGCACTGCTAGTGCTCCTTTCACCGTCAAGATGGGCTGACTCAGAGCTCCCACCACTGTCAACTTAGGTTTATCCTGACTTAAATCAACATACCTTCTGGCGCCCTGTACTTTGATCAGGGGTTTCTTTGTGCTTTCTTGGGCTTTATCTTCTCTCATTCCTTCCTAGCTCAATGACATTGCTTTCAAAGACTCTGCTACATTCTTTGATTTCTCCTCTATCATATATCAATTCTAACATATTGGCTTCAACATGGTTTGGCAGCTAATTCTGGTTAATGTTTGGACCATTTGGGGCCTGGACCAGCATCTGATTTGTGTCAATTAAATCATGGACAACTCTCTTTAAATGTCAGCATTTCTCGATATCATAGCCTGGCATATCAGAACAGTACGCACACCTTAAAGAATAATCGAGATTCCTCGGCGGTGGATTTAAGAACCTTCCTTGAATTGGGCTCAAAATCTTCAACTTTCTCAACCTATCAAACAAGCTAGCATATGACTCCCCAAGAGGTGTGAATTGATTTTTGACCGCCTTCTCTTTCTTATACTCGGGCCTAGGCTGAAAGCTGGGTCTGGATGTGTTTTGGTAATTTGGTGGAGCGAATGGGCGATTTTGTAGAGCTTGCGCGCACCACTGCGGGTAAGAAGGGGTTTGGGCATATGGCTGCACGCTATATACTGGGTATGGGGGTGGCAGAATGGAATATAAAGGGTTTTGTAGAGGGTAGTAATGGTGGGGAGGAATATATGGAGCTTGGGCCTTGGGTTTGGGATTGGGAATAGGGGCGAGGTGATCTTTTGGGATAGGAATAGGTTCCAGCTACGATAGTCGCCACATCCTCTTTCTTCTTTTTACCTCCAAATGCGCCAAATCCACCTTGAATTGCTTGTGTGGTGGCTTTTAACGCGGCAAAACTCACTATTCGGCCGGTCTTAATTCCGTCCTCTATCATCTCCCCCATTTTGAGGACTTTCATAAAAGACTTTCCCATTGCTGGAAGTAAATGTTGAAAATAGGTCTTATCCTGCGCCTGAATGAAAACTTCTACCAACTTACTTTCTTTCATTGGAGTCTTTACCTGGCGGCCTGTTCACGCCACCTTATCGCGTATTCCCTAAAACCTTCAGTGCTCTTTTTCTTCATATTGACCAAGGTTTTTTTGTCCGAAATTAGGTCGATGTTATACAGAAAATGTTGAACAAATTCAAAAGCCAAATCATCCCAGCTGTTCCATTTATCGATATCTCAATCGATAAACCATTCTGAGGCCAGATCAGAAAGACTCTCTCCAAAGAAGGCCATGAGAAGTTCTTTCTTTCCTCCTGCAGCCCTCAACTGGTTGCAATAATGTCTCAAGTGTGCAACGAGATCACCGTGTCCTGCATACTTCTCGAATTTAGGCATCTTAAAATCGAGGAGAAGGTTGATGTATGGGAACATGCAAAGATCTTTATAGGAAACACTCCTATAATCTCCGATTCCTTGCAAATTCCTCATAGCCTGTTCTAAACTTTTCAATTTTCGGGCTATGATATCTTGTTCCTCTGCTGCGACAGGTTTCTCCGTATCAAATGGAAATGCAGGCGGATGAGTGTACCTATACGGTTCATTCATTTGCAAAGTAGGCTCTGGGGCATAATACTGAATATCTGAAACCTTCAGTACTGGTTCACTGGCAGACCTAGAAAGCCTCATTGTGGGACGCACAACATATATGGGAGTTTCATGTGGTGGCGGAGCCACAAATACCAGTATGATCGGTCGCGCTGACTGAGCAGCTGGTCTTGATTGGGGAGCTGCCAAGGGCATACCAGAACTGCCAGGATAATAATGTCGTGGATTGAATCCTGGCGCGTGCTCAGGTGACTTAGTAGGAGCAGAGAATTATGCCTGAGAGAGCAGTGAGCAGTTAGAGATATTCCCAAGACCTTCAGAGAGCGGAGGAAGAGGCATTCCGCTGGCCCATGCCCGGTGTAAATCTATCAACTGTTGCCTGAGCCTTACTACCTCATCATTGTGTTCAGAACTTTCTTCCCTATGATCCTGATCCGGGTCAATGAGTGAATTTTCAATCTCCCTGCTAGCCATGGCGAGCTTTGCTTTTGATCTAGTAAAGTATGGGTGACTAGCCAGAGTGCTGCAAACCTACCACTGTTATCTGAAAGAACATGCTCATCAAAGACGACATTCGTTAGGATTAGGGCACAGAACAAGCATGGGAATCACATTGGTAAAATTTTCTTAAATTCATGTTCATTTCTACCAGCTTTTGAGGGTAGAAAGAAAGAAAACAACAAAAACGTACAAAAAGTTTGGTACCACTTTAAAACTAAACAACAAATATGAAACAACATTCTAGACTCGTAAGACGACATAGGTGAAATTACTAATAAAGACACTAATACCAAAAACAACTTGATTTCGACTTAAAGCAGACACCACCTTACCATGACAGACTCATAAAAGACCCAAACTGAATAAAGATAAGAAATGCTCTTTCAGACTGGTGCTCTGCGTGATGGCCCTGGCTAAGATGGACCTGCCTATGAATTTCTCTTTCTCCCATTTAAACTTTGTAGCATATCCTATAAAGACACCATAATATTGGGGAAAAAACTTCAGGCCCGTATTCCTGCCTCATGAGGAGTGCACTTGGAAAGATTATTCTGACACCTTTCTACCGTCTTGAACAAGTCTGCTAACTGAACTCTCAGTGTTTCCACTTTGGATCCTACACTTTCATCCTGATGGTCGTCTACTATGCATTCTTCCTGTATTCTCCCTCTAAGCTGCGTTGGTAAGGGTTGACTGATACCCCGAGGGATAGATTGAAGCCAAACCCCATATCCTTGAGTGTAGCCCGGATTATCCAAACTTTCTTTGAGTGTGTCCGCACCTAGCTTTGTTACATGCTTTCAAAACTGCTCATACTTGCTCTCACCTAAGGCTTGGTCCTTGAAGTACTCAACATCCTTCAGAAGATCCACTGCTGGTGGCACATCCTGCAGCCTACACAACTGGCGCATTACCCTAGAAGGACTGTATGGTCTGGTGCAATTGAGCCCTAACATAACTAAAGGGAGCTGCGTCTGACAACCCAACAATACTATCTTTGGTTGAAGCCACAGATAAGTCCATAAAATGTTATCCCTGGTTCTTGACTCAAGAAATTCAATCCAATCGTCGACTCCCATGGGTAACGAGAATTTATCCAAACGCAACCTGGAGTCCATGGCTTTCACTAAATTTGGAATACAACGATCGAACACGTCTGGTCTAACTAAAGAAGGCACATGCAAGTGCTCCATCATCCATAACTGCAATATCAGGTTGCTGCCCTCAAAAAATCTCCTTCCCCTTTCACTTCGGTTAAAGCCTTATATATTTCTGTTAAGATCATGGGTATGAGAGTAAAACTGCCCTTTTGATTAATGCCCCTGTCGTTTTGATCCTCATGAAATAGGGCCATCACCACAGATTGCAACTGGGTATTAATACGTCTTTCTTCTAGTGGAAACACTAAAGTACCTAACAAAGCGAGGGTGAAGACTTCAAGACGCTTTCTCTCCCACTTCTCCTTAGTCACATGAAATTCATCCCAAAAGCAATCAAAACCTTTCGAGGGCCTGACTCTAGCGAACAAAAAATCTAGGGAAACCCACAAATCACTTAAACAACCCAAACGGATACCCTTACTTTTTAAACCACAAGACTGCAAAAATCTCATGCCAGTATGATTTCGTGCTCGGATCATATCCTTCTCGATATAGGGAAAATGCAACAAACCGGATATTTCTGCCAAAGTAGGAGTCATTTAACATTCCCCAAACCTGAATACCAAACCACTCGGATCCCAAAAGGTCAACAAAGCCTCTATTAAATCTGGACGAGGGGTAACATGCAGAAGTTCCGTAAGATCACCTAATATTTTAACCAGTTTCTGCTGATCAACATAGTTAAACATTTCCCAACATTTGATTAACTTTTTAGGCACCTTGACAACCATCAGAACTCTAGACTTGGTGGACAAATCCATCCTGTAATAACATACAAGACGTTCTCTCAAAAATTTGACAGGAGTAGAAGATTCCCAGCCCTTGGGATTTTTGACGCAAACATATGTCGATGGGACAGATCATATCCATGACTCCAATTTGCTGAAAGAAGTACTGAGTGAAATCAATCTACTTGGCAAACAACTCTAGATTACGAGGCGAGAGACCTAGGTTAATACTAAGACAAAGCCCAACACAAAGAATTACCGGACCCACCAAGGCTTGCCTACGTATCCCAACCAAAGGGAAGGGAATCAGGTATGCGTAGTTCATCCAGATTGGACAATTAACGATTAACTAATAAATTGACCCTAACTTAAGAGACACTACCAAAAACAAACGAAAAAAAACTTTTGGATTTTTCGCTAGACACTTTACCTAAGACTGACACCACCAATTATGAAGAAAAAAATCTTTTTGGTATTTTTGTTTTTGACAAGTAAGTAGAAAAGGCAAACAAACTTTTTTTTTCATTTCATTTTTTAAAATTTTATTATTATTATTATTATTATTATTATTTTTTTATTATTATTATTATTATTATTATTATTTTTGAATTTATGGTACTTTGAGAAGACAAATGCAAAATGTAAAAAAAATCTTTTTGAGTTTTTGGATCATGAAGAACAAAAGCCATAAAGAATTCTAAAATAAACTACGACATTCCTTCTGATTCATTCTTTTCGACTCACTTTTTCTATTTTTGTCATCTTTTTTTTTTGCCTACGCACCTTACTCCTAACATTTTTTTTTTCAAATCAGTCCGTCAAATGACCACGTTACCCTTAAAGATGCAACAGTTAGCACGTAGGGATGCTTTAGAGGTGAGTCTCCTACAAAGGGCCATGTGGGTCCCGCTAGGTCTCAGTATGATGCACATAAGCATGACCTAAAGGCTGACCTACGTTGTGGTTCACTAACAAGGCTGTTCGGGGGAGCGTATGGTCGATAGTGGCTGCTTTGCTTTCCACCTACTCCATAACACTGACGGATCACTCCCTAAAATAAGGGTGACTCAACTAAAGGTCGTGTACAACACGTGTACTACTGACTTGTTGTAGAAAGAAGGCCTGGGGGTAGACACATTATGACAGATATAAAAGCGGTAACACATAGGATAAATACTATAAACAAAGAGCACAAAAAACGCACAAAAGTAAAAACAATAACACAAACAAAATCACAAACAAGCTTATACACTCGTAATGCCAAACAGAGCCGATACGACTCCAAAAATAACTCGAATTCTGAAAACTTGTCATTGTCCCCAGCAAAGTCGCCAGAGCTGTCACACTTCTTTTCGTTCTTAAATAAAGATTAATTGTTAAGTTCGAAAGGGTTTTATTATTAATGTGACAAAAATAAAAAAATAATTGTTTCGAAGAAGGATTGTTTTTACATTTTTTGAAATCAGATTCGCCACTTGGCATAATCTGGTGTGCCAAGTCACCATTAGAAAATCCTTTTCAAAACCATTTGACTCTTTAAACTGGTTTACGAATAGAGATTCCATCTAAGGAATTCTGTTGACCGAGGGGAAGGTGTTAGGCACCTCTCGATCCCGTGGTTCAACCACGGTCGCTTGGTAGTGTGTATCGACCATTTTTAGCACTAAGAAATGTATAAACTGCACAAAAAGCACGCAAAATAATCAAACAAAATAAAACAATCCGAAATGTAAAGTCCATTCCAATTATTACAACCCGAAATAAAAAGGCACTGAAAATAAACCTATGCTAATCCTAAACTAATGCTCTACCCGACGCCTCGGGCCTTCACCATGAACGTCCTCCGGGTACGTGATACCTTGGGCATTCCCCAGTGAATAAATATATACAGATACTTCGAGGCATTCCCCGGCCAAATTGTACAACTGAATTAAATACGATAAGCTAGAAAGAAACATTCACACGCACATTCCAACATTCAACCAAAACATCAATCTTAAATTCTTGCCTACCCGAACCTATATTGCCTATCCATTTCAATATGACATAAATATATCATGTTCACTTGTATCGTACGGAACAAAAGACAATAAGCCAACATTAATCTACATTCACCTTTTATCAATTTCTCGATTCCACCCCCCCGCTAGCTTCGTTTTTACCAATTACACCAAAATTACTCCAATTCGTTTCATATATCACCACCATCACACCGTCAAACACATAGTCATGACATCGACCAAATCCAACAACCATACTTGCCTCGCGCATAATCACAACATCATTATACCAAATAAAAATGAAATAAAGAATAAGGGTTATAGAGATGGACCTTCCAAATATTCTCGCTTGATTAAGAAAAGAATAAAGCCATTTCGGAACCACAAAGAATACCACAAAATTCCGACTATTATCCAACTCCAATCCGATAACCTTCGAATGCGCCAGTTCGAAACCCCAAAACCAAGCAATAATCAAGTTTCCGAAATCAGTACGAGGATCCACAAACCCACAATGAAGTTGCAAGGGAGTAAACAGAACCTGTACTTAAACCGCTAAAAGAATGGATCGATTTTAAGACGAAGAAGGTCGGTGAGTCCAAAAATCTGATGGGCCCGTCACCGGAATCAGGTTGAGCAGCTGATTTTAGCTAGCTTGACAGCTGATTTGGGTGTTTCTACGTCGTGAGGTACGAGCTATGGGTCATCTGTGTTTGAATTCGGTGAGGAGACGCCATTTTTTGGCGATGAAAGGTCGCCGGAACAGTAGCGAGAATGAGCTGTTGTCTCTCTCCTCTCTCTTTCTCATTTTCTATGTTCGTTCTGGTGTATCCAAGCCTCCCAGATCCGTGTATGTGCGTGGATGATTTATTCTGTGTGTAAATGGTAGAAAAAATGGAGGGTGGTTTCTGTGAAAGAATCGTGAGGAAGAAACAAGAAGAGAATGGACTGCTCTTTTTTTTTGTTAATGGTGATTTTTCATGACCAAGAAGAAACCGATGGTCAGTGGAGAAGAAGCCTTTTTCCTTTTTTCTGATTCATTCCCTATGTGTGACGAAAATGGAGCTTTTCTGTGTCAAGAAGATGAATTCCCTTTTTTCTTTTCGTGTATCTCCTCCCCTTTTTTATCAATCAAAAATCTGTTGAATATGTCCCTTTGTGTGTGTACATATGAGGTGAGGGTGGGGTAGTGGTGAGGTAGGTGGGGTCACGTGGGGTAGGGGGTAGGGTGTGATGTGGTTTTGATTGGATGGGTTGTTAGGATAGGGTAGGTAGGTGCTGTTTTTTAATTGGAGGGATAAGGGTTAGGTGTCTATTTTTGTTTGGGTAGGCTGCTAGGATAAGACAAAATTATTTAGGGGATTGTTATTTTTATCATTTTGTGGAGGGATTATCACACGGGTGAGGGTACACGGTAGCATAACATAAAATGGGAAAAAGTGAATAAAATTGAACTTTAAGAGGACGAAATCACGTGTCTACAATTGAAAATGACAGATAAGGTGAAGTACCTAGGAGTGAGAAAGACTCCTGGGGGAGATACAGGGTGAAGATATTGATAGGATACAATAAATACTTAGGTATATTTGATACAACAAAGGAGGCTGCATTGGCGTATGATGCGAAATCAATAAACCTACGCGGTGTTAAGGCCAACACCAAATTTCCGAATCCAAGCTTTCAAAGTAATGCTGGTGGTGGGAATGGAGATGGAGGTGGTGTTGTCGTTGTCGGTGAGTCTGAATCATCGTCACCGAGATCTAGGCTCAATTAGATTAATTTGAATCTAGCTCCGCCATCAGAAGACATATGAAAAGTTGTTGGAGTTGATGATCAGAGATTTGAATGCATGTTTGTTGAATTAATAGTATTATTGAAAATGAGAATAACGCTAATACATATTAGTCTGTGTTTTTATTTATTGGGGACAAAAACGTTAAGGACTTATTTGTTCATGAAATTGTTGGGTTCGAAATCGAGAGGGCGTCATGCGGAAGCTATTAGTCGCAAACCATTGTGGTGACAATTCAGAAGACATATAAATAATATTAAAAAGCTTAATATTATTATATTATTTGGCCAATTGCCCTACATATAAAATCTAATATTAAAAACATAAAAAGTAATGAGAGAGAAAATCTACCCCTAAACAAAGACTATTTAAAGACTATTATGTTATGGTATGAGAAGGAGTCATCTATTTATAGAGTTCCAAAAACCTTTCCTCCAAGAAAGAGGTTTGCCAAATTTGGAAAAGATTTATATTTTTCTTCTAAGAAAAGTAAAACTTAAATTTGGTAAGAAAATCAGTGTAAAAATCCTAACAAAAATGTATGCACTTTATTTTGAAATCTGAATCTACTTAATTTTTATATTTTTGTTTGACCATAAAAATAACAAATATAATTTAAAGTTGGATTTGGGAATTTGGATAACACCTATACTTTATTTGGTTTAAATTTCTTTATTTTTTATAACTATGATGTCCGGATCAGTTTGAGTGCACCTTGACTAATACCACAAGATACTTGTCACCTCTTACTAGCAACAAATACCAGGTAACTATGTCTACCAAGACTAGAACAAATAGAAAGAAATCATTTGGTGCTCTCACACAAGAAACATGTATCAGGTAAGTCTGTCCACCAAAACTAGAATAGATAGGAAGAAATCACCTAGTATTTGTCTCTATTGAAAGTTGAACCTGAGACCTCATAGAGCTCATCCCAGCCAACTTCATTGAACTTTGGGATCTCTTTTTCATAGATCTTGAATCTAATTTGGAGTTACCCCTCAAAATAGCAAAAAATGAGAAATAATAGAACCCAAATTGAAATATAGCATTTTCCATTTATTAACTTTTCCTTTTTCTCTTTTTTGTGTACATGTGGCATTAGGAAATAAAATATGGAAAATATTCATGGAGATGTTCAGATACATTCAAATTAAATGCTTGTAATTGATCTTTTATCCTTTGGATAAGTATAAATTTCAATTAGATTCTTGTGATTCTTTTGATACACACAAAGTTTAATTACTCTAGATCTAATTCATCACTTTTCACTTACTTACTACTTACTTATTACTTATTACTCTAGAACCTGATCATGTGATTATCACAGATTCGTTTTCATCAATTGAATTTTTCATACATATCATATTAGTCATGAGTTTTTATTATTCCTTTAGCATATCGTCGTAATTTTCTTAATATATTAGGTTTTGAAAGATCTGATTTTGATGATTTGATCTCTTCATTGTTTTCTTTCACACTTTTTCTGCTTTTAAAACATGTACTTTTAGTTCTTTAATATGTAAAATTTGTGATACTTGGATTACTTTTAGAATACATTATCTTCAAATGTAATTCAACATACAAATTTAAGTTATAACACATCAATATTTAGATGAAATAACACATAATAAATCGTTAAATTTCTAACCTTGCACAATAAAGGAACCCAATAAGCTAGCTTTTACCTAATTCGCTAATATTAATAACTGAAATGTATCAAATAATAATAACAATAGCCATAACATATCTAGTGTAATTTCACAAGTAGCTTGTGAAGGCTAATATGACCTACTTGTCTTATCTCTATTATGGGAGATAGAGAGGTTGCTTTTGCTAAATACTCAGCTCAAGTTAAAGCAATTCAAACGTAATGACCCTTCAGGTCATTTTTTATACTGTCCGCTTATTTTTTCCGTTAGAACTTTGTCATTTCTGCCCAAGTCATTTATGACTTGCTGGAACTAATAGTTTGGTTATCAGGCAATTCGTTTAGCTTTAGGATAAATTTCTTGTTTAGAAGTCTTCGCTGGTTCTGAATGGCCGCCGAGTGAGAACTTATGTTAAACGACCTCGGATGTAAATTTCAACTGTTCCAACAGTTCTTAAATATTATTTTTAGGCTTAAAAGATCCTTGGTTCGGGTTCCAAGACACCCGACTTCATTTTGACGAATTGTTCAGAAAGTGAGAAAATTGGTAGACATAGATGTGGGGATCATAATTGGTCTAAAATATCTTGTATGAAAAATTTGACTTTACCAACACGCCTGAAATATCAAATTTAGTGGGGTTCATAGTTCATTTGCGAAAAACGGACTCCGAATAAGTTTGGTAGGTCAAAAATAAGTTTTGACCTTGCAGATCCCATATAAGCGCGACCCCGGTACTATAAAAAGCCCCCCTTGGTCGAATTTTGGTTATTTCCCACTTCCTTTTAAACCTTAACAATCCTAGAATGACTTGGTAACTTCTAATTGATTCTTGGGAGTGAGTTAGAAGCTTTATTAAAATATATATTGGTGATTAACAACGGATTTGAGGTAGGCTAGGCTTATTCCTTGTTAGATTGAGCTATGTTTTGACATAATTGTGATATCTTGTTAGATTGAGATGGATTTTAAGTATTGTTTTGGTGAAATGCAAGACTTGAGTTAGCTTATATAATTAAGCTATGTGAATCTTAGAGGTTGAAAAACAACTTGTTTCCCATTATCTTTAGGTGACCAAGCGGTGGGTATGGATGTGATTCTGGCATTCCTATGCTTGTTAACTCAATATGCTTAGAGGCGGCGGTGCCAGAACTTCCGAATGTGGATCAGTACATTGATTCGAAGAACACCACTGACTTGGGGTTGATTCGGGATGAAGCTAATCCCTTGTCAAAATAGGCCAAACAAGGAGCAGCATTACTAGCTGGGGATCTCCAAAATAGGGATACGAATACCGAGGCTGCTGGTTTTACTGAGGTAGATGACAATCCAGTTGAGGGTGGGCCTTCTGAAACCCAGCCTTTTGATGCAGCTGGTATATCCAGTACTCCTGCTCGCTTCCAGACTACAACACCACGCCCATCAACGTCCAGATCAGCTCTAGCTGGCTGTATGATAGTGCAATTGATGGAAAAGGGAGTACATCCCTGGGTTGATAAAAGACTGAAAGAGCAAAGCAGGAAGATATAAAAGAGGTTAGATGGTTTTGAGCTGAGCATCACTCGTCAGCTTGAAGGTTTTCAATCCCCTGACGTAGCGGGAGTCAAGGATGAGGTAGACAAGTTGCAGAAGCTGTGTTTCCGAGATTAACCCAATGTTCATATACCATTAGGAAATCATAACCCTCAATAATTAGGTGTAAACCGCATATTTGGGCTAAAATCAAGCCCTCAAGCAATTTGTGATTTTGGTCAAATAATCAAGAAATTAAAGCTTGAAAATAAAGGATTCATACCTTAAATCTGTTGTTAATCACAAATATATATGTTAATCAAGCTTCTAACTCACCCCCAAGAATCAATTTGAAGTTAATATATCATTTTAAAGCTTTTAGGGATTAACGGAGAGTGAAAATGGACAATTTCGCGACCAAGGGGGCTATTTATTGTACCTTGGTCTCGGATAAATGGGATTCGCGAGGTCAAAACTTATGTTTGGCCTCCCAGAATCATTCAGACTCCGTTTTCACAAACGAACTATGTAATCTCACTAAATTCGATGATCCAGACATATTGGTGAAGTCATATTTTCTATTGGAGACTGTTTAGGCCACTTATGGGTCCCACACTCATCTCTTTCGATTTTTCAACTTTTCGACCAACGGATCAAAATAAGCTAGGGTGTAGTGAGACCCGAACCAAGAGTATACCTAGTCTAAAATTGATATTTTAGATTTGTTGGCACAGTTGAAATTCACATTCGAGATCGATTTACTGAGGTTTTTGCTCGGTGACCATTCGGAACCAGCAAAGACTTCTTAACGGAAAATTGATTCTAAAAATCAAACAAACTGACTGGTAACCGAACTATCGGTTCCAACAAGTCATAATTGGCTTGGGTCATCTATAGAAAAGCTCTAACGGCGAATATAAATGAAATTACGAAAAATAACCTGGAGGGTCATTACAGTATATTAGACCTAAGATACTTGAAACTTTATTTCTTCCAGATGACATATGTGTATCAAATCTCACCTCCACATCATCCTCATGTGTTACTTCACTGAATTTGCCCTTCAAGTATTTTAATCTTGTCCTCAGACCTTTATCTTGACATGAACTCCATTCCAAGCTTGTATGGGGAACTGTTCTTCTTTAACATCATATTATTACATAATGTATTACGTAAAGTACAATTATTAATTGTTCCTATCTCAAAGAATACAATGTATAGTCCATACTTAATGAATTGTTGGAATTCTCTTCTTTAGCTCAAAATAAATGAATTTTTCAATGTAATGGTAGAATTCTTTCCATATTTACCCTTTTTTTAATGAAATTATTAACTACTTTATATTTTCTAGAAGAATATTTTGAGAATATCAAAAAGGTAATAGTAAATAATAATCTTTAATTTATGTCCTTAAATTTTTTTTCTTAACGAATATGATATATCCTAAAAGTTCACTTAGTATAAACTAAATTAAATATATATTTTTTCATAACATAATTCTATGATGGGTAAGAAAAATAATTACTGCCTGATTTGGTGTTTTTCCACAAAATCCTACAAAAGGTGAAATAATTAAACATCAAACTCAAATTGAAAAATAGCATTTGCCATTTATTAAAATAAACTATCTAAATATCAGGTTTGTTGTCAAATCTTAATCTTGACCTCAACTCCACTGCAAGACTCGTCGATCAGAATAATATCATGTATATGGACAAATATTAACATTCATAAATATTTGAGATTACTAATATCACAAAACTTGATTTGAATAAGAAAAAATATTAATAATAATAGTAATAATGTCATGTCACATGTGACTCCCATACTTTATATACTTCCCTATTTGAGAACTTCTTTCTCCTTACATTTATCTTATCCTAATGACTTACTCAAATTTCTTTATATCATTATTACTATAATATTACGGAAAAATAAATTAATTTCTATAAATAAAGAAAAATCTTATATATATATACATAGAGACTAGAGAGAAATATTTAGTTATTTTTTATTAATTTACAAGAGTAAAAACGGTGCCCAAGCAAACATGTACAACTGCGGCAAAGGTGGCAAAAGAGAAAGGAGGAGTTGAGAAGAAGGTGCATTAACGAGGAGTACAGATGAAGAGGGGGAGATACGGGGCGGAGATATGGGATCCGAATAGAAGAACAAATGTTTGGTTAGGTATGTCTGACACCGCGGAGGAGGCAGCACAACTGTATGACAATGCGGCGATTAAGCTCCGGGGTGCCAAAGCGAAAATCAATTTCCCAACTTCGACAAATGATGTGAATCGGAGGTCCAGTCATATCACGGCTATTGAAGCAACAAATGTTGTGGCTTTGGCGGAGGCCAAGGTGAAGGTAAAGAAGTCAGATTCTTCATCTGTTAAGCAAAAAATTAAGCGTATTGAGATCGATTTGAATCTCCCTCCTCCAACGGAAGACATCTGAATAATGTAAACACATATATTAGTCCTTCCACATGACTTTTGAGCAGAAATGCCTTATTTTTTAAAATTTTTAATTCTTTTTTTTTTTTTTGGGTAAATTAGCTCTCAAGGTTTGATTGAGCTATATAAAGTTGCCCTTGTTCACTCGAATTTTGATGTTAGGTCTGTCAGTAATATCATTCTTTAATATGGATAAAATCTTAGAAGGGAGATAACATACCAAGATGCTTTACTTAAACTATACTCTAAATATTTTGTCTTGCTCCTGTTCAACTTAATCTCTCTCAGGATTTTTTGTCAAACCTCAATCTTGACAATAACTCCACTCATCGAGAAGAACTATATATGTCAGTTACAAAGAACATCTACCTTGACATCTAACCTTGTATTCACTGAGTTAATTCATTTACTCTCTTTCATTCATTTGTTAAGAATAAATAGGTTGTATTTTAAGTTGTAGATCTCCACCATGAAATCCTCCCCACCAGGGAGACCTTGTCTCACAGAGGGATTGACATCACTCCTTCTTACCAGGTTTGCAACCACCCCCTTGAGAACCTCCACCACCTCTCCTTTGGCTGCAACAAAGCCAAGACCCTTTGGCTTGACCTTATCAATCATTACAAAGGCCCCACCTTCATTCCACTTGACTGCTTTTCTCCTTCCAACTGGGAGAACACTTGGACAAACCTCAGGAATACCAACTTTGACAACAATATTCCTTGGTCTACCCTTCTTCCTACTACATTTGGAACATTTGGAAAATCAGAAACAATAATGTTTTTAACAACAAACGAGCTTTTCCCTTATTTAAAGATGCTTATGCTGACGCATTGAGTTTTTCCACTTGAACTCGCACACTAACCCCATACCTCGCAACACTATCTTTGTGTGGTTGTCCGATCCCTAAATAAATTCGTTCAAATTGAATATTGATGGATCTTGCATTGAGAATCCTGGGAAAGGGGGCATAGGGGGAGTGGTAAGGAACTCCAGGGGAGAGTGGGTTCTAGGCTTCCTCTAAAGCTTCATGGATGCCACTAATAATCTCATGGAACTCCTTGCTCTGAGACCGGGACTCAAACTGATGACTTCAAGGAGTCAGATTTCGACAAAGTGCTCAAGTCTTGTAAAAAAAAAGAAATGAGGGCTCCACAAATACTTTAAATCTCGTCTCTAACAGGTCTGACAAATCAAACACCTTGACGAGCTTTGAAGTAGGGGGCATCTGTAGACACGTAAAATTTATTGGGTCAAATTCATATAAAAAATGGATTTGACCCATATTTTATTGGGTCTAAAATCATTTTGGGCTATAAAAATAATAAGCCCATTTTATTTCTCATCAAAGACTTCAAGGCCCATCTCACCTCGAGGCCCAAACATATGCCACGTGTCAAGTGATGTCGAATCCCAGTCAAATTAAATGCCAAGTGTCCCAAATGACATGTTTTTGGCCAATCACAAGCAACCTTGTCACATAACATTTGCGATAAGCTTGAAAATTGAATGGACCAATCAGAATGAGGCAAAAGGGGTTATTTACACTTGGACTGCCTACCCCTACAACTATAAATAGGAGGGTTACACAATTTTTTGGAGTTATTCTGAAGCATTGGAGGAAGCTTTTGCATTGACTACATGACTCTTCAAAGAATTGACCAACGGAGTTCTGCCCGTAGATCAACTCGACAAGATGAATTGCTGTCAAACAATTCCTGGAGATCCAAACATATTGCAAGGAGGCTCAAATCATCTGGAAGTTCGAGAATCACGTTACAAAAGGCCCTCGAATCATGGAAAAGCTTAGGAGAGAAGAATCGAGAGAATAACAGAATTGTACCCGCAAAACTACTTTAAATAAAATTATTCTTTTTATTTTTTTTATTTTTGCTTGCAGTTAATTTTCCGCACTAAGAAAATTTGTTGCAAGCAAATTTTGGCACGCCTAGTGGGACAAGTTCTGCTCTCCATCTCTTCTTCTTGGAAATCAAAATTCAACTACTGCTATGGACTTCAAAAATACAAAAGATGTCTCATGTAAGAACTCTAATACTGCCACATCTGAAGAGCTCAGCCTTGTTGGTCCCCTCAATAGGCACAAATTTAAGACCAGTGGTTGGGACAGATCTGAATACTTCACTACTTTGGAGAAGGCAAAAAAGAGAAAATCTCATATGACGGTTGAAGCTACAGCACCTGGGGTAATTTGACGTCCTTGCTATGTGGTGCATTCTCTCAGGCTGACATCAATTTTAGTGAATCTAAAGATTCGACTGATTCACCAGCTTCAACAAAGGTCAACACTTTGAAAGTCGGCGCAACTGATATGGATGAGAAGTTCACAATAATGGAACAAACCATTGAAGTTTTGAAAAAATCTATCGAGGATAAAGATCTTCAAATCGCTCAACTGATGAACAAGTTGGAGTCCTTTGCCCCTAGAGAATCAAGACTCGAGCCTTCTTATCTATCAATTTTACTCCACAAAATAAGGATGTTAATGAGTCACCTAGCAAGACTAAATCTCAAAAAGAGAAGCAATCTACTGCGGTTGCTACTCTAACAGTTCAACAACTGGAAGATATGATTGTAAATACCATTAAGGCACAATATGGCGGTCCATCACAAAGTTTCATAGGATACTCAAAGCCGTATTCTAAGTGAATCAATGGCTTATCGATGCCAATTGGATATCAACCCCAAAGTTTCAATAATTTGATGAAAAGGAAAATCCAAGGCAACACGTTGCTCATTTCGTTGAGACTTGTAGCAGTGCTGGTACACATGATGATCTTCTTGTCAAGCAGTTTGTTCGCTCTTTGAAAGGAAACGCTTCTAATTGGTACACAGACTTGGAGTCTGAATTAGTTTATTGTTGGGAGCAACTAGAAAGTCAGTTCCTAAATCATTTCAACAGCACCCGTCGTACGACCAGCATGATGCAGTTGACAAACACAAGACAAAGTAAAGATGAGCCTGTAGTGGACTACATAAATCGTTGGTGAACACTGAGCTTTGATTGCAAGGATCAACTTTCTGAAACTTCCGCGGTTGAAGTTTGCATTCAAGGGATGCATTGGGTCCTTGTGTATATCCTCCAAGGAATTAAGCCTTAAACTTTTGAATAATTAGCTACGCGCGCTCATGATATGGAGTTGAGCATTGCAAGTCATAGAATGGCATCACCTATTTTTTATAATAGAAAAGAAGTCACGAAATTCAATGAATCGTCAAAGGACCAAATTGGGGAATCTATGGCGACAACTATGAGTTCTAAGAAGGCCTCGACAAGACAAAAACTGAAAGAGAAAGCTCCAAAGCAACAAATGCAAGAAGTGGAAAATCAACCAACCTTGAAAGAGTTACAAGCAAGGGTATATCCTTTTTCCGACTCTGATGTTCCTGGAATTCTAGACGAGTTTCTAGCCAAAGAAGTCATTGAACTCCCTATGTCAAATCGACCTGAAGAATCAAACAAAGTCGACGATCCTAAATACTGCAAATTTCACTGCATTGTTGGTCATCACACCACAAAATGCTTCATCTTAAAGAAAAAGATCATGGCATTAATGCAATAGCGAAAGATCATCATTGATGATGGCGATACAGTTGATACAAACCATGTTAGCACCGAATTAGACCATAAAATAGGTTCAATTTCAAAAGTTCTACAACCCATGCACTCTGTAGCATCATCAAAAGGTGAGGGTATCATCAAGCTACAATTTGGAAGCTTTGACCCAATTAGAGTTTCAGCCTTGAAGAAAAACAACAAGCAAATCCATGCAAAATGACTTCTTCAATAGCAAGAAGGGTGATATTTGGACATTGATCGCTCACAAAAGAAAAAAAATGTCAAAAGGCTTCTAAACTCCAGCTTTCAAAAGACAACCCAAGATCAAATGTATATCTTCTTTAACCAATGGAGGCAGTAAATACCAAATGAAAGTGGAGCAATACTTTATTACAAAGGGTTGGGAAGAAAGTTACATTCCAAGAATTCTTTCCCAAGCCGCTGCTTAAGGCACGAGCATAAACTGCATGATGCTCCTCAACGTACGAGCCTAAAATGCTAGTCAAGATTCTCTTCGATGCACGAGCCTAAACTGCAAGTCAAGATGCTCCTCGATGCACGAGCCTAAACTGCATGTCAAAAATTCTCCTTGTTGTACGAGCCTAAACTAGAAGCCAAGATATTCTTTGCTGCACGAGCTTAAACTGCAAGTCAAAAATGCATCTCGATACACAAGCCTAAAATGCAAATAAAAAATGCTTCTCGACACACGAGCCTAAACTGGAAGTCAAAAATATGCCTCGATGCACGAGCCTAAACTGCAAGTCAAAACACTCCTTAAGGCACAAGCTTAAACTGCATGTCCCTCCTGGCCCGCACGAGTCTAAACTGTGAACGACTCTCACTAAAAAAAATGAAAGAAAAAGATTTTTTTTTCAAGGTAAATTAACTAATCATACCCGAACTATGCTATGACTTGATCCTCCTAGGTACGTAGGCAGCTTAGAGTATTTTTACTCTAAGTTCAGTCGTATGAGTTAAAAAGAAACAAAAAGAGGAAAAACATGTGTCATTATTTGAGCCCGGCAATAACACTTTGAATTAACATGGATATCACATAAGGATAGACGTTCCTTCACTAATTTTACCGCAGGCGCGCAAAGGTGAAGAGACTAGCAAGGTAAAATGGATTTCGATAACATATTTGTATAAATCCGTATAAATGTTCACATCATTTTCAAATATGTGATAGAACTTAGAGACTTCTCAGCAACAAAAAAAAGACGACTCATGATCCAAAGGTTCTTATACCAAGTTATGAATTTTCCATCATAGCCGCTCAAAGTTGCAAAATAGGCCATCAGATTCCAAACTAAGCTAATTTTGATGACGTGTCTGTATAAATTCATAAGGGCGTTGAGTATAGTTTATTATGTATGTCCTTGCTCTGCAAATCTACTTTCTAATGAAACAAAATGGCATCTGATTCCAATAATCCACATCGAGATATGAAATTTATCGTGACGCTGTGCAAAACAAGTAAAAAGTGACGAAACAAAACTGTAAGTCTGATTTTGAAACAATACCTGGGAAGATCTGGAGTTAAATTGAGCGTGGTTTTTGCGTAGAACATAGCCTTGAGAGTCTAATTTCTAACCCGACAAGTCGTTCGTGATTCAGACACCTCCACGATGCGTTATGAAGCTTCTTCCACAAATGCTCCAAAGTATCCAAAAGCTCAATTGTGAAAAAAGAGCCAAAAAAAAAGGGGAGAAGAACGGGAGTTGAATTTCTACTCAGGCTGAATTACAATGACTTAATGGGGTGGTGATTTCCTTTTATAGACTCTGAAAAGGCCCCCAATTTGATTTCAAAAAGGAATTTGCTGAACAAGTTCTCTTCAAGAAGAACTGGAACATCAAAAAGTCCAAAAAAAGTCAAATTCCTAATCTTTTTCGAGTGGGATAACATCATATTTAATCCTATTAAAATTCGATATAAGACTAATACCCGAATCCTACAAGGTTTGGATATATTTAGTTTTAAATAGAATTTTACATTCCTAAGGAAGGGATTCACGTTATTCTACCTATATTATGATGACTTCAAGGAGTCAGATTTTGACAAAGTGCTCAAGTCTTTCAAAAAAAAAAATAAGGGCTCCACAAATACTTCAAATCTCATCTCTAACAAGTCCGACAAATCAAACACCTTGACGAGCTTTGAAGTAGGGGGCATTTGTAGACACGTAAAATTTATTAGGTCAAATTCATATAAAAATCAGATTTGACCCATATTTTATTGGGTCTAAAAATCATTTTGGGCTATAAAAATAATAAGCCCATTTTATTCCTCATCAAGGATTTCAAGGTCCATCTCACCTTGAGGCCCAAACCTATGCCACGTGTCAAGTGATGTGGCATTCCAGTCAAATTAAAGACCAATGAAGGAAGACCACACACATCAAATGATGTGGCAATCCAAGTCAAGTTCAAGAGACAATAAAATATCGCCAAGTGTCCCAAATGGCATGTTTTTTGGCCAATCACAACCATCCTTGTCACATAACATTTGCGATAAGCTTGAAAATTGAATGGACCAATCACAATGAGGCAAAAAAATTTATTTACACTTGGACTTCCTACCCCGTACAACTATAAATAGGAGGGTTACACAATTTTCTAGGGTCATTCTACAAGAATTGGAGGAAGCTTCTGCATTGACTACACGACTCTTCAAAGAAATGACCAAAGGAGTTCTGCCTGTAGATCAACTCGACAAGACGAATTGCTGTCAAACAATTCTTGGAGATCCAAATGTCACACCTCTTTTTTAAATCCAAAAGAAGATTATCATTTTAAGGGTATAAAGAGTTTTTATTATCAAGGTGACAAAAGATGAAAATCTATTTCGAAAAGGATTCATTTTCCAATTAACTCAGGGTCACCATTTGACAGAATCTGGTGTGCCAAGTCACCTTTGGAAAAACTTTTTCAAAACGGTTTGACTCTAAAACTGATCCGCGAACAGAGATTCCGGCTAAGGAATTCTGTTGACCGAGGAGAAGGTATTAGGCACCCCCCAATCCCATGGTTCGACCACGATCGTTTGGTGGAGCATATCAGCTATTTTGACACTATGAGTGTATAAACCACACAAGATCATACCAAACAATCAATCAAATGAACAAAAAAAATAAAACAAATTCAAAATATAGTGTCCAGTTCGATTATACAGTTCAAATAAAAGTGCGAAAATATAAATCCTATCCTAACCTACACTAGTCCTAAGCTAAACTCCATTGCTTTACCCAATGCCTTGGACCTTCATCACGAACCTTCTTTGTGTACATGATATGTCGGGGCATTCCCTGGTAAATAAGTACAAGATCTCGAGGCATCCCCTGACTAAATGAATACACTTTTTAAATACGGTAAACAAAACATTCAACAACTATTCCAAACATTCCAACAATCCACTAATTCTAAATTTTGCCTACCCGAGCCTAATGCTTGCCTACCCGATGATATATCACGTTCAACATCAATAATGAATCAAAATATCATAATATTCACTTTTATCAATTTTCAATTCCCGCCCTTAACTTCATTTTTTAACCACATGATTAAACCAATTTTGTACGTCATTCATCAATCAATTTTTCACCTCCAAATCCAACATCAAACAAATAACAAATGGGGATTCAAACATGCCAATCACACAAATCATTCATAATCACGTAAAAATTAGAAGAAGAAAAGGTAGAATTGGAACTTAATTAGACAATTTTTTATTTCAAACAACCAACGATGGATCGAAACTCACAAACTTAGACCCAGATGAAAACTCAACGTCGAACATCAATTACGAAAAACAACTCGACAAACTTCGATCCGACCTCCATTCAAATCAACAACCAAAACAAAAACCAAATTGACCTTTTCCGGTGGAATTTTGTACGGCTGGAGCTGGGAGCTATTGGTTTTGTGTTGTCGGAGCTCCGACAAACTCAGACGAGAAAAAAAATGAAGAAAACAGCTCGGATTCCGACAAAAGTGATGTTTTTCCGGTGAGTAATGGACGAAAACCCCAAAATCAAATAGATTCACCCCTTTTCCGTTCAACCACTTCAATCTCTCTCTCTCTTTCTTTTCCAATTCTCTCAATTCTATTTCTCTCTCTCGATTTACTCCCTCGACGAACCCTTCTCCCTCATTTTTTATTTCCTTTTCAGTTTTTGTGTGTGTGCGCCATGGTGAGTGTGTGCGTGGTGTGAGTATATGAGAGTGTGTGTATGTGTGTGTGTTGCGAACCAAAAGAAACGAAGAGCAAAATGGTGTTTTCCTTTTTGTGAGTGTTTTTTTGTCTTCCTGAATGATGGATGAAGATGATGATGAAAAGAAATGGTCGTCTCCCATCTCCTGTATTGCCCCCTGGTCAATAGGTATTGCAGGTGTATATATTATTCTATTGTGTCCCTTCCCCATGGGCCCATGTTTTTGTGTGTATATAAATCTGTTAAGGGAGGATAAAAACATGAATTTGAGGGGGGTGAGGACTATGTAGTAGGGGTAGGGTATGGTAGGTGGTTAGGATAAGGTAGAGGGTGTTGAGATTTAATTGGTTGAGTGGTTAATTTGTTATTTTTTATATTTTTGAGGGATATAATCACATGGGTGAGGGCACGCAGTAAGACGAGGGTGAAGATGATAAAAATATTTTTGGGGAGGGACAAAATTACGTGTGTACATCATGCCCCTCTTTTAATGTAAACACAAAGTGTTTTCATACCAAGAAGTAGATAACGAGACGGAATTTTAACCCGATCATTAGTCAAAGAAAGAAAAAAAATGATGAATGACAACCGAGTTGGAGAATCGAGTAAGGCCCCGTCGAAGTCCCAGTCTGCGGCTCTGTCATTACATTAAAAATAAAAATTACAAGTTAAAAACATAAATGAAATAACAAAATCCTATCTACACAGATTCTTTTGAACTTTTGATTTGAGTTTCATCTTCCTCTTTTTCAAGCGGGCTCCTGACTTTCAATTTCTTCAACTTGTTGCTTGGCTTTCAATATCCTTACCCTGTTCTCCAGGTGGGCTCCTGACTTGCTATTTTCAATCTGTTGACTTTCAATTTCTTCACCTTTTTACTTGACTTTTTATTTATTTGCTCCGTTCTTCAGGAGGGCTCCAGAAATCACATCAAAACTAAAAAGAAAATTATCCCAAATAAATAAATGAATCTTCTATGAGTTAATTGGAATGATTCGACTAGAAGGTACATCTTATAGTAATGACTAAACTAAAAGGTACGTCTTATAGGTATCAAAGAGAATGACTCGACTGAAAGGTATGTCTTATAGGAATCAAAGGGAATGACTAGACTAAAAAGTACGACTCGACTAAAAAGTACGTCTTATAGGATTCAAAGGGGATGACTCGACTAAAAGGTACGTATTATAGGAATCAAAGGGGATGACTTGACTAAAAGGTATGTCTTATAGGAATCAAAGGAGATGACTAGATTAAAGGGTACGTCTTATAGGAATCAAATGGGATGACTCGACTAAAAGGTACGTCTTAAAGAATCAAAGGGAATGACTTGAATAAAAGGTACGTCTTATAGGAATCAAAGGGGATGACTCGACTAAAAGGTACGTCTTATAAGAATCAAAGGGGATGATTCGACTAAAAGGTACATCTTATAGGAATCAAGGGAAATGACTCGATTAAAAGGGACGTCTTATAGGAATCAAGGGGGATAACTAGACTAAAAGGTACGTATTATAGGAATCAAGGGGATGACTCGACTAAAAGGTACGTCTTATAGGAAACAAAGGGAATGACTCAACTAAAAGGTACGTCTTCTAAGAGCCAAGGGGAATGACTCAACTAGCAAGTACATCTCCTAAGAGTGAAGGTTCAATTTAAGAAGTGTATGACCTAGAAAATGAAAACTAAAATCCCTGGACAAGTGTGTCTCCGAGGGATATAGGATGATAAATTTTTACCATGATTTTATTATCAAACCTGTGCAGCAACATTGCTTCCTTCATTTGTAAAAGTGAGGCATGGCATCCTTTGATGTTTATGTTCTGAAGTCATTGCTTTGAAGGTAATATGTTTCCTATTTCATCACAAAAAACTTGCGAGTTTAAAAGATGGTGGCTGGTTTGTGTCTTTAGCTTTCGCGGTGATCTCCCATTCCCTTTCCACATTTAATCTTGCTTCCAACCATTTGCATATATCATTGACTTTTTTAATCATTGACCCGAACTCAGATTATTAAGAGTGACTGAAACAAACACGGTATCTGTGCTTTGACATGCTTCTCAGATAGACCCTTTGAACCTTAGTGTTTCCATGAGTTTCCTGACTTCGCTATTGACAAAAATTTTTGCATGTCCTTTTTTGACTCACAATTATGTCTCTTTCATTTGCTAGATTTTGTTTTGCTTTGTTCAATTAAAGAAGTTGGTAGCCAGTTTTGAAATTTTTTCTCACTTGTTTTGACACGGACTTGACTCAAAGACAAGAAACGAAAAATAGAATGACAATTTTTGTTTGGATAACTGACTCAAGAAAGATAAAATAAAAATAAAGAGAAGAAAGAAAAGACAATGAATGTCCCCTTTTGAAACAAAGAAATGAAAAATTCATCTAAAATTGACAGTCAACACTAATGATTATGCTATGCATTTTGGATTAAGCAACTTGATGTTTTCATCCAAACTTTCTACCCATTGTTGTTGAGTTAATGGCCTTGAAACTGAGTTTCTTCCTTAGGTCAATTGTATTTAAGATCACATTCGGCTAGTGGCGCCTTGAAGGTTTTCGCCAACAAGATTCTCTCATTTTTTTCCTCAGATCACCATTGCCTTATGGTGTCTGTAAGAGTTTTCCACTAATGAGACTCTCTTATCTTCGTTTTACTTAACTCACAGTTGTCTTATGGTGCTCGTGAGAGTTTTCACCGATAAGACTCTCTCATTTTTATCTCTCTCAACTTACCATCGTCTTACGGTGCCCGTGAGAGTTTTCACTAATAAGACTCTCTCATTTTTATTTCTCTCCTGATTTCTTACGCTGAGAAAGACAAGTAGTTCCCAAATGCATCATCATATCCCTTGCATGCTTAGCCTTAATATCATCAAAGATTGATCTGAAGGTCTTTCTTTGGTTGCAACTTGGCTTTTGGATAGGGTTAGAAAGAAAGTATGGCATGAGGCCCAAACGACACTTGAAGTGGGGTATGACTTACAACTTTTGGAATTGACTCAAACAATGAGGATTAACTCATGCCCCAGTTTCTTTTGACTGGGCAATTCTAAAATATTTATTTGGTTGGACCGAGCCCAGAGTAGGGCAGCCTACATATCTCACCCCCAAGAGAGGATAATCAGGTCACGCATAGTTCTAGCGTCTTGTTCTTTTGATTGATTCTAATTTTTTTTGTTTTTCTCTTTTATTGAATCTTTTTCTCTTTGAAACTTTCTAACTATATTTTTCTCAACACTCTTCTCTTTTCTTTCTTTTTGGTCATATTTTCTTCTCTCTTTTTTTCTCTTCCTTTTTTTCTGAAGTTTTTCTGACTCTATTGATTTGCTCGACACTTTTCCTTTGAGCTTTGCTGACTCTATCTTGATTCCAAAAGAGGTGTATGAAATAAAATAACACTAAGGCTCAAATGGGGTAAACAAAGGATGATGTAATGTTTGGATAGCAGAATAAAATGCCTTCGTCATATCAATCCTTGAAGATGCTAGTACATAGCATGCAATGTAAAAGTACATGATCAATATCACTTATGACATATTTTACAACACTAACTTGCCCCGAGCATATGTGCCACCTTTTCTTCTACACTTGTTGAACATACAACTCTACATTTGTTGTACATCTCTCACATTGAATGACTCATGCTTTCGTGGAGTTGATTTTCTTTTTGTTCCTCTTGATAGGATTGCGCAGACACTGTTTGACCTAATTAGAACATGTCTTTCAATTGATGACCAATTTATTCTTGTGATTCTCAACATAATTGCCATAATTTTCAAAGAAGGCTTGAACTTATCACCAAATGTCTCAGCATTCTACCTATTTTCTCAGATGCTCTCTTTTCTAACTTTAACCCTCTGATTCAATGTTCATGCTTAAACTGGATTTTAAGATCTGACTAAAAATTTTGTAGGCATGTCATATCACTAGAATCAACATAAAATGTACTGTATAAAGAAAACAAACAAACAACACATATTTGAAACATAAAAGGAAAGGGGCACTTCATTTTGTTGAAATAAAAGATAAAAGGGTTTGAACATAAACGACAAAGGGAAAAAACAAGACAGATCCCGAACTACAACCCTGAAATACTTCAGAAAATAGAAAAGAAAACAAAACAAGCTACCAGACCTCTTCCTAGTAGGGAGAGGGGTGACTTCTCAATTGCTCAGCCTAATAACTTAGCCACTGGTTTGCATATCAACATGACTAGAGCTTTCCTCACTGTCAATGTTATGCACCATAATTGATCTATATTACATCATCTTTTTAATTTACCTTTTCAAATCTTGACAATCTTTAATACTATGACCCTGAGCATCAGAATAATACGCACATCGTACATTAGGGTCAAAATTTCTTGAATGCCGATTAAGAGTGCACCCAAGGAGAAGAGTGATCATGCCCCATTGTACCAATATCTAAAATAAACTGGCATACGACTCTCCAATTGGTGTGAATCTATCTCTCGACTTATGCCTCATTTAATCATTTGGCTTGGATCGAAAATTAGGCTTAAAGGGGTTTTGGTATGTTTGTGGAGTTAGAGAATGACTCTGAGGAGTTAGTGTATTCCACTATGGGTAAAATGGGGGTTGAATATGTGGTTGTGCATTATATACTGGATATGGATGGGGAGGAGCAGAGTATAATGGATATTGGGTGTGATTATGTGAAGCTTGGGCATGAACTTGGGTTTGTGCCTGAGAGTGACGACGATGTGGTCTTCTTGACCTTTCCTGCTGTCCAACTACAATAGTCGTTGCATCCTCCTTATTCTTTTTCTCCCCAACACTTCCTGAACCCTTTTGAATTACTTGAGTAGTCTCTTTCAGTGTTGCAAAACTCACAATGCGACCAGTCTTAATTCCCTCTTCTATCATCTCCCCCATTTTAAGGACCTCAATAAATGGCTTGCCTAACATAGGTAACAAATGTTGATAATCTGTTTCATCTTGCACTTGAATAAACATATCCACTATCTTGCTTTCTTTCATTGGCGGCTTCACCCTAGCAGCTTGTTCACGCCATCTGATTGCATACTCTCTGAAACTCTCAGGATTCTTTTTTTTCATACTGGTTAGGGATTTTTCGTCAGGGGTCAATTCCATATTATATTGAAATTGTTGCACAAATTCATTAGCTAAATCATCCCAACTACTCCACCTATCAATATCTTGATCAACAAACCACTCCGAGGCTAGACCCGAAAGACTACCACCAAAGTAAGCCATAAACAGTTCTTTTTTGCCTCCAGCACCTCTTAATTGTTACAATAACGTCTCAAATGTGCCACCTGATCCTCATGTCCATCATATTTCTCTAACTTTGGCATTTTAATGCCAGGAGGAAGGTTGACACCTGAAAACATACATAAGTCCTTATATGAGACACTTTTGTAACCCCCAAGTCTTTGCAGGTTTTTCATAGCCAATTCCAAACTTCTAAATTTTCTGGTTATTTCCTCTTGTTCTTCTATCATAACAGGCTTCTCAGTGCTAGGAGGAAATTCAGGCGGGTATTGTAGGCTCGGAAGTGTAACGCTGATCACCAGTAATATTCAATGCAAGCTATCTTATAGAGTAGGGAGGCACAACTTATAGATGAACATCAAAAGTAGGAGCTTCGGGTGGAGGTGGCACCATAAAATCATGAACAGCAGGTGGAGCCGAGTTTGTGGTAGTCTTAGATTGGGGAGTAAGGAAATGAACATTGGAAGTGGTTGGATATTGTTGCCCCGAAGTCGATCCTAATGCATATTCTGGCATATCAACAAAAATAAAAAATTATGCATGTGACACGGGAGGTAAGCTAGAAAGATATTCCAGATTATCAGTGGGAACTGCAAGAGGCGGTAACCCATTAGCCCAAGCTCGATGCATTTCTATCATTTGCTGCCTTAATTTCCGAATCTCTTCATTAGCTCCTAAATTCTCATTTTCCGAACACCCTATCTGATTAGTGGGAACAAAATTAGTTTCCTTGTTGGCCATAACCTTTTTTGAGACTTGGTGCCATATGGAGGACCAGCCAAAATGCCGAAAACCAACCACCTCAAACTAACTAAACAAGAGATACCAAATGCGTTAGAGTTCAACACTTTCTCAAAATCTTTTTTTTAAAAGGCCATCGAACCCAAGAAGGGCGCCTACGTATCTCACCCCGAGAAAGGAGAATGAGGTGTGCGTAGTTCGTGAAGTTTTGCCAAAATGGCCAAATAAACACTTTTCCTTTTTCTTGAAATTTTAAGAAGAAAAGAAAAATGACAAATTGTCAAAAGAATTGACGAAAATCTTTTTAAATTTTTCATCTTTAACATCCCTATAAAAAATGAAATCTATGATTACCAAAGAAAATCTTTTCAGGTTTTTAATTTTGCATTTCATACAAAAATAAAAATTTAAAACTATAAAAGGAAAATCTTTTTTGTGGTTTTCTTTTAGAGATGCATATGACACCTACTCTAAATGAAGAGTGAAAAAAAAATTGATTTTTTTTCATATTCCTATACAAAATGAAACCTATGATTACCAAAGAAAATATTTTTGGATTTTCAATTTTGAATTTCATATGAAAATGAAAATTGAAACTATTAAAGAATTTTTTTTTTTTTTGCAGTTTTATTTTAAAGTAGTATATGACACCTACTCTAATATAGAGTGAAGAAAATCTCCTTGAATTTTTTAAATAAGATCCCCGAACCCACAATAGGCTACCTACGTATCTCATTCTAGAGAGAGGAGAATCATGGGTGCGTAGTTCGTCGAGATTGGACAATTTAGGATTAAATAACCAACACCCTGACTTGAGAGACACGAGCACAAAAATAAAATTGAAAACGCCAATAAAATCTTTTTGAGTTTCAATTTGACACTTCACATAAAAATGACACTAACAACTATGAAAGAAAAATCTTTTTGATATTTTTGTGAAATGTACAGAACTCTTACAATTTTTTTTTGCATTTTTCTTTTATAAAAACTCCTATGAATGAAAAATCTTTTTGAATTGTGAATGCATGCTAAACAAGACAAAGAAAAAATCTTTTTGATGTTTTTGATTTTGAGAAATGAGTGCAAAAGGTAAAGATCTTTTTTGAATTTTTAGATTGTGAAGAACAAAAGCCATAAAAAACTCTAAAAAACTATGAAACTCTTTTTTTCGATTCACCTCTTCTCTTTTTCTCCTTTTTTTTTTCAAACTTTTCCTTATCTACATACTTCCTTTAATTCTAGAACATGCTTTTGCCCAAAAAAGTTCATCAAATGACTCCGTTACCCCTAAAGATGCAACATTTAGCACGTAGGGATGCTTTAGAGGTGAGTCTCCTACAAAGGACCAAGTGGGTCCCGCTAGGTCTCAATATGATGCACATAAGCATGACCTAAAGGCTAACCTACACTGGGGTTCACTAAGGCTGTTTGGGGGAGCATATAGTTGACTGAGGGGAGGGTGTTAGGCACCCCCCGATCTCATGGTTCGACCACGATCGCTTGGCGGAGCATATAGACTATTTTGACACTATGAATGTATAAACCACACAAGATCACACCAAACAATCAATCAAATAAACAAAACAAAATAAAACAAATCCAAAATATAGTGTCCAGTCCAATTATACAGTCCAAAATAAAAGTGCGAAAATATAAATCCTATTCTAACCTACACTAGTCCTAAGCTAAACTCCGTTGCTTCACTCGATGCCTTGGGCCTTCATTACGAACGTCCTTTGCGTACATGATATGTCAGGGAATTTCTTGGTAAATAAGTACAAGATCTCGAGATATCCCCCGACTAAATGAATACACTTTTCAAATACGATAAACAAAACATTCAATAAATATTCCAAACATTCCAACAATCCACCAATTCTAAATTTTGCCTACTCGAGCCTAATGCTTGCCTACCTGACGACATATCACGTTCAACATCAGCAATGAATCAAAATATCATAATATTCACTTTTATCAATTTTTTATTCCCTCCCCCAACTTCATTTTTTAACCACTTGATTAAACCAATTCTATACACCATTCATCAATCAAGATTTCATCTCCAAATCCAGCATCAAACAAATAACAAACACGGATTCAAACATGTCAATCACACAAATCATTCATAATCACGTAAAAATTAGAAGAAGAAAACATAGAATTGGAGTGTGTGCGTGGTGTGAGTATATAAGAGTGTGTGTGTGTTGCGAACCCAAAAAAACGAAGAGAAAAATGGTGTTTTCCTTTTTGTGAGGTTTTTTTGTCTTCCTGAATGATGGATGAAGATGATGATGAAGAAAATGGTCCTCTCCCACCTCTCTGTATTGCCCCCTGGTCAATAGGTACTGTAGGTGTATATATTATTCTATTGTGTCCCTTCCCCGAGGGTATGGTAGGTCGTTAGGATAAGGTAGAGGGTGTTAAATTTAATTGGTTGAGTGGTTAATTTGTTATTTTTTATATTTTTGTGGGATATAATCACACGGGTGAGGGAATACAGTAAGACGAGGGTAAAAATGACAAAAATATTTTTGGAGAGGGACAAAATTATGTGTCTACACCAAACAAATTTCTAGGAGGCTCAAATCATCCGGAAGTTCAAGAATCACGCTACAAAAGGCCCTCGAATCACGAAAAATCTTAGGAGAGAAGAATAGAGAGAATAACAGAATTGTACCCATAAAACTACTTTAAATAAAATTATTAATTTTGCTTGTTTTATTTTTGCTTGCAGTTAATTTTCCGCACTAAGAAAAATTGTTGCAAATAAATTTTGGCACGCCCAGTGGGACAAGTTCTGCTCTCCATCTCTTATTCTTGCAAATCAAATTCAACTATTGCTATGGACTTCAAAAATACAAAAGATGTCTCATGTAAGAACTCTGATACTGCCATATCTGAAGAGCTCAGCCTTGTTGGTCCCCTCACTCGGCGCAAATTTAAGACCAGTGGTTGGGACAGATTAGAATACTTCACTTCTTTGGAGAAGGCAAATCTCATATGACGGCTGAAGCTATAACTCCTGAGGGCAATTTGACGTCCTTGCTATGTGGTGCATTCAGTCAGGATGACATCAATTTTAGTGAATCTGAAGATTCGACTGATTCACCAGCCTCAACAAAGGTCAACGCTTTGATAGCCGATGCAACTGCTATGGATGAGAAGTTCACAATAATGGAACAAACCATTGAAGTTTTGAAGAAATCTGTCGAGGATAAAGATCTTCAAATCGCTTAACTGATTAACAAGTTGGAGTCCTTCGCCCCTGGAGAATCAATCCCCAAGCCTTCTTATCCACTTGATTTTACTCTGCAAAATAAGGATATCGATGACTTACCTAGCAAGACTAAATCTCAGAAAGAGAAGCAGCCTACTGTGGTTGCTACTCTAACAATTCAACAACTGTAAGATATGATTGTAAATACCATTAAGGCACAAAGTTTTGTAGGATACTCAAAGCCGTTTTCTAAGCGAATCAATGGCTTACCGATGCCAATTGGATATCAACCGCCAAAGTTTTAATAATTTGATGGAAAGGGTAATCCAAGGCAATACATTGCTTATTTCGTTGAGACTTGTAGAAGTGCTGGTACATATGGTGATCTTCTTGTGAAGTAGTTTGTTCGCTCTTTGAAAGGCAACGTATCTAATTGGTACACGGATTTGGAGTCTGAATCAGTTGATTGTTGGGAGCAACTAGAAAGTCAGTTCCTAAATCGTTTCTACAGCACCCGTTGTACGATCAGCATGATGGAGTTGACAAACACAAGACAAAGTAAAGATGATCCTGTAGTGGACTACATAAATTGTTGTCGAATATTGACCTTTGATCGCAAGGGTCAACTTTCTGAAACTTCTGCATTTGAAGTTTGCATTCAAGGGATGCATTGGGGCCTTGTGTATATCCTTTAAGGAATTAAGCCTCGAACTTTTGAAGAATTAGCTACGCGTGCTCATGATATGGAGTTGAGCATTGCAATTCATAGAATGGCGTCACCTATTTTGTATCCTAGAAAAGAAGTTACGAAGTTCAATGAATCGTCAGAGGACCAAATCAGGGAATCTATGGCGACAACTGTGAGTTCTAAGAAGGCCTCCACAAGACAAAAACTGAAAGAGAAAGCTCCAAAGAAACAAATGCAAGAACTGAAAAATCAACCAACCTTGAAAGAGTTACAAGCAAGGGTATATCCTTTTTTCGACTCTGATGTTCCTGGAATTCTAGACGAGTTGCTTGCCAAAGAAGTCATTGAACTCCCCAAGTCAAGGTAACCTGAAGAATCAAACAAATATTTGCTTGTATTTTATTTGCTAATGCCACATTTACGTTCCATAAAAAGAAAAAAGAAGAAGAAAATTACTATATGGGAAATGCTATATTTCAATTTGGGTTTTATTATTTCTCATTTTTTGGGATTTTGAGGGGTAGCACCAAAAGATTCAAGATCTATGAACAAGTGAGTTCCTAAAGTTCAGTGAAGTTGGTCGGGATGAGCACTATAAGGTCTCAGGTTCAACTCACAACAGAGACAAACATTAGGTGATTTCTTCCTATCTGTTCTAGTCTTGGTGTGGATAAAGTTACCTGGTACCTGTTGCTAGAGCACCAAATTCGGACATAAAAATCATAAAAAAATAAATTAAAACCAAATAAAGTGAAGGTGTTTTCCAAATTCCCAAATATTTGAGAATAAAGTAAATACATTTCATGATCAAACAAGTGCTTAATGTTTTTGTCCCTACAAATAAAAACAGAGACAAATATCTATTTGCATTGTTCTCATTTTCAAGACTATTAATTAAACAAACATGCATGCAAATCTCTGATCATCAACTCCAACAACTTTTCTTATGTCTTTTGATGGCAGAGGTAGATTCAAATCAATCTCAATACACCTAGATCTCGGTAATGATGATTAAGACTCACCGGGAACGACAACATCACCTCCATCTCCATTCCCACCACTAGCATTACTATGAAGGCTTGGAATCGGAAAGTTGGTCTTGGCCTTGAGATCGCGAAGCTTGATTGCTGCTGCATCAAACGCCAATGCATCCTCCTTTTCAATGTAAAATGTACCTAAGTATTTATTGTATCCTATCCATATCCCCACCTTGTATCCCCCCCTCCCGCCGGCGTCTTCCTTTTTCCTAGGTACTTCACCTCATCCACCATTTTCAATAAAAATTAATTTTTATATTTCTATGAAATTTGAAAAAGTGGGGAGAGAAACTAAGGGAAGAGCTGCTTAAACAGGAAATAGTAGGGGAAACAAACAAAATTACAGTCAGTGGATAGAGTGTTTTGACTTGACTGATGTAAAGTTTGAGACGTGGCATTATTTTTATTTTTATTTTCTTAAAAAGTCAAGTTTTGTGATATGAGTATCTCAAATATTTAGGAATACTAATATTGGTCCTTATGATTTCTAGTTAAACACATTTTAACAAGTAGAAATAATTAAAACATAGAAAAGTTGAAATTAAAATGTTGTAAAAAAAAAGGATCATTTTTTGAAATAAATTAAAAAGAAAAATAGGTCATTCTTTTTAAAATGAATGGAGTAGAAAGTAGGTGAGAAGTGTTGAATTAGATCAAAAGTAATTATAAGTTGGATGTGTATAATAAAATTTCACAAGAATCTAATTGAAATATATACATAACTAAAGAATTGAAAGTTCAAGTAGTATTTAATTTGTACATTTTTGAATATTTATCTGTATTTCATTTCCTAATGCCAAGTGTGCATTTCACCAAAAGAAAAAACGAAAAGTTTAATAAATGAAAAGTGCTATTTTTCAATTTGGGCTTAATGGTATATTATTTCTCATTTTTGGAATTTTGAGGAAAAACACCAAATCAGGCAGTAATTAATTCTTTATCCCTCTATCGTAGAATTAAGTTATGAAAAAAATAGATTTATATAGTTCATATTAAGTGAATGGTTAGACTATGACATATTCATTAAGAATTAAAATATTTAAGGACATAAATTAAATTTGGTTGTTTATTATTACTATCATTTTGATTATTCTCGAAATATTCTCTTAAAAAATATAAAGTAGTCAAGGGAGTGTTTGACTTGACTGGTGTAATTATGGGCCACATATAATGTGACATTGTTATCATATTTTTTTCTTAAACAAATCAAGTTTTGTGATATTAATAACTCAAATACTTATAAATGATTGTTTTTTATGATTTCTAATTAAACACATTTTAAAATTAAGAATAAAAAATATATAGTATTATAAAAAGATCTGATTGTTGGAATTATGTTTATCATTTTTGTTTTAAATAGGGCAATATAAGGACACGTACGTTATGATTTAGGTCAGGACAGTAGGTAGAGATCTGTAGTAATTTATGTTGTGACGAGGTTGTACTAAGGATTAGTTTTAAGTTCATTTTACTTGTCTTGGAGAATTGTGATAGATGAATTGGTTCAGCGAATACAAGGTGAGATGTCATGACAATTGTTATTTATAAATGACATAATTCTGATCGATGAGTTTCGCCGAGTTAATCTCACAATTAATTTCTGACAACAAATCCTGAAATCTAGAGAGTTAACATTCAACACGTCCTAGACAAATTACATGGAGGGTAAGTTCAGTGAAGTAATATATGAGGATGATGTGAAGCTGATATACACATGTCATCCAGAAGGAATAAAGTTTGAAGTTTCTTAGATTTCTTTTTAAAAGTAATAGAAACATCGATGAGGATACAGATATTGTACTAGCGGCGCAATATGTATGAAACTACGGATGGCAGATGGAGTTTTGTGATTAAAAGGTGCTTGAAAAACTTAACATCAGTTCTACAAAGTGATGATTCAACTAACTATATTGCCCAAATAAAAAATATTGATCAGCCATGAACTCCTACATGCAGAGATTGAAAATTGTGAAAATAAAGATGGATGTGTAAGCATACTACGAGATATAAGATTAGAAATGATCATAAGCGGAACAAGGTAGGAGTGATCTTGATAATGAACAAGAAGCTGGAAGCAAAATGAAGATGGTTCACAAATAGGAAAAGGAGATATCTTAGTGTTGAGGTGTGCAGTTGATTATGGATGGTTACAAGAAAGGTAGAGGTAGGTCGAATAAATACTGGGCAAAGGTGATTAGATAGGATATGACACAACTTCAACTTACTGAGGACACGACCTTAAATAAGAGGTTATGGAGGACACTGACTAGGACATGTGTTAATTATGACACTGAGAGTTGTTTCTTTTTTTCATATTTGTAGTTGTAATTTTATTCTGGAGTTGCATATTAATCCATTGTCAGTATTTAGTGTTTTTTGCACTTTAATTATCAGTTATATCTTTGTCATGCTTTTTTTTAGTATTTTTCCTTGAAGTCTTATCTCTTGTTATTTTCTTTGTTTGAACCACATTTACTTCAGCCAAGGGTCAAGCGATAGTTACCTCATTATCTCCCATAATATAGATAACAGATGTAGGTACTCATTATCACATTATGGTTATTGTTATTACTGTTTGATACATTTCAGTTATTAATATTAGAAAATTAGATAAAAGCTAGCTTAGATTCCTTAATTGTGAATGGCCACAAATTTAACGATTTATTATGTGTTAAGTCATCTAAATATTGATGTGTTACAACTAAATTTGTATAATTATATTGGATTTGAAGGTTAGATTGTTTTAAAAGTGATCTAATAATCACAAATTTCACATATTTAAGAACTAAAGATATATATTTAAAAGAGGAAAAGGTGCGAAAGGAAATAATGAAGAGATTCAAATCAGACCTTTTCAAAACCTAATATATTAAGAATGTTATACATTTTTATGATTTTGAAAGTTGTTATTTCATAATAAATATAATGTATTTCTAACAACGTAAACTACTTTAATTGTAACGGAATGTTTGAAATTCACGTATAATACTTATAATACATTTATATAAAAAATATTTAAGTTGTATAGTACAATACGTCTTTAATACGTATAGTATATTGAATTCAAAATGTATTAAATTTGTGTTTACTTTTCTCTTAGTAATGATGTTAAAAATGTATTGCACTTAAATTTAAAATAATTAAACGCGATTCAAGTTAGTCTATGTGTTACTTTATTAAAATTGTGTTTTAAAATATATTGTATATGTATCTAGCTATTTAAAATATTTAAACGCTATTCAAGTTAGTTTACTACTCTTTCAACAACTGAAGCCGAATACATAGCCGTTGGAAGTTGTGGTACTCAAATTATATGAATTATGCATCAACTACTTGAGTTTAATTTATCTTTTGAATCTGTTCCCATAATGTGTGATAACACAAGTGCTATCAGTTTGTCTAAATATACTGTGCATCGTTCTAGGGCTAAACACATTGATATTAAGCATCATTTTATTCAAGATCATGTAGAAAATGGAGACTTTTCTTTAACATTTATTAACTTAAAAAATCAATTGACAGATATTTTTACGAAACCCTGGTTAGAAGAAAGATGTTGTTATCTTAAAAAAAGACTTGGGATCCTTAGTATTAATGACCAATGAATTTTATTTTTGGATAAAAATCTTTTTACTTGTTTTGAATTTCTCTTCAAATTTTTTAACCAAAAAATTGATTTTTAAAAAGGGAGTCATTATTACTTTTAACTTTTTTTCATGAAATCCCTGCCGCCTCTGCACTTTTTACCTTCCTAACATCCCCTCTTCTGCAGTCTTTTCACTTCCATCAATCACATTTTGCTTCACCTCACTTCGTCTTCCCATTATCCCCTTTTCCAATAGTCGCCTACATCCCCCCGTCCCTCTCTCGTTTCTCTTACCAATCCTCTCTTCTTCTTCTCTGCCCTTTTAAAACCCAATTCCACGCTTCTCCCATGACCATAACTTGCTCCATGACCAGTGTTTCTAAATCAATTCCTCAAGATCTCTCCGACAGTCATGCTCTCCTCTCTGATTCCTTGGATGAAACCTCATCAGAATCTCAATAATCAACTCGTCCAATGATGATCTTGCTATTTTCGTTCAGAACTCTGACTCCTCCTTCTTCAAAAAAGTTGAAAAATTCTATGACAAATTATTTCATAAAATGAACAATACGCTAACATACTTTCTGGATAACTAGTGAATGATGACTTTTTATTCAAAAGGGGGCCCTATCCCTTGTTTTTGATGGGTTGTAAGACAATTTTTACACACTATCTGCCACAACTTTTTTTGCCTAGTCCTTGGTAATTAATTAGATCATTTCTCAGCTATATGTCTACTATTTTTTTTACTGCTATGTGGTTTCCTTTTAATTATTATGCCAAAAGAGGGAGAAATAAAGGAACATCAGAAGTGCTTACAAAGTTAAGGAGGGGGGGGGGGGGGAAGGCAAGTTGACTATCAGTGGATAAGAGTTGACTGATACCTCAAGGAATAGAGGAACAACGGAAGTGCCTACAAGTCAGGGGAGCAAGCCGACTACTGTGATAGGGAAGTGATCAACTGATGTTTAATGCTTGTTCGTCATTATCAAAAAGGGGAGATTTTTAGCCTCCTATATTTACATTTTATGTTTTAATAATAACAAATTAATTAGTGAATATTTGCAGGATATTGAAGATCTCCAATAATAGGAGGATATCCCACACAAAGGCAAGGAATATCTCCTCAAAGAAGACAGTGCTAAATATGGAGCCACATCAATTAAGGATCTCATTGGACAAGACAACAAGAACAATATCAATTAAAGATCTCTATGGACAAGGCCATTAAATAATGATTGAACGTACCACATGGAGAGACAAAAAGAAAGAAGATCACACTCACTACATGGACATATATGATATGGATATATATGATTGTGAGAAAGAAAAATCGCTCCAAGTATGGACATATATGATATGAACATACCATAAGGTGCAAACTTCCTCAATCAAGGAATCAACCAAATCCTTGATTGAGAAGAAATCCCTTAGGTTTCTTATGAAGAAAAGAAGCAGATACAACAAAAGACTATAAAGGCCAAACGAAGGACAGAAGACACCACACAATTTCACAAAAGAATCTTAAAGTGTACCAATCTTAGTCTCACGAGGCTTTGCACTTTATAGTTTACAATTGTCATATAAAGAATAGGATTGAGTCAACTTTGTAATACATACCGAGGCTATGTCAAAAGATTTGGAGAACATACTAAGTCTTCAAAACTTGTTTATCATCATTGTACTCAATCTCGATTTTGAAAGATCTAAGAAAGCTTTGAAACCCGAGAGGACTGGATATAGGCACCACATTGGTGTTTCGAAACAGGATAACTCTTTGTGTTTTTATTTTTATTTGCTTATTTACTTATCTATTTATTTAAATCCGATCTAGTTTGTGAAGTATATTGATTTGCAGGCAAGTCGACTGAATAGACTCAATTGTTGATTCACAGAAATTTTCAATTTACCCCCCCCCCCCCCCAACTTCATGAATTAAGATAATTTAAGAGAAAGTAAGAATGGCTTCGGTGGAAGACAATATGCCGAAAGTGAGATTGAGATGGTTTGGGCATGTGATGAGAACGGGCATAGATGCCCTGGTTCGTAGGTCTGAGCGGTTGGCTATGGATGGTTTCAGGTGGGGTAGAGATAGAAAAAAGAAATACTGGAGGGAGGTAACTAGATGTGACATGGAGCAGTTACAACATACTGACAACATGGCCTTAGATAGGAAGGTATAGAGGACGAGAATCACGTTAGAGGGCTAGTTCGTGGGAGTGAATTATATCTAATAGATTGGATTGCTTTGTTGTAGCCATGCTAGTAGTCGTGGCTATGATCTTAGGTTGGAGTTTCTTGTTAGGAGGGTTTGGATAAGGTGTGTGTTTTCAGTTAGATAGTGTATAGTACTACTCTGTGGGTGTCTTATTTCTGTTATTTTATCTTACTTTTTGTTTTATTATGGCTTGTTTACTGTCTTTTTGTCTTGAGTCGGGGTTTAGTGGAAACAACCTCTCTACTTCTTAAAAGGTAGTAATATGGACTGCGTACACTTTACCCTCTCCAGACACCACTATGTGGGAATACACTGGGTATGTTGTTGGTGTATACCTCACATGAAACGACATGTTTAAGATCACATGAACGGCTTATTACGCATTCCTCAACTAATTTTGGGTAGGTTTACTATATTTCATGTATGGTACAGGAGTCGTTTGGTGTGAAGTATAAGGTATAAAAATAATTGAATAAAATATAGGATTATTTTATCATGCATTTATTTGGAGGTATTAGGTAGACCCATAATTATTCATCCCAACTTTTATACTATTGTGATGAAATACGTTATCCCATTTGCATGGTGGGATAACTTATCCTTGGAAAGCTAACCTCAGAGTAATTAATCTCGGAATAACTCGTTCCCAACCAAATGATCTCTAAGTAGGCGTTTGGCAGTGAAAATAAAAAATATATTCACTAGTATCAATCTTGCAGATTCTGGTTCATGGCTGTCTATATAAAGTACTCCGTTCATTTCAAAAAGAGTAACGTACATTCCTTTTTAGTTGGTTTAAAAAAAATGACTGTTTTCTTTAATTTTGGCAATACTTTATTCCAACTTTCCACATGACGCATTTAAGGCCACAAGATCAAAAAATATTTTTGTATATTTGATATAATTTTAATTTCAGACCACAAGATTCAAAAGTTTTTTTTTTCTTAAAATCCATGCCAAATCAAAATAAACCATACTTTAATTTCTTAAACTCAACATACTCTATCCTTTCATATCACATAATACATTGTCAAAGGAGATACCCAACTTCACCAGCGAAGCAAGAAATTTAACAAAAAATATATAAAATTAAATATATACTCATAATAATATTTAACCTCTCTACACCACGTAAAAGGGTGTACATAAAATGATGCTTGGGCATCATGATGCTATTCCAAATGAGTGCAATAGTTGGTAATCGTGGTGCTTCACCTAGCATGTCAATATATCCCTTAGATACATATTATTTAGAGTTATTATTTAGAATTCAGATGTATTTAAAAAAATATAAAATATGATTTGAACATATAACCTAAATGGGGTTATTTATGAAAAACACAATTTAGATTCTTTCTGAAAAGAGAAAGAAATGAAAAAATTGAAACTAGGGTTTTGGGTTAGTGGTTCAATGAAGTTGGTTATCATGAGGTCTCAGGTTCAGCTCCCAACAGAGACAAACACTAGGTGGACAGAGTTATGGTATCTATTGTTAGTGGGAGAACACGAGGTGATAAAAAAAATAAATTATAACCAAATCAAGTGAAGGTATTTTTCAAATTCCCAAATCCAACTTTAAATTATATTTGATATTTTTATGACCAAACAAAAATATCAAAATAAAGTAAATATGCATTCCAAAATAAAATCAATACATTTCATGATCAAAAAAGTCCTTAATGTTTTTGGACCAGACAAATAAAAACATAGACCAATATGTATTTGCATGCATTATTCTCATTTTCAATACTATTAATTAAAACAAACATGCATGCAAATCTCTGATCATCAACTCAACAACTTTTCACATGTCTTCTGGTGGCGGAGGTAGATTCAAATCAATCTCAATGCCCCTAGATTGCAGTGAAGATGACTCTGATTCACTGGCAACGGCAGCAACACCTCCATCTCCAGTTCCACCACCAGCACTGTTTCGGAGGCTTGGAATTGGAAAGTTGGTCTTGGCCTTGGCACCGCGAAACTTTATTGCTGCCGCATCATACGCCAGCGCAGCCTCCTTTGCGGTGTTGAACATACCTAAGTACTTAGTGGTTCCTATCCATATATCCGCCTGGTATTTCCCCCACGACCTCTTCCGCACTCCTCGATAACGCACCTCCTCTGTCATTTTTAACAAAAAATAATCTATATTTCTATGAAATTTGAGTAGAAAGAAATTTGAACAAGTGATGAGAGAAACTAGGGGGAACAGTTGCTTAAATAGGAAAATGATAGGGGAAGCAAACAAAAATACAGTCAATGGATAGAGTGTTTTGACTTGACTGATGTCAATGGATATAGTATGTATTTTATTTCCTAATGCCACGTGTTCATTTCATAAAAATAAAAAAAGTTAATAAATGAAAAATACTATTTTTCAATTTGGGATTAATGGTATATTATTTCTCACTTTTGAGATTTTGAGGAAAAACACCAAATCAGCCAGTAATTAATTTTTTATCCCTCTATTGTAGAATTAAGTTATAAAAAAAAATTATATTTTTATAGTTCAAATTAAGTGAATGGTTAGGATATGGCATATTCATTAATAATAAAAAAAATTAAGGACATAAATTAAATGTTGTTGTTTACTATTATCTTTTTGATTATTCTCAAAATATTCTGTTAGAAATTATGAAGTAGTCAAGGGAAAGTTTGACTTGACTTATGTAATTTTGGGGCCACATATGATGTGACATTACTATTATTTTTTTCTTAAACGAGTCGTGTTCTGTGATATTAGTAGCTCAAATATTTATAAATGTTAATATTGGTCCTTATGATTTATAATTAAACACATTTTAACAAATAATAATTATTAAGAACAAAAAATATATAGTATTATAAAAAGTTCTAATTGTTGAAATTTTGTTTTGCATTGTTGTTTGAAATTAGGGCAATATAAGGACATGTGCATTAGGATTTAGGTTAGGACAGTAGGTAGAGATCCGTAGTAATTTTAAATTGTGATGAGGTTGCACTAAAGATTAGTTTTAAGATCGTTTTTTACTTAGAGAATGATGATAGGTGAATTGACTCAGCGAATACAAGGTAAGATGCCATCGCAAATGTTATTTGTAAATGACATAATTTTGATCGATGGATCTCGCTGTAGAGTTAATCTTAGAATTAAGTTCTAACAACAAATCCTGAAATCTAGTGAGTTTACATTCAACAGAACTTAGACAAATTACTTGGAGGATAAGTTCAATGAAGTAAAACATAAGAATGATGTGAAACTGATATACACATGTCGTCCATGAAAAATAAAGTTTCAAGTATCTTAGTTTTATTTCTCAAAGTAATAGAAAAATCGATGAGGATACACATATTGTACTAGCACAATGTGTATGAAATTGAGAATGGCATATGAAATTTTGTGATTAGAAGGTGCTTTAAAAACTTAAAGGCAGTTCTATAAAAACAGTGATTAGACTAGCTATATTGTACAAAGCAAAATATTGGTCAGTCAAGAACTCCTACATCAAAAGTTGCAAGTTGCGAAAAAAAAAAATGAATGTCTAAGCATACTGTTCATGCATTTTAATATTAAAATTAATTTGCAGGATAATTTATGGATATTATAAAGTGGAGAAAGTGGTGACTATTAGATTGTGATAACTCTTCTAACATCTCACTTTATTTATCCATAATTCTATCATTTAATATCCCTTTATTCTCATTATTATTGTATATTTAATCTTATGAGTTAGTGGTGAGAATGTGTTCATAACATATGTAATCTCTAACGCATTCATTTTCCTCACTGAATATCCGTTATTCCCTCATTTACTAAATAGAAGAAATACTACACCTATATAAAGGGTGTTTTCTTTCTTGTGATGTAGAGATGAGTTGTGGTATATCATAACAGATAAGAAAAAGATGATAAAAGTAAGCGTAGTATGAAAGAGAGAGTTGAAGCATAGAAAATATTCTAAGTCTTTAACTATATTCACTGTAAAAAAAAAAGTTGAGAGTTGTGCCTTCTTTATATTAGTAGTAGTTGTAATATTACTTGGAGTTACATATTAGTCCATTGTCACTATTTAGTATTTCTTACACTTCAATTATCGGTTATATGCTTTATCATACTTTCTTTAGAATTTAATCTTGGCTTCTAATCTTTCGTTATTTTATTGTTTGAATTACTTTTACTTAAGTCGAAGGTCTAGTGAAAACTGTCTCATAATCTCCCATAACAGAGATAAGACATGTAGGTACACATTAGCTTCCACAAAGTTACTTGTGAAATTACTAGATATATTATGGTTATTGTTATTACTGTTTGATACATTTCAATTATTAATATTAGCAAATTAGGTAAAAGCTTGCTTAGATTCCTTACTTGTGAATGTTCACAATGTTAACGATTTATTATGTGTTACGTCATCTAAATATTGATGTGTGACAACTAAATTTGTATAGTTATATTAGATTTGAAGGTTAGATAATTTTGTAACGGCCCGTAGTTTTATTGACTTGATACCTCTTAGTAGCATGCTTAAAGAGCTGAAAACTTGAATGATTTCATTTACTAAGTGTTAAAGAAAAGGTCTTAGTCACATTTTTAGCTCCTAAACTTTGGTAATTTTATTTTTGACCTTCCCGACCTTAGAATGACGATTTGTAAATTGATTCATGATCGGGCTGTCAAGGATACATCCCAGGTAAGTTTTGAAATTTTTGAACGAGCGTAAGGATATGTTTGGAAGCCCAAAACAGTAGTTGCGTGCGATTTGCGCATGACGCACGCTCCAGTTCACTGATGGGGTAGCATACGATGGAGCATGCAGCGCATGCTCCATTCCGGAGTTCCATAGCATGCGACGCACGCTCCCCTACATCGTTCAGTTTTCAGTAACATTTTCCAGAGGCATTTGGGTCAATTCCACCCACATTAATTTGGCCTAAACACCGAATTTGAGTCTCAAAACAACACTTTAGCCCCAAATTCACATTCTCCCAAATTAAAATCATCCTCCCTTATCCCAAGAACAAAAACCCTAAGCTCTTAAGCTAAGATTTCAAGAGAATAGACCAACGTTCAATTTCCGTCTTTCAAATCTTATAATCTAAGGTACGTGGGATTTTTCTAAAACTACATAGGCATAAGGAAATTATTTCAACAACATTTAAACATTGTGAAATCATGAATTCTTGAAGGGGTTTTGAAATTTACATTACGATTTTATTTTGTGAATTCTTTAATGGCATAATTGATTTGGTCTTGAGGCCCATCCCCTAACTTATATATATATATATATATATATATATATATATATATATATATATATATATATATATATATATATATGCATGCACTTGATGAATTTAAATGTTGAATTGAGAGCATTAATCATCGGAAGCCCCTCTCTTGTTAAAGATTGCTTGTTTTCGTAAGTCATGATGTATTTGAATGAATTTTGTGAAGTATGCTACAACTGCGTTTATGGTTATTAAGAACTTGATTATAATTTTGCATGTGAAAAGTGGGTACTATATTTGGTGTTAATGGCTAAGGATGTTTATCAAGAATCTTGCATGTTTGTCATAAATTTCATGGCCACCACATGTTTGTTGGAAAGCTGAAAATAACAACTTTTACATAAGTTGACAAATGCTTTGAAATATGAATCTTCTTGAACTATTTGAAGTATGGTGGTCCAAACTTTATGTGTTGAAAGGGAAAACTGTAAATGATATTTGGCTCAGAAATATGACTTGGAAGTCTTGGTATGACGATACCAATTCAGATAATGCCATAGAAGATTTAGAATGGACTAAAAACACATATTTTACTTAGATTTTCAAAATTTGATTGCAGAAAGATGCATGTTTAGAACAGATTAAAAGTGGGCTTAAGAGATGTTAGATTGTTACCTGAAGAAGTCATGAGCCATAAAATTCATTGTTCAAAACCGTGTTTTGCCGATACAGGTCATTATATTACCCGCAAGGAAAATTGTACGTTGGCGACAACCTTGTGGCGTAGTAGGTAAGCAGGTACTCCAACCCTTGCGGCAAACTTGGGTTGGGGGATTGGCTGTCGAGTTAAGGGCGGATCCCATATAGCCCGTGCGATACTTTCAGATATGTAGGGTGCACCACCTAACTCAGAAGTAATACAAAGATTAGAGACTACATTGTCAAGAATGTTTTACAAATGTCGAAGAAGTGCCCATGTGTTTTGAACTATACCATGCATGATGTTTCATGACCTGCTCTCATCTATTTTTTTTATATAAACACATTATTTTGGATTGCTCTGCGTACCAGAACAATTGTATTGACTCCCTATATTTCAGGGTCTGAGGCTCAGTCTAGGGGTCCTGTTAAGCCGCAGAATTTTTCTGACAGAAGAGAAGGGTGTGCAGTTTGTGAGCCTTCTTTATTCCGGAAGGCCTATTTCATTTCAGTCATTTATTATTCATTTTAATTTAGGCCCACTGGAGGCCTTGTCCCAAATTTGGAGAGTTGTTATTTTCATATGTAGTAGAGATTTCGCAAAAAGAAATAGACGTGGTTTAGATGTTGATGAATCTTCTTTCGTATTGGTTTACTTAATTCAGGACATGACCATGATTCCATTTGATTTATGATTCCACATCTTTCCTTTATTATATGAGTATTGTGCATGATTACCAGATGTAGAAGGGCGCCCAAACCTCCATGGTTCGAGATGCTCATTACGGCTAGGGCCCCGGCTCAGATTGTGACAAATTTTAAAAGTGATCTAATAATGACAAGTTTCACATATTAAAGAACTAAAAATATATATTTAAAAGAGGAAAAGGTGAGAAAGGAAATAATAAAGAGATTCAAATGAGACCTTTTCAAAACCTAATATAATAAGAATGTTATAAATTTTTATGATTTTGAAAGTTCTTTCATAACAAATATAATATATTTCTAATGATGTAAACTAAATTAATTGTAACAGAATGTTTGAAACTCACGTACAATATAAATACATTTGTACTAAAATAATTTTAGTTATATATTCGTCATGTCTATTGACATAAGTCTTTAATACATATAGTATATTGAATTCAAAATGTATTAAATTTGTGTTTATTTTTCTCTTATTAATGATTTAAAAAACGTATTGTACTTAAATTTGAAACATGTAAACGTTATTCAAGTTAGTTGGGTGAGTTTTCTAAAAGTCCGCTTTGAGAACTTATTTTGACATTTAGATAAATATGTTGAAAATTTGAGAAAATGAACACCCTAATGGGTCCACAAAAAAATGTTAACCCTAACATTCAAGTTTAAAAATGTGAACTTTAGTCTCACTCCCATTTCAACTCCTATTTTTTAAAGATTACACTTTAGTTCATGTCCATAAATATAAATATTGGATATTTAATTAAAAAAAAAAAAACTCAAGCTCCACTACGAATCACTATTTTGTCAATTTTTCGGTCATTTTTCATCAATGTTTTCGGCATCCATAGGAAAGTGACATTACCTCCATTATTTTAAGTCATGTTTTCATTTTTTTTAGCCCCACATTTTCATTCACTTTCATATAAAGAGTTTGAAAATCAGTCCCACATTGAAATCAATTCTAGGCTGAATAGCAACATTCCAACACTCCTTAAGTTGTTTTTAAGTTGTAATTTATTGGATTATTTCGAAGATTCTCGGAAAAGGCGAGATCAGATACTGTACGGAAAGCAACTAATAAGAATTACGATTACAGTCTATCAAGTCTAGGCTCATGAACCACTGTTTAGGTCTATTAAATACTATCATCGAGATATATCCTGTCTATTATAGAATACGTGATTATTGATGGTGTATTTTCTAGCAAATGGGAGTAGATTCCTAAATGTTGGGTTTGAAAAATTGCATCTAAGGATAAGGTGTCCATTGACCTTCGTCGTAATGCTTCATACGCCAATTTGGTTAAAAGTGTAATGGAGGGCGGTGAATTAAGTTGTGATCCAAGCGATGTGGTCATTAGTTACTTGATGAATGGGAGGGGAAAAATCTATCAAACGTTCATAAGAAATGATAGACACGTGGAATTATACATGTTTTGCGTTGATTATAATAATTCCAAGCCTATATTGCGGGTTAAAGTTGTTGGAAGGTACCGGGAAGAAGCTTCCACATCAGCCCCACCCCACCCCTGGCAGTGGATGATAGGTCAATGGAATACGAGTATATGGGTGGTCATGAATGGGATACTTTTGAAGAATTTGAAGAAGAGGGGTATGAACGAGGTGAAGAGAGGCAGTCCGGACCACATGCAATCCACTCTTTCTCGGATAACACTGATCTTTATGTAGGACAAACATTCAAGGACAAGAATGTTTATGTAATTGTAAGTATGAAAAAATTGAAGAAATACTAGACTATGTGAATTATTTATTATATACCAATGCCGTTATTGATTCCTACACATGATAGACAGGTTATCAATTTTCGAGAAGTCGATTATTCACCCACTCGTAGGTTTATGATCAACTATTTGAATATATAGATAAGTTAAAATAATGACCGAAAAAGAAAAATTTAATTAAATAAAATTAAAGTATAGCAATTAACACCTTTCAAATATTGTAAAGCAATTTAGATACATTAGTTGTGATACTAAATAACTTTTAAACATGATCAAGTGATATTTAAGTCATGTTATAGTCGTAAATCAGTGATATGGAACTAAAAAGGGAAGAAATAAAATATATAAGCATCATCCAAGCATGCAAAACAACTAGATATCATCAAATGAGATTAGACGTGTTTAATGAGCATAAGGAGGAGTGATGGTTGTGACCATTGGGTGTTCATGGTACAAGTAGTGTTTGAGAACAAGTAGTCCTTCTCAATGCAACATTTGTTCTGAGTAATTAGTTGTTACTACCATTACTCTTCGTTAGTCTCATTTGATCGAGTGTTTAATTATTTTGTACTCTGATATGATGATATTTAGTAAATTTTCATTGCTTGAATGAAGTTTATTTATTTTAATTTAGTTTATTTAATTTCTTCCTTTTTTAGTCTCGTCTTACTTGTCAATAGAATTAGATAATTGATGCTAGACCTATGAAGATATCGTGCATATATTATATATAAATGTATGCATCTATGCCAGGCTAAATTAGCAGTCATGTCTCGACCAATTGAGTCTAGTAGAAAGTAAGACAAGACTAAAAAAGTAATAAACAAAATAACATTATTCAAGCAATGAAAAGTGATTAAATATCATCATATGAGAGTACAAAATAATTGAACACTAGATCAAATGAGTATAAGAAAGAGCAATGATAGTAACAATTAATTACTCAGAACAAACGTCTGTATTGACAAGGACTACTTGTTCTCAAACACTACTTGTCTCATGAATACCCACAAGTCACAACCATCACTCTACTTTATGCTCATTAGACACGTCTAATTTCATTTGATGATATCTAGTTATTTTGCATTGCTTGAATGGTGCTTGTTTATTTTATTTTATTTCTTTCCTTTTTAGTCTCATATCACCAATTTGCGACTATAGCATGTCTTAAATATCACTTGATTGTGTCTAAAAGTGATTTGGTGTCACAATTGATGTATCTAAATTGTTTTACAATGTTTAAAAGGTGTTAATTATCATACTTTAATTTAATTTAATTTCTCTTTTTTTGTCATTATTTTAACTTGTACATATATTCAGATAGTTGATCATAGACCTGTGAGTTGGTGAATAATCGACTTCTCAAAAATTTCATAATCTATCTATCATGTGTAGAAATCAACAACAGCGTTGGTATATAATAAATAATTTACATAGTCTAGTATTTGTTCAATCTTTCTTTACTTCGTCAATTTTAAGAAGCTCCAACTTCGCCTTATTTAAAATTATAATTCTTTCAGGCATACAATGACAGGGTCTACAGTAAACCTTAATAATCGATTATAGAAGACATAAACATTCTTTAGACCTTTTTCAACTGTCACTTTTTTGTAGCCCTACTATATAAATGACAGGGACCTTTTTGAGCTCCTCTATGTACATTTATTCATTCCTTTCTCATTTTAATTCAACAATAACAATGTCTCCCTTTATCATTTGGAACACTCCTTAGCTTGTTCCAAAGCTTTAAGTTGTTGCATAATTTTTATGGTCGTCGAAAAAATGATAGAAAGTATTGTATGAAAATCAGGTAAGAAGAAGGCGACTATAGTTTATTATGTCTAGGATCATAAATGACCTTGCCTTCCTTGTCCAGATTTTCGGCACACTAACCGATGAAACTCAAAAAAAAAAGTTCATCATACAATCAGCAAGGCCAGTCATAATCCATCAACCATCAAACAAATATCAACTTAAAAACACAGACTTTCAGTAAAATCAAGCTTCATTTAAAAAAAAAATCAATCTTTTCCATCCAAACCAAATAAATAACCTAATCAACCGAACGGTCTATTAATAGAACAACAAAAACGTATGATGAAACCATCCTCGCAAGAACATGCATCTAACACACCATTACATTAAAGAAGAATTTGAAGAAAAATCAAATTTCTTGGCACATTAGCAGATTAAATTCACGAAACAATTTCACCACGCAATCCACAAGAACAATCATAATCCATCAAATATCCATCTATAATCAAACATATACCAACTTAAAAATTTACAAATTCAGTAAAATCAATCCCATTTTTCAAAGGAAAAAATCCTCCAAAATCAACTCAATCACCACAAACCAAAATAGAAAAAAAAAAAAGCAAAGAAAAATCCATCAATATGAAGCATAAATTATTCAAGAGATGAAGAGAAATTATTTAAAGTGGAAGAAAAAAGATCCTAGAGCTCTGGATAAGATAAAAATCAAAAATGAAAGTTTGGGGAAGAGGAAAGGGAAATATTCATGGTTTTCTGAGTGTGAGTGAGGAGAGAGAAATATTTTATCGTATTTTACTATTTTATAAAAAAGTGGAAAGTGAAAAGTATTTTAAAAAGACTTAAGGGTGACAAAAACTTTTTCATTTTTACACTTTAACCCATACCCCACTCCTTTCTCCCAAACCTAAAAAATTGAATCAAAAAGAAAATAATGTCTATTTTTCAAATTAAGTGTTGAGAGTGTCCTTTTTACTAAATCTTCTGAAATTAGTTTATGTGTTACTACATTAAAATTGTATTTTAAAATATATTATATATGTATTTAGCTATTTTTAATTTTAAAAAAATTAGGCATCAACTCTAAGAATAAAATACTTGATAAATAAAGCTACACATTTATATTATTTATTTATGTAAATACCCCTTAACTAATCAATCTAATTATTCAGACAATTAAGTTGATCATGAGAAAAGTTTAAAACTTATTCGCTGTGTATAAATCAAACAAATGTTTTTTATCATAATTAAGTAATTAAATTAAGTAAAATATATGTTAATTAATCATGATTAAGTAACATGAATTCTAAATTCAAGCACATACATATATTGGTTTGATGTATATAATGGGTATGTATAATCATGACAACTTTTCATTAAAATTTCTGCAGGCCGAAACATATAAAAGAACAAATATACAATTTCAAGAAAATATCAAATTAAAGCCCAACTCCTTGACGCATTCAAGAGTGTGACCTAATAGTTAATGAAGAGGATTGAGAACCTAATGTGAGCAAATTCCAGCACAGACAAAAAACACTAGGTTGGTGGCTTTAGTGTACAGAGTTACCTAATATATCTTGTTGATGAAAGATAATAGTTATTCTATCGATCTAATCGAGGTGTGCGGAAGTTGGACCAAACACCCCGATTATGTTAAGATTGAAGTTTGACAACAAATCTTTAGATAGATTAGGTTGAACAGGACCAACACAAAATATTTAAAGTATAAATTCAGTAAAATAATACACGAGAATGATATCATGTTGAGGCTTCATACACATGTCATTCCTAAGAAAAGAAGCTTCACAAAAAAGAATAAAAGTTAAAAACATAAGACTTTTCTTCTCAAAAGTCATGTGCATGGACAAATATACATGTATTTACATTATTCTCATTTACAATATTAAAAAATTTCACATGTCTTTTGTGTTGGGTTCGAAATTTAAAGGGAGTCATGTGGAAGATAATAGTTGTAAATCATGAGATGATAAATCAGACGACAAAGAAAACAATGCTAAAAAACATAATATTATAATTTTATTTGGCCAATTGGCCTACATATTAAGAACCTAAATAAAAAAAAACATAAAAATCAATTGGGAGAAAATTTCTCTCTAAACAAGACTCTTTAAAGACTACATTGTGGATGGTATTGTGTTATGATATGAGAAAGACGGTTTTCTATTTATAGTGTTCCAAAACCTTTCTTCCAAGAAAGAGGTTAGCCAAATATAAAAAAGTTTTATATTTACTTTTCAGAAAAAAATAAAAGTAAATATGGTTACGTTTATTTTCCTTCCAAAAAAATAAAACTTAAATTTTGTAAGAAAATCAGGGAAAAATGTTATAGCCACAACATTTGCTGATTCAATAGCCGTGATATGACTGGGCTTCCGATTCTCATCATTTATCGAAATAGGGAAATTGGTTTTCGCTTTGACACCACGCAGCTCAATCGCCGTGTTGTCATACATTTGTGTTGCTTCCTACGCGGTGTCAGACATACCTAACCAAAAATTGAATCTTCTTTTCTGATTCCATATCTCCGCCCCATATATCTCCCCCTCTTCTTTCATACTCCTCGGTAATGCACCTTCTTCTCAACTGCTCTTTTCACTTTTGCTACCTTCGCTGCAGCTGTACGTTTTTGCTTGGGCGCCATTTTTACTCTTGTAAATCCAGTAATAATGATATGTAAAGACATGGCATTATTAATATTTTTTCTTAAACAAATCAAATTTTGTGATATTAGTGATCTCAAGTATTTATGAATGTTAATATTTGTCCTTATAAATGACATAATTCTGATCGACGAGTCCCCAATGGAGTTGATGACAAGATTAAGATTTGATAACAAACTTCATATGTAATAGTTTATTTTTAATAAATGGGAAATGCTATTTTTCAGTTTTGGTTTAACGTTTTATTATTGCACCTTTTATAGGATTTTGAGGGAAAACACCAAATCAGGCAGTAATTATTTTTCTTCCCCTAGATTATGTTATGATCAGTGGCGGAGCCAGATATTTTATGAAGGGTGTGCAAAATTTTAAAAAGTAGCTAACAAAAAATTTTAATGAGCGAATTCACATCCAACTTGCTCAACGTGACGACTTTATCATAAATAATGTCAATAATTTGTTTGACACCAAATACAAATTGTCTAAATTTTTCTTCATTTTGGATTGCTTTCTAGTTATAAAAAATACACGGTAATTGTATAAACTATAATCATAGTTCTATGATGGATGGATCGAGATTTTTACTGAACACATATAACACATTCAAACAAAAAAAAAAGACTAATTTGTTGATTTTTACTTAAATTTAGAGTAATTTTTTATCTTTGATTTTGCTACTCCTTAATTATAATGGATTTTAAATTTATTGTGTTTTGATTGAGAATAAGTGAAAAAAATGAAAAAAAAAAATTCAAATCATGGTTAGTTTTCCAATTCACCTATAAAACTATGAAAAAATTAACTTTCATTATTTTTTTTTTGTTTCGAACCTCCTAATAATCTATTAGGAGTAATGGAAAATATTATGTGTAATTAGACATAATATTTTCTTTTAATTTATTGGGTAGAAACTTGTTTGAAATGTTATTTTATATTTAATACAAATAAATATCCAAATTAAAGTTTCAATTAAATTTAATAATTATTAATAATTTTTTATTTTACCTTGATATATGTGACGCATTTTTCCTTTTCACATGTCTCAAGAAAATGTTATTCAAAATTAAAACTCTAGGATTATTCTTTTAATCTAAATAAAATGATTTATAAATATATAAATAATTAAATAGTACCCTATAAACGGTTAAGGGGAAATTAATTTATACACTTTGATTTTGAATAAGGGCCTTGTGTGGGTGCGGGAGGAGGCGGGGGGTTCGGGTGGGGGGATGGGTAAAAAGAAAGAGTTTGAAGAATGAAGAATTAATAGGAATTGAAAAAAGAGCTATGGATTCACTAGAGAACTGATCCTGCTATAGTGGCTTCACTTGAGAATTGATCCAGCAACCTTTTGCACAATCTTAACCACTGAGCCAAAGGCTCCAACAATGACCATATGGCCCTATTTTATATATTTTAATCTATATACATGGTATAATTTTTCAACGAAGAGTGTTCACTTGCACACCCTTGGATAGTTGTAGCTCCGCCCCTGGTTATGTCTATACTTACTTTAGTCCATACTAAGTGAATTTTTAGAATATATCATATTCATTAAGAAAAAAAACATTAAGGACATAAATTAAAGATTATTGTTTACATACCTTTTTTATTATTCCCAAAATATTCTTCTAGAAAATAGAAAGTAGTTAAAAAATTTATTAAAAGAAAGGATAAATATAGAAAGAATTCTATCATTACATTGAAAAAATCACTTATTTTGAAGTATAGAAAAGAATTCCAACAATTCACTAAGTATGGACTATACAAGTATTTCTTTGAGATAGAAACAATTAATAATTGTACCTTATGTAATAATATAATAAATGATATATCACGTACGCATCTTCATACAAAATTGATTTGAATACCAAGTATTAGAACTTAAACATTATCTAATTAGAAGAACTACATTGAGAAAGAAAAGATTATATGTTAGGCAGATCAGTTCTGATCTGATGAGGTAGATTTATGACATCTCAGTGTTGTTATCCGAGTCTATTTAGCCTTGTTTTGAGGACTTCTTGTGTGTTTAATGTGTTGTTAATAATATAATTGAGCATCTAAGTGTTAAATGACTTAACTATAATGTTTAAGATGTGTTTCAAATAAGTTTGGAATCAATTTGGTCACTTAGAGTGTAGATGAGAAAACTAGTCTTTCTAACTTGAGCTATGTGTTGTTCTAGTAGATCTCAATGGATTCAAGTGTGTGTAATGAGTTACTAAGGGTATGATTGATAATTATGAATGTAATAACTTGTTTATAATGTTTAAGGTTCAATTGAATCAAGCCAAGAGTCAAAACACTAAGTTAAAGATCAAAAGGACAAAACTAGTATTCTTAGCTTAAGTTTCTAGTTCATCTTCTTGAATTGTATGTTGTTTGAAGTCTAATATGTGGTGTTTGATGCTATAGAATGCTTGGTGAGTTGATAATGATGATATATGAATTATACACAAGCTTGAAATTAAGTGAAAACAACACCAAAATGCTTGAAATGGATGAAAAAACACATGAGACAAGATTTGACAAAAACAGACGTTTTGGAGTCATTGACGTGCTGTAGACCTTAGGCACTGCTTTAGGTCCATTACATGGCATTGGGGAAATCCTAAATGACTAGGGCATGCCACGGACCCTAGGCACCGCGATATGGGCATGACACGCTCCTATGTCAAAATCGACAGCTTTTGTCCTCCTATAAATAGGACCCTTAAACATTATGTTTTACACCTGGGATGATCTTGGAAATTGAAGGGGTCTGGAGAATACTTCAATTAGGGTTTTTATCTCTTTAATTTAGTTTGTTTATGAATTTTAATATGTATTCATTCATTGTAATTACGGTTATATCCATGATCGGCTAAACACCCTTTTTCGGGGTTAAGGACAAAAATATGATTATTATTGTTATGAATTGATTTGGTTTGGTTGTTTATCATTGTTGGTTATTTATTTATCCTTGTTATCACTATTTTAAGGATTCAATATGCTTAGAATACATGTATAACCATCTTGTGACCCGAGATGAGGAACAAGAGGATAGAATGTGGGACAGATAGAATAGGATTATAATCTTCTAGTTGAATGAGTTATAATTTGCACTTAGGATAGGAATATACCTAAGTTTCCTATTTGGTTCACTTACAGGATGAAATATGAATTCATTTAACTTAGTTCTCGCATCCCCTCTCAACGATGTAGTTGTGGGGCTAAATTGAATAGGTGATTAAAGGCTCAAAAGACCATGATCATAAAATCAACCCCGTGAATAAAAACCAAGATAATTAACCTAACCAATGAAGTTCTATAACGTAGCATGATTGTTCACAGAGCCTTAACCCCTGGACTTTCCCCATTGATTGTCCAAGAACCTTTTACTTTTTCACATTGTTTACAGTTACGTTTAGTTTTAACTTTCCAAATTCTTTTAGTTACTTGAGCACTTGTTAATCTTTATAGTGAACTAGATTTAGATAATTGTCAACACAAGTCCCCCTGGAATCGATATTCGGAGTTTATAAGGTCACAATATTACTTGGTGAGACTACGTACACTTACATGTACGCTTAAGCACAATAAGTTCAATCTCACAATGGAGTTAATGCCAAGATTAAGGTTTGACGACAAACATGATATCTAGAGAATTTATGTTTAACAAGACCCGAAAAAAAATACTTGAAGGGTAAATTCAATGAAGTAACACATAAGGATGTTGTGAAGCTGAGACTTGATAAACATATGCTATCTAGCAGAATTAAAGTTTAATTTCAAGTAATATACATATGTCATCTAGAAGAACAAAGTTTCAAGTACCTTAGGTCTAACATTCAAAGTAATAAAAAAATCAACAATGATACATGTATGAAACAAAGTCTCGCATATGTCATTTTGTGACTAAGATGAGCTACCAAAACTTAATGACAGTTCTACAAAGCGGTGATTCGGCTGACTATATTGTATGAAGCAGAATATTCATCAGTCAATAACTTCCACATTCAGAAGGTGAAAGTTGTGAAAATAAAGATGGATACGTGAGCATACTATGAGAGATAAGATTAGAAATGAAGATAAGCAGGACAGGTAGGACTGACCTTGATAGAGGACAAGGTGTTGAAAGTGAAAGTAAGATGGTTCGAGCATGTGAAGACGAGATATTTTAGTTCGGAGGTGTGAGGTTGACTATGGATGGTTACAATGGATGTAAAGGCATGTCGAAGAAATACCGGACAAAGACGATTAGATAGGACATAACAGAAGTTTAGCTAAGAGGTTATGGAGGACATGACTAGGGTATAGATTAGTTATGTAGTTGAGAGTTGTATCGTTATCTTCGTATTATTAGTTGTAGTAACACCGGAATTGCATATTAATCCATTGTTACTATTTAATGTTTATTGTGCTTCAATATTGGTTATTTTGTTGAACTTGAAGTGAATAGTTCTTAGTTCTTTTTTTTTTTTAATATGCATTTTCATGTTTTCTTTAGTATTTTGTCTTGGGTTATAATATGTAGTTATTTTCTTTATTTGAATTGCTTTTACTTTAGTCGAGGATCAAACAAAAGCAGCCTCACTATCTCCCATAATAGAGATAAGACAAGTAGGTACGCATTAGCCTCAACAAAGCTACTTGTGAAATTACACTAGATATGTTATGACTGTTGTTATTATTGTTTGATACATTTCAGTTATTAATATTAGCGAATTAGGTAAAAACTAGCTTAATTGGATTCCTTTCTTGTGAATGGTCATAAATTTAAGAATTTATTATGTGTTAATTCATCTAAAATTAATCGAAGTATCACAAAATTTATATATTAAAGAACTAAAAGTCCATGTTTCAAAAGAGGAAAAAGTGTGAATGAAAACAATGAAGAGATCAAAATCAGATCCTTTCAAATCCTAATATATTAAGAACATTACGACGATATGCTAAAGGAATAATAAAAACTCATGATTAATATGATATGTATGAAAAATTCAATCGATGAAAATGAATTTATATGATAATCTCATAATTAGGTTTGAGAGTAATAAGTAACAAGTAGTGAGCAATTGAAAAGTGACGAATTTGATCTAGATTAATTAAAGATTGTAAGTATTAAAAAAAATCACAAGAATCTAATTGAAATTTATACATATCCAAAGGATTAAAAGTCCAACTACAAGTATTTAATTTGTACGAATCTGAATATCTGCATGAATATTTGTTTGTATTATATTTTCTAATGACACGTGCACATTTCACAAAAAGAAAAAAAGAAAAGTTAATAAATGGGAAATGCTATATTTCAATTTGGGGCTTTGGGCTTTATTACTTCTCATTTTGGTATTTTGAGGGGTATCACCAAATTAGATTCAAGATCTATGAAAAATAGAGATCCCAAATTTCAATAAAATTGGCCGGGATGAGCATTATGAGGTCTCAGGTTCAACTCCACTAGAGACAGACACTAGGTGATTTGTTCCTATCCGTTCTAGTCTTGGTGGACAGAGTTACCTGACACTTGTTGCTAGTGAGAGGTGACAAGTATCTCGGGGTATTAGTCAAGTTGCGCTCAAATTGATCCGGACATTATAGTTATAAAAAAGAAAAAAAATATTAAACCCAAATAAAGTAAAGGTGTTTTCCAAATTCCCAAATCCAACTTAAAATTGTATCTGATATTTTCATGGTCAAACAAAAATTGCTAAATAAAGTAAATACATATTTGAGAATAAAGTGAACACATTTCAAGATCAAACATGTCAATGTTTTTGTCCCTGACAAATAAAAACATAGACTAATATGTATTTGCATTATTCTAACTTAGAATACTAATAATTAAAGAAACATGCATGCAAATCTCTGATCATCAACTCCAACATCTTTTCACATGTCTTTTGGTGGCGAAGGTAGATTCAAATCAATCTCAATGCGCCTAGATCTCGGTGATGATGATTCAAACTCACCGACAACAACAACACCTCCATCTCCATTCCCACCACTAGCTTTGCTTTGAAGGCTTGGAATAGGAAAGTTTATCTTGGCCTTGACACCGCGAAGCTTGATTGATGCCGCATCATACGCCAATGCAGCCTCCTTTGCTGTGTCATAAAATTTCACAAGAATCTAATTGAAATATATACATTACTAAAGGATTAAAAGCTCAATTAATATTTAATTTGTACATTTTTGAATATTTATGTGCATTTTATTTTCTAATGCCAAGTGTGCATTTCACCATAAGAAAAAAAAGAGAAAATAGCATGTTACCCCCTTGAACTATATCCGAAAGAGTTTAGACACACCTTAACTTTAGAGGGGTCCTATTACCCCCCTGAACTATTTAAAAGTGGATTTATTACCCCCGACGCTGATGTGGCAAGAGAGTGTGTTTCACTCTCTTTAAAGAGAGTGAGAACCGATTTTTTTATTAAAAAATAATTTTTAATATTTCTTTATTCATTTTTAACTATTCTTTATTCATTTAAAAATTAATTTTTAATATTTCTTTATTTTCTTTATTCATTTACTTTATTCATTTTTAATTATCATATTCTTCATCTCCAAGCACAAAATCGATTGGTTTAAACTTCAATTCGTCGAAAATTTTAAAATGAGTATTGTTCATTGGTTCCAACTTCAAGATCGTCGGAATTTTTAAAATCGATATTTTTCATTATTTTCGATTTGAAGATTGTTGAAAATTTTAAAATTCTCCATTGTTTCCGACTTTAAGGTTATTGAAAATTTTAAATTCGGTATTGTTCATTGTTTCCAAATTCAAGGTCGTCGAAAATTTTGAAATTGGTATTGTTGGTTGTTTCCGACTTTAAGGTCATCAAAAATTTTAAATTCGACATTTTTCATTGTTTCCGGCTTCAAGGTCGTTGAAAATTTTGAAATTGGTAATGTTCGTTGTTTCCGAATTTAAAAATCCTCAAAAAATTTCAAAATCGATATTGTCCATTATTTCTGAATTCAAGGTCATCGTAAATTTTAAAATGTGTATTGTCCATTATATCCGCCTTCAAGGTCGTCGAATATTTAAAAATTCTCTATTGTTTCCGACTTTAAGGTCAACAAAAATTTTAAATTCGGTATTTTTTATTATTTCCGGATTCAAGGTCATCAAAAATTTTAAATTCGGTATTTTTCATTGTTTCCAGCTTCAAGGTCGTTGAAAATTTTAAAATTGGTATTGCTCGTTGTTTTCAAATTTAAATATCCTCAAAAAATTTCAAAATCGATATTGTCCATTATTTTCAAATTCAAGGTCATCGTAAATTTTAAAATGGGTATTGTCTATTATTTCCGACTTTAAGGTCGTTGAAAATTTAAAAATTCTCTATTGTTTCCGACTTTAAGGTTATTGAAAATTTTAAATTCGGTATTGTTCATTGTTTCCGGATTCAAGGTCATCGAAAATTTTGAAATTAGTATTGTTCGTTGTTTCCGACTTTAAGGTCATCGAAAATTTTAAATTCGGTATTTTTCATTGTTTCCGGCTTCAAGGTCGTTGAAAATTTTAAAATTGGTATTGTTCGTTGTTTCTGGATTTAAGATTGTTGAAATTTAATAATTGATATTGTCATTGTTTCCCACTTCAAGGTTGTCGAAAATTTCAAATTCGATGTTGTTTATTATTTCGACTTTAAGATTGTTGGAAATTTTAAATTCGGTATTGTTCACTGTATCCCGCTTCAAAGTTGTCGAAACATTATTTGCATAGAAGTAGGAATAATAAAGTTTGAAAAGGAAAAGAGATGAAAAGTAATGATGAAAAAAATAATGATGAAAAATGATAAAAACATATTAAAAAAATAGAAAAGAAAGTAAATAAAAATCAATTTTAAACAAAAAAACACGTGTCAAAATGCTATGGACGCGTGTATCACACTCTCTTGCCAAAGGTCTGGTTGTCAGTGTTCGGGAGGGTAATAAATCCACTTTTAAATAGTTTAGGGGGGTAATAGGACCCCTCTAAAGTTAAAATGTGTCTCAACTCTTTCGAGTATAGTTTTGGGGGTAACAGTCTATTTTTTTCAAAAAAAAAAAAAAAAGGTTAATAAATGAAAAGTGTTATTTTTCAATTTGGGCTTAATGGTATATTATTTCTCAATTTTGGAATTTTGAGAAAAAATACCAAATCAGGCAGTAATTAATTTTTTATCCCTCTATCGTAGAATTAAATTATGAAAAAAATAAATATTTATAGTCCATATTAAGTGAATGGTTAGAATATGCCATATTCATTAAAAATAAAAATAAATTAAATTTTATTATTTATTATTATCATCTTTTTTATTATTTTTAAAATATTCTCTTAGAAAATATAAAGTAGTCAAGGGGGTGTTTGACATGACTGGTGTAATTGTGGGCCACATATGATGCGACATTCTTAGTATATTTTTTTTCTTAAACAAATCAAGTTTTATGATATTGATAACTCAAATATTTATAAATATTAATATTGATTCTTATGATTTCTAATTAAGCATATTTTAACAAATACTAATAATCAAAAATAAAAAATATATAATATTATAAAAAGATTTAATTGTTGGAATTATGTTTTGCGTTGCTGGTTGAAATTAGGGCAATATAAGGACACGTACGATAGGATTTAGGTTAGGACAATAAGTAGAGATCCGTAGTAATTTAAGTTGTGATGAGGTTGCACCAAGAATTAATTTTAAGTTCGTTTTTTACTTGTCTTGGAGAATGGTGATAGATAAATTGACTCAGCGAATATAAGGTGAGGTGTCATCGCAGATGTTATTTATAAATGACATAATTCTGATTGACGGGTCTCGCTATAGAGTGAATCTCAAAATTGAGTTATGACAACAAATCCTGAAATCTTAAGAGTTAACATTCAACAGGACCTGGACAAATTACTTGGAGGTTAAGTTCAGTGACGTTACTCATGAGGATGACGTGAAGCGGATATACACATGTCATCCAGAAGAAATAAAATTTCAAGTATCTTAGATCTATTTTTCAAAGTAATAGGAAAATCGGTGAGGATACACATACTGTACTAGCGGAATATGTATAAAATTAAGCATGGCTATGGAGTTTTGGGATTAGAAAGTGCTTGAAAAACTTAAAGGCAGTTCTACAAAGTGGTGACTAGACTAGCTATATTGTACAAAGCAAATTATTGGTCAGTCAAGAACTCCCAAATCCAAAAGTTAAAAGTCGCAAAAATAAAGATGGATGTGTGAGCATACTATTAGAGTACGTGCCCTACTAATTATCTTATTTTAGCCTAACTGTTACCTGTCGATGAAATAGGTTGACTAACGTGTTTTAAACTAGCTAAAACAGTAAGTAAATAACACAGTGAATTTTCACGTGAAAAAAACACTCAGCTCAAAGAGGTGTAAAAAACCACAACCTGTACCTGTACATGATCTTAACCCCAACCACTAAATCACTTGAGCCTCAACAATCAACAAATTACATGACTCGTGTAAACTAGGAATTATAAACTTCTAATTCCTACTTCTACAAAATGCCAACCTTCCCAAGGCGAGTGTTCCCAAGTCTTCGAGTTTTCCAACTTAAAGACAATACTCCTAACTCAGTTTTGTAAGACCTCGCAAAATTCCTAGCTTAATTTAGTCCTTTAAGCTTGTTAAGGGTTCCCAGACTTAGAAAATTTTAGCTAGGTATTAAGACTTAGTGTTATTTTAGCCTTCAAAAGTTGGCAATCTTATTTCATGACCTGTACGTCCTTTAAATGTTGATATTTGAGTTAATTCATGATCAGGAAGGTCAATAGGAGTTCTCGGACAAGTTTCAAATTTTTTGAACCTCGTTTAGACCATGTTCGAGTGACCAAAATAGTGAGTCAACGCGATCTCGATGTGTCGCGTCGTTCATCGCATCGACAGATAATTTTTTCCTCAGCTCAGTGCAATTTTTAGTAAACCAACATGAACTCGACGCGGACCGTTAGTCATCGCGTTGATGCCAATGACGCGACGCATCGGTCTACGCATCAATGGTTTGATTTTCAGTCATTAAAAAGGTCACATCCTCAGGGTTATTTTAGTCTTTTTCTCACACCCTTCAGCCCCTGTGACATGAAATTTGGACCTCTTTTAGCAAAATATATTCATTCAAGGCTCAAGATTCCACCATTAATTTTTAAGAATTTACCAACTAAGGTATGTGAAGTGTTCATCCAAGGGTCCCTTCCACCCTTGGAGTCCAAGAAACCATTTTTAAACTTCAAGTGTATGGATTTCATGAATTCCCTATTGGGTTTGATTATTTTCATGTTTATAATGCTTAATTGGGATTCTAATCAATGTTTTATGATAAGTTTTATGTGGGTTTAATTGATATATATGTAATATCATGTGAAGCCATGTTGAACCCTTAAAATTGTAAAGTTAGAGTTGAATTATGATGCCTACTTATTTTTTAATGTTATGTACGCATATCATGCTCACTAAGTGCTTTATGAATTGTTCATGTGAACTTATAAGAGAAAGAAATCATGTCATGTTAGCTTATGTGCAACTTGTATCATGCAAGTGTTTGATAAAATGTCTCTATGAATCAGTTATGAACAAGTGCACATGATTATGCTTTTCAAGACTATGCTCTGATTTACTTTTCATGCTATCGAGTCATGGGGGTATTTAATACTTGGTAATTTAGTTGTTTATTTAGAGCCAGTGTCAGTTATAGGATAATCTCACTCATGTCACGATCAGTAGTACTCTCATTCAGTTACAGGACTCAGGAAAACTCAGTAGACTCAGTATTAGTCCAGACATGTAACTTTTCTTTCGAACAAGTTAATGCTATACTGGCGTATTCTATATGTTTGCAACCACAAGATTTCAATTAAGATGAAGAGAAGAATGTTATAAGCAGCATACGTATCAAGAATTCACAAACTCATAGCAATAGATAGTATCTCATAAGGCTTCCATAACCCTAACAGAGAAGTTTAGCTACTCATAATTGTGAAGGAAAACCACGAGGATATCATCATCATACCAACGTAATAACAATATCACGATAAGTGAGTATTGGCGTCACTTGTGGCGTGAATTCCTTGCTAGTAGCGTTTCTCTTGTCGTGAAAATTAGAAGTCGAATAGTTGAATAATAATGTTAACAACGAATTTAAGAATAGAAGAGAATAAGAATGAATTCAATGCTGAAAAGTTCAGCAAAATAGGGTTTTTATAACACCCATATCCTATTCCTACTACGCTACTGCATACTTGTCCTAATCCTACTAGGTTACTGCTTCCTTATCCTAATCCTATTAAGTTACTGCTGATCTCCAAGTCCTTGGAAATACTGTTTTTGCCCGGGACAAGTTTTTCATGCATCACTTTCAGTCCACAAGCTTCCAAAAGCTGCCTTCGTTCTTACGTGAAGCTTCCTTTGGCGTCAACCAGTCCATAAAATGCTGAAATCTTCATCATTTATACCTGAAAACTTGCTAATAACGTTGGTTAGCTCACTTACAGGAAAAAGGACTAAAAGTGCAGGAACTATATATTTTGTTCTTAAAACTTAGCTAAAATATGGGTGAATTAAGGTGCTTTAGGCGTGTAAATACACCTATCATCAACACCCCACACTTAAAGCTTTGTTCGTCCTCGAACAAAATATCATGTCCATGTAAATATCTACTTAGGATTTCAAAGTAACAACACAAAATATTCATCAAGACAGGCACGACAATTATTAACAAAGAGTAGTTTTCTGATCACTACTAGAAACAATTCAACCTCCAACCTAGACTCGTGATGATGGCTAATTCGTAACCACAAGTTAAGGTACAAAGAATCATACACAACTACCCAAACTCGTCAACCATGTGTGTCTCACACAAGATATTACCCATAATTACTCACAAGTTTTGCATTATTCGAAACATGGGTATAAGATTTTCCTTGCTCTCACTCTCACAAAGAATTCATATGTTGCAACTGCTGACCATAGGCTTGCCCTTAGTGTAATGCTCTACTAATATCAGAATGCTAAGCTTAGGATCAAATAGGTCTTTTACAGGTTGTAATGTAGGCTAAGGGACGGGTAGGACTATTTTGGCCAGAAATAGTGACTATGTTCCTAAGCGCTTTGATACATCACATCATGCTATTAACACTTTGTTTAAAACAACCTTTCTACCTTTCTTTCATCTACCACTCCTTTTCACCTATTTTGTTATTCAATTATAAACATAAAGATCTTTTTATCTTTTTATTTTTCTATTTCTTTTTCTTTTCTTTCTTTTTTTTTTCATATTATAACACACCTCTATGATAGCCACTCTTTTTCATAACAAATTCAAGTACCAATACACTCTAAGGCGTCATTCTCACCCAATTTCCTCTTATTTTGTCATATGACTTTACAATTTAAAGCGCTTAGGAATTTGGATCAAATTATGGTCTTGAAAAAAAATGGATTAGGCTACATATGAGGTTGTCAAAGAAGATAGCTTAAAGGCTCAAAGGGGGTTAACTAGGATAATGTCCACGGGTAGGTAAAACGAAGGTAAACAATCACAGGTTGCCAAAGAAATGCCTAAATCATCTCCTAAACTCACACTCTTTATTTCTCTTTACACACACACCGGGCAAGTTCTAGCATCAGCCACAAACACAGAATATAATATTGCCTCACACACAAGGCACATGGTCGACTTTATTGGGAGCAGTATAGACTCTTGACCCAACAGATGAAGGAATTGAACCACACAATTATCACACAATGAGTCACATTTGGAGCCTAAACGTCTCAATAGTATTGATTTTAGCACAAACTCTTGTCATAGTACCATGCTGCCTATCAGAACAATTTCATGCAAAGTTAACTAAAAAAAATAATTCTAAAATTTAACTACTAGCAAACAAAAAAAACAAACATAAATAAATGCAAATGCAGATAAAGAAGTATATTATACAACTACCAGCACTCCACACTTAGACGGGACACACTACCCTCAGTGGAAGATAAATAAGAAGAACCTGTTTAGTCGGGCTCCTCCTCTATGCCTGGGTCCATACCCCCTGCATCGGAATCATCATTAGAGTCGTCGTCATCAGAGTTCTCCTCTACATCGGAGTCTGGCATTCTGCGGTCATCATCGATTGGCACATCGTCATCAAGAGGTTCCTCAAAATATACACCTACTCCACACATAGACCTCGCATGCTCATTCATTGGGTAGTCATAATCCAACTGTTGGAGCTCTGCAGTAGTTGGAACACGACCCCCGCTCATCATAGTAAACCTCGTCATGCCATATAAATGGCGGAAGAAGCTTTCGTCGCGAGCATGTCTTTCTGCAGTGGTAAGGTTGACTCCATGCATAGATTCAGCATCTTTAACCTTTGTAAGGTCAACCTTATTTGGGTTGTGTGGAAGCTTATGATCTGCAGGTTCCTCTTTGATGTCCTCCTTCCTCAATATTGCAGTCAACAGATTGCCAAAACTAAAGTGGGACCTCTTGTGCAGCCTAGCCTTATGCATTGAAGATCGAATAATCGCCCCAATGTTGATGGGGACGTTCGTCATCAATGCGTACACCAAGAACACTCTATCTCGTGTTATCTTTGTGTACTGTGTCCCTGGAATCAGGCAAGAGTTGACTATTCGCAACCATATCCTAGCTTCCCTGTTCAAGGAGGCATATGGGAAGGTGTTGTGCTGACCGGTATCCTTGTGTATGCTCCAACGTGCCATTGATCTTGTTCCGCACAGTGTGTGTCTGATTGCCCTGTACGGAGGTCTTTGTTGAAGCTCTTTGAGTGGTGATGGATCGACAGATGGAAGACCCAGAAAAGTGTTGAAGAACTCAGTATTCAGCTGCAAGACTTGGCCTCTAATCTTCACTTCACTGCCGGTAGTCTTTCGGGACCAATTTGCCTAAACTCTCGCGTTAAATCAAGATTGCATTCTCCCATGTCTTGGAAAATGAAATCGAGATGTAACGCCATTATTTTGGCCAAAATGCGAGGTTCTTTCTTCGCTAGGCTTTCCTTTTGTATCAGCTCCACATGAACATACTTTTTTATTTTGTTGTTCCTGTACCACTCCTTTACTTTCTCCTCTAGGACCCATTTTATTCCGAACATGCGGCGAGGTATTTCTAGCGAGGAGGATTCAGCTTGCTCTTTTCTTCCCCTTTTTTTGGCCTTTCTGTGAGGTGGATGCTTTTTTCTTTCCTGGTCGACTTTTTGGTGTCATTGTACCTGAGATTAAAATATAGTCATGTTAGCTTCATCTCGGTAGGATTCAATCGACAAACAAACAGTAGTGGCACCACCCCACACTTAATTTGTTGGCATAAGCTAATTAGGTGAAAGATGTCGATTACTCAGACTTCATCGATATACGTTTAAGTGTCATGCTCCAACAATATAATCAGTGCAGTCATACTTTTCTTGTCATCTTAACTATCCTTTTCGATTCTAATTCATGTAATCTTGACAATACTTTCATGTTTGGATTGATGTACCCTTTTGAACAAGACTACTACATAGAGATTGTATCAAGTAATGCCATAGAAATAATCACAACATCTCATGTTTATAGTTAACCATAATTTTTCATCTTAATGAACAAGTCATTCGAATATGAAAGCTTTCAAGTTACAAGATTATGCAATTTTCTTGACCATGTCAATTCCGCAAAAGTATGACAGTGTATAAAATCAAATACAAGTTGGAAACAAGTCAAGAGCATCCTTACGTATTCTTTCACTCACTTAGTTGTATCGCAACAAATCAACCACATTCAAATCACCAACACTACTTCAAGATTTAACAATATATTATAGGCGTAGTAGTGTAGTACTTACGGAATATAAAAGAAGAGCAAAGAAGTACTTACTTGGTTGATGGCCTTGGAAGATGTTCTTGCAAAGTTAAAAGAGCAAAAGGAAAATTTTTGAGAGATTTTGGAGAGATAGGCGGCGCTTAGGTTGGATTTGCAATGAGTTTTTGTCTTAAGACTAAGGTTCTATTTATAGGACAAGCTTGGGTCGGGTTTTGACCCATTTGGAATCAGATTAGGAGACCAAAAAGTGAGCATAGGCGGCGCCTAATGCTTTGCCTATGCTTGGCATAGGTGGCGCCTTTTGCAAAGCCTAGTTGAGCATAGGCGGCGCTTATGCTATGGCATTGTTAGGCATAGGCGGCGCCTATGCCATGGCATTCTAGATTCAGAGACAAAAGGCTTTTGCATAGGTGGCGCCTATGCTATGGCATTGTTACGCATAGGCGGCGCCTATGCTATGGCATTCTCGATTCAGAGAGCTTAGGCCATAGTATAGGCCTTTCCTTGTTCGTTGCCTAGATTTACATAGGCCTTGCCTTGTTCGTTGCCTAGATTTTCATAGGCAATGCCTAACTCATAGCCTTTGTTCTTTCATTCCAAACTTACCACCTTCAACATGAAACACTTCCAAATCAAATTTTGAACTAGACCTCCTCCTTTACACATCTTATACCTACACTTACTCAGAAACAACAAAAACGATTATAACGATGGGTTGCATCCCATCAAGCGCCTTAGTTTTGGTCGTGGATCGAGAAACTCTTAGAAAAACAACATAATTAAAAACCATGGGTTGCCTCCCATGTAGCGCTTGATTTATTGTCACGGCACGACATAGTTATCTCGATTACTTAGACTTCATCGAGGTAGATGGTGGCCATACATTTTATCGAGTCAAGAGGACCGATATATGGCTTCACTCGTTGACCATTCACCTTAAAAATAACACCATTATTGTCTTTTAACTCAACTACTCCAGACGAGTAGACTTGGCTAATTTTGTATGGACCAGACCATTTGGACCTTAACTTACCTGGGAATAGCTTCAGTCTGGAATTGAAAAGAAGTACCGTATCACCATTTTGAAAATTTCGTTGAATAATCCGCTGATCATGATACTTTTTCATCCGCTCCTTGTAGAGGTCTGATCTTTCATATGCATGAAGACGGAACTCATCCATCTCTTTCAGCTGCTCCAATCTCAGATTCATAGCATCATCCCAATTCAAATTAAGCCGCTTCAACGCCCACAATGATTTATGCTCGAGCTCAATGGGCAAGTGACAAGCCTTCCCATAAACTAGTTGGTACGGGGACATACCAATTGGCGTTTTGAATACAGTCCTATAAGCCCATAGTGCAGCGTCCAGCTTTCGAGACCAATCTTTCCTATTAGCATTTACAGTCTTACCAAGGATCAGCTTGATCTCTCGATTAGAAACCTCTACTTGTCCACTAGTTTATGGGTGATAAGGTGTGGCTACCTTATGTTTCTTGAACCCATACTTCACTAACACGGCTCTGAACAGTTTGTTGCAAAAGTGTGATCCTCCATCGCTTATGATGGTACGTGGTACCCCAAAACGAGAGAAGATGTTCCTCTTTAAGAATGCAACAACACGTTTACCTTCATTATCAGCCAGTGCTACCGCTTCAACCCATTTGGAAACATAATCTACAGCCACTAGGATATATTTCATCCCAAACGAATTCACGAATGGGCCTATGAAGTCAATACCCCATACATCAAACAGCTCTACTTCAAGAATTTTTTACATGGGCATCTCATGGTGCTTCGAAATCGTGCCCTGTCTCTGACATTGGTCACATCTTCTCACAAATTCGTAGGCATCTTTAAATATCGAAGGCTAATAATAGCCGCTTTGCAATACCTTCCTTGCTGTCCGACCACCTGCATGGTGTCCTCCAACATGGGAAGCATGACTTGCTTCCAATATACTCGGCACCTCTATATGAGATATGCATCGCCTGATAACACCATCCGCATATTGTCGAAACAAATATGGCTCATCCCAGAAATAGTGTTTTACATCATGCATGAACTTCCTCTTTTGATGGAAAGATAGATTCGCAGGAATCACATTACTTACCACATAGTTCGCAAAGTCTGCATACCATGGTAACTCTTCCATCATTGTGGCTAGTATCTCTTCATCGGGGAATTCATCATTAATCTCAAGATCGGACTGCGCTATGTGCTCGTTCTCAAGTCTAGATAGATGATCAGCCACTTGGTTTTCGCAACCTCTTCTATCTTTTACCTCAAAATCAAATTCTTGCAGCAATAACACCCATCGAATTAGCCTCGGTTTTGCATCCTTCTTCGCCATTAGATATCTTAGTGCTGCATGATCAGTATGAACCACCACTTCAGTCCCCAACAAGTAAGCACGAAACTTTTCAAAAGCATAAACAACTTCTAGAAGCTCTTGTTCCATGACAGTATAGTTCTTCTAGGCTCTGTTCAAGACCTTACTCGCATAGTAGATTGGATGGAATAACCTTTCCCTTCTCTGACCAAGCACGGCACCCAAAGCTACCCCGCTAGCATCACACATAACTTCAAACGGTAGAGACCAATCAGGTGCTACAATGATAGAAACTTTCACTAGTTTCCCTTTGAGGCATTCAAATGTCTTCAAGCAGTCTTCATCGAAATCGAACTTTGCATCCTTCTGTAAAATTTTGCATAGTGGACTAGCAATTTTGGATAAGTCTTCGATAAACCGTCAATAAAAACCTGCATGACCGAGGAAACTACAAACTCCCTTTACAAAAATTGGGGGTGGTAATTTCTCGATAACTTGAATCTTCGTGTGATCCACCTCAATTCCTCTTTCGGAAATTTTATGCCCAAGAACAATACCTTCTTTAACCATAAAGTGTCTTCTCCCAGTTTAGTACCAAGTTGAATTCAACACATCTCTGCAACACCATACTCAGATTCACTACACACGATTCAAACGACTCTCCCACGCCTAAAAAATCGTCCATGAACACTTCCAAGGTGTCTTCAACCATATCAGAAAAAATGGACGTCATACAACGCTGAAAAGTGGCGGGTACGTTACATAGCCCAAATGGCATCCGTTTGAAGGCAAACGTACCATATGGGCATGTAAACGTTGTCTTCTCTTGATCTTCGGGAGCAATACAAATCTGATTATAGCCGGAATAACCGTCTAAGAAACAAAACCATCCTTTCCCTGCTAATCGATCGAGCATTTGGTCCATAAATGGCATTGGAAAGTGATCTTTAAGTGTCCACGAATTCAGCTTCCAGTAGTCCATGCATACTCTCCACCCTGTGATAGGTCTGAGTGGAATTAACTCATTCTTTTCATTCGCAACTACCGTCATGCCACCTTTCGTGGGTACACACTGTACCGGGCTTACCCATTTACTGTCGGAGATTGGATACACAACCCCTGTATCTAACCACTTAATAATTTCTTTTTTCACCACCTCTTGCATAGGTGTATTTAGACACCTTTGATGCTCAATAGTGGGTATGTAATTTTCTTCAAGCTGAATCTTGTGCGTACATATCCCAGGCGGAATACCAATAATATCAGCAATGGTCCAACCGATGGCTCTCATGTATTTCCTTAGAACAGCGATGAGAGCTGCAACTTGCTGCTCACCCAAATCTGATGCCACAATAACAGAGAGTGTGTTTTCTCTTCCAAAGAATGCATACTTTAAATGACTAGGCAGCTCTTCAATGGATGGGTTAGCTGGTGGTGTAGGTCGATTTTTGAGATCAAGGTCCAGCTTCTTGGGAGCATGAGGATGTGCCCCTATTCCTATTAGAGCGCAAATAGTTTTTTCATAATTTTCATCATCTTCACGCTCTACATTCATAAGTACAGCCGCCAATGGGTCAACAATAAGCTGCTCTTCTACGGATAATTCTTCATCATCAAAATAAACATCAGCTACCGAGAACACGTTTAGATATTTGGGTTGCTTCATTGATTTGCACACATCAAAGCGAACTATTTTATCATTCATCCGCAATAGAAGCTCATTAGCTCTTAAATCAATAAGCACACTTCCTGTTGCAAGGAAAGGGCGCCCCAAGATTATGGGAACTTCAGAGTCCACCTCACAGTCCAAAATCACGAAGTTTGACAGAAAGATGAATGAAGAAACCTTCACCAATATATCATATAAAATACCAACAGGTCGTTTTACCGACCTATCAGCCATCACGAGCCTCATATTAGTTGGAGTAGGATCACCCAATCCCAACTTTCTGTAAAGAGATAGCGGCATCAAATTGATGCTGGCTCCTAAATCGCATAATGCCTTGGCAAAATTCAAAGATCCAACAGTGCAAGGAATAGTGAAGGCACCAGGGTCGGCCTTCTTCTGAACTAGTGATCTGGTAACGATTGCACTGCAATGATGAACATTGTCTGTAAACTCATAACTTGCTGCCCGCTTCTTGGTTAAGAGATCCTTCATAAATTTCGTGTACCCAGGCATCTGTTCTAGCACCTCAACCAACGGAACATTAATGGTCAGCCGTTTTAACATCGTCATGAATTTATTAAACTTGGTATCATCAGCTCTCTTCTTTAGTCTTTGAGGAAAAGGTGGTGGTGGAAGGGGAATAGTTTTCTCCACGACTTTCTTTTCATCTTGCTTCAGATTGGCAATCTTTTCTGGTTGTAGATCTCTCGGGGTGACGTCATTAACGCCTTCCTCAGCTTCTTTGGCGTCTTCTGGTTCTGCATTATCTAATGTATCATCGGCCACTTGCTTGCTTTTCAATAAATTTTCCAGCACCTTACCACTGCTGGTAGTAATAGCCCATGCATGATCCATCATTCCTTGGATTTTGCACAGTTTCGCTAGGTAGGGTGCTGACTTTTCTTTGATTGAGTGTCGCCGAAAGTTGACTCAATTGCTGCTTAAGCTATTTTATTGCAGTAGAATGCGAGTCAACCAATTGATTTATTGAAGATAAGTCGTTCTTCACCTCATTCACTCCCGTATTAGTTGCCTCCACTCCTTTCAACAGCTTTGCCATCATATCTTCCATTGTCATCTTCCCCGAAACAGATGCCGCGACTTTCCTACTTCCAGGAGGAATATATAGACCACTCCTGTCAGTCTTGTTCTTCCAACTACCTTGATCACGATCCTTGTTTCCGGATTTATCATAATAGTTCCGACCTTGGTTTCCTTGGGCATTTCCTCGGAAACCCCTCTGATTGTTCACGTAGTTGGCTTCTTCCTCAGAATTGGATTCCTCTATTTCTTTTGACGCAACCGCTTTTACTTTTTCAGTTTTCCCAGATAATAAATTCTTGGTAAGAAGATCCATCTGTGTTTTTATGTGCGCCATATCTTGATCGCGTTCCTCCTCTCTTCGACTTTGTTCTGCCGTCATGCCAATTGATGTGGTAGAGCTTGCTACCTCTAAATCCCTGGTATGCCAAGCTCTACTTTGCTTTGTCATTCGGTCTAACATATCGCTTGCCTGAATAAAAGTGAGGTTCATGAATGATCCTCCAGCCGCATTATCCACCACTGGCTTAGTTACCGAATTCAAGGATCTATATAATATCTCCATCAAGTGGACATTGGTCATATGATGGTTTGGGCACCTCATAAGCTTCTTCTTGAATCTCTCCCATGTTTTGTGAAGAGCTTCAGTTAGAAGCTGTTGAAAATTACTGATCTCATCTCTCAACTGTGCTCTCTTGGATGGCGGAAAGAATCTTTCTAGGAAAGCGTCTTTTAATTGCCTCCAATTTGTAATAGAATCAGGAGTAAACCCATTCAACCATAGAGTTGACTCCCCAGATAGAGACAATGGAAATAAGCGTAGCCTAATTGCGTTCTGTCCAACGCCTGGATTGTCGAATGACTTGCATGTAGAGATAAAATTTACCAGATGCATGTTCGGATCATCACCTGCAAGTCCACCAAATAGTCACTTGATCTGCAATAACTGAATCATGGTGCTAGTGATGTTGAACTTGGCTCCAGGTGCCAAGGGCGGAGGAATAATAGCTCCTGTGGCACCAGCTCCGTCTAGGTCGTCATCATCATCATCGAAAGGCATCTGCATAGTGCGGCGTTCAGGCCTAAATCTGGCTTGACGATCTCTTCTGTTTGCAGGTGTCGCCACCTCAGCATCACGCCTAGGGTTTAGTAGCTTGTCATCACCTAGGTCCTCATCGTCAGGATTTGTTGCCCGCCCAAGGTTATCAATATTCTGTTAATGTACTTGGGCAGCGGCCAATGCAGCTAGTCTAGCCTGCTCCTGTTAAGCAGCCCTTCTCTCGATGTCACGTTGTGCATCCATCCTTTCAATAAGTTGCGGTTCAGGGTTTATGGGTAATAATGGTTGTCCCGAACTTTGAGTATTTGGCATGCACTGAACAAAAACCTGCAAAAAACAAAAACAACAACTAAAAGTAAAGTCCGAGAATCTTTGACCAAAGGGTCTAGTAATTATCACAAACTTAATAGACAACCGTATTCCCCGGCAACGGCACCAAAATTTGATAAAGCCCAAACTACAGCGTAAGAGTGTAAGCGGTCGTTGTCAAATATAGAGCCCAACTGGGTTGGGTGTCGAATCCCACAGGGAATACTCGGTCACTAAGTATTGCAACTATTCTTAGACTTTTGGTGAAAGATCTACGGCAAAAGGGGGGGATTTTATGCGTGAAGTAAAATTATCAAAATAGCAAAGTAAAAATGGAATGTTTAGTAAGTTTTAATCAATGAGAATTTTAAGTTAGGGTTATGTCCACCTTATGAGTTCTACGTATCTATTAACTATGAGTTATGCGGAATTCAGATATGCATGCACTTATAGAGATTCGTATTCTATGGTAAATCCTAGCGTCTTTCGACCATCAAGGATTATCTCACTTTAACTCTTTCGATCTTAAAGCGTATAACTAATGGTACGAATTCTCCAAGAGGTTAATCCAGTTACGGCACTAACTTTTAAACAGGGGTTGGTAGCCCTATTTCCTTGTCACTCTCTCTTTTCCAGACATGTAACTTTTCTTTCAAACAAGTTAATGCTATACTGGCGTATTCTATATGTTTGCAACCACAAGAATTCAATTAAGATGAAGAGAAGAATGATATAAGCAGCATACGTATCAAGAATTCACAAACTCATAGCAATAGATAGAATCTCATAAGGCTTCCATAACCCTAACAGAGAAGTTTAGCTACTCATAATTGTGAAGGAAAACCACGAGGATATCATCATCATACCAATGTAATAACCATATCACGATAAGTGAGTATTGGCGTCACTTATGGTGTGAATTCCTTTCTAGTAGCGTTTCTCTTGTCGTGAAAATTAGAAGTCGAATAGATGAATAATAATGTTAACAACGAATTTAAGAATAGAAGAGAATAAGAATGAATTCAATGCTTAAAAGTTCAGCAAAATAGGGTTTTTATCACACCCATATCCTATTCCTACTAAGCTACTGCATACTTGTCCTAATCCTACTAGGTTACTGCTTCCTTATCCTAATCCTATTAAGTTACTGTTGATCCCTAAGTCTTTGGAAATACTATTTTTGCCCGGGACAAGTTTTTCATGCATCACTTTCAGTCCACAAGCTTCCAAAAGCTGCCTTCCTTCTTACGTGAAGCTTCCTTTGGCGTCAACCAGTCCATAAAATGCTGAAATCTTCATCATTTATACCTGAAAACTTGCTAATCACGTTGGTTAGCTCACTTACAGGAAAAAGGACTAAAAGTGCAGGAATTATATATTTTGTTCTTAAAACTTAGCTAAAATATGGGTGAATTAAGATGCTTTAGGCGTGTAAATACGCCTATCATCAGTAACTAAGTCCTTTTCTTTAACATTTAGAAAAAGAGGATCATTCAAGTTGTCAGCCCTCTAAGCATGCTACTAAGTGACATCAAGTCGAGAAAACTACGAGGCGTTATGACTAATTAACGTATACTCTAAAGGCATTGTTTTCCCAGAATGCTACTCTTAAGTTTTGCTATTCTCAATCATCATAAACCGACAACTCCCATTCTCATGAGCATACATACATATCTCCACTCCTTATCACATAAAAATCCACTCTCCACTACTTAACCTTCTAACCGTTAATTGCATAACTTATATCATAAAACCTCACCTAACGCCATACTACTAGGGGAAACTTATTCTTATATACGTATGCCCTTATGCACTTAATGACTCACCCACAATTCATCATTTTAAAACTAGTCCTCATATATCCATATACCTCACAATCACAACTTAAATTTTTGATCAATTATCAACGTAGGCTCTTTCACAATTCACGTCAAGCCTACTAATTCATTCCCATAAAAGATATATCATTTACCTTAAGCTACTATTCTTACCGCCACATTCTACATCTAAAGTTCAAGCCTAAAACAATAATCATGTACCACCGGTGAAGCATGCAACATCTCATACTAGTCCATCAAATTGGAAAATCAACTCAAAATACTCATTTCATTTTAACTACTATCTAAAATCACAATCCCTCCATGACATCACTATTACAACTCAAAATCTACTACATACCTTCTCACATGAAGTACTAGCTTACAACCACTAAAGAAAAGAAGGTCAATAGGGTAAAGACATATAATAGACAGGGTCAACCTTAATCATATATTATAATCCAATACGATCTTATCTACGTATTCAACTTTTTTACATCATACTTACTTACCCAAGCATACCTTTAGACTACCTTCAATTTCATAAACAACAATGAGTCTATACTTATAAATTGTTGGCTAATCTAATTTTTTACATTCACAGCCTATAAGGAATTTTTGTGACCACCATAACTATCTACTCTGGGTTCTTCACCTATTTTGAATAAATAAAAATCATAGCTAGCCACTTCCTTTATATACAACCGTACAATCTACAAATACTGTTGCACATTAGTCTATCATTATACCACATTAGTCTATCACTATACAATGGCAACCCACTCCTCAATCCACGATTATACAGCTAAACTATTTATTTATGTAAAAATCACCCTCACTCTGACTGCTAACCTTGTGACTTCATGTCACCAATTTCTAGACCATCACATTACCAATAGGCCCTGACACTTTAACATACACTACTACTCGGGTAGAAATACAATTCCAACAATCTTCTACACATCATTACCCTTATGCATGACATTCGTAATAAGAATTTTGAAAGGGACTAGATGCACTTAATACCACAGGCTGAAAAGCATGATTTCATCAGGATCAAAGTTTACATTAGAATCAATACACATTAGAGAACTAAGAGACTCCTCTCAAGTCCTTGCACAATGTTATAATCTTTTATGAATCGATAAGAAAGGACCATGCCATTTCGATTCTAGACTTCTGCACTTGAGTCACCTCAACAATGAGACATATCTAAGAAAATCAGAGTAAGGAAAGAATTGGGATAACTTTACTTTGGTATGGGCGACTGGTCCTTTAGGCGTCCAGCTCCTTTCTACTTCGTTTGTGAGCTTTCTTTTGCGTCAAGTAAGCCATAAAATGCTGTATTTTGCATCATTTATACCTGAAACTTTCCTAATCATGTTTGTTAGCTCATTTACAGGAAAAAGGACTAAAAGTGCATGAAATAGATAATTAGTTCTCAAAACTAGGCTAAAATATGGGCAAAATATATTGATATAGGCGCGTAAATTCGTCTATCATCAGCGACATCATAGCACAAACTAGAGTATGAAAGAGGCACATTTTGACTCCATAGCACGTACTAGAACATGAAGAAAGAGAGACATTCCTAAACACCTTGTAGCCTCCTGTTTATAAGTGTGGCACGCTACACACTTATAAATAAGACTACCCGACGCAATTTTACAAACACCCTGGGACCATGAATCGTGCTATGATACCAAGTTTGTCATGACCCAAATCGAGGCCCTGGCCGTGATGATCATTTCGAACAATGAAGGCCTGGACGCCCTTCTCTATCTGGTATTAATGTACAATATTCATACAATAAAGAAAGATATTGAAATATAACTTAATACGCAATCATGGTCATACTCTGAACTCAATTTAATGATAAGGAATTTAAAATACAACAACTTTAGACAATATCAAAATTAGTCTGTGAAATCTCTATTACATACTAAAATGACAATTGTTTGAATTTGGGACAAGCCCCCACTAGACCCAAAATGAAGTAATAACATAGTCTGAAATAAACAGGCACTCTGGAATAAAGAAGGCTCACCACTGCATAATCTCTTCTCTCTGAAATCTCTACTGCTTAGCCGGACCTCTAGATTGAGCCTCAGACCCTAAGAGATAGGAGGTCAATACAGTTGTACTGGTATGCAGAGCAAATCTAAAATAATAATTTTTTTATTCAACATATATAAGATAAATTTAAAATAGTTCATAAATATATTATATGTTAAGAATCACATGGGCATATTTAAAAGACTATAAAATCATCTGAACTCTATGACATACTCTTTGTTTTATTTCTATACTAGGTGGTATACCCTATAATGCTGAAATTTCACGGGCGATATGGAATCTGCCATTAACTAGGCAGCCAAGCCTCCAACCCAAGTATGCCGCAAGGGTCGGAGTCTCTATCTCTACTACGCCACAGGGCCATCACCAGCGTACAATAATAATATATCTGTATCGGTAAAATACAATTTTAGGCAATGAGTTGATTGACTCGTCCCTTCTTCGGGTAACCGCCTAACCCTCGTTAGGTCCATTTTTAACTCTTTAAAACATGTATTCTTTGAAATCAAAATTTGAAAACTCTAACTCTGTTATGGCATTGTTCGCAACAAATTTTCATTAATGCTGAAAATTAACTGCAAGCAAAAAATAAAATAAACAAAAAAAATAATTTTATTTAACATAATTCTGCAGGTACAATTCCGTTGTTCTCTTGATTCTTTTCTCCTAAGTTTTTCCATGATTCGAGGGCCTTTGCAACGTGATTCTCGAATGTAGAATGATTTGAGCCTCCTAGAAATGTGTTTGAATCTCCAGGAATTATCTGACAGCACTTCGCTTGTCGAGTTGTTCTACGGGCAGAACTCCGTTAGTCAATTCATTAAAGAGTTGTGTAGTCAATGCAGAAGCTTCCTCTAATGCTTGTAGAATATCCACTTTTTTCTTTTCTTCCCCTTAGAATGTTATCTTTCTTCCATATTTATAGTTGTAGGGGGTAGGACTAGTTTCTTGTGATTGACCGAAATATGTCACTATGCCACTTGGCGCCTTTTGACTAGTTGTTGAATTTGAATGAGATTTTCACATTATTTGTACATGTTGCGGCATCTCATTGGTCTTGGATTTGACCGGGATGCCACGTCACTTAATGATTTTGGGCTTCAAGGTAAGATAGACCTTGATGAGGAATACAATAGGCTTATTATTTTTTGAAGCCCAAAATAAGTTTAAACCCAATAAAATATGGATAAAATTTAAATTTTATATGAATTTGATCCAATAAATTTTATGTGTCCACAGGCATACATCTATATGGTATCGTCATACCATTGACTTGCAAGTCGCATCTCTGAGCCATTAATAACATATTAAAATCTCTGTTTTCAAAACTTAAGGTTTGGGACCACCATATCAATAAATCAAATCAAAGAATCCTCTCTTATAAATCAGGTAAAACCATGCAAGCAACTTTTTTGATCAACTTTTCAATAATACAAGGTGGTCATGTCAAAGTTCTTGTTCACAAGCAATTCTTTCTCTTTAACACAAAATATAATTATATCAAGAAAACACCCTCTCATTATCTCTAAATCATGTTCGAATACTATGACATTGAGAAAACTACTTTTGAATCATAAAACATGTATTTCAACTCTTTTTCGACAAGATCATAAACTTTAATTCAAAACAAGAGAGGGATTTCATAATTTGTGCTCTCAAACAATATTTAATGTCAATTTTCATACATATATATACATGTAAATAAATTTAAGGGGGGAGGCCGAAAGGCCAAAATAACAATATCACTAAAACATTCAGAAATCATAATTAAAATCATGGGTTCCGAAACCCCTTTCTAAATTCATGTTTGATTGCCTTTAAATCCTATTTGAAAGTTTTCATCAAGCCCATATAGTTTAGGATAAACCCCACGTACCTTAGATTTCGTAGTTAGAAGAATGGAACCTAGGTCTTGATCCTTTTCTTGGAATTCTTGATCTTAGGGATGAGTTTCTTGATCTTTGGGGAAGGAGTTAGGATTTTGTTTTGAGACGAAAACTGAATTATATCATGTATTATGCTTTTTGGGGTGTGAATCTTATGTTATGGATGGACCTTGGGTGATTTAAAGGTCCAAAGTGCCTTAAAAATGCAAAAACAGAACCTGAAAATTAGGTGCGTGAGATGCACACTAATCGCGCGCAGCTACTACATCTCTCATGAAAATAGCTGTAACATTTCGCTCAGGCATTGAATTTTGGAAAAATTGATATCGTTAGAAAGATACTTCGAATACCTTTCATTTGATATAGATTAGACCCTCTAATTAGATATATAAAAGGAGTTATAGTCGATGAAAGTTGACCCAAGTTTAAACATCCATTGAAACTTAATCGCTAGAAATATTTTCAACTCGTCTTAGAGTTAGGGAATTTTTGTGACTTCAATTCATATTAATTGAATTGGACTTCTCGGTGCATGTTAAGGGAAAAACCTCTCATCACACATTAAGAAACGATTTGCTAACATGCACCATGCAGTGATGGCAAGACGACGAGCAGCTACTCGACCACCAGTGCAAGCACCGCAGGAACCCCAAGGAAAAATGATTACCCAGACTTCGGTATTCCGCACACACTTGCTCCGATGAAGCAAAGTATCCGGCATAATGGAGAAGATGTGACCAAAGCAAACTCGTTGTGACCAAATTAAACTCGATACTGGAAGGGGAAGTGTTACAGGAGGAGAATGAGGCGAAATGCTCAAATGCAGATCGAAAACTTCAGTTCCTAGCTGTGTTACAAGCTACACCACCTATGGAGGAGGATTTAAAGCAGACCAAATCGACTCCAGCTGGTAATCGCCAAGTGCAAAAAGGTATGAAGCTTACTTGTATCCCTCCGATGGTTAAGGATGGATGAAAAATAGTGAAAATAAACCACGTAGAGGTTGAGGAGGAGTGTGGTAAATGGGAAAATTCAATAATAGGTTGTGTAGTTGGAGGCACACCTAGCTTCAAGGATATGCTGAAGTTTGTCTACAGCATATGGAATTTTGTCACTACACCGTATACTCCCATGATAAAGGCTATTTCGTGTTCTTATTTGAAAATCAGGCTGACAAGAATGAAATCCTACAAAATGGGCCGTATACTTATAATAATCGTCCTATGGTGTTATGGAATTGGGCAAAGGACGTTCGATTCAAAAATGAGATGCTACGCTTCATGCCGCTTTGGGTTGTTCTCCCTGGGCTTCCTATATACTACTGGGAAGAGGAAAACCTCAATAGAATAGCAAGTTATATTGGGAAACCTATATGTGCTGATAGATTAACTGTGGAGGTTGAAAGAATTCTATATCCCGGATGCTTATCAAAGTAGATATCACTCAAGAGTTGCCTGAGGAGATGTATATTGAAAAGCATGATGGTACGATTCATACACAGGCTATAGAATTTGAGGGGGCACCAAAATTCTATCAGGATTGTATGCATATGGGTCACAGAACAGGCAAGTGCAAAGAAGTAACCAAGGAGGAAGAACCACTGAAGGTTATGACTCGACCCAAAGCTTGAAGGAGGAAAATTAACCCAACATGGCCCCCAAAAGCCATGAATAAAGACCAGGGTCACCCAAGTAAACAGAGACAGGAAAATCAAGGTGAAGAGGGACAATAGCCAAATGGGAAAAAAATTATGGTGGATCATGTTGGGTCCTTTCCTACTTTACAACAAGCTTATCAGAAGAGTCCTAAGAGCACAGGTAGTGTAATGCAAAATCTGACATCTCAAAGGAAGGAGAATGGCCAACCATTTATACTTACTGACAGGGCTAAAGCACTTGACCTGACAGAAGGTACATGATATTTAGCTCATGGAACGTAAGGGGGCTTAATAAGCCCTTTAAACAGAAGGAACTAAGATCCTTCTTACAAATAAATAAGGTAGATATCATTGGGTTTTTGGAGACAAAATACAAGCTACAAATGCAAAACAAAGTTCAGAATTCATTTGGCCAGGAATGGAAGGTATATGCTGACTATACTACTGTAATACCCCAAAAAAATTTTGTCGTAAAGATTTCATGAGAATTGTATCGAGTTCTACGCTTTAGAGTGATCCATAAATTTTTTGTGTAGTATTTCTAATACTTTGACCTACCATTGCGTAGAGTATCGAATAATCTTTCCAACTATATGTAGATCATCGAAAATGGAAACTCGAGCGATGAGTTACGACCATTCCGATCGAACTACGACCATTCCGATCGAACTGTGAACAGTAAAATGTGCAGGAAAAAAAGTACTGAGGCCTGGCGTATTTTTGCTCCAACTTTAAATGATCATAACTCCTTGTACATAATTATATGGGTATCTACTATATATCAATGGAAAGCTCTGCGATTCCTCTTTCCAATGAAATTGATTTCATCCAATTTGTCTATCGGAGCAAAAGGTTATGGTCGATCTACTTCAGACTATCAAAAGTGAATTTTTAGGTCAACTTCAAACTATCAGAACTCCTCGTACATAATGATCTGGGTGATAAACTATATATCAACGGATAGATATGAGAGTCTTCTTTCTAATGAAATTGGTTTCATCCAATTTGGATATCGGAATAAAACATTATGGTTGATCTACTTTAGACTAACAAAACAGTCCACCAAAGGACAGATGCGAGAATTATTTGATTTTTAGGGCTATTTTGGTCATTCCCCCTCACCCAAAATCCATCCAAACCCTATATTAAGACCTATTAGAAGCATTATATGTTGTATTTCATCAAATTCCCTCAAAAAGAAAACCCTAAGCTCCTACATCCAACTTCAAGAACCTCCAAAGTTCACCATTAATTCTGCAAATTTATTCAAGATTACAAGTTCCTAGTTCAAGAACTTCAAGAACCTCCAAAGTTCACCATTAATTCTGCAAATTTATTCAATATTCCAAGTTCCTAGTTTAAAAAATCCAAGAACCATCATTCAAAGGCACGATTAACAACTCAAAAATGAGTATCAATCTAAAGTTCATCATTCAAGGTATGTGGGGTTTTTCAACAAGAACTCTCTTTCGTTCTTGTGCCCAAAAGTAATTTTCTTTACAAAGGTATGATTTTTATTTGATTTTTACGAATTTGAAGCATGAACCCATATCTTATGATGATTATTATGAAATCTTGATGTTTATGATTTTGAAATATGAATTTACATGTGTGGTGATATAAAGTATGAATCTTGAACGATATTTATCATGATTTTGATATTTGGGTCGCGAACCCCATTTGAAATTGTGTTTTTGAGAAAATGTGTGTTATAAGCACGTTGATGTTGAATATTTGAGATGTTTTGAATGATTTGACCTTTTGGTTGTGAATGAGTTATTTTAAACTCAACTGTGGAAGAAATCCACATTTTTATTGATTATGATAAAGGGGTAACAAATTGGCTCCCGATGAAAATTGTTTAAGTGTTTATTGTGGATTTTCTTTAATGTGAGCCTAAGGCTGATTTAAATTTCTGAGCTAAGTTCGGGAGTAATATTTAGCACTGAGTGGGAGGTATAAAGTGACCTTACTTCCCTACAACTACGTTCCCCCATAGGATATGAGCCTGAGGCTGATTAATATAGTGATCACTAGTGTTTCTGAATTGATACTGGAAGTCCTACTCCGATGGCAAGGATAGGACGGCTCTCCCCAACATGGGTTGTACGTTGGACTCTATGTAGCTCACATGGTTTATGTCGGTTATAGGATCTCCCAATGTGTGTGTGTGTACTCTTCTATATGAGATGAAAACATATTTGCTTAAAAGGCTGAGTTTTAGAAAGTCATTGTTCTTAAGAGATTTAAGGAATATATTCTAATGAGAATTGACATGAGATTTGATTGTTTTGATGATTTGAAATTGAGATGAAAGTGAATTGAGAACGTATTGTAATGACTCACTTGTTTTACTTTACATGTATTATTCATCCATGATTTTGATGATCTAATTCGAGCTAAGTGAGTCATCTATATCAGCATGCATAATTTTATAAACTGTTATGATATTAAGATATTATTTTATATATGCATTGCACCCCCATATGCTTGGTATTTTTCCATGGTACTGACCCACATATTCGTATGTGGGCTATATTTTATAGGAATATAGGTACAAGGTATAGTTGTACCTTCAAATCCAGTCAGTTCATGGTATCCAGTCAACAGGTGATGAGTCCTTTTGATTCAAGGGCTTAGGTTAGTTATGCAGAGTTTATAGTGTTGTATTTTATTTATTAAGTCGTATTGAGTTGGGGTGGTCGGGAGTTATGACCCGGCTACCTACAGTCAATACTAGTAGAGGCCTCATAGACAGTCAGTAAAAGTTGACGTATTTTGTTTCAATTTTGGTTGTAAAGGCAGAATTGTAATCCTGTAAAATTCCATTTTTGTATCGATTAGATTCAGAAAAGAGTTAATTTATGATGATTTGTATGGATTTGTATTTTTATTCAGTTGCTTATGAGTTATGCCAGTAGAAGGGTCGCTTGGGGCCACTTGTGACCTTAAGCATCGTGTGACGTCTCGGGACCCAATTTCGGGGCGTTACACCAAATATAGAAAATGGAAGAATATAGGTATGTTGGAAATAGGGGAGTGTGGATGTTACAATCTTGGAAACTTCAGTACAACTGGTACATTGTGTAGTTCAAGATAAGAACTCTACTTTCACATGATTGATGACATTTGTGTATGGGTTCAACACACCCGCAGCAAGAAGAACTCTATGGGATCACTTGAAACATATCGGAGGAAATTGCGAAAATCCCTGGGTAGTGCTAGGTGACTTCAATGCTATTTTATCTCATCATGATAGGATTAATGGTGAACCAGTTAGTCCACAGGAACTTGTACAATTTCAGCAATGTATAGATGATGTTGGGATGGGACCTTTGCCTAGTAAGGGCCATAGAAACACTTGGTGTAATAAGAGAGATCACTAGGCAAGAATTTATAGTCGTTTTGACTGGGCATTAGGAAACCACTTATGGTTCATACATTGTAACCATGTAGAGGCAGAGTATAAAGACTTTGGTTGCTTGGATCACACACCTATAATCCTTAATACAGACCTTTCAGTGATGCAGGTGAGAAGACCTTTCAGGTTGTTGAATGTAGTGATGCAGCAGAAAGATTTTAAAGCCCTGACCAGAGCAATATCGAAACAAAAAGTACCAGGCTACAAGATGTATAGTGTATGGAGGAAATTATATAACATAGCTAGACAAGCCAAAGGATTACACAAGGAAATGAGTGTTGCGAACAAAAGAGTAGATAAGTACAAGAACGGACTGAACCAAGCGCAGGAAGGGTTAAAGAGTCACTTATTCAACCAGGAACTCATTGGTGAAAAGAAACAAATATAACACAACATAGAGTACTAGGAGACAATCAACGAGAGGATCCTAAAGCAGAAATCAATGGCATTCTGGATCAAGCAAGGGGATAGGAACTCAAAATACTTCTTTGCCTACCTGAAGACAAGACAACCTACGAACAAAATATTCTTAATCACCACTGACTAAGGAATGAAGCTGACAGACCCACAGCTCATCCAACAGGAATTTGTGAATTTTTTTAAATCATTGCTTGGATAAGCAGCAGATACATTACAAGGGTTGGACATCATAATATCTAGAGATGGGGCCTGCTTTACTATTGCACAACAATAAAAACTCCTTATACCAGTAATAGCAACAGATGCGATGGAAGTTGTAAAGGATCTACCAGTTGATAAGAGCCCTGGAATTGATGGATTCAATGCTGAACTCTTCAAAACACACTGGGAAATAATAGGTACTGAGATTACAGAAGGTATACTTCAATTCTTTAAGAATGGTAAATTGTTAAAGGGATTTAATATAACCACTGTGACACTGGTGCCAAAAGTTCAGAATGCTACTTATGTCAAAGAATACAGACCAATTGCCTGTTGCACAACATTATACAAAATAATCTCAAAACCTACTACAAATAAGTTTAAGGTTGCGGTGGATTATATTGTGAGCCCTTCACAATAATATTTCATTAGTGGTAGGAATATCCTTGATAATGTGATGATTGCACATGAACTAGTCAAAGGATACTCACAGAAAGGGGTGTCACCTAGGTGCACAATTAAGGTGTATATAAGGAAGGCAAATAACTCAGTAGAGTGGCCTTTCTTAAAGATGGTATTACTGGAGTTTGGATTGCCAACTAAGCTGGTTAGCTTGATAATGGAATGTGTGACAACAGTTCAATATACTCTGCTGATTAATGGAGGACTGGCCACAGTATTCCCAGCAAAGAAAGGGATAAGACAAGGGGAACCCATGTCCCCCTTGCTTTTTGTCTTATTAATGAAATACTTTCATAGAACGTTGCAGCAGCTAAGGAATAATCCCCAGTTTAATTACCATACTAGATGTGATAAACTGGGTACTATCCACATATGTTTTTTTGATGATCTCCTCATGAGCTGTAGAGCATATAAAATATCCATAAAACTGATGGTTGAGGCCTTTCATTACTTCTCAGTTATATCTGTCTTGCAAGCAAATATGGAAAAAAGCTCTTTATATATTGTAGGAGTCACTTTAGAATTTAAACAATAGATGTTGAGAAAGTTTCACTTACCTTCAGGCGACCTTCCTTTCAGGTATTTAGGGGTCCCATTGTCAACTAGAAAACTTACTATATCTTAATGTATGCCTTTGGTGGAGAGGATGATTGATAAAATCAAGTGTTGGTCTTCAAATTTGTTAGCATACAGTGGTAGATTACAATAGGTGAAGAATGTATTATTTGAGATGCAGACATATTGGGCACAAATCTTCCTACTACCCAAGAAGATCACAAATATGGTCACAACTGTGTGCAAAACATTCCTTTGGACTGGAATTAATAATTGCTCAAGGAAAGCTTTAGTTGCTTGGGCAACTATTTTCCAACCTAAAACTGCAGGAGAGATGAATGTTATAGATGTGACATATTAGAATAGAGCTATAATTTGCAAGATCCTATGGGCAGTGGAGCAGAAACAAGAAAAACTATGGGTCAGATGGATCCATAGTTACTATACTAAAGAACATAGGATGGACACAATGTGCATTCTAAAGAAAGCTAGCTGGATAATGAAGATAGTTCTTGATGCAAGAAAGTGGCTATCAGGTACAACAAGCATTCATCAAGAACTATAAAAACTGACTGATCATAAAGGATTCAGCATCAGGAAGTCTTATCACTACATGAGACTACAATACCAAAAGGTTAATTGACACAAAGTGGCCTTGGTGAAAGGGATGTCTCCCAAACACCAATTCATTCTCTGGTTGGTTTTACATAACAGACTTGTAATTGTGGATAGAATTAGTAAATAGGGTATTCAAGTGAATAAAGAGTGTGTTCTATGTACAATAGCAGAGGAGGAAACATTTGAGCATCTATTCTTTAAATGCAATTACTATCAAACTATTTGGAGCTCTATTCTACATTGGCTAGGATATCAGCAGAGCACAGGAGATTGGCAGTATGATATTCAGAACCTAATACACCTAATGTCCAACAGAAGACCAAGATCTAGCATACTTGGATTCAATTTAGCAGTAGCAATGTATCACATATGGGCAGAAAGAAATGCTAGAAGATTTACTACTCAAAAAAAGGATATCAAACAAAAAGCCAGAAGCATTGCCATTCAGTTACTTGTAGCAGGTCAAACACATAGCAAATGGAAAGTATATTTAGATAGCTTAACAAGTTATCCAATGTAAATTTATATAACTAGTAGATGGATTAGAAAATAGTTCTATTATAAGCTGGAACTGAGTAAAAAAAGTCTAGCTAGTTTGTAATGCACAATTTTTGGTTAAATGGAAAAGTTAACTGTTTACCAAAAAAAATTCATATTAAAAGGTATTCCCACACTATAGGATTGATAAACACACATATATTAACAATGAATTATCTAGTTTGGTTCTATACGCATAGGAACGACGGTCTAGATTCTACCTCGAAAGTATGGGGTGTTACAACAATAATTAAGCAGAACATGGCCTAGCAGCAACATATCCAGCCTCATCAGTAAACAAAACTATTGATTTTTGTTTCTTAGTGGACTAGGTGATTAAATATGATTTAATCAGCGTCAAGAAGTGCTTCATCCACTTTCTTTGATTCAATAACTGACAAGAAGGCTTCAAAAGTATACATGCTTCTTAATCTAGATATTGTAGTGATTCCTGAGGTGAGGTGAGTGAGAACATCTTCAATAGGATAAGATCTTTCATACTAGTATCCTTTTGGGACCAAATGTTGAGAGTTGCTAGGATCACAATGATTGGTTTAAATGGGAGTAGTTGGTGGTGGTGTACCCCCGTCAGTGTGCCTCCAAAATTAGTTTCCCCTATTGAGGTGCCTCTAATTTCCCCCTATTTGTGAATTTCCAGGTTGTTCCACTGGTGAAACAGGTTGCATAACATGTTATTTGCCTATTATTTAGTTTTACCTTCTTTCTTTTACCACCTCTATTTCCCCTTACAAAGCCACAACAAACTTTTTCCTCTTTGAACTTAGTTTTGGGCAAGCTTATTACCATGTCCTTAGTGTTTAATTTGTTTATTTTCTTTTGAGTTTCATTTCCAAGTCTCTTCTACCAAAAAAGGAATCATTTTCAATAAAACTTAAGACAGTTTAGTCTAGTATCAGGCATGTTCATGATGTCATCTTTAAAGGCATTCCTGTATCTCTTTAGTAGTGAGAACAATTTCCTTTATAGGTAAATATCTTCTAGTGTTCTTGATTCAGATATTCCATTTTTTGGACTCTTGTAATGATACCTTCTTTACCATCATCAATTGATATACCCCTTCAATTTTACAACGTGAAAAGAACCATTTCTTGTCTTCAGTCATGTGTCTTAAGCAAGCACTATCCAAGTACCAGTGCTTCTTTCTCTCTTTCACTCTAATCTGCAAAAGAATATTAGGGGTTAGATTTAGGAACCCAGATAATCTTGGTTATTTTCTTATGAGTTATAGGGTGAATTGGATCTCTCCTAGCCCATCGAGGCAACAGGTTGTACGACTTGTTCCTCTGACCAGTTAGATTTTTCTTTTTATTGGTTTGTTCTATCATGGAGTTAGATCTTTTTTCCAGATTTATACTCCTTGATCTGCTTTTAGAAGCAACTGGACACTCAGTAGTAGGATGTTCATGATTACCACATATGTAGCATAAATTGTAAGGCTTTTGTAAAACCTCAGTCCAGCCTTATCACTGTGGGGGGTTTTCACTCAGTTGATGAACAAATTTAGAAGAATTTGTCCACCTATTTTCCCTATCAAGCTCAATTTTTAGTTTAGAAACTTCTTGGATTAATTTGTTCACCTTTTCCTTCTCGTGACTACATTCTTGTTTGAACTTAATTAACTAAAGTTCAACATTTTTCTTATAGAAAGAGTCAATTTTAAGATTTCAGATTTAAGAGTTAGATTTAAAGAATCAAATTGACCAACCTATTCCATAAGAGTGTGATTCTCCTTTTCAGCAATGTTTGTGCAAGTTTCTAGATCAATAAAGTCAAATTTGAGACTTGGAAGATTATTGAACAACTTATCCCTATCAGAAGTTAATTCTTGAAAATCACCAATTAGAGCACTCATTAAGGAAACAAGTTTTCTTTTAGAAAATAAATGAAATTTTTCCTTAATCTCAAGAAAGCTTACCTCAAACGTCCAGTCTTCTTCTTCTAAGTTTGAATCTCCTATGGCCATGAGTGTAGTTTCATCAATTTCTTCATCATCATCTGAATCACCTAATTCAGTTCCCCAAGTGGATACCATAGAATGTTCTCCCTTTTCCTTTTTCTTAGCCTTTTCTTTCAATTCTTTCTTATCTCTTTACTTTTTCCATTCTATTTCCCAGATAGGACAGTCTCTAATTTGATGATCAGTCTTTCCATACTTGTAATATCCAGTGGGATTGTCATTGGAATGTTTTTTGCTAACTGTTTATTTCCTCTTTTTGAAAAATTTGCTGAAGTTCTTAGTTATGAAGGCAACTTGTTCTTCATCCAGCTCAACTTCTTCATCATTGTTAGATGCCTTCAAGGCTAGCGTTTTCTCAGGAGCTGCTACTTTCTTATTGATTTCATCAATTTGCATTTCATAAGTCTTCAAATTTTTCACTAGTTCATTAAAAGTCATATTAGTAAGATCATTTGCTTCCCTAATGGTAGTGACACTAACATCCCATATAGACTTGGGTAATACCCTTAACAGCTTTTCAGTTTATTCTTCAAGAGAGATCACTTTATCCAATGAAGTTAACTCATTTGTTAAAGAGGAAAGTCTTGTTATCATCTCATAAAGAGATTCATTATCTTTTATTTTAGAGGACTCATATTCGGTAAAGGGAAGAGCAATTATAATTTTCCTTACTTGGGTGGTGCCCTCATGTTGCATTGACCAAGGCATGCAGATTTGCTTGGCAATAGTACAAATTGACACTCTGTTGTACTCAGCTGGACCTAGTCCACATACTAAAATATTTTTAGCCTTAGCATTCTTCTTTAAGGTCATCAAATCATCTGCAGTAAATTTACTTCTCACCTTCTTAACCTTTTCACTATTAACCAGTTTCATTGGGAGAATTGGACTATTAGTGATTCTATCCCACAACTCATAGGCTTCACCTTGAAGAAATATCTTCATCCTTATTTTCACCATATAAAGTGAGAGTCATCAAAGGGTGAAGGTCTAGTAGTGGATTGACCTTCACTGTGACCAGTAGGTGGTGCAGAATTCATCATACAGATCTTTGTCTTATATGCTAACCTTTTTAAGATAACCCTGCTTTTATACTACTTGTTAGAGTACGTACCCTACTAATTATATTATTTTAGCATAACTGTTGCCTATCGATGAAACAGGTTGACTAACGTGTTTCAAATTAGCTAAAATTGTAAGTAAATGATGCAGTGAATTTTCACATGGAAAACACGCAACTCAAAGAGGTGTAATGTTACGACCCAAACTAGGGCCTGGCCATGACGGACATCCCAAACCATGAAGGCTCGAGCGTCCAACTCTATCTGATAATCAGACACAACATTCACATAATAAAAAGAGATGCGGAAATATAATCTGATACGGAAACATGGCCATACTCTGGATTTAGTTTAACAATAAGGAATGAAATTCGAACTCAACTACACAACATCTAGAACAGTCTGTGAAATCTCTACTACATGAAAATCTGACAACTATCTGAAAGCTGGGACAAGGCCCCCAGTAGACCAAAACACACATAATATGAAATAATAGGCCTTCTGGAACAAATAAGGCTCACCACTGCACAAATAACTTCTCTCTGGGATACTCTACTGATTAACCGGACCCTTAGACTGAGCCTCCGAACCAGAGAGGTAGGGAATCAATACAGATGTACTAGTATGCAGAGCAAATCAAAAATAATAATTTATATTCAACATATATGAGAGCAAATCCTTTACTTCTCACGGGCCATATGGAATCCGCCATTGACTCGGAGGGGAAGCCTCCAACCCAAGTATGCCTCAAGGGTTGGAGTATCTGACTTTGCTACACCACATGGCCATTGCCAACGTAAAAATAATATATTCGGATCGGAAAATCATGGTTTTAGGCTAAGAGTTACTGAACTCTAACCCTCATCAGGCAACCACCTAACTCACTTTATGCCCATTTTTAACTCTTTAAGACATCCATTCTCTGAAAAACATACTCTGAAAACATACTCTGGTATGGCATACATACTTATGGTATCGTCCTACATTGACTCTCAAGTGACATCTCTAAGCCATTGTTAGTTTATTATAATTTTTGTTTTCAAAATATAAAGTTTGGGACCACCATATCGATAAATCTGCTTGAAGAACCCTTTCTTTAAATACTCATGTAAACACATATATGCAACTCTCTTTGACAACATTTCAATGATACAAGGTGGTCATGTCAAAAATTCTTAATCTTATGCAAATCTTTATCTCTTTAACAAAACACATTTATGTCAAGAAACTCCCTCTCAAAATATCTAAATTGTGCTTAAAATTCTATGGTATTTGAGTAAACTATTTTCAAACCATAAATCATGCATTTCAAATCCTTTACATTAATATCATAAAATTAAAGTTATCACAAGAGAGGCATTTCATAAGTTTTGCTTTCAAACAATCTTCAATCTAAATCTTCATGCATGTACATGTACATGTAAATCAATTTAAAGGGGGGGAAAGGCCTAAAGACCAAATCAACAGTACAATTAAACATTCATAATGTATAATAAAATCTTGTCTTTCAAAATCCCTTTTCTATATTCATGCTTGATAATCTTTAAATCATGTTCTAGTGCTTACAAGCCCATGTAGTTTTTAGGATAAACCCCACGTACCTCTATTTAGGAAATTAAAGGATGATTCTTGATGCCCATGACTAGGGAATTCTAAATCTTCAATCAATTTCGAATACCCACGGTTGAATCTTGAGTTGTTTGGGTTTTATTGTTTGAAACCCTAAGGAGTGTTCTTGATGTTTTGTGATGAAAATATTAATAATGAGGTCATTTGGGATTAAAATCCCGTGTTTAAACTGATAAGGGGGGTAAAAAATACTCAATATACCCTTAATGAGACGGAATAAAAATATAACTGGGAGCCCAATTTTATGGACCACCGTGATGTGCTATGATCGCAGTGGCTCACTGGTAATGGACGAATGGGATTTTTAAGGTCACCGCGACGCAGAGCCATCACATTGTCCCACTAGTTGGGACCTAAAACTTTAGCGCGATGCATCATAATTGCGCTATTCTACTAAAATTTGACAATTGCTAAATAGGCCCACTCCACAACGCGCCAAGCACCAAAATGACGGTGTTTTACGATTAGGATTTAAATTAGTCGTAACTTCTTGCCCAGGTATCAGATTTGGGCGAATCTTATATCGATGAAAAGCTCATTCAATTTCCCAAATGATAAAAGGTTGAAATTAGGGAAATTATATATGGTTTAAACTTTACTCATTTTGGAAGCCAAAAATGAGACTAAGTCTCTTTGACACTATTCTTGTCATTTAACTCTAAGAGCATATTACCCCGAGCTAATGCATGGACGATTTTGCAGGGTGTTACATTATCCCCCCTTGGGATCATTCGTCCCCGAATGATGACACGGAACACAGACAAGCACGATTTAAGGTACACTAAGGCTATAAAAGAATAAGACAAGGATTGTACCTTCCATTTCATCATTCACCAGATTAAATAAGTCTGGGTATTTATCTCTCATGTCATTTTCTGATTCCTAAGTTGCTTCTTCAACTTTCTGATTTTTCCACAATACTTTGATCGAGGCTATTTCTTTGCTCCTCAGTTTCCTAACTTGGCAATCCAAGACTTCCATGGGCTCTTCTTTATAGGATAAGGAGTCTGTCATTTTTACCTCCTCTACAGGAAACACTAATGAATAGTCTCTAATACATTTCTTCAACATGGATATATGAAATACCGGATGAATAGAACCCAAACTTGTAGGCAACTCTAACTCATACGCAACTCCACCTATCCTTCTCAAAATCTGGTATGGCCCTATATAGCAAGGATTCAGCTTACTTTTCTTCCCGAATCGCATAACTCCCTTCATAGGGGAGACTTTGAGGAACACCCAATAACCAACCTCAAACTCTAAGTCTCTTCTCCTAACATCGGAATAGGATTTTTGCCTACTCTGGGCTGTTTTAAGTCGTTCTCTAATAATTATTATGTCCTCCATCACCTGATGAACAAGATCAGGCCCGAACAACTGAGTCTCACCCACTTCATACCACCCTACCGGTGATCTACATCTTGTCCCATACAAAGCTTCAAACAGAGCCATCTTAATATTAGCATGGTAGCTGTTATTATAAGCAAACATTGTTAACGGCAAGTGATCTACCCAGCTACCTTTAAAGTCAATTACATAAGAACTTAATATATCCTCAAGGGTCTGAATGGAGCGCTCAGCTTACCCATCAGTCTGAAGGTGGAAAGTAGTACTCAGGTTCACTTGGGTACCTAAACCTCTCTGAAAAGACCTCAAAAACTGTGAAGAGAATTCTGTACCTCTGTCATATATGATGAATACAGGTGCCCCATGCAAACGGACTATCTCTTCAATGTAAAGTTTGGCATAATCATCTCCCGAATAGTTGGTCGTCATAGGCAGAAAATGTGCTAACTTGGTTAGCTTGTCAACAATCACCCAAATAGAATCATACTGGTTTCGAGACCTCAAAAATCCCGTAATGAAATCCATATTTATCATCTCCCATTTCCATAAGGTCAAGGCAATATCTTGGGAAGTACCACCAGCCCTCATATGTTCTACCTTAACTTGTTAACAGTTCAAACACTTGGCGACATAGTTAGCCACATCGCGCTTCATATTATTCTACCAATAAATGGTTTTCAGATCATGATACATCTTGGTAGAGCCTGGGTGAACAATATACCTCGAAGTGTAAGCTTCATCAAGGATTCTCTTCCGCAGACCATCTACATCTGGCACACACAATCTACCCTGATATTTCAAAATACCATCACCACTAATTTCAAAGGGCATTACCTTCTGTTGACCCACATCTTTCTTAATCTGCATCAATATGGTATCTTTGATCTGCTTTTCTTTAACTTCTGCACAAAGCGATGCTTTAGCTATCTCATGAACAACTACCCATCCATCTTCAAAATCTAAGAGTCGCACTTTAAGATTTATTGGTCGGTGAATATCCTTTACCATCTCTCTTTTCCTTTTTTTAACATGAGAAAGATTGTCCATAGGCAACCTGCTAGGGGCATCGGCTACCATATTTGCCTTGCCTGAATAATAGAGAAGGCTCATATCATAATCCTTTAGCAATTCCATCCAGCGCCATTGCCTGAGGTTCAATTCTTTCTGCGAGAAAATATACTGTAAACTCTTACAGTCAGTGAAAACATCAACATGCACCCCATAAAGATAATGCCGCCAGATTTTAAGTGCAAACACCACAGCCCCTAACTCCAAGTCGTGGGTGGGGTAATTTTACTCATGCACCTTTAGCTGCCTGGATGCATAAGTCACCACCTTACCGAGCTACATAAGTACATACCCAAGTCCCATAGGGGATGCATCAGAGTACACAACAAACCCTTTCGTACCTTCCAGAAGAGTCAAAATAGGAGCAGTTGTTAACCTATCTTTTAACTTCTCAAAACTATTCTTACAAGAGTCAAACCACACAAACTTTACCTTTTTTTGTGTCAACTTAGAAAGTGGTGCAGTTATGGAAGAAAAACTCTCTACAAATCTTCTGTAATACCCTTCCAAACCTAAGAAGCTCAGAATATCGGTTGGAGTCGTGGGTCTGGGCCATTTTCTCACTGCCTCAATCTTCTGGGGATTAACCTTAGTCCCGTCACTAGACGTGATATGCCCCAAGAAAGCAATAGCATTAAGCCAGAATTCGCACTTGGAAAATTTCGTATACAACTCATGATCTTTGAGAGTCAAAAGGATAATTCAGAGGTGATTGGCATGGTCCTCCTCAATCTTGGAATAAATCAGAATATCGTCAATGAAAACTATAACAAAAAGATCTAAAAACTGATGGAACACCCTGTTCATAAGATCCATGAAGGCTACAGGGGCGTTAGTCAACCCGAAGGACATGACTAAGAATTCATAATGACCGTATCTAATTCAAAAAGCTATTTCAGGAATAACTGACTCCCTAACCTTCAGCTGATGATATCTCAAACAAAGGTCTATCTTTGAAAAATATTTCGCACCCTGAAGCTGGTCAAAAAGATCATCAATCCTAGGAAGAGGTGTAGATACGTAATTTCGTCCCTCCCCGATATTGTTTTACCCATTTTTACCTTATACTACCGTGTACCCTCACCCATGTAATTACATCCCACAAAAATACAAAAAATAACTCTCAACAAAATACCTAACAAACTTTTATTCTTTTTAACATCCTAACAACCCTTTCAATTAAAAGAAGACACATTACCCATACCCCTACCCCCAATACCCCATACCCATATGACCCCCTCCCCCTCATATTTCTTGTCCACAAAGGCAAAAAAGGATAAACATTAGAAAGGGGGCCCATGGGTTCTATCTCCATTATAGATACACAGAGAAAGAACCATCACTAAAAAGGGGAAACTCCCTCACGCACCATTAACACCATAGAAAACCTCCATTTTTCTTTTACTTCTTGACATGAAAATGCATATACTTCTGTTCACACACACGGACATACTGAGGTTGGCTCACACACCCATCATTGATTAGTGATCGATAAAGGATAAAACTAAAATTTTTAGGGGGGTTCTTGCCGAAGATCGGATGGGAAAATTGAAGCGACGGCGACACAGTAGCCACGAGTAGCAGCTCCAATCCCGATCAGATCTTTGCCAGTGCCGAACAAACCCATCCCCTGCTCCGTTGAAGTCTACTGGAATGAACCAGTTTCGTCTATTCATTCCCAACCAAAATCGGTGTTTTTTTATCGGATTCCTTCAAGGTTCTTTGGGAACTAAATACGGGTTACCATGTTTTTGTAATTCCTATTGCAGGTTGTTCATTTGTTTCCACAAATATTTGTCAATCGAATTTGGAGATCCTCATCTTTGAGTTTCGCCGTTATTGAGGTTTGGTTCGAGGTTCTCGGTGCAGATTTCATTTTATTTAAGTGGGTAACACTCGAACAAAAGAAAAATTTGAGGTCCATTTCTTCTCTCATTATCTATTTTTATTTTGAGTCTTTATTATTTTTGTGGATAAATATTTTTGTGTGCTTGCCATGCTTGAATATTTATTGTGTATATGATTGATGTTGGTCTTGTATGTTAAAGAGAAAATTGAATTGTTAATCAAAGAATGAATTAATTGTATGATTGAGCATGAAATGGGGGATGTGAATTGCAAGGTTGATAAGGTGCATTTGGATTAACTCTAATCTATTGTTGCTCTGTTTAATTCGAAATAAACATCAAGTTTGTGAACCCAATAGGATTATGTTTAGGCCAACAATTGATAGGAAAACGCAGGTTGGGTAAGCAAAGTTTAGGACTCGTTTTGCTGAATGTTTGAAATTTTTGTTGAATATTCTACTTTTCTCGTATTTGGAAAATGTATTCATTTGGCCGGGGAATGCCCCGAGGATTTGTGTATATTTGTCGGAGAATGCCCCAAAGTATTTTGTATTCGTAGAGCGTTCATGATGAAGGCCCGAAGCATCGGATGAGGAATTGGAGCTTAGTCTAGGCCTAGAATAGAATAGGATTTATTTTTTTTACATTTTTTATTTTGGACTGTATAATTGGACTGAACATTTTATTTTAGATTTGTTTTGTTTTCGTCTATTGGATTGATTGTTACGTGCTTTTATGTGGTTTGTACAGTCGTAGTGTTAAAATTAGCCAATACGTTCCACCAAGCGATCGTGGTCGAACCACGGGATCGAGGGGTACCTAACATCTTCTCCTCGATCAATAAAATTCCTTAGCCGGAATCTCTGTTCGCAAACCAATTTTAAAGAGTCAAATTATTTTGAAAAGGATTGTCCAAAGATGACTTGGTACACCAGATTATGTCAAGTGGCGACTCTGAGTTTTGAATGTAAAAATGATCCTTTTTTGAAACAAATTTTCATTTTATCACTTAATAATAAAAACTCTTTCGATCCTTAAATATAATCTTTTTGGTGGTAAAAAAGGGGTGTTACAACTCTAGCGACTCTGCTGGGGAGTTTTCAGAATTTTAGCTAATTTTGGATTTGTATCGGCTTAGTTTGACACTATAGGTGTATAGACATTTTGTTTGAGTTGTTTTGTGTTATTGTCTATCATTGTTGAGTTCCTACGTGCTCTTTGTTTACAGTTTTTATCATATGTGTTACTCCTTTATATCTGGCATCATGTGCATAACCCGAGTCATTCTTTTGCAACAAGTCCTAGAGTGCACGTCGTGCACACAAACTCTAGTTGAGTCACCCTTATTTTAGGAGGGGGAGTCATCGGACGTATGGAGTGGGTCGAAAGCAAAGCAGCCACTATCGATCATATGCTCCCCTAAACGGCCTTGTTAGTAAACTACAACGTAGGTTAGCCTTTAGGTTATTCTTATGTGCATCATATCGATACCTAGCAGGGCCCACACGGTCCTTTGTAGGAGACTCACCTTTAAAGCATCCCTACGTGCTAAATGTTGCATCTTTGAGGGTAATGTAGTCATTTGACAGACTGATTCAGGGAAAACATGAGTTAGAAATAAGGTGTGTTTGAAAAAAAAGAAGAAAATACAAAAAAAAAAAAGTGAGTCAAAAAGGGTTTCGTTGTTTTTCATAATTCAAAAATTCAAAAAGATTTTTTTACCTTTTGCACTAATTTTGTCAAAAACAAAAACATCAAAGAGATTTTTCTTTGTTTCTTTAGTAAGCGTCCATAATTTGAAAATTTCAAAAAAAAAATTCTTTTAATAGGAGCTTTTTATAAAAGAAAAATGCAAAAAAGATGGTAGAGGTTTTGTACATATCATATAACTGAAGTACCCAAAAAGATTTTTTCTTTCATAATCGTTGGTGTCAGTTTTATGTGAAGTGTCAAATTGAAAAACTCAAAAAGATTTTATGGACATCTTTCATCGTCTATTTGTAATAACGTCTCTCAGGTCAAGTCTTAGTCTGTTCTTTAATCCTTAATTGTCCAATATGGATGAACTATGCATACCTGATTCCCGCCCCTTGGGGCGAGATACGTAGACAACCCTCGGTGGGTTCGGTAATCTTTATTTTTGGCCTTTGTCTTAGTCTTAGCCTAGGTTTTTCTCCCCGTAATCTAGTGTTCTTCAACTATTTTTTGCTAGATTTGGGTCCTCAGAAAGTTTTGACTGCTTTTGGGATGAAATTTGTACTACCAAAAAGAAGTGGGAACAACGTTGCCTCAAGGTTTTCTGTTTGGCTCTACTGGGTATCTTAGTGTTCCCGTTGGATGAGAGGCATATCAATACCCGCTTACAATTAGTGGTGATGGTTTTAGTCAAGAAAAAGTAGCAAATTACTATTGTACCAATGATCTTAACTGAAATATATAAGGCTTTGACTGGGGTGAAAGGAGGGATTCGTGTTTTTTAGGGGAGTAACTTAATATTACAGTTGTGGATGGTAGAGCATTTAAATGCGCCTTTTTTAGTTAGAGCAGATGTGATTGATCATTGTATGGATGATCGGGTGTACGCCATGGAGGAGAGAATGCATTTTGATAAATTTTCTTTACCTGTGGGAGTCAATGCTTGGGTTAAATTTATCGAAGCAAGAACATATGACAATATCCTTTGGACCTATTGATGGCTCAATCCTAAGGTAATTTTTTTTGGATGTCGCATGCAACCTCTTCTAGTTCTAATAGGACTCAAATTCACTAAGACTTACAGTCCGAGTAGGGTAATGCGCCAGTTTGGTAGGGAGGAAGATATCCCATCAATATTGGACCTTCAAAAGGATATCGAGTACTTTAAGGATATAGCGAAAGGGGAAATCAAGTACAAGCAATTCTGGCTTAATGCAACAAAAATGGGTGTAAATTCTTTCAAAATAGGTCTAGACAATCCGGGGTACACTCAAAGATATAGTGTCTGGCTTCAATCCATATGTCAGGATATCAGTAGGCCGTTACCAATGCAGCTTAGAGGGAGAGTGCAGGACGAATGCATAGTTAATGACCTTCAGGATGAAGATGCAGGGGCCAAAGTGGAAGAATTAAGAGTTAAATTATCAAGTATGCCCACAACTGTGGAAGGATATCAGAATAGTATTTACAGATGTACTCCCCAGGAGGCAGGTACACGGGCTAGAGGATTTCTCCCCAATATCAAAGTATCATTACAAGGTATGTTGCATGATTTGAGCGAGAAAGAGGGAACTTCACAGGCAAGTCCATCTCAGCCAAGGTCATCCCACAGCGCACCAATTTGAAGGAGCAACCCTCATCTTTTATTTAGTTTGAGTCCTTTATTTTTTTCTATCATTGTGTTGTTGTGTCTTTGTTCAGTCGGTGTCATGTTTGTTTTAAACGTTAGGGATCTTTGCTAGAAGTATTACGCATGTTATCTTATGGGTCTAGAATGTTGTTTAGTCTTTGTTGATCAGTTTTAAGTTGTCTTAAATTCAAAGTTTGTTTTAGTTGTCTTTTTATGAAATGTTGTGACGTTGCGTTGTTCTTTCTTTTGTTTATTTTTCGTAAAAAAAAAACTTTTACTTTGTGATAGTTATGCATGCGCTTCCCGAACTACGCAAGATCTGATTCATGTACAACATGATACATAGGCAACCTACTTTTGGATTAGATCTAATCATTTTTTTCTTGTTTTTTTCATTTTTTTTTCTTTTATTTTAAGGAAAAACAAAAGCCATAATGAATGATAAAAAGAGAGACAGCGAGAGAGGAAAAGAAAGAAAAATAATGAGAGAAGGGAAAAAAGGATAAAATAAGGGACTAACGCAAGAAATGAGAGAAGTGATGGTGAAAGGAAAAAAAAGAGGTGTGATTGGAGTAAAGAAGAAAATGGGTGTAGGAAAAGACCGGGATAATGTTAAAATGACCTTGCTACCCTCAAAGGTTTGTAGAAATATGCATGAACCTAGGACAATTTTACAAATGTGATTCCCATGCTTTTTGTGTGACCTAATCCTAACGGGTTTTGTCTTTGATGAGCATGTTCTTTCAAATAAGTGGTTGGTTTATAGCACTCTGGCTAGTCACCCGTACTTCACTAGATCAAAAGCAAAGCTTGCCATGGCTAGTAGGAAGATTGAAAATTCACTCATTGACCCAGATCTGGATTCCAGGGAAGAAAGTTCAGAACGCAATGATAAGGTATTGAGACTTAGACAACAATTGCTAGATCTACACCGAGCATGGGCTAGTGGCATGCCTCCTCCTCCACTCCCTGAAGATCTTGGGAATATCCCCAATTGCCCACCGCTCTCTCAGGCGCAATTCTCTATTCCCATTGAGTCACCGGAGCACACACCAGGATTAACTACGTGGAAATATTACCCTGGCACTTCTAGTGTTCCCCTGGCAGTTCCTCAACCAAGGCCCGTGACTCAGCCAGCGCACCGACAACACCTGTGTTCGTGGCTCCGCCACCACCTGAAGCTCCCACATATGTTGTGCATCCGACAATAGTGCTTTCTCGGTCTGTCAGTGAGCTAGTATTGAAGGTTTCAGATAGTCAGTATTATGCCTCAGAGCCTACTTTGAGAATAAATGAACCGTATGGGTACGATCAGCCATCTGCATTTCCATTTGATATGGAGAAACCTGTCGCAACAGAGGAACAGGAGGTCATAGCGCAGAAATTGAAAAGTTTGGAACAGGCCATGAGGAATTTGCAGGGAACCAGAAGTTATAAGAGTGTTTCCTATAAAGATCTATGCATATTCCCAGACGTCAACCTTCCCCTCGGTTTTAAAATGCCCAAGTTTGAGAAGTATGTTGGGCATAGTGATCCTGTGGCACACTTGAGATGTTATTGCAACCAATTGAGGGCTGCAAGGGGGAGGAAAGAGTTTCTTATGGATTTATTTAGCGAGAGTCTTTCTGATCTGGCTTCAGAATGGTTTGTCAATCAAGATATCGATAAGTGGAACAGTTGGGATGACTTAGCTTCCGAGTTTGTGCAATATTTTCAGTATAACATCGACCGGACTCCTGACAAAAAATCCTTGGTCAATATGAAGAAGAAAATCACTGAAGCTTTAGGTAATACGCGATAAGGTGGCGTGAACAAACCTCCAGGATAAAGCTTCCAATGAAGGAGAGTAAGCTAGTAGAGGTCTTCATTCAGGCACAGAATGAGACCTATTTTCAACATTTACTTTCGGCAATGGGAAAGTCTTCTATTAAAGTCCTCAAAATGGGAGAGATGATAGAGGACGGAATCAAGACCGTTCGAATAGTGAGTTTTGCCGCATTGAAAGCCACTACACAAGAGATTCAAGGTGGATCTGGCACGTTCGGAGGTAAAAAGAAGAAAGAAGACGTGACGACCATTGTTGCTGGACCCCATTCTATCCTAAAAGACCACCTCACCCCTATTCTCAATCCCAAGCCCAAGCCTCTGTCCAAGATCCATATATTCCTCCCCACCATTACTACCCTCCGTAAAACCCACCATATGTTATTCTACCCCCTCCTTACCCAGTATATAGTGCACAGCCATATGCCCAAACCTCTTCTTACCTGCAATGGCTTGCGCAAGCTCTACAAAATCATTCATTAGCTCTACCAAATTACCAAAACCACTCCAGACCCAATTTTCAACCCACGCCCGAGTATAAAAAAGAGAAGGCGGTCAAAAATTAGTTCATGGCTCTTGGGGACACACATGCTAGCTTTTTTGATATGTTAAGAAAGATGAAGGTCTTAATCCCGATTCAAGGAAGGCTTTCAAATCCACCTCCCAAGAATCTTGATTATTATTTAAGGTGTGCATATTGTTCTGACATACCAGGACACGATATCGAGAAATGCTGGTATTTAAAGAGAGTCGTCCAAGATTTAATCAATGCAAATCAGATTTTGGTCCAGGCCTCGGAGGGTCCAAACATTAACCAAAATTCGTTGCCAACCCATTATGAAACTAATATATTAGAATTATTATATGGTGGGAAAGAGTCGTCAAGGTATTATAAGCCTATTGTCAGAATACAAACCAATGAGGATAAATCAGTGAATGTGGTGGACTCATTGAAAGCAAGATCATTGATCCAGGAAGAAACGGGAGAAGATAAAGTCCAAGAGAGCAAAAAAAACCCGTGATCACAGTATAAGGCGCCCGAAAAGGTGTCGGTTTAAGTCAGGACAAACCTAAGTTGACGGTGGTAGGAGCTCCAGGTAATCCTATCTTGACGGTGAAAGGGGCATTTACAGCGCCTATTATCATCAAACTAGTGATCCAACCTCCGATAGTTGATATAAAAAAGGTTTCCTGGAACTAAAAGCGGATTGTGATGACTTATCAGGGGAAAGAAGTAGTGGAAGATGTAGATAAGGTAGGGGGTTTAACTCGGTCAGGAAGATGCTTCGTGCCTGAAAGTTTAAGAAAGTCCAAGCCAATTGTGAGTGGACCTTCATCTGTCAAAAAGCCTATCACCGAAGAAGAAGCCGAGGAATTTTTGAAAAGATGAAGTTGCCATAGTATTCAATAATAGATCAGTTGAAGAAAACCTCTGCTCAAATTTCCATTTTAGCTTTGTTGTTGCATTCCAAGGAACATTGTGATATTATACTGAAGGTATTAAATGAAGCATATTTTCCTAGGGAGATTACAGTAATTCAGCTTGACAAAATGGTTGGAAAAATCTTTGAGGTCAATCGGATTAGCTTCTCTAAAGATGAGTTGCCTGTTGAAGGTACGGGCCATAACCGGGGCCTTTACATTACGGTGAACTACAAAGATTTCTACGTCACTCATGTCATGATTGAAGAAGGCACCATCACTAAAAAGCATAAACTCTCTCACGCACCATTAACACCATAGAAAACCTCTATTTTCCCTTTTCTTCTTGACATAAAAACGCATACACTTCTGCGCGCACACACGGACATACTGAGGTTGGATCACACACCCAAAATTGATTAGTGATTGATAAAGAAGAAAACTGAAATATTTAGGGGGGGGGGGTCTTGTCGGAGATCGGACGGGAAAATTGGAGCGCCGGTGACACAGTAACCACGACTAGCAGCTTCATTCCCGATCAGATCTTTACTAGCGCCGACCGAACCCATCCCATGCTCCGTCAAAGTCTGGCAAACTGAAAACCAGTTCCGTCTATTCATTCCCAACCAAAACCGGTGTTCTTTGATTGGGTTCCGTCAAGGTTCTTCCAGAACTGAATATGGGTTACCATGCTTTTGTAATTCCTATTGCAAGTTGTTCTTTTGTTTCCACGGATTTGTGTTCAATCAAATTTGGAGATCTTCGTCATTGATTTTTGCCGTTATTGAGGTTCGGTTAGAGATTCTCGGTGCGGATTTCATCTTGTTTAAGTGGATAACACTCGAATAAAAGCAAAATTTGAGGTCCATTTCTTCTCTCGTTCTCTATTTTTATTTTGAGTCTTCACTATTTTTGTGGATAAATATTTTTGTGTTCTTGACATGCTTGAATATTTATTGTGTATATGATTGATGTTGGTCTTGGATGTTAAAGAGAAAATTAAATTGTTTATCGAAGAATGAATTAATCGTGTGATTGAGCATGAAATGGGGGATGGGAATTGCAAGGTTGATAAGGTGCATTTGGATTAACTCTAATCTATTGTTGCTCTGTTTAATTCGAAATAACTATCAAGTTTTTGAACCCGATAGGATCATGTTTAGGCCGAAAATTGATAGGCAAATGAGGGTTAGGTAAGCAAAGTTTAGGACTCGTTGTTTTACCGAATGTTTGAAATTTTTGTTGAATATTTTGCTTTTCTCGTATTTGGAAAATGTATTCATTTGGCCGGGGAATGCCCCAAGGATTTGTGTCTATTTTCCAGGGAATGCCCCAAAGTATTTTGTATTCAAAGAGCATTTCTGATGAAGGCCCGAGGCATCGGGTGAGGAATGGGATCTTAGTCTAGTCCTAGAATAGAATAGGATTTATATTTTTTGCATTTTTTATTTTGGACTGTATAATTGGACTGAACACTGTATTTTAGATTTGTCTTGTTTTCGTGTGTTGGATTGATTGTTACGTGCTTTTATGTGGTTTTTACAGTCGGAGTGTCAAAATTAGCCAATACGTTCCACCAAGCGACCGTGGTCAAACCACGGGATCGAGGGGTGCCTAACACCTTCCCCTTAGTTAATAGAATTCCTTAGCCGGAATCTCTGTTCGCAAACTAGTTTTAAAGAGTCAAGTTGTTTTGAAAAGGATTGTCCAAAGGTGACTTGGCACACCAGATTATGTCAAGTGGCAACTCTGAGTTTTGAATGTAAAAATGATCCTTTTTCGAAACAAATTTTCATTTTGTCACTTAATAATAAAAACCCTTTCGACCCTTAAATATAATCTTTTTGGTGGTAAAACAAGTGGTGTGACAAGAGGATATTTATTTTTAATTGTGACCTTATTCAACTGATGGTAATCTATGAACATACGAAGGGAACCATCTTTCTTTCTCACGAAGAGTACAGGTGCACCCTAGGGAGAAACACTAGGATGGATAAGACCTTTATGTAGAAGATCTGCTAGCTGCTCTTTCAACTCTGTTAGAGACATTCTATATGGTGGAATAGAGAGACGGGTATATCTCAATAAATCAATGCCAAAATCTATCTCCCTATCAGGTGGTATTCTCGGGAGATCATCTGGAAAGACTTTTGGAAACTCACTTACTATCGGGACAGATGGAAAAGAAGGACTTTCAATATTAGAATCTTTAACCCGAATAAGATGGTACAAACAACCTTTGGAAATAAGTTTACGGGCTCTGAGATAAGATATAAAGTTCCCTCTAGGTGCTAAAGAATGCCCCTCCCATTCTATCACCAGCTTATTTGGAAAAGAAAAGGTGTCTCTTCGAGTTCTACAATTTAATGTGGCATAGCACGAATGAAGCTAGTCCATCCCTAGGATAGTATCAAAATCACGCATGTCTAGGCCTATGAGGTCTACCACTTTATACCAGCCATAAAAAATCACCACACAATTTCTATGCACCCTCCTAGCCACCACAGAATCCCCCACCGGAGTGGAAACAGAGAAAGGCTCAGCAATCACATCGAGTTCCAACCCAAAATCAACAGCCACATAAGGGGTCACATATGATAGGGTAGACCCGGGATCAAGTAACACATAAACATCACGGGAAAATATTTTCAACGTACCAGTAACTACATTCGGTGAGGCCTCTGCCTCTTGGCGGTTGGTTAAGGTGTACAATCGGTTGCGTCCATTTTCGGCGACTGAAGTGGCACCCTTCTGAGGCGGTTGTGGTGCAGAAGAATTAGCCTGTGACTTGGCTCTACCAACATTACCCTTTGCTGCTGGCCATTCTCTCTGGATATGGCTTGGCTGGCCGCACGAATAAGACACCATAGCGCCAAACAGACATCTTCCTGGAGATTTCTCCTGCATTTCTCACAGCGCAGGTATGTCCGAGAGGTATGAGCTACACTTCCTTGAGACTTTGAACCCTGCATCCTCGAACCCTGCCTATACTGAAAATCTTGAGTGTGTTGTCCCACTGGGGTTCTGGTCACGGGGGCACTGGCTGCAAACTGCGCATTACCCTAATTCTTCTTCTTATGCCATTTGTTACCCCAATTTCCACTCTGTTGTTGACTGTAGCTCTGGTCTGCTTTTTTGGCTCTCTTTTTCTGTTTTTCCTTCTCTCTAGATTCAGCGATCTTTTTTTTCTTTTTCTCAACTTGTTGTATGTGGACTGACAGTCTGGCAAAATCCATGTGCCGGTTCAACTTTTTGACTTGACTGATGTAAGTAGTCAAGGGAGAGTTTGACTTGACTGATGTAATTATGAGCAACATGTGATGTGACATTGTTATTATATTTTTTCTTAAACAAGTCGTGTTCTGTTATATTAGTAGCTCAAATATTTATAAATTTTAATATTGGTCCTTATGATTTATAATTAAACACATTTTAACGAATACTAATAATTAAGAACAAAAAATATATAGTATTATAAAAAGATCTATCTGTTTGGAATTTTTTTTTGCATTGTTGTTTGAAATTAGGGCAATATAAGGACATGTACGTTAGGATTTATGTTAGGACGGTAGGTAGAGATTCGTAGTAATTTTAAGTTGTGATGAGGTTGCACTAAGAATTAGTTTTAAGCTCGTTTTTTACTTAGAGAATGATGATAGATGAATTAACTCAGCGAATACAAGGTAAGGTGTCATTGCAGATGTTATTTGTAAATGACATAATTCTGATCGACGGATCTCACGGTAGAGTTAATCTCAGAATTAAGTTTTGACAACAAATCCTGAAATCTAGAGAGTTTACGTTCAACAGAACCTGGACAAATTACTTGGAGGATAAGTTCAATGAAGTAAAACATGATAATGATGTGAAGTTGATATACACATGTCATCCAAAAGAAATAAAGTTTCAAGTATTTTAGATTTATTTTTCAAAGTAATAGAAAAATCGATGAGGATACGCATATTGTACTAGCACAATGTGTTTGAAATTAAGGATGGCATACGAAATTTTGTGATTAGAAGGTGCTTTAAAAACTTAAAGGCAGTTCTATAAAACTGGTGATTAGACTAGTTATATTGTACAAAGGAAAATATCGATCAGTCAAGAACTTCTACATCAGAAGTTGCAAGTTGCGAAAATAAAGATGAATGTGCATGTAAGCATATTTTTCATGCATTTTAATATTAAAATTAATTTGCATGATAATTTATGGATATTATAAAGTGGAGAAGTGTTGACTATTAGATTGTGATAACTCTTCTAACATCTCACTTTATTCATCCATAATTCTACCACTTAATATTCTTTTATTCTCATTATTTGTGTGTCTTTAATCTTATGAGTTAGTGGTAAGAATGTGGCCATAATTTTCTAGTAACTTCTATAAATATTCTCCTCTTTATGATGTATTATAACTCATATAACATATGTAATGTTTAACGTATTCATCTTCCTCACTTAATATTCACTACTCCCTCATTTACTAAATGAAAGAAATACTACACCTACATAAAGGGTGTTTTCTTTCTTGTGATGTAGAGATGAGTTGTAGTATATTGTGAGAGATAAGAAAAAGATGATAAAAGTAAGTGTAGTATGAAAGAGAGAGTTGAGACATAAAATATATTCTAAGTCTTTAACTATATTCACTATAAAAAGAGAGTTTTATATGTTGAGGGAAGGTGTTCTTATGGATGAGGTTTGGACTCTTCAACTAATCCGGAGTTGCTTAAGTTATACATCGTTGATAGATCGTTGTATCCTGGAGGGGACAAGTCAAGAGATATACTGCTGAATCGGTGTAGATTATGCCACAGTGGATTTGAATCTCCTTAAGAGTGAAATATTCGCGCCTCCTCCAAGAAGAAGATTATTTTATTTTCTTTATTTTTTTATATTTTTAACCATAATTTAACTATGGTAGTATATTACACCAACACATACTATGACATATAAGATTAGAATGAAGATAAGTGGAACAAAGTAGGTGTGCTCTCGATAGAGAACAAGATGCAGGAAGCGAAGCTAAGATGATTTGAAAATAGGAAGAGGAGATATCTTATTGCGAAGGTGTGAGGTTGATTATGGATAATTACAAAAAAGATAGAGGTAGGTAAAAGAAATATAGGGCAAAGGTGATTAGTTAAGTTATGACACCACTTTAACTTACTGATGATACAATCTTAAATAAGAGGTTATGGGGAACACTGACTGGGGTAGAGGTCAGCTATGACATTGAGAGTTGTGTCTTTTTTAATATTAGTAGTTGTAATATTATTCTGGAGTTGCATATTAATCCATTGTCACTATTTAGTATTTCTTACACTTCAATTATCGATTATATGCCTTATCATACTTTCTTTAGCATTTGATCTTGTCTTCTAATCTTTCTTTATTTTCTTTGTTTGAACTACTTTTACTTCAGCCAAGGATCTAGCGAAAGTTGCCTCATTATCTCCCATAATAGAGATAAGACATGTAGGTACATATTAGCTTCCATAAAGTTACTTGTTGAATTGCACTAAATATGTTATGATTATTATTATTATTACGATTTGATACATTGCAGTTATTATATTAGCAAATTAGATAAAAGCTAGCGTAGATTCCTTAATTGTGAATGTTCATAAATTTAATGATTTATTATATATTAAGTCATCTAAATATTGATGTGTTACAACTGAATTTGTATAGTTGTATTACATTTGAAAGTTAGATAATTCTAAAAGTAATTTAATAATCACAAATTTCACATATTTAAGAACTAAAATTACATGTTTCATAAAAGGAAAAGGTGCAAAAGGAAATATTGAAGAGATTCAAATCAGACCTTTTCAAGACCTAATATATTAAGGATGCTATAATTTTTTATGATTTTTAAAGTTGTTGTTTCATAAAAAATATAGTATATTTCTAACGATGTAAACTAAATTAATTATAACAGAATGTTTTAAACTCACGTATAATACTTATAATATATTTGTACTAAAAAAAATTTAGTTATACATTCACCATGTATATTGCAATGCCTCTTTAATACGTAAAGTATATTAAATTCAAAATGTATTAAATTTGTGTTTATTTTTTTTCTCTTAGTAATGATGTTAAAAACGTATTGTACTTAAATTTGAAACATTTAAATGTTATTCAAGTTAGTTTATGTGCTACTGTATTAAAATTGTATTTTAAAATATATTATATATGTATTTAGCTATTTTTTATTTTAAAAAAAGTTAAACTATCGACTGTAACAATAAAAATATACTATACTTGATAAATAAAGCTACATATTTAATTATATTATTTATGTAAATACCCCTTAACTAATCAATCTACTTATTCAGACTCATGAAAAAGATATACTAGCTGTTCAACTTATACCAAAAATCATAAAAGAGATTTTTTTTCATTATAATTCAGCAGGCCAAAATCCATATAAGAGAATAAAATTAGTGGTTAATGAAGAGGGTTTAGAATCTAGTTAAAGTATGTAAATTTCAGCAGAGATAAAAAACACTAGATGATCTTGATAGATAGAGTTACCTGATATCTCTTGTTGGTGTCAGGTGACAGGTATCTCATGAATTTAGTGGAGGTGTGCAAAAGCTGGATCGAACACCACGATTATCAAAATCTAAGATCGTTCTTAAAATATCAAAGACAACAACGTCCCAAGTAACTTAAAATCTGGTAGATACTAAAACCCTGTTTCGCCATGAGAAATACTCTTTTTTTTCAATTTTTTTTTACTTCATTCAGAAAATGTTGTTTGGGCTCAAAAACTTCAAATACAATTTGAAGTTATGTTTGAAAAAGTGAAAACAAGTCTCCCTTATTTCACTTTTTTCCCAACTCCAACCTCACCTTTAGGCTTTAAACTTAAAAAAGTCTTATTTGAAGTTATGTGCATCCACTCTCTTTATTGTGAATGAGATTCAGCGAAAAATGGTGTATTTGCAACGAAATAAAGAAGAATCGAGGGGTAATAGGTCGAAGTTAAAGTTTAGGTGTCTTTTTGCAAAATTCGGACAAGATCAATGGTGTAATTATGTATTTGCTCTTTTTTTAGTCCATGTTAATTGAGTTATTAGATATGCCATATTCATTAAGAAAAACAACATATTTTAAGGCATAAATTAAAGATTATTGTTTACTATTGTCTTTTTTATTATTTTCAAAATATTCCTCTAGAAAATATAAAGTAGTGAAAGAATTCTTAAGAGGAAGAATAAATATGGAAAGAATTCTACCATTACATTAAGAAATTCAATTATTTCGAACTACAGAAAAGAATTCCAACAATTCACTAAGTATGGACTATACAAAGTATTTCTTTGAGATAGGAACAATTAATAATTGTACTTTATGTAATACGTATGAACAAGAAAAAACCTTGAATTTTTATATCATTTGAATGAAGGAGCACATCTCCTTATATAGTTACAAGGAAAACTATAACAACAACAACAACAAACTCAGTGTATTCCCATATAGTGGGGTCTGGGGGTAAGATGTACACAGTCCATACCACTACTTCAAGAAAGTAGAAAGGCTGTTTCCGATAGTTACAAGGAAAACTATACATAAAAAATACTATACATTATAAGAACTATATATGGAAAATATAATTACAGAATAATCTAGACTAATTATATATAATCTACTTCATAATATATGAAAGATAATTACGCTAAATATGGTAGGTAAATATTGTAATTGATGGCGATTAACACCCCTTCCCCCCTCAAATTGATGGTGGTCAACTACAAGTTTGCCAATAAAGAACTGATGTCGTTTCTTTGTTTAAGACTTGGTGAAAAAATCTACCAGTTGATCTCTAGAAGAAACATGAGGAAGAGAAATAAGATCGTCATTAAATTTTTTCCGAACAAAGTGACAATTAATATCGATATACTTGGTTCGTTCATGAAAAATAGGATTGGTGGTAATCTTTACGGCCCTTTTATTGTTACAGTAAATGGGAGTGGGAGAGGAAAATTGAATGCACAGCCAACAAACGACACAACCAAACCACTTCACTATAAGTAGTTGACATGGCACGTTATTTTACCTCAGAGTGGATGATTTGGACACGGTTGCTTGCTTCATTGACTTTTAAGATAGCAAGGAGTTGCCAAGAAACACAAATACCCAGTGTTCGAACGATGAGTGTCAAGGCACCCACCATAATTAGTATCTGAGAAGGCATGCAAGAGAGTAGGTGAGTCATAACTATAATGCAATCCCATAGTTGTGGTTGATCGAAGATAATGAAGAAAGCGATGAACAGCCCTAAGATGAAGCCATCAAGAGTCAGACACAAACTTACTAAGAATATAAACTGCATAAGCAATGCCAGGTCTAGTGGTAGTTAAGTAGAACAAGCTCCCAACAAGGCGTCTCTAAAAAGTCAGGTCTAAGAGAGGTTTCCCATCAGTCTTAGAATAATGAGTGTTCAGCTCCATGGGTGTATCACAGTCAAGTGAGCCATGTACAAAATTTCTTTGGTATACTTCCATTGGCAGAGAAAATAGCCACCAACATTATGAGATATTTCGAGACTAAGGAAATAAGATGTATGTCCCAAGTCCTTCATTTGAAATGAATATTGTAACATACCTTTAAGCTGCAAAATACCTTCTATATCATCCCCAGTAACCAAGAGATCATCGACATATATTAGCACAAAAACCATCCCTCGTGGTAAGGAAAAGATAAACAGAGAATAGTCATTATGACTTTGTCGATAGCCACCTTGCAAAAGAAAAGACTTCAACTTGGAGAACCAAGCGTGCGGACTTTGATTCAAGCCATAAATAGCCTTCCACAATTTGCATACCATAGATTGGGAAGTGGAGAAGCCAGGAGAAGGCTTCATAAATACAGTCTCAGATACTCACTATTAAGAAAGGCATTAGTGATGTCCATCTGCGAGATGTCCCATTGTCGAACTGCCACAATAGACAGTAATATACAACAGTAGTCATTTTAACCACGGGAGCAAAAGTTTCCTCATAATTGATCTCATACTCTTGATTGAAGCCTTGCGCCACCAAGTGCACTTTATATCGATCCAATGTGTCATCAGACTTTTACTTCAGAGTATAGACTCATTTACACACAACCAAAGTTTGATCTGATGGTGCCGGAACTAGATCCCATGTATGATTCCGGGCCAGTGCATCAAGTTCAGTTGCATAACAAGGGTCCATTCTTTACTGTCAGCCACCTGTTTGTACGATCTAGGAATAGAACCCGACCAAATTTAGTAGTGACTACACTATGTAGTGGTTAATATTGTATGGAATAATAAAACCTCGTGATTAATATGGAGAGAAAGATATATATAAAAAATTCAATCTATGAAGATGAGTCTATGCGATAATTGCATAATCAGGTTCGAGATTAAAAGTTTAATTAGTATTTAAATTGTACATATCTGAATATCTGTATGGAAATTTGTCTGTACTTTATTTCCTAATGCCATGTGCATATTTCCCAAAAAAATCATAAAATTAAGTTATAAAAAATAATATACTTTTGGTATGTTCCCATTGAATGAATTGTTAGATATAACATATTCAATAATAAAAAATATATTTAAGGACATCAATTAAAGATTATTATTTACTATTATCTTTTTAATTATTCTCATAATATTCTTCTAGAAGATATAAAGTAGGTAAGAATTTCATTAAAATAAAGTATAAATATGAAAAGATTCTAACACTAGATTGAAGAATTTACTTATTTTGAACTGTAAAAAAAAGCTCAAATAATTCTCTTAATATGAATTATATAGAGTACTTCTTTGAGATAGGAACAAATAATAATTATACTTAATATGGATAATAGTAAATGGCATATCATATTCACATCTTTATATAAAATTGATTTGAATACCAAGTATTAGAATAAACCTAAACATTATTGAATTAGAAGAACTGTATTGAGAAACAAAAGATCAGTTTCAAGAAAATACCAAATTACATCTCAACCCCTTCACGCATCCAACGGTGTGATCTAGTGATCAATGAAGAGGATATTGAAAACCTAAGGTCTCAGTTTCAAATCCCAGCAAAATTTCACTAGGAACAAAAAATATTAAATAAATATTTTTATTTGTTGAGATGCGCAAAAATTAATCTGAACATCACAATAATCAAAAAGAGAATAAGAGATTCAGAAAAGGAAAAAATAATCCGCGACTCTATACCTAGTAACCCCAAAATCATTAAAGTATTAACCACTTCACAACAAATTTTGAAGCTCCAATAAATCTGAATTCACACAGAAATATCTCACTTAAAAATAAAACTCACCCCAACAAAATGATCCAAAACTCTATGCCTAGTAAAATTCAAACTCAAACTCAAACTCAAAACCTCAAAATCCAAAACTCCATGCCTAGTAAAATTCAAACTCAAACTCAAACTCAAAACCTCAAAAATATTTATCACTTCATGACAATCTAATGAATAGGAAATGTTAAAAGAGAGAAAAAGAGTAACAGAATGTTAAAAGAGAGAAAAAGAGTAACGGAATACAATACAGTTTTTTTTCACATGTCTTCGGCCTCCGGTGGCAGAGGGAGATTCAGATCAATCTCAATGCGCTTAGGTTTTTCCTCAACATTGATAATCCATGATGACTCTGAAACAACACTTCCATCGCCACTGATGTTGGTCTGACTGCGAGTCCGATTCATTTCTTCCTTTGGAATAAGAAAATTAGTCTTGGCTTTGAAACCGCGAAACTTAATTGATGCCCTATCATACGCTAGCGCCGCCTCCTTCCTTGTCTTAAATGTACCTAACCAAGCATTGGATCCTCTCTTCGGATCCCTTGTCTGCGCCGTGTATTTCCCATTCCCCCTCCTCCTTACTCCTCGGTAATGCACCTCCTCCGCTACTTCTCCATCAACATTCTCCTCCCTCCCAGCCGCCGCGGCTTCCACTACTACTCCATTCATTTTAGAATGTTTGTAGATTATATTTCTATGAATAGTAATAAGAAGAAGAAGAATTTTGAACAAGTGATGAGAGAAAGTGTAGGGGGGAGAGTTGCTTAAATAGGGGAGAGGTAGGGGAAGCAAACAAAAGCACATTCAATGGATAGAGTTTATGACTTGACTGATGTAATTATGGGGGACACATATGATGTGGCATTATAATTAGTATATTTTTTTCTTAATCAAGTCAAAGTTTTGTGATTTTAGTAATCTCAAATATTTATGAATGTTAATATTGGTCCATATGATTTTAGTTAAATACATTTTTACAACTAGTGTTCCTTCTGTTCTCATTTGTGTGGCATATATGTTTGCTTTTCGAGATTTAAACAAGTTTGACCATGATTTTGGACATGAAATCTTCAAGAAAATTTAAAATAAAGGTTATATATATGAAAACTACGTAAAAAGTATTATAAATCACAATAATTGACTATTTAAAATATTTGAAACATATACGAAAAATTAAGATCAAGTATAGACATATTTGAATCTCAACCAAAATATGCTACATATATTGAGACGAATAGAGTAATAATTAAGAATCAAAAATATATATTATAAAAAGATATAATTGTTGGAATTATTTATGTTTTGCATTGTTGTTTGAAATTAGGGTGATACAAGGGGCTTGTCCATTAACATTTAGATTAGGACATTGTTTAGAGATTCATAGTAATATAAGTTGTAGTGATGTTGCACTACGAATTAACTTTTAGTTCATTTTTTTATTTGTCTTTGAGAATTGATGATTGACTCAACGAATACATGGTGAGGTGTTATGGTAGATGTTATTTGTAAATAACATAATTTTGATCATTGAATCTCGCAATAGAATTAATGTCAGATTAAGATTTGACAATAAACTTGAAATCTAGAGAGTTTACGCTTAATGGGACCAAGATAAAATACTTGAAGGACAGGTTTAATGAAGTAATATATGAGGATGATGTGGAGTTAATGCTTGATATACATATGCCATCTAGAAGAAATAAAGTTTTAAGTATTTTAGGTTTATTATTTGCAGTAATAGAAAAACTAGTCACGGATACACATATTGTACCAGTGTAATGAATATGAAATGGAGGCTCGCATATAGAGTTTCTGCAATTAGAAGGTATTACCAAAACTTAAAAGGCAATTCTTCAAAGCGGTGATTAGACTGACTATATGTTGTATGAAGCAGAATATTGGGCCAGTCAAAAACTCCCACGTTGAGAAGTTGAAAGTTGCGGAAATAAAGATGGATGTTGTGTGAGCATAGTATGAGAGATAAGATTAGAAATAAAGATAAGTGGGCCAAGGTAGGATTGACCTTGATAGAGGACAAATGCAAGAACTGGAGCTAAGATGATTCGAGTATGTGAAGAGGGAGATATCTTAGTGTGAAGATGTGAGGTTAATTGTGGATGGTTACAAAAGAGGTTGAAGTTGTTCACAAAAGAGGTAGAAGTTGTTCGAAGAGATACAGGGCAAAGGTGATGAGATAGGATATGACACAACTTCAACTTACTGAGAACAAGACCTTAAATAAAAGGTTATGAAGGACATTGACTACGATTGAGGCTAGTTATGACGTTGAGAGTTGTGTATTTCTTTCGTCATATTAGTAGTCGTGATATTACTCTAGACTTGCATATTTATTCATTGTTACTATTTAGTGTTTCTTGCACTTTAATTATCCGTTATTTTGTTGTAGTATATGTTTCTTTTATTTTTTTTAAATATGCTATGCCATGCTTTCTTTAACATTTTATCTAGGCATCTAATTCTCATTATGTCTTTGTTTGAACTACTTTTACTTGAGCCGAGGATCTAGTGAAAGTAGCTACACATTAGCCTCCGCTATTTCTCTCATATGTCTTGAAAAAACTCGTTTTGCCTCTCCAAAGCAATACAATTCATTTGTCACGAGCACACACAAAAAAAATTCTCCAAAACGTATTCGGGCGCCCATATCCCCCATCAATAAAACGAAAAATCGCAAACAAATCTTCAATTTCGGCTGCTTCATTCGTATGTCTTCAAAAAAAATTGTTCGTCTCTCCAAAGCAACACAATTCATTTAATAAATGGCAACAAATGCACCCAAGAAGCAAGTTACATATCAATCAGCATATGCTCAGGAGGACCTAGGTTCATTTTGAAAGTTAAGCATTAGAATTTGTGCTATGTTGCACGTTGCACACCCTTAATCTTGGGAGTGCAGGCAGTTTTATAATACGTGCGTACAAACCATAGACCCCACAAAAAATCACAAACATGAATCGCACCATCAACTTTTCAGGACGGATGAACAAAATTTGGGTCACAAACTCTTAACAGTTTTTGTGTGAGTTAACCTTTAAACCAGTGTATAGGTAAATAAAAGGTAAACAGATAGTATTTTGCTGCCTCTATAGCCTCATAGTATACTTATATTATTGGTGGGGAAAAGAATAATTTTCTGACCATTTTGAATTCCACAGATTATCCAATCAACCACTTCATGTTTTGTAAGGATCGTATCGTCCGCAAGTTAGAGAATTTAGAAAAAAGTTCAACTCATTATCCATTGACATTAAATTGTAATAATAATGGCTTTCTCCAAGTCTTGTTTACAAATGATTCCAGCCTTTCCTTTGTTCAAATGGAATCAATACATTTGTTTTCAATTAAAAAAATACTTACAATTTTCCATTTTTAATGAATGCACTCTGATAAAGTATTTTTAATCAGGTCATAGATGAAGTGGTGGCTGGGATATAAGATGCACATCACCGAAACAATATTAGCACGAGTTAGATAAAGTACAGCAACACCAATATGCAATAATTTCTATCGTGAAAGTTGGCCATCAGTTTATATGATTTTTTTTTATTGCAGTCAAATACTACCAAGTCTCCGTTCGAACCGTGACAATTTCGGTAATGCTTATAGGGTGTGCGGCTCACTCACTTTTGGATATATAATCAATAATTTGCTAGTTATAAATTTCGCTGACATGAAATGTTGTGAACGTTATTTTAATTTGTAGGAACTCCTTGATGTGCTAGAAGAGAGTTAGGACGATTACAATGATATAGGAGTTGCCAAATCTACTTTCAATAAAATGATGTCATCTTCCGAGGGTATACAGTTGTTCAGCTGAGATATTGAGCCGTCCATTTTCAGCCAAGGGCGTCTCAATAAAATTAGTGGCTTAAAGCTAAATTTTAATAGGAGGTCTTACATATATAAATATAATACAAAAATACTACTATAATAATTTGGAGTTGTCTTATTTGTTCTTGCTTGTTTCGATGTAGTATTTTTAAAAGAAACTTAATTTTCACATATTAATATGATTATTAATAAAAGTAAGGATTAATTCTTGTTAATAAGATGTTAGTCATTTGTTTGCAATGCATTAACTTGGATATTGTTGTTAAATATTATTTATTAATATAAAGTTTGAGTTGTTTAGTTCAAAATTCTAAAATATTTCTTGTAAAAATAAGAGAACTTTTTCTCATTTTTTTAATTATTATCATTATTACTTTTTAGATATTTTTTTAAAAATGTATTTCACAATCTTCATTATTTCAAGTTAAGTTGAAATTATAGAGTTTATTATTAATCGGTTGGCTTGAAATTATTCCAACTTTTGGCCCGGACAACAAGAAGAAGAACACACTTCTCGTCCAAGAACACCAACACTTAGAACACATTTTTTTATTTTTTTACTAATCGAGCCGAAGATTGTTCTTGTGGGAACAAAAAATCAGCCTTAGCTCTGATACCAAATGATACCCAATGGTCTAAAGAAGACTCAAAAAAGTCCACAATCGCACAAAAATAGTCCACACGAATAAGACACCAAACGGCAACAATAAACACAAATACAATCCAAACGATTACAATAGATAAACAAAAAGGATAGATAGATTGACAAATGAGTGTATAAACTCCAAGAACCCTAAGATGTATCAAACCTAAGGATCCTTACAGTCTACACAAACTATCACCAATCTCCTACGTAAACACAAAAGGGACGTTACCTCCTCTAGCACCAACGTTTCAAGCCAACGATTGCAACACAAGTGATATCCACACTTGGTGCCCTCATTTCAGTTTGGTGGTCATTCCAAGCCCTACAACTAAAGGTGTTACACTCCTCACACTAGAGAGAGTTTGTTACAATATTTCAAAGTCTTACATCAATAATCAACTAAAGAGAAAAGACCTAATAAGGAACTACATATAACCTAGCTTATTACATGGCAAAATACCCAAGACACCCTTAATGAGAAAGGGACGGCCTTGGTGTGTTGGAAGGCAAGATGAAATGGTCAAAACACCTTTAATGAGGTGTGGCCTTGGTGTGTTTCGGACTTCTCATATTGAAATAGCTAAAACTCCTATAATGAGTCCTAACACTCCAAATGTGCCTTCTTCAAGCTCCAAAAACCGTGAGCCGTTAAGTAAGCTTCAAAATCATGAGTCCTCAAGTCTTTAGTGCTCAAAGCAATCTTCCACACACGACCTTGCTTAATGGCATGCTCAAAACCGGTCCTCCATGCTTGCTCTTGTGTCCTCGAGGTGACTAAGTCTTGAGTCTCTATGTGTCGGCCTCCAAAGATGTCATCAAAGGCTAAGTTGGTCATTTGGCTCGTATCAACATGAATGTACTTTTCTTATTTTTTTTTCCCATTATATTAATTTGGCATATAATTTTGTTTATCTCATTTACACAATTTTTTTTAACTTTAACCCCCCTACAAAATACTGTACAATTTCTCAATTTCAATTCTTAATGAAAAATAATTTAAAACGCAAACGATAAATTTTAAAAAATAAATTGTTTTATGTTATTACACATATAGTGATATATAGTAGAAACACTAGGGGTTATATTAATCCCTAATACATGCATAGTAAAGTGACACACATAGTATATAAAATATTTGACATTCTAAAATATTCTAGAGACAGTATGTCGGTCCCGTTTCTTATATATATTATAATATTATAATATAAAGTAATATACACTATATGGAGTGGACCACTACAAAATCGCATCAATTGCGTAATTCAGAATTGTTATACTACTATATGATTTTGTGGTCCCACAACAAAGGGAATCAACTATGGGATTGATTCTCAAATATTCCCAACACATGCAAGTTGGTCCCCCTCTTTATTTTGTTGTGATTAAATACGTATGGCCTACTAATTCCATGCAAAAATTAAATATCTACGTCCAAGAAAGAGCTCCATACATGTGCATGCATGCAAAATCTAAAGGGGGTGTTTCATTTATGTGATAATAAATACATAAATTATTTTTTTCCCTTATTTGGTTGAATGTTTTTCTTTTTTTTTTTTGTTCTTATATTAAATTAACAATTCTAAGATTAGCTATATCATAATTATGATATAATTGAGAATTTAATAAGTCAATTAATTGGCTATTTGAATTTATTTAGTTCTTCACCTTGTAATTTATTTTCTTATTTTTTCATTCACGGACCCTAATTTTAACTAAAAACAATTATGGTACTATGTTTTTATATCACTTTCAATGAGGGAGAACAACTTCGAAATTACCTCTCGATGGTAATCATTCCACCATATTCCTCAATGGTAAATAGAGTCATTGTTATTATTTTTTGTACATCATTAAAAATAGAAATATAAATTATTTTTTAGGATTCAATGTGAGGATTACATGATTTTATGATCGTAAAACTTAATGATTTTCACGTACAATTTTAATAGCAATAACCCATTCAAGAAATGTACTTGAATTGTCCATACTTTTCTTTGTGACAGAAATTAATCGAAAGCAATTGATTGTATTGTATCTTGAGACTTGAGAAAAAATCAGCTTCTCTCCCTTTTACTTATTGCGCTCTTTTCAAAATAAGTCTGGTTGGAGTTAATTCTATTTAAGGGCAGTGTGATTATCAGAAATAGCTTCAATGTAACCAATATGATTTTAGTAATTATATTATCATTATTATTTGTAACAATAACAACATACTTGATTATTCCTATCTAGTGGGGTTCGGGGAGGATAGAGTATATGCAGTCAATACCATTATTTCATTGGTGATGTAGAGAGGATGTTTCTATAGATCCTCGGTCAAGACAAAATATAGTCCAGAAAAAGATATAAAAGGGGTGTAAAAACAATAAAGAGTGACAACAAACAGTAGCAGGATAATACTACCACAAAATACTACAAGCGATCTACTCGAAACAACATATATTAACAAGAGTCTAAAAAAACAACTACTAGCATATCACTAAGACTACTAATTGATAAGGATCTCTCCTATCTACTAGCATAAATGCACTCCACCTCGTAACCATTAACTCTAATCTGCGTTTTTCACTCCTTTCTATTTAAGGTCATATCCTCGGTAAGCTGTTGCCGCTCATATCCTGTCTAATCACCTCTTTCTAATATTTCTTCAGTCTAAGTTACCTTTCCTGAACCCATTCATAGCCAACTTCTTGTACCTCCGTACCGAGCACTTGTGCATCTCCTCATCATATGCTCAAATTATTTCAACCTCACTTCCGATATCTTATCTTCCACCAGTGTCGGAGTCAGGATTTTCATTGAGGGGGTTCAGAAGTAAACATACAGACTAGTCGAAGGGGGTTCAACATCTACTATATATTCATAAAAAAAAAAAAATTGACCATGTAAAAATAATATAATTTTTCGTCGAATGGGGTTCGGATGATCCCCCTAATTACAAGGTGGATCCGCCACTGTCTTCCACTGAAGTTACTCTCACCTTAATAGTAAAAAATAATCAATATTTAAGTAAAAATGTTATAAAGAGCTAATTTTTTAAAAAGAGATTGATCCACGATAGCATAATAATAGGTGCAACCTTTATAATTTTACCGTCCCTAAATGAAATATAAAAGGGCAGCTCGGTGCACTAAAACTCTCGCTATGTGCAGTGTCCGAGGAAGGGCCTCATCACAAGAATGTATTGTACGCAACCTTATTTTGCATTTCTGCCAGAGGCTGTTTCCAAGGCATGAACCTGTGACCTCACGGTCACATGTCAGAAACTTTATCAGTTACTCTAAGGCTCTCCTAAATAAAAAATTAATTTTAAAAAATTTAATTTATATGATATAGATTGTCACAGAGGATAAAAAGTTGATATGAAGCTAACTCCCCAAAAAATAAAAAATAAATAAATCATAAGATCATCACGAATTCTGTCGGTTTTAAATATTTTTTTCAACACAAATATGCTGATTATAAAGTAAGAATATCCTAGAATTCTAACGTTTTCATATACATATTATAGATTGAATAAAACAAAAGATATAATTAAAATTCTTACATAGGTAATATCAACAGTTTAAATAAAGTTTAATAGTATATGATAATGAAAATAAAATATAATCATTATCATTATTTGAATTATAGGTAAATACTAAATAATAAAAATATAATAGTACGTGGATGATGAAATTTCATAAGTGAGGACGGTAGATGATAAAGTGTATGCCATTATCCCCATTTTGTTGAGTGGAGAAATTATTTTTGGAAAGGCACAATTTTGTAGAGCAAATCAAAGTAGATATGAAAAGTGAAAACGATGGTGAAAAGTCATAGAAACAGTAACAACAATAAAATCGTGCAATAATGAAGCACCATAAAAAAGATTGTGATAAAATCAAAAAGCAAGTTTTGGGTTTATTTCTATTTCTCCTCGTACCCATTATATTCAATCTCTTGAATATTTTCGCTGGGGTATCTGCATATTTCCTTCCACATAGTCAAACTATCTCCGCTTCACTAATTCCTTTATTTTATCCATTATGAAAGTCACTTTCATATTAGAATATTTCTAATCTTATTACTCTTAGTATATCCATAAATACCTCTCAAATATTTTTATTTTCTTACAAGTTAATTAACTGTCCAACACACAACTCCATATAATAAAGTTGTCTAATTAACCACTGTTTTACAAACTAGTTTAAAAAATTAATTAAGAAAAATTGTATTGTAAATAAATGCACACAGGAGGATAATAGGAATGTGTGTGGATTTTTATAATTTTGATTAGTTTGTAAAAAAAAATCGGATAAATACGAGTAATAAAATAATGCTAAAAATTATTGTTAATAAATTTAGGCAACAAAACTTGGTTTTTTTCTTTTCATATAATGAAATATATATATATATATATATTAATAAAAGTTGATATCATTTGACAAGTATTTTGAAATAATGCAGTATTGGAGTTTATGACAGGTTAAATCAACGTTGAAATAATTTTGTAAATAATACCTCCTCCGTCTCAAATTATCCGTCTCAAATTAAAATGGCACATTGATTAAGAAAAATAATTAATAACATGGCTAATTTATTATAGTACCGCTATTAAATGATGTTTACATTTTAGTTGGAAGAAAAAAGTAATTAATGCAAAGGATAAAATATGAAAAATAAAAAATAAAATTATCTCCTTTTTATCAATATGAAAAAAGATAAGTAAAATCGGACGGAAGGAGTATGTGTTGAGGATAACTTTTTCTTTTTCTTTTGTTTCCAAAAAAGATACTAAAACCCTATAACTTCGGGATTGTACCCATTATAGACAGTACGCAATACAATGGGAAATAGGCTGTGACAATGTCTTCATCGGAGGTTCATTGGCACTCCGAAGAATACATGGATTGTGAAGGCGGAGAGGAGGTGGCTCCACTGGATAGTAGTATTTCCTCAGCTCCTCCGATTACACCGGAGGTTGAAAGGGAGATAGTTCGCTTACCTCCATTTGAGCCTTACAGACATGAAATATTTCAAAATGGCTTGACGTATCTTCTCAAGCGAATTTTTGACCGAAATAAGCTATTTTTTGAATCAATTCATCAAAATAATATATTTTTTAAAAATTTTACAAAACTAGTATAAATGTATTTTCCAGTAAAGTATTACCTTATTATTTTATTAAAAAATGTAAAAGCAAAACCTGACGATGTTTGATTTTTAACGAATGATAAAACATTACTTACAGTAACGTATTATAACTAATTCGTTACTATTATTAACGTTTTCCAACAAATAAAACTATCATGCTTAATACTTGCAACCAGTGCTCTAACTGAAAAGAAAATTCTCTTTCTTTCACTTGGTAGCGAGTGCTCTAATTCAGAGGAGAAAAAAAATTTGTTGTCGTCATTTCCGACCCCTCTGGCTACTCCATCTCGTCTCTTTCGACGCCCCTGGATATTCCATGCATCTGAGTAATTGTTCGTTCGGCTGTGTTTCAAATTGTGGAAGCCTAGGCTCAACGTCATGGACAGGGTGTTTTTGGTACGAATTTACTCTATTTTTCTAAACTCAACTTGACTCTCTATTTAAACTTTTGTATTTCTCAAATTTTAGTCAACTATGTTCTAAATTATGATTTCTGTAAAATTTTGTTCCTTTAAACTACTACGCTCACATGTGGTGAGGAATTGGAACCCACTCATCTATACTCAAGAGAATCATGGATGTTAGACTTTGCGGGCGCTATTAAACTAATTATTCTCAGGCTAAGAGGACTTGAAGTTCAATATAGCATGAATTTGAGTCCTAGGGAAACTGTAGATGGTGGTACACGAAGTCCAAGGTGAACTTCTAGGCTTTTTATACAGATCTCAGTACTGGATCATTTGATAGGTATAGTAGGTGTTATGGTTATCTGCGGAGCTAAACATTATGTTGTAAGATAATCGAGAGTTGACAGGTATAGTAGTTTCTATGTGCTATGAAATTTGTTGGGTAGTTGGTGGCTTCTAAAAAAGTGTAAATAAAGTGGTATTGAAAAGCAAATAACGATAATAAATCCTTGTAAGGTAAGATAGAATGTACGCAGACCTTATTTCTACCTTTGTGGAGTAAAGAGATTATTTTCGATAGACCCTCAGCTCTCAGAAAGAGTAAATAAAGCGGGGTTGAAAAGTAAATGACGACAACAAAATGACTAGATAAAAAAACAAATGAAGCAATATGTAGTAGCAAAAATGAAGAATAAGAAATAGTTTGGCGTGGTTCAATTCTTAGTGGATATTCAGATATCACCAATAACCAGTAATAAAGCTAATCATAGATCAATATTTTAGTTTTTGCAATGGTTTATGGATTGCATAGGTTTGGTATATAGGGCTATAGCCACATATACTAGCAAGGATTTGTCATTTTTTAGTGCACGCAGGGCCGGCCTGAGCCATATTTATGAAAGCTAATTCAATTGAAGTATTGAACTCCATTAACAAATTTCACTGTAAGAATAGGATAAAAACTTGTGTTGCTGAATGATCTTGAATTGAAAAAGCTTGTAGTATAAGTTGCAAGTTTAAATTATAGGTATGATATTTAAATTTTTTCTTTTCTAATACCCTTATAAGATTGTCTAGATAGTAACATTAAGATAAGGCAATAATACTAGTACATCTTGTACAGTAAGTTACGGATCATCAATTAATCTTTCCAGTGTTCAGACCAAAGATATATAGGGATATTTTGTTGATGAATAAACGCTCTGTCCTAAACTAGAGAATCTTCATCAGCCACAAGATGTTTTCATAACTTTAAAAAGAAAGTCCTGGCAAAAGTAGTATCATATCTTCCTATCTTTCATGAGTACTCCTCGTTCCCTTCCACTGTTTCCTTTTGGCCCTTTATGCTCTTCTTTGTCATAAATCTACCTAAACACTGGAAACAGCAAAATATCAAGATCAGGCACCACTATCCTTTTAGTATTAAATATCTTTTTCCTAAATTTATATAAGAAGAAAGAATAGATGACGAACAAATTGCCCTTTGAGATTTATGGCAGGTATGAGGGAAATGAAGAGGGTCTATGGCTGCATTGTGTAAAATATTCAGGACCTGCTTACTCTCTAAGGAATAATTGGCAAAGAAGAACTTTTGTAAAACTATTTTGTCAAATATCCACTTAATTTCTTTTTGATTTATTTTTTAGGTTTAGGGTATAAAAAGTGGAAACAGTGGGGCCCACACGTGAGCCAAGGGACCAATTCATCATTTATATAACTTTACAAATTTAATATAATACACTTAACCCCCTCCACTTATTCCAATATCCAAAAAAAATCCTCTCTCTCTTCTCTTCAATTCCCAACTCCCGCTTTCAAACAACTTCTCCCAAAAACGTTATTTTCGTACGTTCTTCGTCTGCAGCTGCTAAGGGGACGTTTTTGCTTCGCAAGGTTAGTTAAAATCGAGTTTTGATCATTTCTAGATTCATTTAAATGGCTTTTCTTTTTGCTAATCGATTGGTAGTGATGTAGAATTTTTTTTTGAATTTGGTGTTTTCATTTAATCGTATTTTTTTAGCAACGAAGTGTTGAATGGTGATATAATTGTTGTTTGAAGAGTTATTTTGGCATTTTAATTTGAACAACGTCCTGTTTCTGTCCGTAGACCCGCGGTCTATTCGTAGACCCGTGGTCTATGAAATGAGAATGCCCTAGATATATTTGAATTTTTTTAGACGTATGAAATTCTTTTAAAACATGATTGCTGAAATAGTGAAAATTGAAATATTAATAGCTAATTAGTTTGATTAGGTGCACTAGTTTGATTTTTAGCAATTGTTGTGTTTTGAACGTTCGATTTTGGTTCAATTATTGTATGTTTGTGTAGTGAACTATTTAATGGTGGGGTGTTTGTTAATTTTTTTTAGGGCGGTGGGGGGGTTCATTTGATCATTGAGTTATTTCTGTTGATAGACTTGTGGTTATGAACTGAAAATGAGATATTTGTTCTTTAGGTGTAGACTGTGTTGAAAATGGGTAGAAAAAATGTTATTCCTAAACAGAAGGACAATACCGCTGGTAGTAGTAGAAAAAGACGAGTTGCGGCAGTTGAAAAAGTGTCAAAAAGAAAGAAAATTGAAGAGTCGGTGTCTGAATCAAATTCGAAGTTAAAGGAGATAAGCGACTACGTCGATTCTAGTGAAGATGTTGCCAAGCGAAGTGTCAGTGATGACAGTGAAAAGTGCGAGGGAAATGGGAGTAATAGTGATGATGGGGATAATGATTCGTTGTCCGTGCCATATCTTTCAAGGTGCATTTTCGTGGAGCGGTATGACCTTCGAACAATAATTGACGAGGTTGGATCTTTCCCGACAAAGATATCGGTCAGATCAAGAATGGCTGCTTATCAAGAATTTAAGCGAATTCTTGTCGACCAAGAATTGAAGAAAAGATTCAAGCGGTCCTGTTTTGGACACCTAAGAAACCTGCCGGAACATCTCAAGTTCAATGGGCAGTTGGTCCATTATTTGTTGTTACGACGAATTAAGAACGATAAGATGTGTCATGAGATGTGGTTCTGCGTTAACAACAAGTTTGTCTGTTTTGGCTTGAAAGAGTTTTGTTTGATCACGGGGCTAAACTGCTCATCATACCTCAGTGAATCAAAAATGAAAAAAGAGTTAGCAAAAGGGGGACAATTTTTGTTTTAAGGTGAAAAAAAACAAAAACATCACGGCAGACAACTTGTTACACCTGATCAAAGGAAATAAGCTGAACGAGGACCAGAAGTTCAAGTGTTGTCTACTGTGGTTCTTACACACCATGTTGCTTGCAAAAGATTCGACGAAGGTTGTCGACACAAAACTGATTTAAATGGTCGACTCTTTGAGTTTCTTCAAGAAGTATCCGTGAGGGAAAGAGACATTTCAACTGACCATGGACTATCTGAAGAAGAAAAGTGACCTGAAGAAGCAGAAGGAAGTATTTGATAAGAAGCAGAAGGCATCCTATGCTCTATTCGTATTTCCCTGGGCATTTATGGTATCTACCATAAACCCTTTAGTGAGTTTATCGTAGATTATCATTTTATTTATACTATGTCATAGACTCTTAGTTATTTTTTCACTGTTGTACTGCTTACAGATTTGGATCTATGAGGCCTTTCCTCATCTTGGAGAATTTGCTAGAAAATCAATGGATGAGCCCTTACCTATCCCCCGCATCCTCAGATGGTACACTTCAAAAAGAGATAAGATAATCGAAAGCGACCCATTCAAGTATAAAGAAAAAGTTACCGGGGTATGAACTTATTTTCCATAATGCAATAATAGTACCGTTTTATTGAATGTTATGTAATTGTTAATTGATATTTAGTAGAACGTGCACCCGTACATCATCCCTATTGTTCGTGAGACGAAGATGGATTACATGATTATGTTTGACCCATATATGGACGAGGTGAAGAATAAAGTTCTCGATGGCTTGAAGAAAAAGTTAGAAGGGGTGACTGTCTTCACTTCAAATGAGGACAGTAATGATGACGGGGATTTGGGTGGTAACCCCATTGGAGTATGCGTTGGTGATGATGATTCTTCGAGTACATCTAAAGATGCAGCCAGAAACGCATCCCCCGGGGATCTTCATAAGCGTGTGGCTGCGCTCGAGGAAGCAGTGTTGGATATTGCTACCTATATCAAAGAGAAAAGAATGAAGAAAAAGAAAAATGATGAGCGACAACATGAGTGAGGTAACTTCATTCATTAATTGATGTTGTTAATGAATATTCAGCTTTAAATATCAGTAACACTTTGTAATATTATGAAATAATGCATGTGCATGAATCGATGAGGAATGAAGAAGGAGAAAAAAAGAGCAAAATGGATGAGTTGGCCGCTGTTATGGTAGAAGAGGAAAAAGAAGAAGAAAATAAGGATGGTGAAGAAGATAAGAGCCAAGAAGAAGGTGGAAAAGTAGCAGCGGCAGCAGAAGAAAAAGAAGCAGCAAAGGAGACGCGGAAAAAGAAAAAACTGTTGAAGAAGAAGCTGACAAAGATGACAAAGAAGAAGTTGAGCAAGAAGCAGCAGGTGAATGAAAAGAAGAAGCTGAGGAAGAAACAGCTGCTGAAGCTGACAGTTGCTGAAGCTGAGGAAGAAACAGCTGTTGAAGCTGACAGTTGCTGAAGCTGAGGAAGAAACAACTGCTGCAGGTGAAGTAAGAAAATAAGGTGTGGAAGAAAAGGAAACTGAAGAAGCAACAACTGATGCGCATGCTGAAAAAGAAGGAGAAGAAGGTGAGAATGAAGAAGCAACTGCAATTGTTGAGAAAAAAGAGGTTGAAGCTGATCAAACAGATGTGGTCATGGACATTGTTGATGAAATCAACAATAACACTTGTGTTGATGAGGAACTTAGGGAAAGAGACATTTAAATGCTAAAATGTTTAATTTGTTTTTAAATGATGAGTTGTTAGGATATGACAACTTTTTTTATTTCACAAATATGAAGTTTAAAGGATCTGCTGGTAGGATATAACAATTATTCTTTTATTTTATGAAACTGATTATGATTCTGAGCTGAATCTGTTTCTATCAAACTGATTTGTGGCATGGAATTTGAATATGCAAGGTGTGGTCATAGTTGGTACATTGTATGCTTAATATCATAAAATGCATACTTAATATTCCATATACCGTATGCATAGTCTATCGATAACCCTGCTGGTCGAATTTAAATTAACGTGTTGTTTAATCGACTATGGTTCTATCAAAAATAGTATTTAACATTATACAAAAGTAGAACTATTATTATTTATTCAATATCACTACATCCATGTTACACTTTTCCAAAGAACGAATACTAGCATTATAGCACATAACATCATTTTTAGGACATTCTCTCTTTCTTCGGTCAAAATCAATTTTTGTTTTAGTTGATCCCTCTCTATTTAGGTGTCATGTAGCAATAGTTTAAAGTGATCCCTCTGTTCTTCGGCTTCTTTGAACAAAGTCATGAGAAAACCTTTATTTTCTTCGCATTGTTGGATCCTTTGTAGTAGATTAAATTTTGTCAAGCCTTGAAAATTTGATGTCTCGAGTTCCGGAATAAACGTTGATGGACTGAATGGAGGTGATAGCTCATCAAGCCATTTGAAAAACGAGCATGCGCCATTATCCTAGGAAAAAAAATGATTACATAACCATTAAATTAACTTTTTAAAAAAAAAAAAAACACGCACACCTCACCTTTGCAATTGCACAATTATAAAATTTGCAACCTGAATTTGAATCCGTGCGTGACGTCCTCAAGACAGTCGCATTCCCACAATGACAAATTAGAGTATTTTTAGAATTGGATGATTGAGATGCTTGCGACTTTGTAGAATTTTTAAAAACAAAATAAAGTTGATGAAATAAAATAAGGAGGGATGTACACCTTATATATGAAGTAAAAATAAAGTGTTCACACTGATGGCTTACAAAAGTATCCGTTTTTTACCGTTGGAAAAGTAATTTTTCTCTTTTGAATTGGTGGTGACACTAAATAGACTGTCGTAGATCATGACCTATGTCAGCCATCAATTTGTATGGTTTACCATAGACTTACACCTTTATTAGTGCATCGACTGATATCTTGATTATGCTTAGACTACCGTGATCTATGTACACATCTATAGACCATCACGTGGAAGTAGTTAAAAAATGAATAATTAAATTAAAAATTAAATAGATAATAGTAACATGTTTTGGGGTTGGTGGAAGAAAATAATTAAATATAATGATTTAAATGGATAATCACATGTTGGGGCCAGTGGAAGAAAACAATTACATTAAAAATAATTTAAATAAATGATCTTGGATTTGGTGATAACACTTAATAGACCGTCATAGATCATGAACTATGTCATCTATCGATCAGTATAGTCTGTCGTAGACTTACATGTTTATTATCGCACCGACTGATATCATGATTAGGCGTAGACCACGATGATCTATGTACAAGGTTATAGACCATCACTTGAATGTAGTTAAAAAATAATTAAATAAATTATAAATACATGTGATGTGGATTTCTACACATGTGAAGGAGTGTAAACAAGTCACATAATCATATTAGAGCTTAGACAAATTAGGGAAGGTGAATTAAAAAATGTGTGGATGGGTAGTGGTTGAATGCTCAATATCGTAAGAGTAATGTTTAAACAAAGCATAAGTATATATAGGATATGTATTGTATTTGATGCCTACACATTCCACATATGTCTTTCATCACCACCCCCAAATCAAAAGAGTATGTGCAATTGATAGTGGTAAAACATTTATCATCCTCAATACATACTTGTGCTTTGAGAAACATTACTCTTACGGTATTGAGCATTCAACCACTACCCATCCACACACTTCTTAATTCACCCTCCCTAATTTGTCTAAGCTCTAATATGATTATGTGACTTGTTTACACTCCTTAGCATGTGTAGAAATCAACACCACATTTATTTATAATTTATTTAATTATTTTTTAACTACATCCAAGTGATGGTCTATAACTGTATACATAGATCACCATGGTCTACGCATAATAATGATATCAGTCGATGCGATAATAAACGCTAAAGTCTACGATATACCAGACTGATCGATGGAGGGCATAGTGCATGATATACGACGGTCTATTAAGTGTCACCACCAGTCCAACATTATCTATTTAAATCCTTTTTAATTAAATTATATTCTTCCACCAGCCACAAAACATGTGATTATCCATTTAAATCATATTATATTTAATTATTTTCTTCCACCAACCCAAAATACATGTTACTATTATTTATTTAAATTTTTTTAATTTAATAATTGTCTTTCATAATTTTCAAAATGTGTGATTATCTATTTAAATCATTTTTAATTTAATTATTTTCTTCCACCAGCCACATAACATGTGATAATCTATTTAAATCTTTTAAATTAAATTATTTTTTGAAAATCTGTTATTATTTGTTTTAATTTATCCGATGATCCATCGATTCATGTAGTTTACGATCGACTAATATGTACAGTCGACGAAATACTTTGTATAAAATCTAAACATTAGATTTTACTCTTCAGGAAATTAGTCAAGCCACAATACTATAACTTGAAAGGGCAGACATATTTGATTCGAGTTTTCAAACAAGGGATCAAAACAAAGATGGCAAACACACAATGTTAAAAGAAACTGAAACATAGTTGTATTAAAATTGTTCATTGCATTACATAATAAAATTTACATCAAAAAGGAAAAAATGGAAGAAGCTTTCTTCTAACAAGATCCTACAAAGAAAGCTTCTTCAGCAAATGAACAAATCAAAAAAACTTAAAAACATATACTAAATAAAACATTTAAGCTAAATTATGGGGATTGTGGGGGGTGATGTAGTCAGGGCCTTCCATTCCGAGCCTTTCCAGAATTACCCTCATGAAACGAGCAATTCGACGGAGCTCCCGCTCCAGTAGATGCAGTCTTGACCCAACCCATAGAAAAGTTGGTCCAAATCATTCCTTAGGAGGAGGAGGTTGTAGTTCCTCGGAGGAACACGTCTGATGGGGCGCAGGGGTATCCTTCTTGGAGGCAGTTTTTTGATTTAGGTGAAGAAGAAGAAGAAGAGACGGTTTCTGATATTTTCGATTTAGGGAAAACTGAAGGGTTGCGTAGAAAGAGGGTCTGTACTTATAGACCTGTAGATTGCTTCCGTTCATATATCCACCCAATGGTAGGTCGACGTGTCTGACAAGAGAAAATGTTTCATATGCGTATACCAGCTATTTTTCCTCGTGAAGAGACGTTTTGTGCAGCTTTTTAATAAATGGGAACGGGAAACAAGGTAAATAATGATTCATTGCATCGATTGGAGAGATAAGCCGGAAAAATGACCAACATAATGTGTTAGATCAACAATAATATAATCAATACATAATATTTTATAGACCATATATTATATATACCATAAACTATAGATAGTCTATCGTAGACAAAGTTTTAGGTCGATAACAACTGAACGTTAAAATCTACAGAATGCACATTCATCCCCCAGAACAGTAGCTTTACAACTGAAGCTAAAAAAAAGTCTATTTATGATTTGATGCCCATTTTACATGTGGTTCTTCTGTTTCAGATTTCTTGCATATTGAACACCTATTCCTCCTTTTGAACTTGAATGTCTCACCGACGCCCTTAGTGCGTTTGACTTTCTTCCTTCCGAGTTTGGGATCGTACGGGGGTGGAGAAATTTTGGTGTCTACCAATTCCTGTGGCACAGTCCATTAAGCCTCCAGAGGGACCACGTTAATTGCTTCCGAGTATGTGATGATAGGCGGATTTACGTGCCTATATCAATATATTTTGCCCATATTTTAGCCTAGTTTTGAGAACTAATTATCTATTTCATGCACTTTTAGTCCTTTTTCCTATAAATGAGCTAACAAACATGATTAGTAAAGTTTCAGGTATAAATGATGCAAAATACATCATTTTATGGCTTACTTGACGCAAAAGAAAGCTCACGAACGAGATGGAAAGGAGCTGGACGCCTAAAGGACCAAATCTGCTGCATGGAAAATCTGTCCCGGGCTAAAACAGCAATTCTGAAGACTTTGGGGACTTACAGACACAAAGCTGGATTTTTTCCAAGATACATTAACCTAGTGCAATTAGGTTATGTGTTTCACTAATCTATTTGGATTATGATATTGTAACCTTACCCTAGTACATTTGGGTCAAGGATTTCATTAGTATATTAGGAGTTGGTTATTTATTTCATTAGTTTAGTAGGAGTAGGATAGGAGTATTATAAATACCCTATCATGCTAGAGATTTTGAAGGAAGTCCTCCCTTAGTGGAGAGATACAATTCATCTTCTAACATTCTTAATTCTTCAATTCTTAAACTATTAATTTTCTTCCATCCCTCTCATCTTCCACTACAAACACTTCTAATCTACTCTTCTATTCTTAAATTCCACAACAAGAGAATCGTTACTTGCTACGGAATCACAAAAACCACACGCCTAAACACCTACTTTTCACGCCATCCACCATGCAAAACGTGATATCCTTCGCATTCATGGGTAACTAAACCTCTTAGTTGGGGTTATGAAAGTCGAATGAGTTACTATCTATAGCTGTGAGTTTGTGAGTTCAAGACACGTATATTGCTTATATCATTACGCTCTTCATCTTAATCTACATTCTTTGCGGTTGCAAACGCAAGAATAACGCCAGTCTAACATTTAACTTGTTCGAGAGAAAGGTTATTTGTCTGGAAAAGAGATAATGTCAAGGTAGTAGGACACCCTTTCCTATTAAAAAGCTAGTGCCGTAACTAGACTAACCTCTTGGAGAATTCGTACCGTTAGACACGCTTTAAGCTCGAGAGAGTTAAAGTGAAATAGTCCTTGTTCAGGTCGAGAGACGCTTGGATTTACCATCGACTACAATTCTCTATAAGCAATTGCATGTCAAGACTCTACACACTCATAGCCGATAGAGACGTATACCTCAGAAGGTGGACATAACCCCAACGCTTCAATTCTCATTGTTTCACAACCTACGAAATACTCTCTTTTTACTTTGCTATTTTCAGCTTTTATTTCATTACTTTGGTTACTTATTACAATCCCCCCTTTTTACGAGACTTGCACCAAAAGTCTATTAATTTTGCTTACTTGTTGGCCAAGCTATTCCCTGTGGGATCGACACCCAACCCAGGTTGGGTTCTATATTTGCTAACGATCGCTTTACACTCAAACGAGAGCTGTAGATTGAGCGTTATCAAAAATTGGCGCCGTTGCCGGGGAATACGAGTGTCAATCAAGTTCGTGATAATTACTAGACCCTTTGGTCAAAGACTCTCGTACTTTTACGTTTAGTTTTTGTTTTTGTTTATTGCAGGTTTTTCTTTTAGTGCATGCCCCATACTAGAAGTTCTGGTCAACCGTTATTACCAATCAATCCTGAACCACAACGAATTAGAAGAATGGAAGCACAAGCTAAAATCGACAGGATGGCTGCTTAACACGAGCAAGCAAGATTAGCTGCTCTTGCCGCTGCTCAAGTCCAACAACAAAACATTGATAATCCTGGACGAGCAACAAATCCTGACGATGAAGATTTAGGAGATGACGAGTTGATAAACCCAAGGCATGGCGCTGAAATTGCAACACCTGCCAATCGAAGAGGTCGACAAGCTCGGTACAGATATGATCGCCAACCTTTGCAACCAGCTTTCGACGATGATGATGATGATCTTGATGGTGCCGGAGCCACTGGAGCTATAATTCCACCACCATTAGCGCCCGGAGCCAAATTCAACATCACTAGCACCATGATTCAGTTATTACAACTCAAGGGGTTATTTGGTAGACTAGCAGGCGATGATCCGAATATGCATCTCATCAACTTTATTTCTACATGCAAGTCTTTTGACAATCCTGGGGTTGGTCAGAATGCTATTCGATTACGTCTATTTCCATTGTCTCTGTCTGGGGAGGCAACATTATGGTTGAATGGGCTGACTCCTGATTCTATTACAAATTGGAGGCAATTGAGAGACGCTTTCCTAGAAAGATTCTTTCCGCCTTCCAAGAGGGCTCAATTAAGAGATGAAATCAGCAACTTTCGTCAGCTTCCCTCTGAAGCTCTTCACGAAACATGGGAGAGGTTCAAGAAAAAGCTAACGAGATGCCCAAACCATCACATGACTAATGTTCACCTCATGGAGATCTTGTATAGAGCCTTGAATTCAGTAACTAAACCAGTGGTAGACAACGCAGCTGGAGGTTCTTTTATGGACCTCACCTTTGGTCAAGCAAGCAACATGCTAGATCGTATGACGAAACAAAGTAGATCTTGGCATACCAGGGATTCTGAGGTAGCAAGCCCCACTTTATCTATTGGCATGTCTGCAGACCAAAGAAGAAGAGAAGAAGAACGTGATCAAGACATGGCGCACATGAAAACCCAAATGGATTTTCTTACAAAGCATCTATTAGGGAAGACTGAAAAAGTGAAAGCTATTGCGTCAAAAGGAAGAGACGAATCTGATTCGGAAGAGGAGGCCAACTACTTGAACAATCAGGGGGGTTTCCGTGGGAATGCCCAAGGAAACCAAGGTCGGAACTATTATGTTAAATCTGGAAGCAAAGACCAAGGTAGTTGGAAGAAAAATAATGAAAATAGTGGTTTGTACGTTCTCCCTGGTAAACGTGATACCACCACATCTAATTCTATGGAAGACATGATGGCTAAGTTATTGAAAGGAGTGGAAGCAACGAGCGCAGGAGTGAAGGAGGTAATTGACGATTTGGCCTCCATGAAGCAACTAGTTGATTCTCATTCCACTTCTATCAAGCAAATAGAGCAGCAATTAAGCCAACTTTCAGCAGCATTCAATCAAAGAAAGGCTGGCACCTTACCGAGCGATACAGTCCAAAACCCAAGGAATGATGGGTCATGCATGGCCATCACTACCAGGAGTGGTAAGGTGCTGGAAACTTCAGAAAAAGGCAAGCAAGTGGTTGACGGAACAGCAGATATGGACGCCACACCTAGGGACGTCACAAGAGAAGAAGCCGCAACATCTACTTCCAACGTCAAGGACGTTTCACCTAGTGACGTGCAGCCTGAAAAAAATAATAAATGGAAGCAAGAGGACAAGAAAGCCATGGAGAGAACACTTCCATACCCACCACCACCTTTTCCACAAAGATTGAAGAAGGTGGTCGATGACACTAAGTTCAGCAAATTTATGACCATGTTGAAGCAGCTGACTATTAATGTCCCATTGGTAGAGGCACTTGAACAAATGCCTGGGTATGCGAAGTTTATGAAAGATCTTTTGACTAAGAAGAGGGCAGCAAGCTATGAGCTGAAAGATGATGTGCATCATTGTAGTGCAATTGCTACTCGATCGATAGTTCAGAAGAAGGCCGACCCCGGAGCTTTCACGATTCCTTGCACCGTTGGATCTTTGGACTTTGCTAAAGCATTGTGTGACTTAGGAGCCAGCATCAACTTGATGCCATTATCGATCTATAAGAAGTTGGGGTTAGGAGATCCTACACCAACTAATATGAGGCTTGTGATGGCGGATAGGTCGGTAAAACGACCGGTTGGTATTCTATGCGATGTCTTGGTAGAGGTATCTTCATTCATATTTCCAGAAGACTTTGTCATCTTGGATTGTGAAGCAGATTCAGAGGTTCCCATAATCTTGGGACGCCCCTTCCTTGCTATGGGAAGTGTGCTCATAGATTTGAGAGCTAATGAGCTTTCATTCCGAATAAATGATGAAGTGGTTCGCTTTGATGTTTGCAAATCAATGAAGCAACCCAAAGATCTAAGTGTATTTTCGGTGGCTGATGTTGTCTTTGATGACGAGAAAGAGTTACTTGCAGAAGAGCAAATTCTTGATGATCCTTTGGAGCCTTTGTTCATGAAAGAAGAGGATGATGATGCTGAAATTTCTGAAGATGATATTTGTGCTCTATCGGGATTAGGAACATATCGTTATACTCCCAAGAAGCTAGATCTTGATCTCAAGAATCGACCCACACCACCAGCTGAGCCATCTATTGAAGAACCACCCACGTTAGAATTGAAGGAGCTGCCAAGCCATTTGAAGTACGCATTCTTAGGAAGCGGAAACACTCTTCCAGTCATAGTGGCAGCCGATTTAGGTGAGCAACAAGTTGCAGCTCTTATTGCAATCTTACGCAAGTATATTAGAGCTATTGAATGGACCATTGCGGATATCATTGGTATTCCACCTGGGATTTGCACACATAAAATTCAGCTTCAAGAAAAGTGCACACCCATCATTGAACATCAAAGACGTCTAAACCCACCAATGCAAGAGGTGGTGAAGAAGGACATTATCAAGTGGTTAGACGCAGGAGTCGTGTATCCTATTTCTGACAGTACATGGGTAAGCCCAGTACAATGTGTTCCCAAGAAAGGAGGTATGACGGTGGTTGCGAATGCAAAGAATGAGCTTATTCCACTCAGGCCCGTTACTGGATGGAGAGTATGCATGGACTACCGCAAGCTGAATTCTTGGACTCTCAAGGATCACTTCCCCATGCCATTTATGGACCAAATGCTAGATCGATTAGCGGGGAAAGGATGGTTTTGCTTCTTGGATGGTTATTCAGGTTACAATCAGATTTGTATTGCCCCCGAAGACCAAGAGAAGACAACGTTTACATGCCCATATGGTACTTTTGCCTTCAAACGCATGTCATTCGGGTTGTGCAACGCACCAGCCACCTTTCAACGTTGTATGATGTCTATTTTCTCTGATATGGTAGAAGACACTGTGGAGGTATTTATGGACGACTTTTCAGTTTTTGGTGAGTCCTTTGACGCATGTTTGGTGAACTTGAGCATGGCATTACAAAGATGTGTAGAGTTCAACCTTGTGCTGAATTGGGAAAAGTGCCACTTCATGGTAAAAGAAGGAATCGTTCTTGGGCACAAGATTTCCGAAAGAGGAATAGAGGTTGATCGCGCCAAAATAAAAGTAATTGAGAAGCTACCGCCTCCAATTTCGGTGAAGGGAGTTCGTAGTTTTCTTGGCCATGCCGGTTTTTATCGAAGATTCATCAAAGACTTCTCCAGAATTTCTAGTCCATTGTGCAAGCTATTGGAGAAAGATGCGAAGTTTGATTTTAACGATGATTGCTTAAAGGCATTCGAATGCCTTAAAGAAAAACTCATTGAAGCCCCTATCATGGTAGCACCAGATTGGACGCTCCCGTTCGAAGTCATGTGTGATGCTAGTGGTGTAGCCGTTGGTGCTGTTCTTGGACAGAGAAAGGAGAAATTGTTTCATCCTATCTACTATGCGAGTAAGGTCCTAAATGAAGCCCAAAGGAACTACACTGTCACTGAACAAGAGCTCCTAGCAGTTGTGTATGCGTTTGAGAAGTTTTGTGCCTATCTATTGGGTACTAAGGTGATCGTTCATACAGACCATGCACCTCTTAGGTATCTAATGACAAAGAAGGATGCAAAACCAAGGCTGATTCGATGGGTATTGCTGCTGCAAGAGTTCGATTTCGAAGTCAAAGATAGAAGAGGTTGCGAGAACCAAGTGACTGATCACCTATCTAGACTTGAGAATGAGTATGTGGCGCAACCAGAAAATCAGATTGATGATGCATTCCCTGACGAGGAGATACTAGCGACAACAATGGAGAAATTACCATGGTATGCCGACTTTGCAAATTTCGTGGTGAGTAATGTGTTACCTTCCAATTTATCTTGCCACCAGAGGAGGAAGTTTATGCATGACGTTCAGCACTACTATTGGGATGAGCCTTATTTGTTTCGAAGATGCGCGGATGGTATCATTCGACGATGTATATCCCATGAAGAAGTGCCTACTATATTGGAAGCATGCCACACTTCGCAAGTTAGAGGACATCATGCAGGGAATCGAACGGCAAGGAAAGTCTTGCAAAGTGGTTATTATTGGCCTACAATATTCAGAGATGCACACGACTATGTGAGAAGGTGTGACCAATGCCAACGTCAAGGTGCTATTTCAAAACACCACGAAATGCCCATGTCCAAAATTCTGGAGGTAGAACTCTTTGATGTGTGGGGTATTGATTTCATGGGACCATTTGTGAATTCGTTTGGAATGAAGTACATCTTGGTTGCTGTGGATTATGTGTCGAAATGGGTTGAAGCTGTAGCATTGGCTGACAACAAAGGAAAGCGTGTTGTAGCATTTTTAAAGAAGAATATCTTCTCTCTCTTTGGAGTACCTCGTACTATCATAAGTGATGGAGGATCTCACTTTTGCAACAAGCTATTCAAATCTGTATTGGCCAAGTATGGAGTCAAGCAACATAAGGTAGCTACGCCTTATCATCCCCAAACTAGTGGACAAGTAGAGGTTTCCAATCGTGAGATCAAGCAGATCCTTGCCAAGACGGTTAATGCAAATAGGAAAGACTGGTCTCGGAAGCTAGATGATGCACTATGGGTGTATAGGACTACATTCAAGACACCCATTGGCATGTCACCGTATCAGCTAGTTTATGGGAAGGCTTGTCATCTACCCATCGAGCTTGAATACAAGGCATTGTGGGCATTGAAGCACTTGAATCTGAATTGGGATGATGTGAAGAACCTGAGGTTGGAGCAGCTGAACGAACTAGATGAATTTCGTCTCCATGCATACGAAAGATCAGATTTATACAAGGAGCGGATGAAGAAGTATCATGATCAGCGGATTGTTCGACGAAACTTCCAAAAAGGTGACATGGTACTGCTCTTTAACTCCAGACTCAAGATCTTCCCAGGTAAGTTAAAATCAAAGTGGTCTGGTCCATTTAAAGTCATCCAAGTCTACTCATCTGGAGTAGTCGAATTGGAAAACAATGAGGGTGTTATCTTCAAAGTGAATGGCCAACGTGTTAAGCCATATATCGGTCCTCTTGACTCGATGAATGACATGGCCATCACTTATCTCGACGAATTCTAGGTACTCGAGATTACTACGTCGAGCCACGACAATAAATAAGGCGCTAGATGGGAGGCAACCCATCGCTTTATTGTTTTATCGTTTTGTCATTTTATCATTTTATTATTTCGTCGCTTTAGTATTTTTTTCTTCTTGATAAATAAAAATCCAAAAATAAGAGTCGTGCCACGACCAAAACTAAGGCGCTTGGTGGGAGGCAACCCATCGTACTAATCGTTTTCATTTTGTTTTGAGCAAATATAGGTGCAAGAAGTACGCGACGAGGAGATTGATCTCAATCGACGATTTGGACGCATTGTATGGTAAAGTCGGTAAGTTAGGAATGGTGATGCATAAGGCTATGAATTGAGCCTTTCTCACGTCATAATAGGCTTCGAGGAAGGCTAGGCCTTGGTAAAAATAGGCCACGAACGATGCACAACCTATTCTATAGCCTAAGGACTCGGAATCTAGTGTGCTATACACTATGCGCCGCCTATTCCTAGGTATGCTTTTGACTATGCGCCGCCTATGCTATGGCATTTGAGATACTGAGACCAAATGCCATAGACTATGCGGCGCATATGTCTAGAAATGCCATAGACTATGCGGCGCATATGTCCCATTATGCCATGGACAATGCGCCGCATATGTAAGTGATATGCCGAGGGATATGCGCCGCATATGTGGTGATTTTGTCCCCAAATCCGATTGTAAATGGGTCATAACCCGACCCATACTCTTCCTATATAAAGGGGACTTGGTTTTATAACACAATCACATTAGAAACAACCCTAAAGGCACCGCATATCACTCCAAATCCTCTCAAAATTTTCTTCCTTTGTTCTTCCAATCCACAACAACTTCTCCACAATCTTCAAGCAAGTAAGTGCTCTCTTATTCTTCATCTATTTATAGTAAGTACTACGTTGCTATGCTTATTATATTTTGCTAAATCATGTGAGATTGATGGTGATGATCATGTGTTTGGATAATTGTTGCAAAAACGTGTGAGTGAATATCTACGTAGGGAATTCTTGACTTGTTTCCGACTTGAATTTTGCTCCGATAGCATTGTTATGATAATTACTGAATTGTTATGACTATGAATATTGCTTAAGATTGTTGTTTGGATGCTTACATGATAGACCTTCCCGGCTATCGGGATAAGGTTATAGTACCTATCGACTTAGGAGGTTGTGCTTGTTGTAAGAATAATGATTCCATGTGGTATCCCCTAGGTTGTAGCGTGCTATATCCACCATGAAAGTAGTCCAATGGCTGCAAATAAGTGATGTAATGCTGATTTTCTTGTCGGAATACACTCCTAAAACGTATGTTGACGAAATCTGAGTACTCGACCACTTTCACTTCACTGATTTGTGTTAACAAGATTAAGTGTGGGGTGGTACCCCTAGTGCTTGCATATAGATTGTATAACGTGAGATTGTGCTGCAACTAACATTATTTCTAGTCTCAGGTACAATGGCACCTAAAGCAAAGCAAGGCAAGGAGAAGGCGACCACGTCCCAAAAGGACAAGAAGAGAAGTCGAAAAGACCAAGGAGAATCATCTTCAGCACACCTACCACGCAGAATGTTCGGAATCAAATGGGTTCTTGAGGAAGAAGCCAAGGCATGGTACAGCAGCAACAAAGAAAGGAAGTATGTGCATGTCGACTTGATCAACAAGGAGACCTTAGCAAAGAAAGAGCCGCGTATGTTGGCGAAAATAATGGCTTTGAAGCTGGATTTCATCTTCCGTGACATGGGAGAGTGCAATCTTGACTTGACAAGAGAGTTTTATGCCAACTGGTCGCCAAACACAACAGGCAACGAAGTCAAAATTCGGGGCCAAGTGTTACAGCTTACAGCGGATTGGATCAACTCTTTTCTTGGCCTACCTTCGGTCGATACAGCACCATACAAAGAGCTGTACAGCAGGCCTCCTTACAGAGCAATAAGACACACGCTTTGTGGAAGCAGATCGATGGCAAGATGGGGCAGACATAAGGAAACAGGCCGTCACAACACCTTCCCCTATGCTCCACTAAATAGGGAAGCAAGAATCTGGATGCGCATTGTCAACTCATGCCTTATTCCTGGGACGCAATACACCAAGATATCGAGAGATAGAGTGTGTTTGGTTTATGCGTTGATGACGAATGTCCCTATCAACTTTGGGGCAATCATTCGATCTACCATGAGGAAGGCCAGACTCCACCGGAGGTCCCATTTCATATTCGGCAATTTGTTGACAGCAATGTTGCGGAAGGAGGATATAGAAGAGGAACCAGCTGACCACAAACTCCCACATAACCCAAAGAAGGTTGACCTCACCAAGGTCAAAGATGCTGAAACAACGCATGGAGTCAACCTTACCACTGCGGAGAGACATGCTCGTGACGAGAGTTTCTTCCGTCATCTCTATGGCATGACGCGATTCACTATGATGAGTGGTGGACGTATTCCAACTGCTGAAGAGCTCCAACAGCTGGACCACGACAACCCAATGAATAGGCATGCCCGGGAGATGTGTGGAGTGGGCGTATATTTTGAGGAACCTCTTGACGATGACGTGCCAACTGATGATGATAGACGCTTGCCTGATTCTGATGATGAGGAGAACTCTGACGATGACTCTTATGATGATTCTGACGAAGGGGGTATGACCCCCGAAATTGATGAGTAGTCCGACTAAACCAGGTTCTTCGCATTTATTTTCCACTGAGGGCAGTGTCCCGTCTAAGTGTGGGGTGGCAGAATCTGCATGCTATATTTCTTTGTTTGCACCTATGTTTGTATGTTTGCTTGTTTACTTTGTTTTTTTTTTAGTCCATTTTTTTCGTTTGACGTTTTTTTAATTTTTTAGGAGTAAAATTTTTCTAGCTACGCATGAAATTATTTTGATAGGCAGCATGAGATTAGAACAAGAGTATGTGCTACAATTGTGACTATTGAGACATTTAGGCTCTAGTTGTGACTTATTATGTGATATTGTGTGACTCAATTCCTTCACTTGTTGGGTCGAGAGTCTATATTACTTCCAATCAAGTCGACCATGTGCCTTGTGTGTGCGAGATAATAGTATATTCTATGTATGTGGCTGATCTAGAACTTGCCTGGTATGTATGCAAAGCGAAAATAAGGAGTGTAAGTTTAGGATATGATTTAGGCATTTCTTTGGCAACCTATACATGTTTACCGTCAGTTTTTCCTACCCATGTAAATCATCCTAGTTAAACCCTTTTGAGCCTTTAGCCTATTTCTTTGACAACCTTGTATGTAAGCCTAATCCATTTCTTTCAAGACCATAATTTGATCCAAAATCCTGAGTGCTTTAAAGTGAAAAAGTCATGTGACAATATAAGAGGAAATTGGGTGAGTATAATGCTATAAATTGGAATGGTTCTTGAATGTGTTATAAAAAAGAAAAAATGCTATCATAAGAGGTATGTTGTGAAAAGAAAAAGGAAAAGAAAGCTGAAAAGTGAGTTGTGCTTAAAATTGAAAAACAAAAGATGAGAACAAGGGTGGAAGAATAAAATAAAGAAAGGTTGAAAGAAAAAAGTGTCAATGATACAAAGTAATGTATTAAAGCGCTTAGGAACCTAGTCACTATTCTTGGCCAAAATAGTCCTACCCGTCCCTTAGCCTACATTACAACCATCTAAAGACCTACTTGATCCTAATCTTAACATTCTGACATTTAGTAGAGTACTACATTAAAGGCAAGCTTATGGTCATTAGTTGCTACATATGAATTCTTTGTGAGAGTGAGTGCAAGGATACTTTGATACCCATGTTTGAAAAATATGCTATACTTGTGAGTGATTATGGGTACTATATTGTGAGACACACATGGTTGATGAGTTTTGGATAGTTGTATATGATTCTATGTACCTTAACGTTTGCATGCGAGTTGATCACCATCACGAGTCTATGCTTGAGGTTAAATTGTTTCTACTTATAATCAGAAAGCTACTCTTTGTTGATAATTGTTGTGCTTGTCTTGAAGAATGTTTTGTGTTGTTGCTGTAAAAACCTTAAGTCGATGTTTAGAAGGACATGATATGTTGTTCGAGGACGAACAAAGCTCTAAGTGTGGGGTGTTGATGATAGGCGGATTTACGTGCCTATATCAATATATTTTGCCCATATTTTAGCCTAGTTTTGAGAACTAATTATCTATTTCATGCACTTTTAGTCCTTTTTCCTATAAATGAGCTAACAAACATGATTAGTAAAGTTTCAGGTATAAATGATGCAAAATACAGCATTTTATGGCTTACTTGACGCAAAAGAAAGCTCACGAACGAGATGGAAAGGAGCTGGACGCCTAAAGGACCAAATCTGCTGCATGGAAAATCTGTCCCGGGCTAAAATAGCAATTCTGAAGACTTTAGGGACTTACAGACACAAAGCTGGATTTTTTCCAAGATACATTAACCTAGTGCAATTAGGTTATGTGTTTCACTAATCTATTTGGATTATGATATTGTAACCTTACCCTAGTACATTTGGGTCAAGGATTTCATTAGTATATTAGGAGTTGGTTATTTATTTCATTAGTTTAGTAGGAGTAGGATAGGAGTATTATAAATACCCTATCATGCTAGAGATTTTGAAGGAAGTCCTCCCTTAGTGGAGAGATACAATTCATCTTCTAACATTCTTAATTCTTCAATTCTTAAACTATTAATTTTCTTCCATCCCTCTCATCTTCCACTACAAACACTTCTAATCTACTCTTCTATTCTTAAATTCCACAACAAGAGAATCGTTACTTGCTACGGAATCACAAAAACCACACGCCTAAACACCTACTTTTCACGCCATCCACCATGCAAAACGTGATATCCTTCGCATTCATGGGTAACTAAACCTCTTAGTTGGGGTTATGAAAGTCGAATGAGTTACTATCTATAGCTGTGAGTTTGTGAGTTCAAGACACGTATATTGCTTATATCATTACGCTCTTCATCTTAATCTACATTCTTTGCGGTTGCAAACGCAAGAATAACGCCAGTCTAACATTTAACTTGTTCGAGAGAAAGGTTATTTGTCTGAAAAAGAGATAATGTCAAGGTAGTAGGACACCCTTTCCTATTAAAAAGCTAGTGCCGTAACTGGACTAACCTCTTGGAGAATTCGTACCGTTAGACACACTTTAAGCTCGAGAGAGTTAAAGTGAAATAGTCCTTGTTCAGGTCGAGAGACGCTTGGATTTACCATCGACTACAATTCTCTATAAGCAATTGCATGTCAAGACTCTACACACTCATAGCCGATAGAGACGTATACCTCAGAAGGTGGACATAACCCCAACGCTTCAATTCTCATTGTTTCACAACCTACGAAATACTCTCTTTTTACTTTGCTATTTTCAACTTTTATTTCATTACTTTGGTTACTTATTACAATCCCCCCTTTTTACGAGACTTGCACCAAAAGTCTATTAATTTTGCTTACTTGTTGGCCAAGCTATTCCCTGTGGGATCGACACCCAACCCAGGTTGGGTTCTATATTTGCTAACGACCGCTTTACACTCAAACGAGAGCTGTAGATTGAGCGTTATCAGTATGAGAGGAGGTAACTTTCAGCTTTATAAATTAGCGAAGAGTAATCGTAGATGGAGTTACCATAATCTTCTCTATCGCCGTACTTTTCTCGCAAAGCTGCCATCGCGTGTTCACACGGCATTTTCACCAAGTCAAATTTCCGACAAGAATAGTTCCTCTCCAAGAGATTGTCCTTGGTAGTAACGCTGTTGCCGAACGTCGTATACTCGTCGAGAATCCCATTTGGATTACCCACATACAAGGAATCGCTCGCACTCTTATTATCCCTTGGGATCTTTTCCGCAGAAGGCATAAATATGTTCTCTTTACCACCGACAAATGCATGTCGTTCCCTAAACTTTTCACCAAATTTTTTAGCAATTGAATTGAATATGTACGACATGGGGTACTCCGTTCATCCATCAAAATCGAGTTGAGTGACTCGGCGATGTTTGTGGTCATTACGTCGCACCTATTGTCCGGAAAGTGTGCTCTACTCCCTTTTTCAAAACCAAGCACATTTTCAAGGAGATGAGCTGCCTCGGGACATTTACTCTTAAATTCCACAAAATTATCGCTAAACTCATCAAAGGAATAAGCCTTTGCCACGGCGTAGAATAGATAAAGATATTCTCTGCAGTGTTGATTTACGCAAAGATTTTCAGCGAGGTGCCTCATGCAAAGTCTGTGATGTGCACGACTGTATACACGGGAGAAGGTATTGGCGATGCTAATGTGCCTGTCAGAGATGATGCATAGTTCTGGTTCATCTTCTATGATAGACTTCAGCTTCTGGAAGAAGAAGGTCCAAGAAGAATCGTTCTCTTTATCGACGACACAAAAGGTAATCGGAAATATATGATTTTCGGTGTCCTGTGCAACGGTGCTCAGCAGAACGCCCCCGTACTTTCCATACAAATGTGTGTCATCGACGGCAATTACCTTTCTCATGTGGGCATATTCTCGTATGCAAGCTCCGAATGCTAAGAAGTAGTAAATGAATGATCCATCCATTCGGTTTACCATGATAGAGTAAGAAGACTCGGGATTCAATAACTCCACCATGTGGGAAAAAGCCGGCAAGCAAGCATATCCGTGCTCCGGTGTCCCGTGAATGATGTTCTTCGTAATTACACTTCCTTTCCAACACATTTAATAGCTTGCGTTGCAATGCATCTCCTTAAATATAATTCTTTGAATTTCTCTTATTCTTAGACCCTTACCACCCCGAAAATGATTTACGAAGCAATCAATTTGGATAAGACTTTTTTGTGTCTGCGGGTGGCGTTTTCAACGCCGCACGTGTGCATCTCGACATACTTGTATATGCGAAATCTGTCCGAGGTGTCGTACTTTTTTGCCCGCAACAGCCAGCCACAACCAAGAGATAAGCATTACGCCTTCATCAATTTCGTGCAGCTCTTCTCCATATAATAATCAAAAGACTGCCTCACCGCTGCTGCGTCGAGTTGTATTTTCAACTCTTTTTTATCGGCGAATGTTTGACCACAATAAAAATTGGTTCCGTCGGTGAAGAAGTGTCCTACTTGTGATTCTGTTTTGCGGTCTTCATTATCTTGCGAGTCCGATGAAAAGTCTTCCATATGCATAGAATAATCTTCATATTAATTGTATCATCAACATCGTTCTCGTAATCATTCAAATCATCGTCAATCAAATCATCATAGACTGTCGGGCGTCGCGGTGGGGGTGCTAATGAATTCAGCGGTCCTTCAAAGGACCGCTCAACTACATTTATCCTCAAAATTGACCTAAAGCTATCTGCATCAGCATCCATTATGTACGTCAGCACACGTACATCGCTATTTATGATTGTAGTATTCACCTTTTCCCTCGAATTCATTACATAACTAATCACCACGTCGCTCGGCGCGCAATCTAGATCCCTGCTCTGCATTACGCTTGCAATTCATCGTACGAACTATTGCGGCGAATAGGAATGGGAATTGTCACCTTGGTAAATGATCTCCATTTCCAACATTTCGAAGTCTCCACCCATTCTTCTATGAAATCACCAGAAATCAGAACAAATTCTGCAATAGACATCCTAGAATTAAGCTTCGGTGGATGGTAGATTATGCTTATGGTCTATGTCGTGTTGTATGCACGGTCGATGACTGGTGAGGATGGGTCGATGACTGCACAGATTTCCGTACAAATACTTGAAATTGCAAATATTGCTTGTAATCAATGATTGTTGGGTTTATGGAATAAAGAAATGAACTTGGGGTCGCCTGAGCTGCTGTAATGCACTTTCTAAAGTGGTTTTGAGTAATGTGAGTGATTTAAAGTTTTTTAGCAATGGTGGAAAGTGTGTTTGAGAAGACAAAAAACAAATGGGGTAATAATGGATGCAATGGACAAGCTTATGATGTTTGTGGACTAATTTACAACTGATCGCCAAAAAATAACACCGGAGAAGTGGCCGGAATCTGAGCTTTTTGGTAGGAAAAATAACCACTTTCTATTTTTAGCTTTTGGAATTATTTTTTTTAATATTTTTAGAAACCTAGATATTATTTTTATATATATAGTGGTGGATGATGGAGTGGGTTGAAGTGTATTATTAGAAACTTGTGGGTGAATTTATTAAGTTGGAAGTATTGGGTTAAGTGAATTATTATAAAGGTTGGGGCTGAAATTGTTAAGTTGAAAAAGTTGGTGGTGAGGTGGAATTAAGTGGGTATTTGGCAAAAGGATTTAAAACTTGTGGGTATTTGACAAAATAGTTTGGATAAAGAGTATTTTTGGCATAAAGGCTCTCTACCTCCCTAGACCTCACTTGTGGGATTTCATCAGGAATGTTGTTATTGTTGTTGTTGATCTTGTCCCTTTTCATTGTGTGATCATTAATTTGATCCAAGATGGGCGATGGATTATACTTATGTTGTTCACAATGACTTCAACGTTTAGGTTCTTTTCCAATAGCTACAAGTAGATGGCAGTGATTTTAGTGTCAGATTTTGTGTCTTAAGTTGAACCTGCAAAGCTGTATTACTATTATCTAAGAGAGTATATTCCTATTTGCATAACTTATAAATATATAGCTTTATGTAATTAGCAAATTTGAACTAATATTGAATCACTGTTCAATCAGTAATTATGAAAGAAAATCATCATTGATTGCATCAGTGACTTAACACTTACAACTTTTAAACATTATGAGGGTTTTGTGTAAAAATTTTAAAAATTAGGGTTAAATGTAATAATAATAAAAGTTGGATTGGCTAGGGTTATTGATAAATATATGGCTTTATTTACATTAGAACTAATTGGATATAAATTTTTAGTTAGGGAAAACAAGTGGATGGGAAGGATTAGTCTTCGAACTTTTTTTTTAATCTCAAATTTCAATCCTAGGAAGTGTGTGAGAACTTCAATACATTCGTGTTGCACTGCCTGGAGTAAGGCACAAGAGTGAGTACTTTTAAATGAATTTCTTTGCTATCTATTTTGTGTTGTTGTTGTTACTATTGTCTATTTTCTAAAGTGGGTATTTTGCCAGGAACAGTTGATCCTAGATTATATTCCCCACAGTTTAGAGTAGATGGCATTCTGAAAGTCGTAGTCTTGAAATACCCGATACCTCTAGTTTCAGATGAAGGCTTGCCTGAGCACTGGTTCAATGGCTCTTTCCCAGTTTCTTGAATTGTAGCTGGTCCGCATTCCCCTAAGAAACAAGAAGCTTATTTATTTTGTGTCTTATGTCATGAATATAACATAGCGTTAGGAACAACTTCCCAACTTCTAGAGGGCTATAACTGTAAACAATGAATTTTGCATCACATGTTTCATTGGAAATTTTGCCAATGCTGACTCTTTTCAATAGTGTGTGTACTTTTATGGGAAAAAAACTTGTTATCGACATCTTTGCCAATCTTTATCATGGTCTATGTTTTCCTATGTCTATTATCATTAATCAGCTTAATGTGAGTCCACTATTTACCCGAGTACTGGGAAAATCATGAAAAGGTAAACGGGCAAAATTTTTAAGAATTCAGCTACATGATATCAATCTAAAGTTGTTGAGATCTCGAGTGAGCTCTAGTTTATAAATTTGTTTCAACAAAGTTTCTGCACGGAATGAAGTTCTTTCCATTAATAAATCTCATAACTAGAAATTTTTGTATTCAAATTTTGCCCTCCAGGGACTTTTATAAGATGAAGCATCATACTCACAGATGACATTTGACAGATAGAAAAAAATTGCAAGCTATATCGGAAATCACTTCACATAAAACACCAACAACTCTTATGTCTTAAGTACTAATGCTACAAATGCTAGTTGGAATGTTGGTACAAGATTTCTACTCAATTCATTAGACTTTAAATGGGTTAGGAATTTTAAGAGTATCCACTTAAGTTTGATTACGAGTTGGACATCGGTGCCTTTTTGAACTTTCATAGTTCTTCTCCCACTTTACTTTGAATGTGCTTGTCCATAGTTCCTTTTGCTCTACAAGTTGGTGTGCTATTTGAGATCTACGGATATACCATTCAACTGTTTGCTCCAATGAAAGTCTCACCATGGCAGTAACAGGCAAGCCTCGAGCTTTCTTTAGAAGGCCGTTGAAAGACTCTGAAAGATTTATTGTCAACACTCTCCATCTTTTGCATGTCTGTGACTTGATTCGTTAGAAACGTTACTCACAGTAACGTTTGTATTTGAAAATGTGACTGAAGATTATGATTTTAAGGCGAAACTTCGATCAAAAAAGTTGATGGGAGTTGATTTGATAGAATCGTTATTCGGAGTAACGTTTTACAGCTAAAACGTTATTGTTAATAACGTATTAAATGTCAGATTTTATAAAGATTCCTATGTGGCAGAGCTACAGAGAAACGTTACTGATGGTAACGTCTTATGTCTAAAACGTTACTGACAGTAACGTTTTATGTGAAAACGTTACTGTGAGTAACTTTTTATGTGAAAACATTACTGTGAGTAACGTTTTCTATTCTAACGTCTAACAACAATTCTGTTTGAGCCGTTAAGTTTTCTTAAAACATAAAACGTTATTGGGAACCACGTTTATACTAGTTTTGTAAAAATTTAAAAAAATATATTATTTTGGTGAATTGATTAAAAAAATAGCTTATTTCGATGAAGGATTCCTTCAAGCGAACGGATCAAAAACAAATTGATTTAAGGATTATTGTTAAGTCTGGGTATGCAAAAATTATAGTGTGTAGTTTTTGTATGCCGAGACTATGACTTGAACTTACATTTTTGAACTTTTTTTTCGTAGCTCGTATAGATGTAGGGTAATTAGAAGTAATACTTCAATTTTTGTGGCTTTTTTCAGGTCAGTTTATGAGGATTTTGATCAAACAGGTGCTGCTACGTTGTTAGTCAGCTTGCTTCGATTTCTTCTCCCACTTCTCTCGGACATCTCTCGCCTAAGAGTTCTTTCACAGATCACAATGAAGCTTATTATAATTTCTCAATTTCTTAAGGGCGTCTCAATAAAATTAATGGCTTAAAGCTTTTAATAAGAGGTCTTACATATATAAATATACATACAAAAATACTATAACAACAACAAACTCAGTATATTTCCACATAGTAGGGTTTGGGGAGGGTAGAATGTACGCAGTCCATACCACTACCTCTAGGGAGGTAGAGAGGCTGTTTCCGATAGACCCCCGGCTCAAGACAAAAGACAAAAGACATTAAACAGAAACATCAAAATCGTAGAATATGATACAAATAAAATAGGTACGACACTCGCAATTAGAGAAAAGAAAAAAGAAATACATACGTAAATCAATAACTAAAGCCATAAATAAATAGATAAACACATAAATTTGCCAACAAACGACAGCAAGTTCACCTACTTACTGACTACTACTCCTTCACACCCTTAGCCCTCTACAACAATAATTTACATATAAAAATATACATACAAAAATACTACTATAATAATTTAGATTTGTCTTATTTGTTCTTGCTTGTTTCGATGTAGTATTTTTAAAAGAAACTTAATTTTAATTCACATATTAATATGATTATTAATAAAAGTAAGGATTAATTCTGGTTAATAAGATGTTAGTCATTTGTTTGCAATACATTAATTTGGATTTTGTTAAAATATTATTTATTAATATAAAGTTTGAGTTGTTTAGTTCAAAGTTCAAAAATATTCTTGTAAAAATGAGAGAACTTTTTCTCTTTTTTTTTATTATTATCATTATTACTTTTTAGATATTTTTTTTAAAATGTATTTCACAGTGTTATTTCAATTCAAGTTAAATTGAAATTACAGAGTTTACTATTAAAAATTTTAAGGCCTCAAAATTTTAAGGGTTTAGGCATTACTAGCTTTACCCTTACTTAAGCCACCCCTGTAATTTCTCCGATGAGAACTATGAGGAAGTTCAATCAGTACTTATGGCAATGGCAGCAATCGCTATGAAAGTTTGTTTGTATAGTAGTTTTTAACTATATAATCTTATTTGTCACCATTTTTTAAACTTTTATTTTTTGCTTTTGTGTTTGTTTTGTCTGCTAATTGGTATTATTTTGCAGTTAACGGTTGCGTCAGATTTAATCAAGCACCAAAAAAGATATATAATAAAAATGATCACACTTTTCGTTAATTTTATTGTCATGTTTTAATTTATTTGTCTCAATCTTTATTTTTTTTCTTTTTTTTTCCGCAAGCATTGTCTATTTCTTTTTTTTTTTCTTTTTTAGTTCATTTGTCTTTAACTTTATTTTTCTTTTATTTTCAGTTTTTACCAGTTTTTTTTTTTTCTCATTTTTCTCAAATTTTATTTTTATTTTTTCCTCTCATTTTTTATTTTCTCAATTTTTTTAATTCTTCATTTTTTTTTTAATCTTTATTTTTTTCTTGCCTTTTTTTTTCTCAAACTCTTTTTTTTTATTTCTCTATTTTGTTTGATCAACTTTTTCTTTTTTCAGTTTTCTTTTTTTTCCCTCATTTTTCTCAAACTTTATTTTTATTTTTCCTCTCATTTTTATTTTTCTCAATTATTTTAATTCTTCACTTTTTTCTTGATCTTTATTGTTTTTCGTCCCTTTTTTTCCTCAATCTTTTTTTTTATTTCTCTATTTTGTTTGAACTTTTTTTTCTTTTTTCTCAACTTCTATTATATTTTGCCAATAAATAAAAAATTGAATAATCCGTAAAGGCATCTTCTTTTTTTGACATCAAAGCAAATTTAAGGACATGAATTGTTGTTATGAAGTTCTTTGAAAATTCTTGAAATAAGTCGTGTCTCTAAGGCGAGAGTTGTAGAATATATCATAAATAAATACATAACATGGTAGTGTCAACTCTTGCCCGTGGGGCATAATATATTATTTGAGTTAAGTTTTGCCTCTAAGGCAAGAGTTGTAAAACATCTCATAAATGAAGACATAACGTGGTAGTGTCAACTTTTGCTCGGGGGCATAATTTATTATTTGAAAGTCCTTGAGGCATAATTTGTAGTTTAAAAATCCTTGAGCTAAGTCTTGTCTCTAACGCAATAGTTGTAGAACATCTCTCAACTCTTGCCCGGGGGCATAATTTATTATTTGAAAGTCCTTGAGGCATAATTTGTAGTTTAAAAATCCTTGAGTTAAGTCTTGTCTCTAACGCAATAGTTGTAGAACATCTCATAAATAAAGACACAACGTGGTAGAGTCAACTCTTGCCCGTGGGACATAATTTATAGTTTGAAAGTCCTTGAGCTAATTACATTTGTAGAACATCTCATAAATGAGACATAACGTGGTAGGGTCAACTCTTGCCCGTGGGGCATAATTTGTAGTTTGAAAATCCTTGAGCTAATTAAGTCTTTCCTCTACGACAATAGTTGTAGAACATCTCATAAATAAAGACATAGCATTGTAGAGTCAACTCTTGCCCGTGGGGCATAATTTGTAGTTTGAAAGTTCTTAAGCTAATTAAGTTTTGCCTCTAAGGCAATAGTTGTAGAACATCTCATAAATGAAAACATAAAGTTGTAGAGTAAACTCTTGCCCATGGGGCATAATTTGTAGTTTGAAAGTACTTGAGCTAATTACGTCTTGCCTCTAAGATAATAGTTGTAGAACATCTCATAAATGAAACATAACGTTGTAGAGTCAACTCTTGCCCGTGGAACATAATTTTTAGTTTGAAAGTTCTTGAGCTAATTAAGTCTTGCCTCTAAGGCAACAGTTATAGAACATCTCATAAGTAAAAATATAATTTGGTAGAGTCAACTTTTGCCCGTGGGGACATAATTTGTTGTTTGAAAGTCCATGAGCTAAGTCTTTCCTCTAAGATAAGAGTTATAAAACATCTCATAAATCAAAATACATTGTGGTAATCCCGAAAGTCATAAGTCTTGCCTCTACAAGGTGGTATTGTCAAGTCTTGCCAATAAAACGTAGCTTGCTGTTTTAAAGTCATAAGTCTTGTCTTTATAATGTGATAGTATCAACTCTTGCTACTGAGATGTAATTTGAATGGAAGAAATGAAAGAAAAGAACAAAAATAATAAAAATTACGAAAAAATAAGAAAATGAAGAAAAATATTAAAAAAATAAAAAAACAAAGAAAATGTAGAAGTTGAGAGAGAATGAAAAAAAATAAAGGTTGATAAAAAAAAGATTAAATAAAAATAAAGGTTGAGAAAAATTAAAAAAAAATAAAAATAAAAATAAAAATCAGAGAATATATATATATATATATATATATATATATATATATATATATATTATATTATATAAAAGTAGACATTGAGAGGTGTAAATAAAAAAAAAAGGGTTGAGAAAAAATAAAAAGAACAAAAAAAAAAAAAAAGAGGATAGAAAGAATAAAAAATCAAAGTAAAATAAAAAAAGAAATTGAGAGAAAAAAAAGAAAAAAAAAATAAGGATTGAGAAAAATTAAAAATAAAAAGTGAAAAGCAAAAATAAAAATCAAAGTAAAATTAAAAAGAGAAAAAAATAAAAGTTGAAAGATATAAATATGGAGTTGTTATCCATTATAAGGATTATTTATGTAATTTACTCAATTGGTTAAGGGTAATTTCGTCAAAAAAAAGATATAAGTTAATAAGCAAAAGCTATTTTAACAAAACCTTTTTATTTGGGGCTAAAATTTGAAAGTCATCCTAATTTGGGTCTATTTTTTAAATTCTCCCTTTATTAACTAGTTTACATAATTCACAATTTTTATTTGTACTAGAAGAGCATGGCCCATGTCAGCATGGGCTCAACATTAAAATATTTATTTTTCTTTTCAATCTTGATATATTTAAATAAAAAATTTTAATAAAAGGATTGCATATGTTTTCTAGGATTCATCCCAAATTTAGCATGAGTTCAACATATGTTATTTTAATAGGTATTTAGATAATTTAAGTTGTTAACTATTGTAATTTATAATATTTTTTATATAATTTTCAAATTAATATACGTTGCTTTTCTTGTCCAAATTATTGTGGCATTGATAGTCAATTATATTTTAAAAATAATTTAAGTTTTTAATTATTGTGATTTATAATACTTTTCTTCTATTCCAATTTTTGTGACATTAATATAATTTCAAGAGTCAACCAAATATTTTATATCTTTTAAATTTTTTAAGTTGTTAATTATTGTGATTTCTAGTATTTTTCATATAATTTTTTTGAAATATATAACATATTAAATTGTTTTTAGATATTTTAATTTGTTAGCAATTGTAATTTATAATACTTTTTATGTAATTTTTGAATAATATATGTTACTCTCCTTGTCCAAAATTTTTTGTCGACGACAGCCAATTATATTTTTTAAATAATTTAAACTTTTTATCATTGTGATTTATAATATTTTTTCTATATCAACTTATGTGGCACAATGCTTAAATGACCATAATAATTAATTAGGGGTGATATAGTAAAATCACGACTGAAGCAGCTGAAACAGAAATCAGTCAATTTTTTTAAAAAAAATTGTGAATTATTGTTATTTCCAGTACTTTTTATTTCATTTTCAAATAATATATGTTGTCTTATATCTTCTTCTGTCCCGTCTCAATTTATGTGGCACTAATATAATTTTAATAGTCAATCAAATATTTTATGTTGACATATCATTTTATTATTCTTATTTTACTAATACATAAATGACTTATAATAAGGAGTGATATAGTAAATTCACCGTTTGAAAGACAAAAAGTTAATTTTAAACATTAAAAGTTAATTTTGTATTTTATGTCTATTTTGTTTTTCATTAAATATTATTTATTTTCTTAATATCTAGATGACTCATAATAATTAATTAAGAGCGATTGATTATGTTATTACTATAAAAATTAATATAATTTTATCATATCCAATAGTAATCATCGATAATTCATCGAAATAGTATATTAATTAAATACGGGATGCTATATTTGCATATGCAAAATATGATACTATTAAATATTATTGGATAGTGCATTATATTTAGCTTTCACAATAATAAAATTTTACTATATATTTTTCTTTATTTCTTTTTAACTTGATATATATTGTCCCAACTCAAATTCTAAGAAAATATTCATTAGAAATTTATTTTATTAAATTAAATTTATTAATTTTGTACTTTAAAATTTTAAAGTTAAGTTTAAATATTAGTATTTCTATATAAGAAAAAATTAATTTTAAAATTTAAATTTACTAAAATAAATAAATAAATAAATAAAAAGATTATTTTTTGTATAAAAGTCAATTAAAATAATAAAATTGATTTACTTCAAATATTTAGTTGCAATTAATTAAGATAATTTTTTATTTGGTCATAATTTATGCTGCACCGATAAAATTTTGAGAGTTGAATAGAACTTTTATCTATAAAAGTATTTTAACTAGTTAATTATTGTGATTTATAATAATTTTTACGTAAATATCAAATAATATATTTACTCCTTGTGTCCCAATTTATGTGACTTCGATAAAATTTTGAGAGTCAACTAAAATTTTTATATATCTTTTAAATATTTTAAATTGTTAATTATTATGATTTGCACTACTTTTTTTTATCTCAATTTATATAGCACTGCTAAAATAATGAGAGTCAATAAAATTTAATTTGTAAATTGTACGCAATCCATACCACTACCTCAGACGAATTAGAAAGGTTGTTTCCAATAGACATCTAATTCAAGAAAGATAACAGTATAAAAAAGATAGAAGCAACACCGTGGGATAACACAACAATAGTTAATAAAAAAAACAAGGCACCCACAGTAACATTATTGAGATAGTTACCCTGGTGTTTATCTTCTCAAAACTCTCTGTTGATGTTCCTTCTTCTTCTACCCTCTTCATTTGTAGGGATTTTGTCATGTCCTCTGCTGTCACAAATGCTCTGTTTTGAATTAGAATTATGGAAATGCTGCACTTTCTAAAAAAATCCTGAGAGTAGTTCTTGATGTCTTCCGCTTGAATACCTACAAGTCAGAAAGTAACTTAATTCTTTTCTCTTTTTCCATTTGATAAAGAGGGTAAAATTAGAATAACTTCGAATTAGATGTTCCGAGATTTGTGGGTTAATTAAATGAACTGCACCTTCATATAGAAAGTGCTGCACGGAATGGGAAAGTTCAATAAGTTATATAAAACAAGAACTAAGGAAAATATGATGAAAAAAAATATTTAAGAAAACATGTTCGAACATACTGTATTGTAATGTTCCAGAAAACGCTCAGAAACACTGCAATCATGCAGAAAACATACTCTCGTTCCTCTACCAATACCGCTTCTTTGATTCCCTGGACTTTCATTAGATCAACCTAAGTAATGTAACCAAAAGATTATTTAGTGGTTCCGTAAGAAATATATTCAATAACTCCCATTTTAGAAACATCACAGTTGTTTCAGCCTAGGCAATTTTCTTTGATACCATGGAATCTAGTTTGAGCAATTTAAATAATGTGAACAGAAGAAAATTTAGTTCGATCTCTATTTAGACTGGACGAGGGTTGACCGTACAAGCACGGACCCAACATTTCACTTTTTAAAATGCTTACTGCTTTGCAGTTAGGTCAATATCACTTCTCCCTTACGACTGTGTTACCACAACCAGTAATGTTACCACCTTCATCGCCATTACCGTCACCAACAGCTTCATAGTTTCATGTTCGTCGCATTCTACCCAAATGGCATACGCGTTGCGTATCTGTGACGGAAACTCTATCTGTCCCCACTTCATCCTTGGAAATTTTCCTTTTAATTTGTAGCACAACTAGCAGGAAACTTTTATAGTATCTAGACACATCGTCCAAACTTTCAATCTCTTTCTTTTCCAACATAAAATTAAAATAAATCTTAGCTCGCCCCAACTTCAAAACACATGAAAAATGCAGTAAAAAAGAAAAAGAAAATCTTAGTCCACAAGACATTATCCTGAAATTGGCAAATGTGGGAATTCGAAATTCTAACAATGATCAGACAGAAAAAACAGATTGATGTCCCACAATGAGCATGCAACATTTGGATGAATTAGCTCTTAGTTGCCTTTACAGTTATGGGATCTACGTGGCAAACAACCTGGCTTCATCCCATTTGTGAAAAGGGAATGGTAGAATCTGTCGTTTTGACTTTTTCTTCTTGCTTGCGAAATATTGTTTAATCCATAAAACTACTTCATCAGCATGATATTGAAGAGGATAAAGAAAAGAATGATCAAAACTTTTGAGTCGATTTCCTCTCTAAATTGAGAAAGTTTAACTCGAACCTTTGTTTCATGTAAATCCCCCACAACAACAATGAACATTTTGCTGGAAATATAATTCTTTTTATAAAATTTCCTTATAGCTGCGTCAGATAAAGTGGAAGCTTCCACTGATAGATTTCATTGTGCCATAGACTGACTTAGCATACTGTAAGCATTAATTAGCGAGTATCAACATGGTGCTTGAGATCTACAAATTAAAATTGTGAATCATGTAAACTAATTAATAGAAACATATATACCTGTGTTCCTTCATACATGTACGAGTGTAAAACTTGGTTACGGATTTCGTACGGTGTGATCATTTTCATTATATTTCTTTTTTCGCGCTCGATTAAATCTGAAGCATAAGTTAACTGCAAAATAATACCAATTAGTAGACAAAACAAAAAAAAATGTGACAAATAAGATTATACGGTTAAAAACTTTTATACAAACAAACCTTCCTAGCAATTTTTGCCATTGCCCCAAGTATCAGCGGAGAAATCATAATAAGTTTCTTCGTGAGTTGTGAGAGAACTCCTAGGCCCGAAATGTCTGAGAAAAGTGGAAGCAAGGTTATTAACAACCAACGCAGCACCCGTCCTGTTGGTCAAAATGACCTGAAAAAAAACCCAAAATTGAAGTATTATTAATAAGATATTTATCATTTTCTTCTAATTTCCTATTTTATACAATCGCTATTGCAAGTACCCTAGATTTATACGAGCTAACAGAAAAATTTTTAAAAATGTAAGTTCAAGTCATAGTCTCGAGATAAAAAAAACTACACACACTATAATTTTTGCATACACGGACTTAACAATAAGCCTTAATTAAATCAACTTGTTTTTGATTTGTTCGCTAGCTTGCTAAGATAGGTTAATCCATTTTCCTTTCCATCTCCGGTGTAACCGGAGGAAGTGAGGGATACTACTATGCAGTGGAGCTACCTCCTCTCCGCTTTCCCAATCCATGTAGTATTCTCCGGAAGAAGAAGACCCTGAGTGCCAACGAGCCGGTGACGAAGACATTGTCACCGCCTAATTGTATTGCGTAGTGTCTAGAATGGTTACAATCCCCAAGTTAGAGGGTCTCAGTATTTTTTTTGGAAACAAAAGAGAAAGAAAAAGAAAAAGTGGTCCTGAACAGATACTTATTATTTTCAAAATAATTTCATCGTTGATTTAACCTCTCATAAACTCCAATACTGCCTTATTTCAAAATACTAAGTCAAATTTCCAAAATTCAAATTATATCAACTTTTATTAATATTTTAATATTCTGTATATACTAGATGTAGTCAAATTTCCCAATATATATTATTTTAAAATTTTAATTTTAATTATTAAAATAATTTATATTTTTAATTATTGTGATTTATAATTTTTTTTTTTGTATTTCAATTTAAATGATGCTGATATAATTTCGAGAGTCAATCAAATATTTTATATTTTTAAATTTCTTAAGTTGTTAATTATGTGATTTACATTATTTTTCAATACTTATGAATATTTCTCTGTCTCAATTTATGTGACACAGATAAAATTTCGACAATCAATCAATTTTTTTTTACATGAATATACTTTTAGATTAAGTTCTTAATTATTGTGATTTATATTACTTTTTATTTCATTTTCAAATAATATATGTTATTTTATGTCTGGCGCTATCTCATCTCAACTTATGTGTACTAATATAATTTCGATAGTCAATCAATTTTTTTTTATATTGACATATCTTTTTATGTCTTTTTTTACCTTTTTTTATGAAATATTATCAACTTTTCAATGTTTAGACGATCATAATATTTAATTAGGTGTAATATAGTAAAATCACGATGAAAGCAATGAAACACACGTCTTAAGTGACTTGTAATAACTAATTAGAAGCGACATAACAAAATTACTATAAAAAATATATATATAATAATTAATTAATGGTGGTATATTAAAACTACGATTGAAACAGTCATAAATGTTTATTTTACTTTTTGTCTAAATAAATTATTATTTTTTTAATATGTAAGTGACTTATAATATTTAATTATGAATACAATAATTAATTAGGAATGTTATAGTAAAATTACGATTGAAGCAGCTGAAGCAGACATGTCATAAATGACTATTTTAATTTTTTAATTAAATATTATTAATATTTTAATACATAAATAACTTATAATAATTAATTGGGGATGATATAATAAAACTACAGTTAAAACAGCTGAAGCAGCCATGTCGACTTCACTTAACTCGCTCTTATAATATAAGAGAGAATATATATATATATATATATATATATATTTCATTATATGAAAAGAAAAAAGCTTAGTTTTATTGCCTAAATTTTTTAACAATAATTTTTAGAATTATTTAATTACTCGTATTTATCTGACTTTTTTTACAAACTAATCAAAATTATAAAAATCTGTTGGATATTTGTTTAAATAAAATTACTAAATGTATTTTATAAAGAGGTGTTTTTGGAGAAAATGTGTCTTTTTAATATTTAAGATGTGTCATTTTTAATGAAGAGTTGTTTTTTAATGAAAGGGTGTGACTTTTATTGAAAATATATGTCTTTTGTTGAGAGTATATATCTCTTATGTTGGTTAAAAGTTTAGCTATATAAACTCTTCAAGTACCGTTTTGCAGGAGAATTTTTCTTTCTTCTAACTCTTTAAAAATAAACTTTTTCTTCCCCACAAAAAATTAAGTATTAGAATTCTTGTTTTCCAATAGGATTATATTTACTATTTGTTTGGTGCAGAAATCTAAAGGTTTGTCATATCCACTAAAACTATGTGCGTTAAATTCCATAGCAATCTCGCAGAAGAGAGGAAATAAATATCCTTTTTAGGAAAGTATTTTACGCATATTTCAAGCCTCATAATTTTGTGTTCAATGTTTATATTCTTCTTCATATATTTTTATATGTTCATGGAACATATTTTACAACAAAATTCACACACATCCCTATTATCCTCCTGTGTACATTTGTTTACAATAGAATTTTCCTTAATTAATTTTGTAGAACAGTAGTTAGACAACTTTATTCTATGGGGCAGTGTATTGGACAGTTAATAACATTTAAGAAATGAGAATATGTAAGAAGTATTTACGGACATATTAAGATCAACAACAATAATATACCGATATATTCCCATCAAGTGGGGTTCGAGGAATGTATGTGTACATAGTTTATGTCACTACCTCCAATGTGAGATAAAGAGGCTGTTTCCGATAGACCCTCGGCTAAAAATAAAGAAATCTAAAATAAGATAAGGAATAGTAATAAAACAAGAAGATATACTAGAAATTAACATACTCAATAATACCCAAAGCAAGATACTTTAAGTATACATCAAAACATACAACATCCCAACTCAGACTAACCTTCTACTCTAGTTCGCCTCCTCCACAACTTCCTATTCAGGGTCATGTCCTCGATAAACTGAAGCGGCTTCATGTCATGTCTAATCACTTCCCTCCAATATTTCTTTGGTCTACCTCTACCTCGCTGGAAACCATCCCTAGCCAATCTCTCACACCTCCGCACTGGGGCATCCGTGCTTCTCCGCATCACATGCCCGAACCATCTCAACCTTACTTCCCTCATCTTGACTTCCACCGAACCGAAGTGACTCCCACCTTATCTCGAATAACCTCATTTCTAATCCTATCTTTTCTAGTACACCCACAGATCTACCGAAACATTCTCATCTCCGCCACCTTCATCTGTTGGATATAGGTCTTCTTAACAGACCAACACTCCATCCCATACAGTAAAGACGAACATATTAAGAGCAATAAGATTAAAAATATTCCAATGTGAAAGTGACTTTCATAATGAATAAAATAAGGGAATTAGTGAAGCGGAGATGCTTTGAGTATGTGGAAGGAAATATACAGATACCCCACTGAAAATGTTCAAGAGATTGAATATAATGGGTACAAGGAAAAGTAGAAGTAGTGACCTAAAAAATATTGAGAAAAAGTTATTAGTCAAAGACATAACACAATTTCAACTTAATAGAAGGCTAGTAGGTAGTGGATTATATATGTACGACTACAAAGCATCGGCATTCTAATTTGATTAGATTAAAATCAATAGAACTGTTATCTCTGGCTTTTCGACAGATTAAGGCTTGGTAGTATTTATCGTAGTATTAGTCTTGTTTTTATAATGTCTTGCTTTTGATTCTATCATAATCTTTTTTTTAAGTGCTTCAGTTATTGCACGATTTTGTTGTTGTTACTGTTTATATGATGAGGAGATACACAAATGCCTACTACAAATGTGCAAGAAGTTGTTTATGGATGGATTCAAAAAGGTAACTTAGACTGAAGAAATATTAGAAAGAGGTGATTAGACAGGATATGGGCGGTAGCAGCTTACCGAGGACATGACCTTAGATAGAAAGGTGTATAAAATGCGGATTAGGGTTGATGGTTACGAGGTCGAGTGCATTTATGCTAGTAGATAGGAGAGATCCTTATTAATTAGTAGTCGTAGTGATATGCTAGTAGTTTTTTGTTTTTAGACCTCGATCTTGTTAATATATGTTTTTTCGAGCAGATCACTTATAGTATTTTGTGGTAGTATTATTCTGCTACTATTTGTTGTCACTTTTTTTATATCTTTTTCTGAACTGTATTTTGTCTTGGCTGAGGGGCTATTGAAAAAATTTTCTCTACATCACCAATGAGATAGTGGTATTGACTGTATATACTCTATCCTTCTCAAATCTCATTGGATAGAAATAATCAAGTATATTGTTATTGTTACAAATAATAATAATAATAATAATAATAATAATAATAATAATAATAATAATAATAATAATAATAATAATAATATATTGGTTGAATTGAGGCTATTTCTGATAATTACTCTGCCCTTAAATAGAATTAACTTCAACAGACCTTTTTAAAAGGGCGCAATAAGTAAAAGGGAGAGAAACTGATTTTTTTTCCTCAAGATACAATAAAATTAAGTGCTTTTTATTAATTTCAGTCACAAAGAAAGGTATGGACTATATTTCTTGACTAGGTTGTTGTTATTAAAATTGTATATGTAAATCATTAAGTTTTGTGATCTTAAAATCATGTAATCCTCACATTGAATCCTAAAAAATAATTTATGTTTCTATTTTTAATGATGTACAAAAAATTATAACAATGACTATTTACCATCGAGAGGTAATTTCGGAGTTGTTCTCCCAGATTGAAAGTGATATAAAAATATAGTACTATAATTGTTTTTAGTTAAAATTAGGGTCCGTGAACGGAAAAATAAGGAAAGAAATTACAAGGTGAAGAACTAAATAAATTCAAATAGCCAACTAATTGAGTTATTAAATTCTCAATTATATCATAATTGTGATATACCTAATCTTAGAATTGTTAATTTAATATAAGAACCACAAAAAAAAAAAAAAAAAAGAAGAAGAAAAGCATTCAACCAAATAAGGAAAAAAATAATTTATGTATTTATTATCACATAAATGAAACAACCCCTTTAGATTTTGCATGCATGGAGCTCTTTCTTGGACGTAGATATTTAATTTTTGCATGGAACTAGTAGGCCATAGTACTTATTTAATCACAACAAAATAAAGAGGGGGACATACTTGCATGTTGGGAATATTTGAGAATCAATACCATAGTTGATTCACTTTGTTGTGGGACCACAAAATCATACACTAGTATAACAATTCGGCGTTACGCAATTGATGCGATTTTGTAGTGGTCCACTCCATATAGTGTGTATCATAAAAAATATAAGAAGCGGGACCTACATACTATGTCTCTAGAATATTCTAGAATGTCAAATATTTTACCATATAATGGGTGTTTTTAGTATGAAGGAAAATGTTTTTCATGGAAAATATTTTTCTAAAAATTATTTTTCTGAAAAATAAGTTGGTTTCTTATTTATTTTCTTATGTTTGATTGGTAGATAGAAAATGTTTTTTAGTGTTTGGTTGGTGAATGAAAAAATATTTTTCAAAAAATATCTTTTTAATATTTTGCAAAATAGTAAAAATACATTTTAGAAAATTATTTTTGACCTTAAAAAATACGTTTTAGGGTGTGTTCGATATGAAGGAGGAAAAATATTTCTAGAAAAATAAGTAGTTTTTTACGTACATTCTTGTGTTCGATATGCAAATTGGGTAAGTATATATTTTCTAAAAGTATTTGCATATATTTAACAAAAATAATAAGACCGAATAGGATGAGAAGGGTGGGATGAGAAAAAATATTAAACTTATTTAAAAAATTAATTTTTTTAGGGGGGGAGGTTGATAGGTAGGGGTTGAGGTTATCAAAAGAAGTAGTAAGGGCGAGGTAATTTTTTTTAAAAAATAAATTAATTTTTTTAGGGGAGGGGAGGGGTGCTGGGGGGTAAGAAAAAAATAATTTTTTTGGAAGGGGGGAGGTTGGTAGGGGTAGGGTGCGGAGGAAAAGAAAAAATATATTTTTTTTTGAAAAAATTAGATATTTTTTTAAGGGAGTAAGGATTTGAGTTTCGGGTTAGGGGATAAGGTGAGAATAAAAAAATAATTTTTTTGAATGGGGGTGGTAGGGGTGGGGGTCGGGGTCGGTAAGAAAAAATTTAAAATTTTTCAAAAGTAAATTTAAAAGACTTAAATTTTTTTGGAGGAAGGAAGGGGTTGGTAAGGTGGGGGTGGGGGGCTAAGAAAAAGTTTAAATTTTTTTTAAAAAAAACTAAATATTTTTTTGGGGAGGGGTGGTAGAAAGGGGAGGGGAGGAGTAGGGGTTTAGGTTTTGGGTAGGGGGATGAGGTAAAAAAATAATTTGCAATTTTTTTTTTGGATGGGGTGGTAGAGGTGGGATGGGGGTAGGAGATTTGGGGGTCGGAGTAGGAATGAGTGATTTTGAGAGTTGTATGAATATTTCAACTTAAGAGTGAGGTTGAAAGAGAGTTTTGAAAAATGTTTTCCTTATTTATTTTTTCAGGGGAAATCATTTTCCTTAGATTTGAGGAAAATACGTTAATTTGAAAAATATTTTTCAAAACCTTTAAGCTAACCAAACATGAGAAAATTGAAAAATATTTTTCAGAAAATATTTTTCTTCATACCAAACACACCTACTATGTGTGTCATTTTTCTATGCATGTATTAGGTGTCGTTTGGTGTGAGATCTAAGGAATAAGTAGTCTTAATATTTTATTCTCAAAAGAGAGAGAAAGACCATCCTCTCTCTACCCCTCTTTTACACTATTGACACCGACTCCGCCATGGATACCACTTTGACACCACCCCTACTCCTAAACCCCCCAATAATAGATTCCCTCAAGGAAATTCTTATGGCTGATGCTATTCCCTCTTATAGGGACAAAGCAACGGGGAAAATCTTAACCCCTTATACTTAGTCGGAACCTAGAGAATCCATCAACGACAAGGATGGGCTATTATAAAAATAGTCAAATCAAAGTTCAACCACCAATACCTTAAAAGGAAATTGGAAGATCTGTGGAAACTCTCAAAACCATTGTGTCTTATCGACCTAAGGATGGGCTTCTTTACTGTTAAACTAGCCAGTTCGGAGAGTCAATCCACAATCCTCCATGGAGGACCTTGGTTCATCGCGGGAAGCTTCATCTAAGTTAGGAAGTGAGAACCCAATTTTGTTTCCAACGAGTCAAAGGTGGATTCAACCGCAATCTGGATCAAACTTCCCCATTTGCCTACTGAACTATATGATGCCTCCATTCTTCAAATGATCGGAAGGAAAATAGGGCAATTATTGAAAGTTGAGCATGTACCTCAACAACGCTAAGGGGTAGATACGCTAGGATCTATGTCTAGATCCCCCTGGACACACCAGTAGCAGCCTCAATATCAATAAACCACCATACCCAACCTTTTTTCTATGAAAGAGAGGGCTCGCCTTGGCCACACGACGACCATTTGCTCATTCCCGATCTAACCAAATCAATCTGAACTCAACGGTGATACAACAATGCCACAGGCCACAAACTCAGTCTCGGAGGAAAAGAAAGCGATGGAGAACAATGCACTGAATTGGAAAACAGTCTGCTTTACCAGAAAGAAGAAATCGGCGCCAAGGAACCAATAAGCATCATCTAAAGAATCACCCATCATTAAGGTAAAGACCTTCAATCTGGTGTCAGGTAAGTTTTTGAACCTTAGGATGTCGGAGGCAACGCTGGGAAAGCCCCCATTCCCTTAGTCATTTGGACTCTAAAATGTTGGGTTGACTCAAGGTGAAACGTCCAAATCCAAGTCCACAAAGGACAGTGCCCCTAGAAGATTGGATACTGGGCCTAAAAATAAATAAGCCCAACTTTCGTCTGCTGTAGGGGGCCAAACAAACGGCTCAATAGGCTGGAGGCCCAATACCCCTAGTTCTTCTAGGTCTCATTATAAGTCCAATTTGGACCCTAACAAATCCGACCACACTTCTCCAATTCTTTCTTCTTTTAAAAATAATCCCCCTTCCTTGCAAATGGGAATTAAAAAGAAAGAAGCCCCTCACTGTGGGAGACCCTATGTACCAACTGGATTTAGGCAATCATGAGCCTACACCAGTGACGACGGGAAACTCTTCCACTCCCCGCAGTGATTTGACTAAGAATGTCCAAAACATGGACATTGGATTTAATGCTGGTGGTTTTTCCCATATTAAAATCTCTAAGCTGCCTTCTCTCAGCTCTCCCCACTCTATATACACTAAGGAGAACATGACTAAGCTTTCACAAGAAAGCAATAATAAACTCCCCAAGCTCCGACCAAATTACTTTCCCTGCAACTCTACTGGCCCTGGATCATCAACTAACTTCCTGGTTGTGTAACACCCCATACTTAATTATGTGCATTAGCCATGGTTATATGTGTCAGAGTATATGTATTGATCCTAAGTTAGGCATATATGAGTTTGAGTATGAGTATTGATTATTTTGAGATGGTTTCAAGTATATAGTTTGATTATATGTGTATGAAAATCGACTTTATTTATACCAGAATTTTCCCGTCGATGGTTCCATACGAAGTTTATTGAATAACCTTTCCAACGATATAAAGATTTCCAAAAACGGATAAGTTTTGAATATAATCGAGCACGTTCGAAACTATAAAACGACGGCCAGGATAATTGTGAACAGTAAATGTGCAGGAAATTCAAACTACTGAGGCCTGCCAGTTTTTTGGGTCGACTTTGAATGATCATAACTCCCTCAATATAATGAACTGGGAGAGCTACCACCTATCAAAAGTAAGATCTTTGAGTCTTCTTTCCAATGCAATTGGTTTCATCCAAATCCAACATCTGAGTAAGGAGTTATACTCGTTTTACTTCAGCCTTTCAAAATAGTTTTTTAGGGTCAACTTCAAACGATCATAAATCCTTGTACGGGACGAACGGGGTGGCCTACTTTATATTAAATGAAATCCCTTTGAATTATCTTTCCAACAATACAAATTTCACCCAAATCCGATATCGTAGCAAAGAGTTATGGCCGATTTACTTTAGCCTGTCAAAACAGTCCACCATGGACAGATTCAGACTTACTTAAAATTTTAAGGGCAATATGGTCATTTTCCATCACCTCATGGACGAAAATTGGTCTTTATATACATACACTTAGCCTCATATCCATCATTTTTATCCAAATTATTGAAGAATAAGGAAACCCTAGCCTAAGTTCAACTCCAATTATCTTGTGATTCAACCGTAGAAAATCCAAATTGATTCCGTAGTTGTGTTCACCGTCTTAAGGGCTTCGAGAAGCACCCCTTATTTGGATCAACAGGAATTCAAAATCAAAAGGGCCATTTTATGGTAAGTATGTAAATTATGTTGGTGTTATTTATATGGATATGTATATATATATATGCATGTGAGCATAAGAAGTATGTTATTTGATTGTTGTTGAAAGATGATTGGAAATGATGTTGGATCATTCTTGTGCATGGTTGGATTATGTTGAATTGTGAAAGAATTTGGTGTGATGATGTGGTATTGATGATGTGGTATTGAAATGATGATTATATATATATATATACACATAAACCTATTGTTCAAGTTGGTTTTTGGAATGTTTTGCAAATATTGGTTGTATGGAATTATGGAAGAGAATTGTGGTGTTGGGTTGCTAATACTAGATGCCAAACATTTCACTGTAGATAAGTGATTTGTAAAGGCGGGAAGTTGTGTTGAATTGGTATCCGAATCTACGACGAGGTATGTAAAGCATACTCTAACGATGTTCTTTGGCATGAAAACACCAATGTTCCATCAAGTAAGATTCCGAGGTTGTCCAAAAACATGTATTGTTCTACATTACCAACGAAGTTGTTTCCATTCTATAAAGTGTCAAAATGTTTCATTGATATACCAAAAGGCTCCTATTTCATTGTTGTGATATTGATGATTCTAAAACACATTGTTGATGTACCAATGAGTCCTTATTACATCATTATTGTATAGAAGGTCTATTACTTGCTTCCTATTGATGTATGGTTGTTCCAAAGGTACTATATAGGCATGAACACTAATGTAATAATCTCAAAAGCTTTTGAACTAAGTTATTGAAAAGATCTCTTATATGTGTTACTTGATATACGTGTGGGTGGTATCCCAGGGGCATAAGCCTAGCATGGGTCGATCCCTATTTATGTGTTTATGGGTGGTATCCCAGGGGCATAAGCCTAGCATGGGTCGATCCCAGTTGATATGTACTGGAGGCAGCCTAATGGTCATAGTACGGTACAGTATTGATTATTGTTAGGTGGTTGGAGGTTCGGGAGGAGGAGGTAATGGCGAATGATAATTGTAAAGAATGAAATGAACGAATGTATACCGTTCCACAAATGTGTTTGAATTCAAGAACCCAATTCAGATTAATGATAATGTACATGATCCTAAAAGTGTTTATGAAGTGTGGTTCACTTCTATTATGATTTATTCACTAGCGTCTACTTTTCTTGATCCCCTATATCACATATGATTATTTACAGCTTTACATACTCAGTACATATTTCGTACTGACGTCCCTCACGGGGGACCTGCATTTCATGCTGCAGGCACAGGTGCTTCAGCTCACTCACAGCATAGATAGGAGTCAGGTCATACAGCTATTGTTGGTGAGCTCCAGTTTGCTTCGGAGCTTTTCGAGTCGGTTCCTTATGTTTTGTTATTGTACAGGAGTCATGTGTGGGCGGGGGTTTGTCCCGACCCTAGTGATGTCATGTATATATATCCTAGAGGCTTTGTAGACATAAGGAAGGGTAAAGTCATGGAAGTTTATATAGTGATGTTATATCTGTATACGTGGTGGCCCCGACGACCAAGTGTTATATATATATCTATATATTTGTGCGTGTTGTGCTGATACAGGTAGTTAGATTCTTCTATATGCAGCGAAGTGTTGTCCAAATTTTTGGTGACATGTAAGTGAAAGTACAGGTATTTGAACGGGTTCTCCCGGGCCTTCTCGGCTTCGGGTGCCAGTCTGGCCCGATGGGATTTTGGGGCGTGACAAAAGTGGTATCAGAGCGGTTCGTCTTAGTGCGTCTACAAAGCCGTGTCTACGTAGAGTCTTGTTTATCGGTGTGTTGTGCACCACATCTATAAACAGGAGGCTATGGACATTTAGGAATTGTTTCTTTCCTTCATGCCTTAGATCGTGCGATAGAGCTTATATTGTATATGAAGTCATAGTTGACCACTGAATCAGTTTGTTTCTCTTATTATAGTAATGATGCCGGTTACCAGAAGCAAGAATACCGGTAAGCAAGTAGATGTGGCTGCCGGAGAGGGGACTAGTAAGTCACCCTCTATACCAGCTAATCAAAGTGAGGCTCCAGCTGAGCATGCATCAGAAACTTCCCCCAGTCTGGAAGAAATAAGGGGGAGGAGAACTATATCCCCAGAGCCACCTATTAATTCTGTTGATCAAGATCTTAGAAATGCAGTACAACTTTTGACTCGTATAGTTGCTGGGCAAGTCCAAGGGCAAGCTATTCCTGCCGCGGGTTCTAGCGGTACTGATAGGGCGGCTAGTCTTCGGACGCAAGATTTTTTTAAGATGGATCCGGCTACTTTTACCGGATCCGATCTTAACGAAGATTCGCAGGACTTTATTGATCAGATCCAAAGGGCCCTAGAGGTGATGCATGTATCGAGCAGAGAGACAGTGGAGTTAGTCGCGTATAGATTCAAAGGTGAGGCTATATATTGGTATGAAAACTGGAAACGGTCAAGGGGCATTGATGCACCCCCAGCTACTTGGAAAGAGTTCAAAGAGGCATTTATTGATCATTATCTTCCATATGAGACTCGTCAGGCCCGTGCGGATTAGTTCTTAAATCTTCGGCAGGGTAATACAAGTATGAGGGAGTATAGTCTTCAATTTAATTCCTTGTCCAGATATGCTCCCAATGTTATAGCTACTATAGATGACAGAGTTCATCGGTGTGTGAATGGATTGGATCCGTATTTGGTTAGGGATTGTACTATTGCTGCACTGAATAAAGACATGGATATAGCTTGGATCCAAGCATTTGCACAGAAAATGGAAGATCAGAGGCAAAGAAGAAGAACACAGGAATTTGAAAGCGGATCTTCTAAGAGGGCCAGATCTACAGGGCAGTTTATGGCGCCACAGGGAGGTTTTAGACCTCAATTTTCTTCTAGACCACCTAGGCCATTATTTTCTTATTCTGCAGCTAGTGCTCCACCACAGCATCAGGGGTTCAGAGGTAGTCAATTTGGGCAAAGAAATGAGGGTCATAGTTCGCGATCTGTGGGTTTTCATGGGCAAGGGAATATGAGCCAATCGAGACCTCCTCGAGAGACATGCAATAAATGTGGAAGGCATCATATGGGGGTATGTCGAATGGGAACAAATATTTGTTATTGGTGCGGTATGACGGGGCATATGATGAGAGAATGCCCACGAAGGGGCGCAGGTGGCATAGCACGACCTTCGGGATCAGCTGTTGCATCATCGTCACCGGTATCTTATTCTGGTAGGGGCGCACAACCTGCGAGTCACATTAGAAATGGAAAAAGAGTCGCCAGTTCCAGCGGGACTCAGAATCGCACTTATGCTTTAGCGGATCGATAGAATCTAGAGGCTTCCCCAGATGTGGTTACGGGTACGTTGTCCATATTTTCATTTGATGTATATGCTCTAATTGATCCCGGTTCTACATTATCATATGTTACTCCTTTGGTTGCTGGAAAGTTCAAAAGAACCCCCGAATTGTTAGATAAGCCGTTGGAAGTGTCTACCCCGGTTGGGGAATCTATTATTGCTAGAAGAGTTTATAAAGATTGTATAGTAACTGTATGTGATCGAGACACGATGGCCAATCTTGTGGAACTAGAAATGGTAGATTTTGATGTTATAATGGGTATGGATTGGTTGGCGTCTTGTTATGCCAAAATTGACTGTTGTACAAAAAAGATGTATTTACATTTTCCTAATGAAGCAGTTATTGAATGGCAAGGTAAGATTAGCGCACCAAGAGGTAGATTTATTTCTTATTTCAAAGCGAGAAAAATGATTTTCAAGGGCTACATATGCCATTTAGTTAGAGTAAAGGATACGGAATCGGAATCACCAGATCTTCACACTGTACCAGTGGTAAATGAATATCCTAATGTATTCCCTAAGGATCTTCCAGGCTTACCTCCTGAATGAGAAGTAGAGTTTAGTATTGATGTAATACCAGGCACCCAACCAATCTCCATTTCTCCATATAGAATGGCCCCAGCAGAATTGCGAGAATTGAAAGAGCAATTGAAAGATTTGCTAGAGAAGGGATTCATAAGGCCTAGTATGTCCCCCTGGGGAGCACCAGTGTTATTTGTGCGCAAAAAGGATGGCTCGCTGAGGATGTGTATTGATTATCGGCAATTGAATAAGGTGAATATTAAGAATAAATATCCTCTCCCAAGAATTGATGATTTATTTGATCAGTTACAGGGCGCCAAGTGCTTTTCTAAGATTGATTTGAGGTCAGGTTACCACCAAGTGAGGGTCAAAGATAAAGATATACCCAAAACAGCTTTCCGAACAAGGTATGGTCATTATGAGTTTCTAGTTATGTCATTTGGGCTAACAAATGCACCTGCAACTTTTATGGATTTGATGAATAGGGTGTTTAAGCCATTCCTGGATGTATTTGTGATAGTTTTTATAGATGATATTCTAGTTTATTCTAGATTAGAAGAGGACCATGTCAATCACTTACGACAGACATTGCAAACTCTTCATGATTGTAAGCTTTATGCAAAGTTCTCTAAATATGAGTTTTGGTTAAAGTCGGTGGCATTTTTGGGTCATGTTGTATCTAGTAAAGGGATAAAGGTTGATGCTCAAAAGATAGAAGATGTGAAGAACTGGCCAAGGCCCACAACGCCTACGGAGATTCGTAGTTTTCTCGGGTTGGCCGGTTATTATAGAAGGTTTGTTAAAGACTTTTCTTCCATTTCAGCACCCTTAACCAAGCTAACGCATAAACCATCCAAGTTCCAATGGAATGATGCGTGTGAGGAGAGTTTCCAAGAATTGAAGAACAAGTTGATTTCTACACCCGTGTTAGTACTTCCAGAAGGCACCGAAGGGTATACAGTGTATTGTGATGCTTATAGAATTGGTTTAGGATGTGTATTGATGCAGCATGGTAAGGTAATAACATATGCTTCTAGACAATTGCGGCCACATGAGAAAAATTACCCCACACATGATCTTGAGCTGGCAGCGGTTATCTTTGCTTTAAAAATATGGCGCCACTATTTATATGGGGTTCATGTTGATATATATACTGATCACAAGAGCTTGCAATATATTTTTAATCAGAAGGATCTAAATTTAAGGCAGCGGAGATGGCTTGAACTATTAAAGGACTACGATGTTGATATCTTGTACCATCCAAGGAAAGCAAATGTGGTAGCTGATGCGTTAAGTCGTAAGGCTATAATGGCGCCTATAGAAAGGCAAGGGATGGTTAAAGATCTTCATCAATTAGCTAGTCTAGGAGTTCGTCTTCTGGAAACTCCGAACGAGGAGCTTATTGTGCATAATGCCGCGGAATCCTCATTAGTAGTTGTGGTGAAAGAGAAGCAAGATGCAGATCCTATTTTATTACAGTTTAAGGAGAACGTTCAGAGTGGTGCGACCAAGGCATTTGAGCTTACACGAGAAGGAGTACTTCAGTGCCAAAACCGATTGTGTGTGCCGGATATAGACGGGCTAAGAAAGAAGATTATGACAGAGGCACATTTTTCAAGGTATTCCATTCATCCAAGATCAACCAAAATGTAGCAAGATTTGAAAGATATGTATTGGTGGAATAACATGAAAAGGAACATCGCAGAATTTGTAGCTGAATGTCCAAATTGCCAACGAGTTAAAGTGGAACATCAAAAGCCCAGAGGCTATATGCAATGCATAGATCTTCCAATTTGGAAGTGGGACATGATTAACATGGATTTTGTTAAAGGTTTGCCTCGTACAACTCGGAAATTTGATTCTATATGGGTGATTGTGGATAGGCTTACTAAATCCGCACATTTCTTACCTGTTAAGACCACTTACATAGTTGAAGAATATTCGAAGCTGTATGTTAAAGAAATAGTCTGATTACATGGAGTGCCAACTTCTATTATATCGGATCGGGGAACTCAATTTACTGCAAACTTTTGGAAGTCTTTCCAATGGAGTTTGGGAACACAAGTGAATCTGAGTACAGCTTTTCACCCTCAGACGGATGGACAAGCGGAGCGCACCATTCAAACACTTGAAGATATGCTACGAGCATGTGTTATGGATTTTAAAGGCAGCTGGGATGATCATTTATCTCTTATTGAGTTTGCCTACAATAATAGCTATCATTCAAGTATCAAAATGGCACCATATGAAGCTTTATATGGGAGAAAGTGTAGATCACCAATAGGATGGTTCGAAGCGGGTGAAACTCTTATGTTTGGACCGGATCATATGTATCAAGCCATAGAAAAAGTCAAGTTGATTCAGCAACGGTTGAAAACAGCTCAAAGTCGACACAAGTCATATGCGGATAGTACAAGAAGAGAGCTAGAGTTTTCGTTAGGCGATTGGGTATTTTTGAAGGTATCGCCAATGAAAGGGGTGATGAGATTTGGCAAGAAAGGAAAGTTGATTCCACGATATATAGGCCCATATAAGATTATTCGAAGATGTGGGCAAGTTGCTTATGAATTAGAGCTACCCCAGGAACTCTCATCAGTGCATCCAGTATTTCATGTATCGATGCTTCGAAAGTGCATCGGAGATCCGTCCCTTATTACTTCTACTGAAGATGTGCAAGTAACAGAAGATCTTACCTATGAGGAGATGCCTATTGCTATATTAGATTGTCAAGTTAAGAAGATGAGAAATAAAGAAGTAGCATCGGTGAAAGTACTTTGGAGAAATCAACAAAGGGAAGAGATTACATGGGAAGCGGAGAAAGCAATGAAATCGAAATACCCTTATTTGTTCAAAGGTGAAAAAGAAGTGCAAGGCGTGTAACTGGGACACTAACAAGTGAGTTTTTACATATGCATAATATCTATATGATGACGTGAATATCAATTATGAATTCGAACTTGTTTCGGCTAAATAACTACATTTACATTCGAGGACGAATGTCCTTAAGGGGGAAAGAATGTAACACCCCATACTTAATTATGTGCATTAGCCATGGTTATATGTGTCGGAGTATATGTATTGATCCTAAGTTAGGTATATATGAGTTTGAGTATGAGTATTGATTATTTTGAGATGGTTTCAAGTGTATAGTTTGATTATATGTGTATGCAAATCGACTTTATTTATACCGGAATTTTCCCGTCGATGGTTCCATACGAAGTTTATTGAATAAGCTTTCCAACGATATAAAGAGTTCCAAAAACGGATAAGTTTCGAATATAATCGAGCACGTTCGAAACTATAAAACGGCGGCCGGGATAATTGTGAACAGTAAATGTGCAGGAAATTCAAACTACTGAGGCCTGCCAGTTTTTTGGGTCGACTTTGAACGATCATAACTCCCTCAATATAATGAACTGGGAGAACTACCACCTATCAAAAGAAAGATCTTTGAGTCTTCTTTCCGACTCAATTGGTTTCATCCAAATCCAACATCTTAGTAAGGAGTTATACTCGTTTTACTTCAGCCTCTCAAAACAGTTTTTTAGGGTCAACTTAAAACGATCATAACTCCTTGTAAAGGACGAACTAGATGGCCTACTTTATATGAAATGAAATCTCTTTGCATTATCTTTCCAACAATACAAATTTCACCCAAATCCGATATCGTAGCAAAGAGTTATGACCGATTTACTTTAGCCTGTCAAAACAGTCCACCATGGACAGATTCGGACTTACTTAAAATTTTAAGGGCAATATGGTCATTTTTCATCACCTCATGGACGAAAATTGGTCTTTATATACATACACTTAGCCTCATATCCATCATTTTTATCCAAATTATTGAAGAATAAGGAAACCCTAGCCTAAGTTCAACTCCAATTATCTTGTGATTCAACCGTAGAAAATCCAAATTGATTCCGTAGTTGTGTTCATCGTCTCAAGGTCTTCGAGAAGCACCCCTTATTTGGATTAACAGGAATTCAAAATCAAAAGGGCCATTTTATGGTAAGTATGTAAATTATGTTGGTGTTATTTATATGGATATGTATATATATATATGCATGTGAGCATAAGAAGTAAGTTATTTGATTGTTGTTGAAAGATGATTGGAAATGATGTTGGATCATTCTTGTGCATGGTTGGATTATGTTGAATTGTGAAAGAATTTGGTGTGATGATGTGGTATTGATGATGTGGTATTGAAATGATGATTATATATATATATATACACATAAACCTATTGTTCAAGTTGGTTTTTGGAATGTTTTGCAAATATTGGTTGTATGGAATTATGGAAGAGAATTGTGGTGTTGGGTTGCTAATACTAGATGCCAAACATTTCACTGTAGATAAGTGATTTGTAAAGGCGGGAAGTTGTGTTTAATTGGTATCCGAATCTACGACGAGGTATGTAAAGCATACTCTAACGATGTTCTTTGGCATGAAAACACCAATGTTCCATCAAGTAAGATTCCGAGGTTGTCCAAAAACATGTATTGTTCTACATTACCAACGAAGTTGTTTCCATTCTATAAAGTGTCAAAATGTTTCATTGATATACCAAAAGGCTCCTATTTCATTGTTGTGATATTGATGATTCTAAAACACATTGTTGATGTACCAATGAGTCCTTATTACATCGTTATTGTATAGAAGGTCTATTACTTGCTTCCTATTGATGTATGGTTGTTCCAAAGGTACTATATAGGCATGAACACTAATGTAATAATCTCAAAAGCTTTTGAACTAAGTTATTGGAAAGATCTCTTATGTGTGTTACTTGATATACGTGTGGGTGGTATCCCAGGGGCATAAGCCTAGCATGGGTCGATCCCTATTTATGTGTTTATGGGTGGTATCCCAAGGGCATAAGCCTAGCATAGGTCGATCCCAGTTGATATGTACTGGAGGCAGCCTAATGGTCACAGTACGGTACAGTATTGATTATTGTTAGGTGGTTGGAGGTTCGGGAGGAGGAGGTAATGGCGAATGATAATTGTAAAGAATGAAATGAACGAATGTATACCGTTCCACAAATGTGTTTGAATTCAAGAACCCAATTCAGATTAATGATAATGTACATGATCCTAAAAGTGTTTATGAAGTGTGGTTCACTTCTATTATGATTTATTCACTAGCGTCTACTTTTCTTGATCCCCTATATCACATATGATTATTTACAACTTTACATACTCAGTATATATTTCGTACTGACGTCCCTCACGGGGGACCTGCATTTCATGCTGCAGGCACAGGTGCTTCAGCTCACTCACAGCATAGATAGGAGCCAGGTCATACAGCTATTATTGGTGAGCTCCAGTTTGCTTCGAAGCTTTTCGAGTCGGTTCCTTATGTTTTGTTATTGTACAGGAGTCATGTGTGGGCGGGGGTTTGTCCCGACCCTAGTGATGTCATGTATATATATCCTAGAGGCTTTGTAGACATCAGGAAGGGTAAAGTCATGGAAGTTTATATAGTGATGTTATATCTGTATACGTGGTGGCCCCGACGGCCAAGTGTTATATATATATCTATATATTTGTGCGTGTTGTGCTGATACAGGTAGTTAGATTCTTCTATATGCAGCGAAGTGCTGTCCAAATTTTTGGTGACATGTAAGTGAAAGTACAGGTATTTGAACGGGTTCTCCCGGGCCTTCTTGGCTTCGGGTGCCAGTCCGGCCCGATGGGATTTTGGGGCGTGATAGGTTGGAGATATGTTTATCCAACCAAACTGTTCCCCTTCACCTCGAATGGGGGGGGGGGGGAGGAGACAAATCACTATTCTCATTCAGGACCCCCAGTACCTTGCTCAGTTGGCCATGGTAAGCCTGAACCAAGGCCTACAAACATATGGGTCCAATGTCTGGATGGCTACCCTGTTCCAAGTTATCAACTCACCATACCAGGAGGAGCTGACCACGGAATCACTGGCCAGCATCATCAACCAGCTCAGTCTGAGTCTCCCTTTCTTCCCACTACACAACCCAGATCTGATGCTTCTGGGAGCAACTTTTGCACCTTCCACTGGGAAACACCAAGCTCCTCCGAGCTTGAATACTCTAGAAGCCCTAAGAGCAAGCAACAGGGGCATGGAAGAATTCTTATCTCAGCTCAGGGTTCTAATACCACTCCTTGGGGTACCCTTCTATCCTTTTTCTTATGGCATTTTTGGAAAAATAGAAATGCAAACAATTTTCAAAACATTAACTCCCACCCTTGCTTCAACATACCTCATGCTGAAGCTGTTGAGTATCACCACCTGGGCAATGTCAATGAACCTTCTAAGAAAATCAGTATCACTGTAAAATGGCTCCCCCCTGCCTCCAACTCCTTCAAACTAAATACTGATGGGTCATGCCTTGGCAACCATGGTAGAGGTGGGATTGGAGGGGTCATTAGAAATAGCAGAGGAGACTGGGTGATAGATTTTAGCAAAAGTTTCACCCATGCCACTAACAATCTCATAGAGCTCTTGGCTCTTAAGGATGGCCTCCACCTGGCCTTTGATCAAAATCATAAGCCCTTAGAAATTTGCATTGACTCTATGGAAATTATTAACATGCTGCACTATGGAAATATGCTTTATGATTCAGTTGTTTATGTATGCAGATCTTTACTAAGAATCTAGGGAAATCCTCCGGTCTACCACACCTACGGGCAGAATAGAGTAGCGGATTTGATGGCAAAGCAGGGCTCGGAGCTGAAGTCGTGCAAAAATAGATATGACACCTATATAGTGTTTCATATACTTATACAATAGCATGAAGTTAATATAAGTCATTCAGGGAGGGACACATTACATAGTAATGCATATATAAATACAGTGATGGTATCATGAATGGCTGGTTACAATTGACTTTTATGTACTCTCTTCATGTTAATGAATAATGATAAAATCATTAAATAATACGTAAAAGAATTTTTTTAATAATTATCTTGGGCCCAATGCCATGTATCAATTTTTAATCAGCCATTTTGCCATGTCATCCAAGTGTATTTCACACACTTCATATTTGTTTCTGGTTATTAAAAAATGTTTAATAGAAATAATTTTCTTATCGGCCAAAATTTTCAATAGGTATTAATCCCAGTTTAAATGGTTAAGTGAAATTTAATTATGGTAACTTGCATAAATCCCTAAATTTTTAAGTGATATTACATAAAATTTCGACTATTTTATTAATTACATTTTATCCCGATTGTTTGAAATGCGATATATATGTTATATGGTGATACATATAAAAAAATGATACATTTGAAACTAACAAGGTATTTATTTAAGAAAATAATAGGTTCTCTTTTATTCATTGTATTATTTTATTTAAGGAAAAATATCTAATTTTTCTCTTTTTTTAGATTTAATTTAGGTGTTTTAATTATGTTTCTCTTTTTTCGTCTTTAATTATGAAAAATATGTTTTTTTGGTCTTTTTTCTCTTATTTTCGTCTTTAATTTTAGTCTGCGTTTTTAGATTTAATTTTAAATATGTTTCAATTCTGCTTTTAGTCTTTTTTTTAAAAAAATATTATTATTTTGATTTTTTACACTGACTACATCATTACCTTCCATTAATAACATATGAATCACCTTAATGTCATATGAATCACCCAATACAACAACAACATACCCAGTGTATTCCCACAAAGTATACCCCCAGTGTATTCCCATACCACTACCTCCGATGAAGTAGAGAGGCTGTTTTCGATAGACCCCCGGCTCAGGACATATACCAGTATAACAAACAAAAAGCACAAAAACATACAACAAGATGACATAACACACTGCTATATACTAAAGAAAATAAGACACCCACAAGGTAATATAAACTATCTATCCAAAACCATTGATATCACCGAAACACCATGAGTAGATTAAAAAACTATCTATCCAAAGGCAGCTCTCACTGTAAGTACGTAATAAAGATCATCACAATTCATCTGGAGTATTTTCAGTCAAAATATGGTATTAGTAATATAATGGTTATTAATACATGAATAAGCATGGTTAATTCAGTACAACCAAACAGTCCCTAAGAAATAGTTTCAATACAACCAACCCCAGCATTACTAATACACCATATTCAGTACTATTTTTACACACTCTACCAAACGAGCATAGGTGATTTCTTTCCATCTATCCTAGCCTTGGTCGCAGTAGCGCGACCAAGAATTCAGCTAAGTTTGTGCAAATTTTCTTCTCATTTGTGTTGAGAGCATACAAATTTAAATATACACACATAATATCATATAAATGAATCACCCAATAATTGAAATAAATATTGTATCAATCATATGAATCACCATAATATCATATATATGAATCACCCTATAATTGAAATAAATAATTATATTTACCATATGAATCATCATAATATCATATATATCACCCATTTAATATCATATGAATCACCCAATAATTGAAATAAATAATTGTATCCACCATATCAATCACCATAATACAACATGTATAACCCATTAATATCATATGTATCACCCGTTAAAATCATACAAAATGTATCTATCGTATGAATTACCATAATACTTATATAATGATATCATATTTATCATTCATATTAATCACCATTAACAAAATAAACATGTATGAATAACTAAATAAATTTATATATGTATTAATAATTTTTTTTAAAAAAAATGAGAGAGATTTTAGGAGAGGAAAAAAATATTGCATACATTAATGGAGAAGAAAAAAATCAGAAAGGAAGATGATTTAAATATTAATGGAAGAGAAAAAATTAGAAGAGTAAAGTTGAAAGATGAGATTTTATGTAAATTTTAACAAAGTAACATATTTACATCGATGAGCATTAGCCCTAAATTGAAATTGAAAGGATGAAGAAAGAGAAGATGGATATAATTGATGAACAACAGGTGGTGTTGATGTGTATAGATATGGATATGAGGAAGAGGTTGCTTATGATGGTTTTATCTAGGAATGTTTTACTGTATTATCGTCGTGTCATTGGATCAAATATCCTCATGGATTTGCACTTTGTCAATCAATCGTATGAATGGTTTGTTGTGAGAGATGACTATCTAGTTGTACAGGTTGACATATGATTTAGTGAGCAATATCAGTTTACTAGTTGTACATGTGTTGTGTGTGTGTATGTATATATATATGTTTTCGTCTATATTTGCTTGATTAGTCTTTATAGACTGATGATCTATATATATCTTTCTCCGTATTCTTCAACTTAAGCGTGGCAGGTTATCAGAAAATTCCGATTCATGTGATCATAGCACTTCTAATTTGCATAGTCACCTCTATTTAGAGCCCATCGCCTTATAAGCTGTATCTAGTAACTATCCGATCTCCATGACCGTGCATTAAGAATTATGTCGTTTTCATTCAATTAGACTATCTGAAGTGTCTTAGAAACGTTCTTCTGGATGTTTCCTATTTGAAACTCCCTTGTATTCCCAGAAACTGCAATGAGGTAGATAGATGTGTTAAGGTGGTAAAGTAGAAAAATATTTGAACTTCAAATATTCACATATATGTTCCTGCCCTTCAATTAGCAGTGTCAATGTTCTTATAGTTACAAGTTAATGTTTACGATGCATTCTCGAGTGGTTTGGTAATGTGAGTAAATGTGAATGGTTGCTACAAATCAATGTTTTATACTATATATTTCTGGAGTTGTGTCAAACCGGTAGTTGTTTCCATGCTTATGTTGCACTGTATATAGATTGATCTTGCTCTATATATAACTCCACCACTGCCTTGTTTAGAATCTCTCTCTCTGGTTGGGACTTAGAACTTATTTGTCTCTAGATTGAACATTATTTTATTTCTATGCTTTTGTCGCACTGTATATGGTTGATTGGTGTCTAGATTAATCTTGCCAAATATATATGTCCGCGGATACCTGGTTTAGAATCTCTCTGTAGAGTCAACTTAATCTTCTAAAACAGAAGATCGCATGAGCTCCCACTGATTGGGACATGTGATTGTAGCCCTTCTAAAGCCCGAATCTGCATTCCCTCTTCACAGGAGTCCGTCGCACTACCTTGTCTACCATCTAACAGCGTTGAATCTAATCAAAGCGCTTATGTCGCTTTAATTTAGTTCAATTTCTTCTTTAGTTTATTTGGGAACACCTTGGTAATGTTCTTGTAGATGTTCTATTTGAACCTCACCGTGTTTCCTAGTAATTGCAATATGTCAAATTCCCTGAAGTTAATGAAGTCCAAATATTTGAAACTTCAAACGTGTACGTCTCTCATTTTGAGCTATTTTTATGCTTTATATTTCTGGAGTTGCATCGAACATTACTTGTTTCTATTCTTTTGTTGCATTGCATATGGTTGATTGGTCTCTAGATTGATCTTCCCCTATATGTAAGTCTGCCACTACCTTGTCTATCACCAATGAGCGTTTGTATCTAATGAATGTGTTAGCAATTAATTCATGTTATTTTTTAATTTATTTGAAAGCACCTTTGTTCATGTAGATGAAAGTTGTTTTCTCAAAGGCTCTTGTCAAATTCGTAGAAGCTAATCTAAGTAAAATAGTTGAATTTTAAGTTTGTACATCTATCATATTGAGCCTTTTTTTTGTATGTGTCAATTCATCGAGGTTAAAGAAAGTGATGCAGATAATTTGAATTTCCTAGTTTTCTTTCTTAGCGCATTGCTAGTTTACTGTAATAACATCTTGTCTCACTATGCCTGGAAACTACTACATCCAGAAAGACTTTGGAAATGGATGATCATGGATTTTTGAACTCGGGTTGTCCCATGGGCGCTGGGGGTCTATCGGAAACAACCTCTCTATCTTACATTTGAGGTAGTGGTATGGACTGTGCTGTCTGCGTACACCTACCCTCCCCAGACCCCACCTGGCGGGAATAGACTGGGTATGTTGTTGGGTTGTCGTAAATGGTCAAAAGTTGTAAGTAGTCCGTTTTGAAGTTGTGCCCATGATGTAAGCGGGTCGAAAGTCCAAGATCACCCTTTCTTGTAAATTGTTATTCAAGATTAAGATACTTTGGTGTGTGTATGGGATCCTCAAGTTTTGTTTGTATTTTTTAGAACTTTAAAAATGGAAGATGGAAATAGCTCCAAAAAAGTGAAAGTTGCAGAATGGTTGTTCTCCATATAGGCGTTTTGGGGTGCGCGTTTATTCCATGTCAACGGACAATGAGTACAAAATTTTTCAAAATTATCTAAGTAACGAGGAAGGCTTTTTTTGTTATGCTACTAATACTTGCTCTGCTATTCTGCCCAAGCTGGCTGAGGAAGAGTTACGGGGCGTAAAACAAAAAAATATGCCGATTGAGCGTACTATGTGTAATGATTCCCCCATTCACGATAAATAAAAAGAGAAAAAGAAAAGCCCCCCAAGTTTCATAGCTTTTGGTACGCTATACCGATCATGATTTTCCTACCCCTGAGGGAAAGGTACTTCCCTTTTGGGCCGGTTGTGGGCGAGGAGTGATTCAAACCCCCGACACCGTGGTTCGTAGCCACGTGCTCTAATCCTCTGAGCTACAGGCCCACCCCGTCTCCAGTGTCGGTTCGTAGCCACGTGTTCTAATCCTCTGAGCTACAGGTCCACCCCGTCTCCACTGGATCTATTCCCGGGAGAGTGGACGATACGATCCCTACAAAACATGGATGTGGTTGATTGGATAATATAAGCATACTATGAGGCTATAGAGAGGCAGCAAAACCATATCTGTTTACCTTTCATTTATCTAAACATTGGTTTAAAGGTGAACTCACACAAAATCTGCCTTCACTCCCAAGATTAAGGTTATGCAACTTGCAATGTATAACAATTTCCAATGCTTCACTTTGAAAAAGAACCTTGGGCTGCTCAACCCGAGCAACTGAGTATTGTTCAAGACCACCGAATACGTTTTGGACAAAACTTCTTGTGTGTGCTCGTGACAAATGAATTGTGTTGATTTGGAGAGGCGGAAGGAGCTTTTTAAAGAAATATGAGCGAAGTAGCGGAGGTTAATATGTACCTAGTTTGTCTTATCTCTTTTAGGGAAGAAAGAGAGGGTAGTTTCACTAGATCCTCGGCTCAAGTAAAAACACTCAAATAAAAAATAACGAGAGATTAGAAGCCAAGATAAAATGCTGAAGAAAGAAAGACACAACTCTCAACGTCATAACTAATCAGACACAACTCTCAACGTCATAACTAATCAGACACAACTCTCAACGTCATAACTATTCTCATCCATAGTCATCGTCCTTCATAACCTTTTATTTAAGGTCGTGTCCTCAGTAAGTTAAAGTTGTGTCATATCCTATCTAATCACCTTTGCCCTGTATTTCTTCGAATAACTTCTACCTCTTTTGTAACCATCCACAATCAACCTCACATCTCTACACTAAGATATCTCCTCTTCACATGCTCGAATCGTCTTAGCTTTAGTTTTTGCATCTTGTCCCCTATCAAGGTCATTCCTACTTTGTCTCACTTATCTTTATTTCTAATCTTATCTCTCATAGTATGCTCATACATCTATCTTTATTTCCGCAACTTTATACTTCTGGACTTGGAAGTTCTTGACTAGCCCAAATTTTACTTCGTACAACATAGCCAGTCTAATCACCGATTTGTAAAATTGCCTTTAAGTTTTGTTAGTACCTTCTAATCGCAAAAACTCCATATACGAGCCTCCATTTCATACACATTATGCTGGAACAATATGTGTATCCACGACAATTTTACTATTACTGTGAATAATAGACCTAAAATCTTTAACTTCATGTTTTCTAGATGACATATGCATATCAAGCCTCAACTCCACATCATCCTCATGTATTATTTTATTGAACTTGTTCTTCAAATATTTTGTCCTAATCCCATTAAGCGTAAACTCTCGTCTCTCTAGATAGCAGGTTTGCTGTCAAACCTTAATCTTTACATTAATTCCACTACAAGACTCATCGACTAGATCAGAATTATGTCATTTACAAATAACATCTACCACAACACCTCACCATGTATTCGTTTAATCAATCATCAATCACCATCCTCAAAGACAAATAAAAATGAACTACAAGTTAATTTGTAGTGCAACATCATTACAACTTAAATTACTATGAATCTCTACCCATGCACTGTCCTAACCTAAATCTTAATGCACAAACCCCTTCTATCGCCCTAATTTCAAACAATAGTGCAAAACATATATAATTCCAACAATTAGATCTTTTTATAATAGATATTTTTTTATTCTTAATTATTACACCATTCGTTCCAATTTATGTAGCATATTTTGGTTGAGATTCAAATATGTTTATGTTTGATCCTAATTTTTCATATATATATGTTTCAAATATTTTGAATAGTTAATTATTGTGACTTGTTTTTTTTTACGTAGTTTTCACAAAATATAACTTTTTTTTTTGAAGATTTCATGTTCAAATATCATGGTCAAACTTATCTTGTTTGAATCTCGAAAAGCAAAATATGCCACATAGATTATAACAGAAGTAACACTATTTGTTAAAATGTATTTAACTAAAATCACAAGGATCAATATTAACAATCATAAATATTTGAGATTACTAAAATCACAAAACTTTGACTTGATTAAGAAAAAAATCTACTAATTATAATGCCACATCATATATGTACCACAAAACTACATTAGTCAAGACAAAAACCATATCCATTGACTGTACTTTTGTTTGCTTCCCCAACCCATCCCCTATTTAAGCAGCTCCCCCCTACACTCTCTCATCACTTGTTCAAAATTCTTCTTCTTGTTATTACTATTCATAGAGATATAATCTACAAACATTCTAAAATGAATATAGTGGAAGTCGCGGCGGCGGGGAGGGAGGAGAATGTTGATGGAGAAGTAGTGGAGAAGGTGCATTGTCGAGGAGTAAGGAAGAGGGGGAATGGAAAATACACGGCGCAGACAAGGGATCCGAAGAGAGGAAGCAACGCTTGGTTAGGTACATACTTAATTGGGTAGGGTGTAAACCCCACAAAAATTTCTAAACTTAATTCAGTCCTTTAAGCATGTCAAGGGGGGGTCCCGAACTTAGAAAATTCTATCTAAGTTCCCATACTTAGTTTATTTTTGGCATTCAAAAGTTGGTGATCTCATTTCGCCACCTTAATGTCCTTTAATGGTCCGTATTTTTATTAATTCATGATCATAGAGGTCAATAGGTGTTCCCGGATAAGTTTCAGATTTTTCGGACCTCGTTTAGACCATGTTTGGTGTCCCAAAATAGTGTACCAACGTGATCTTGACGCGCCGCGTCGTCTATCGCGTTGGTTAACATTGTTGCAGGGACTACCAGTGAAAACAACTGAGGCTTGGCGTGATCATGGCGCGACGCGTCGGGTATCATGTCGATGCATCGACGCGCTGCGTTGCCAATCGCGTCGAAGCCCAGTTTCAGTCATTAAATGTCCATGTCTTAAAGTGTAAAAGGGTTAATTTTTCACCCCTATATAAGTCTAAAAAACATAATTCAGCCCTATTTTATCCAAATTATAGTGGTTTCTCTCAAATACTCTCAAGAGCAAGTTAGGGTTTCAATTGGGGATTCAAGTTCAAGAAATATTCCACCGTCAATCTTCGTAGAATCAAGGACTAAGGTATACATAGTGTTCATTCATGGATTCCTTTCATCCATGAAGCTCAAGAATCAAGTTTTAAATCATGTATTGTGAATATTTTATTGTGGGTTGATTATGTTCATGAGTCGAGATTATGGTTATATGATTCCCAAGTTGGAGTCTGTATGTGTTGTTCATGAAACTAGGTTAATGTGTGGCTTGAAATCTATAAGTTTAGTTGATTCATGGAGTTTTGAAGTGATAATTTGATGATTATTCTTATGCCTTAAGTTATATATGCAAGATGTTCGATAAAATGCCTAAGAGACTAGAAATTATGCATTATAGCTCAATTGTGACCTTTATGATCAAAATGACTTCTATGATATTGTTATGCATTATGAATGTTTTATAGAATGCTCATGAGACTAGTTGATGAAATTATGACATGTTATATGCATTCCCATTCATTTATAAGATTATGATAACCGTGTGCTTCATGAAATCCCCAACTTATGGTATTAAGAATTATAGACTTTAGTCCTATGATCAAGAAGTGTCATGCCTTGTCAGTTTCCTTCTATCGAGTCCTGGGGTACTTGTACCCAACAATTTAGCTGTGTGTCTAGAGCCAGTGTCAGTTTTCACAATACTCTCAGTCAAGCCATGCTCAATAGAATTCAGTTAGTCTCATGACTCAAGAAAACTCAGTAAACTTAGTAATCCCAGAAATCTTAGAAATCGCAGTAATTCAGTAATCTCAGTAGTATTCTATCAGGTAACGGAACTCAGTGAACTCAGTTAGTCTAGTTCAGTAAATCATAATCAGTGTCTATTTAGATGGGAGTAGGATTTAGCATTGACTGAACACAAGGATGAGGCCACACACTGACAATTGAGGGTGTGATCCTTAGAAGCAATCTTTGCATTCCAGAACTATATAGCCAGCATAGGTTAAGACATCGACACTGATAGATGAGGGTCCCACCATTCTCTTTTGGGGACACTATCAGATGAGTCTCACCCACAGCTTGTCCTTACCAGTGATGCGGTATTGACACCCTTCTAATTGGGATTACAGATTGGACCCCAACTCAGCTATAATAGATTATTAGGGGCATGTTAGTTAGATGGATACTTCCCACAGTCTCATTCTCATTCTCAGTAATAGAACTCAGATAGTTCTACAAAACCCAGGACTGTCAGATACAGTCACTCAGCTCAATACAGAACTCAGATAGTTCTATCAGAACCTAGACTGTCAGACACAATTGCTCAGTTTCAATTATATCAGATATAAAAAATCCATGTTATCAGTATTCAGATTCAGTAGCCAGTGTTATCACGGTCTCATTTATAGTTATGTATTTATGCATGTATTCTCACGTTCATGTTATACAGTCAGTTAGCATTGTTCATGCATTTAAACCCTTTGTATTCATCCTACCTCACTTGCATACCAGTACATTCAATCGTACTGACACATTTGCGCTATGGTGTTTTACTTTATACCATAGGTTTACAAGCACGAGCTCTAGAGCATCAGTAGCATCCTAGTTTCAGTAGTCAGAGTCATCAGTGAGTCCTCATCCTTCGAGGGCATGATCATTACTTTATTATTTCATTACTTAGTTTATTTCAGTAGTTGGAGTTAGTTGGGGACCTATCCCATCAACTTCATATTCATACAGTCCAGTTTTAGAGGCTTTTAGACTACAACATGTTCATATAGTTTATTTTAATGTTGGGTATTTTTATACCTCTTTTAGACATTATTTTATCAGTTATGATATAATTTTGAACCTTATAGCCTTTCAGCCTTATATTCCGCATCTTTACAGTGTATATATGTATATCTATATGTATATTATGTAGTGCTCAGGTACAGATATCAGTCATGGGTTAGCTTGTGGTCCTTCGGGATCATAAACATCGTGCATCATTTCAGGTACCAGATTCGGGGTATTACAAACTTGGTATCAGAGCCAGGTTCAACAGAGTCCTAGGAAGTCTGAAAGCCGCATCTAGTAGAGTCTTGTGCATGAGTGTATTGCGCGTCACATTTATGTACAAGAGGCTATAAGATGTTTTAGGAACAATTTCCCTTCTTTCAGTATTCATGTTGTGCCAGTGAGCATGAGCTTAAATCTAACTCTCAGTCTAATCTGTTTCTCCCTTTTTCGATTACAGAACCTGCCTCCCAAAAGAAGAAACAAAAATCAGTCAACCTCTTAGCCTGTCCAAGCAGATCCCTTGGACGAATATGTTTCTCATGCAGAGTTCAGAGCTACATTCACTACTCTTGCTAACTCAGTTGCTGCTCAGAATAAACGACCAACTGTCATTTCGACCAACCCAGTGACCAATTCAGCTGCTGTCAGGATTCGGGACTTCACCTGAATGAATCCTCCATTCTTTTTTGGGTCTAAGTCAAATGAGGACCTCAGGAGTTTCTTGACCACATTCAGAAGGTTACAAACATCATGGGGGTTACCGCTAGTGAGAGTGCTGAGCTAGATGTATATCAGTTATGTAATGACCCTAAATCACCTCTCGAGATGTCACACGGTGCTTATGGCTACAAGTATCCCCAAGCTAACCCTTCGAGCTTGTTACTACTTATAATAACTCTTATCAAGATAAAATATACAAAACATCGATATTGTTATATCAAATGAAAGTAAATACGAAGATAATACTTGGTCCAAGCGACCACAATACTAGAAATTTCAACACAACCATAATCTGATAACTAGTCTGACAAAGCCTCTACTACTCCATGAACTAGAGAGTCGTTGGGACAGGTCCCCAACTGACTCAAGCTGAACTGAAAATAATAATCATAAACACTTAAATACTGAAATGTCTGAAGATAGGTCATCGAACCATGAGGATTTACCACTGGAGAAATATAGACAAAGGTACTCGGAGATCACTAACAAGGCTGAGACTAAGAACCTGAACGGCTGAACCTATATTATAAGACAATGTGGCACATAGACCTATATGTGGATTAGCACTTGGAAATGTACTGAGTATATGAGGGTGTATGCATTTACATAAAACAACATCAAGACTCTTTAATCAAATCATGCATGCAATAAGGAATGACTCACATGGTTTGAATAAGTATAAAATGTAAAGCTCATAAATCATGTAAAATGGAGCATATAACACAAATCTCGTGATTCATCATACTTTAACTTTGAAATTTGTACTCTTCTGTTATTCTCATTACTCATAGGCTAAAGGAAACTTTAAGCAATAATTTCAACTCATACATATATCTCATGGAGAGTAAAACTTCTTTAATGCTCAAGAACTCATAACTCTTTTGAACTTAAATACTTGGAACTTAGAATCACTTAACTTTGGTTTTAAAACTGATGATCAACTCTTATTAGTAGAGAAAACTACTTCCTTCTTTGAAGAAATACTCAAAAGCTGCTTATTTACTTTATAATGTATCTCATTTCATGGATTTAGGGAAAACATTCTATCTCAAGTGAAAATACTTTAGTTTAGTGAAATAACTTATCTACAAGATTTAGGGAGGTTCTCATAACCGACATAAACCATGTGAGCTACATGGATTCCAACAGCTTGTCCTCCTAAGGAAGAAACCTCACGTTGGGGAGAGGCGTCATAGTCTTGCCAGGGAGTATAACCTCAGCTCAGTGATCACTTATCTCGACCTCGGGCCCAATCATCTCGGCCTCAAGCCTAAAATCTCAAACCTATAGTGGCATGTAGTTCTGGGGTAAGAAACCATAGTAACTTACCCAACTCGGTGCTAAATACTACTCCTTTTAGTTTATCTCACTCATCTCCTGAAAATCCACTTTAGAATAATTGCATGGTTCAATAAGAACTCAACTGTAAAATTTGTAATCTCATGTAGTAAAGTGGATTTCAAAATTTTATGACCATTAGGTCAAAATATTTCTCAATAATCTTGGAATAATTAAATCATGAGTGCTTATAGCACAAAAGTTCATAAAATTTCAAGTCTCTAATAGGTCTTAATGGCCCATAATTCAATCTCAAGTTAAAACTCATCAAAATGCATATTAAATAGCATATAGATTCACAAATCATATAGAAATCTGGAAGTTACGACAATTTGTCTCAAAATCTTAACATACTTATATACCTCAATACCTCAAACATTGCAATTATTATCTTCTCAAGGAATAAAATCATAGGGTGTAAACCCAGCTTCAAATTCTCAAGAAAACATATAAAAATCATGCCAGTAGACTCTCAATTCATGGGAAACATCAAAATCTTGCTACCAATAATAATGGGTGAAAAACCCTAATTCAATTTCATATAAAATCTCATAGATTGCAGAAAATTATAGTTTAAATAAGCCTTTGGGCACAAGGGTGAATGGATTATCCTTGTTCAAAACCTCACATACCTTAGAGTAAGAAATTGGATGAACAAGCTTTCCCTAAACTCTCCTTTTTTACTCTTGAGAGAGGGTTCTTGCAACCCTTGAAATTAGAAAACTCAAATCTCAACTCAATTTTTAGAATTTATGTGAGTTCTTGGATTTCTTGGAGAAGGGTTTTAGATTTGATCTTGAGGGAGAAACCCTAGATATCTTTTGTTTTGGATAATGAATGAAGCCATTTGCTTCATTTGAAATATATCTGGTTGATAAAAGAGTGAAAAAGACCAAAAATTCTATTTTAAAAATGACTTAAAAATATGGAACGAGGGCTGCGATGGTCGAAACGACAGTCCATCGCTAGTTTGACCGTCTGTTGGATCATTCGTTGTACGTCGGTCGAAAAAGAACATACTTCCTTGATGTGATGGTCTCAGCGATGGTCCATCATAAACTCGACTATCTGTCAGATCGTCCATTGCACGTTGGCCAGGATGAGGCCATACTACCTCAGTGGGGACGGTCTCAGCGACGGTCCATCGTCCTGGCCATCGTACTTAGGCCAGAAAAGGGGGCTACTGCCTTGGTTGTAATGGTCTGGGAGACGGTATATCACACACTCAACTGTCCGTCACACACTCGACGGTCTGTCAACTTGTCCATCGCACCTGAGCGGTTCCGACAACTCTCAGTAAAACGATCATAACTTCTCATCCCGATATCGGATTTGAATGAAATTGGTATCATTGGAAAGGTAATTCAATTATCTACATGAAAAAAAGTCAAATTTAAGAAAATTTTATATGGATTAAACACCAATAACTTGGGAAGTTACTTCTCAATCTTTTAGGGCCAGAACTACACTTCACTTGACACGCTCTAAGGCTTAGACTACAAGAGAACTTTGCGGGGTCTTATAAGTGGTAAGATATGGCTCACACATGGTTCAAATAGTGGAAAGGCGAGAGAGCTATAAATGCAGGGCCTATTGAGTGGGAGGAGTATGCTACTACCCTTTTAGATAGATTTTTCCCCTAGAGCTGAGAGAAGCTAAGGTGTTAGAGTTTATTAATCTCAGGAAGGGCAACATAATGATGAAAATATATTCTCTTAAGTTTACTCAACTATCCAGATATGCTTCTCATGTGGTGGCGGATAGTAGGGCCAAGATGAGTAAGTTTGTTTCTGGAGTGAATGATAGTGTGGTCAATGAGTGCAGATCCACAATGCTGATTAGTGACATGGACATAGCCAGGATTATGATCTATGCTCAACAGATAGAAGAGCAGAATATTAAGATGAGAGAAAAGCAGAATAAGAAAGCTAGGATAGGTAGCTTTAATTTCAACCAGCCTAAGTCAGAAGGAGGGAATCGTTCTTAGTTCGGTCCTAAGTCATTCATCCCAGCTCCTTCCTCAGCCAGTGCTCCATTTCCTAAGTTTAGGGTGGGTAACAAGGATAGGGCGCCAGGCTCTAAATCTCAGGGCAGGATTAGCAGTGCCTGAACCAACCCTCTTTGTCAGATTTGTGGTAAGAACCACAAGGGTATTTCCAAAGCTGGAAGTGATGTGTGTTTCAGATGTGGCAAGCCAGGATACAGAGTTAGAGATTGTCCCCAATTAGGATTTTATGGTCAGCATAACCGTTCCTCAGCTCAGTCTGGTTGCCTGAATCAGCAGGGTGCCGCCTCCAGTGCTACTAGTGGGCAACACCCAAATCGACTCTATGTTCTTCAAATCCAACAAGATCAGGAAAATTCTCCTGATGTAGTTATAGGTACGTTACAGATCTTTCACCTGCATATTTATGCTTTGCTAGATTCAGGAGCTTCTTTATCTTTTGTTACTCCTTATATAGTATTTGATTTCGGAGTCAGTCCCAAAGTTCTAGCAGAGCCCTTCTCAGTCTCTACCCCAGTAGGTAAAACCATCATAGCTCGATGGGTATACAGGAACTGTCCAGTTATGGTATCTCAGAAAGTCACTTCGGCGGATTTAGTTGAATTAGAGATGACTAATTTTAATGTCATTCTCGGTATGGATTGGCTTCATTCATGCTATGCCACAGTTGACTGCAGAAACAGAGTTGTCCAATTTCAGTTTTCGAATGAACCTGTCCTAGAGTGGAAGGGTAGTACTTCAGTGTTCAGAGGTCAGCTAGATTTCCTACCTTTGGGCATAGAAAATAATATCTAAGGGATGTGTTTATCATCTTATTCCAGTTAAGGACACTAGTTCTAAAACTCTCAGTTTTGAATCAGTCCCAGTAGTGAATGAATATTTAGATGTCTTTCTCGAAGATCTTCCAAGAATTCCTCTTGAAAGGGAAATAGACTTCGGCATTTATCTTCTTCCGGATACTCAACCTATATCTATTTCTCCATACATAATGGACACAGCAAAATTTAAAGAACAGTTGAAGGATATTCTAGATAAGGGATTCATCAGACCCAGTGTGTCCCCGTGGGGTGTACCAGTCTTATTCGTGCGCAAGAAAGATAATTATCTCAAAATGTGTATTAATTACCATCAGTTCAATAAAGTAATGGTCAAGAACAAGTATCCACTTTCCAGAATTGATAACTTGTTTGACCAACTTTAGGGTACCAGCTATTTTTCTAAGATAGACCTCAGATCAGGCTATCATCAGCTCAAAGTCAGGGAATATGACATTTTGAAAATAGCCTTTCGTACTCGGTATGATTATTTTGAATTCCTAGTCATCTCCTTTGATCTTACCAATGCCCCAACAACTTTTACGGACTTGATAAACCGTGTGTTCAAGCAGTACTTGGACATGTTCATCACAGTATTCATAGATGATATTCTTGTTTATTCCTGCAGTGAGCAGGATTACGCAAAACATCTCAGAGTAGTATTGCAGACTCTCAAAAATCATTAGTTGTTCGCCAAATTCAGTAAGTAAAAATTTTAGCTAAGGTCAGAGCATTCCTTGGTCACATCGTTTCTGGTGATGGCATTAGGGTTGATCCTTAAATGACCGAAGCAGTAAGAAATTGGCCTCGCCTTATCTCTCTATCAGTTATCAGAAGTTTCTTAGGTCTGACTGGCTATTACAGATGGTTCGTTGAGGGATTTTCTTCTATTGAATCCCCTATGTCCATATTGACTTAGAAAAAAGTCAAGTTTCAGTGGTCAGATCCTTGTGAGAAGTGTTTTCAGGAGTTGAAGACTCGACTCCCCTCAGCCCCAGTATTAGCGTTACCAGTTGGTTTAAATGGGTTTGTAGTATATTGTGATGCATCCATAGTAGGTATGGTCCGTGTCCTCATGCAGCATGGTAAGGTTATAGCCTACACCTCTAGACAGCTAAAATCCCATGAGAAGAATTATCCTACTCATGATCTTGAGTTAGCAGCCATAGTTTTTGCCTTGAATATTTGGAGGCATTACTTGTAAGATGTTTATATAGAAGTGTTCACAGATCATAAAAGCCTTCAGTACGTATTCTCTCAGAAAGATCTCAATCTTCGTCAGAGAAGGTGGTTAGAGATCTTGAAAGATTACAACATGAGTGTCCATTATCATCCGGGCAAGGCCAATATAGTGGCCGACGCTCTCAGTAGACTGTCTATGGGTATTTTTGCTCATGTTGAGGACAGTAAGAAGAAGTTAGCTCAGGAAGTCCATCAGCTCGCCAGACTAGGTGTCAACCAAGTTGATTCACCAGAGGGTAACATATGGGTTCAGAGTAGTTCAGAATCATCTCTAGTTTCCGAAGTTAAGGAAAAGCAAGACAGAGATCCAAGTCTAGTCAAGTTGAAAGAGTCAGTTAAGGATCAGAAGGTAGAGGTTTTCTCCTAAGGGGGACAAGGTATTTTACGTTGTCAAGGTCGTCTGTGTGTGCTAGGTGTAGATGACTTAAGGAAGTAAACTCTTGTAGAAGCATATGGTGCGCACTACTCTATTCATACAGGGGCCACTAAGATGTATCATGACTTGTGAGAGATCTATTGGTGGAGTGAGAGGAAGAAAGATATTGGAAAGTTTGTGGCTAATATTCTACATGTCAGTAGGTTAAGATAGAGCATCAGAAGCCTAGTGGATCCATGCAAGAGTTCAGTATTCTTACTTAGAAGTGGGAAGAAGTGAACATGGGCTTTGTGATGGGTTTGTCTCATACTCGTCATCATCATGATTCAGTTTGGGTCATTATAGATAGAATGACTAAATCAGCTCATTTTTTTCAGTTCATACCTCTTATTTAGCTGAAGATTACGTCAAACTCTATATCAAGGAGCTGGTCAGATTGCATGGTGTTCTATTGTACATTATTTCAAACAGAGGTACTTAGTTTACCTCTCACTTCTGGAAAGCATTCCAAAAGGGTCTTGGTACCCAAGTTCATCTCAGTACAACTTTTTATCCTCGGATAGATGATCAAGTAGAAAATACCATTCAGACTTTAGAAAGTATACTGCGAGCATGTCCAATTGATTTCAAGGGTAGTTGGGATGACCACTTGTCTTTGATTAAGTTTGCATACAACAACAACTATCATTCCAGTATTCGAATGGCTCTATTCAAAGCTCTCTACGGTAGGAGGTGCAAATCTCCAGTCGGTTGGTTTGAAGTTAGTGAGGCCTCAATTGTATGGCCTGACTTAGTATTTAATGCCTTAGAAAAAGTCCAGTTGATCAGAGAAAGACTTTGGGCTACTCAGAGCCGACAGAAGTCTTATGCAGATGTACGTAAGAATGATCTCGAGTTCGAGATTGGTGACTATGTCTATCTAAAGAGATTTCCCATGAAGGGAGCGAAGAGATTCAGCAAGAAGGGAAAGGTCAGTCCCCGATATGTCGATCCCTTCAAAATTCTCAATCATTTTGGCAAGGTAGATTATGAGCTCGAGTTGCCTTCAGATCTAGCCTCAGTCCATGCAGTCTTCTATGTCTCCTTGCTTAAGAATTACATAGGTGACCCAGTGGTTGTAGTCCCTATTGAGGGCGTAGATATCCAGAACAGTCTCTCTTATGAGGAAATCCCAGTCGAAATCCTTGACTATCAGATTTGCAGACTGAGGAACAAAGAAGTCTCTCTAGTCAAAGTTCTTTGGCGGAATCAGTCCGTTGAGGGAGATACTTGGGAAGAAGAAGAAGATATGTGAACTAAGTATCCTTACCTCTTCTCCACAAATTCAGACTCAGCCCAAGGTAGTAGCTTTCCTTGAGTTCATTCAGCTTATGGTCAAATTTCAGTTACAAACTATGCTCAGTTTTTGTTCCAAACTTAGTATCTTTACCTTGCATGTTCATTCGCATGTTCATGAGTCAGTTCAGTAATGTATTCGTGCATCAGATATACGTGATCAGCTTATCAGTACTCTCAGTCATGCATTCATGTATCATCTCAGTCATAAAACCATGCATCAGATATGCATGATCAGCATGAATCTCAGTAATGTCAGTCATGTAATCATGTTTCAGTCATTCATATTCAGTATGTGTTTCAGTTTATCGTTTCTCCCCTCTCAATCAGTCTCATTTGAGGGCGAATATTCCCAAGGGGAAGATATTGTAAGACCCCGCAAAAAATTCTAAGCTTAATTTAATGCTTTAAGTATGTCAAGGGAGGGGGGTCCCGGACTTAGAAAATTCTAGCTAAGTTCCCATACTTAGTTTATTTTTGGCCTTCAAAAGTTGGTGATCTTATTTCGCCACCTTAATGTCCTTTAATGGTCTGTATTTTTGTTAATTCATGATCATAGAGGTCAATAAGTATTCCTGAATAAGTTTCAGATTTTCGAACCTCGTTTAGACTACATTTGGTGTCCCAAAATAGTGGACCAATGCGATCTTGGCACACCGCGTCGCCTATCGCGTTGGTTAACGTTGTTGCAGAGACTGTCAATGAAAATAACTAAGGCTTGGGATGATCATGGCGCAACGTATCGGGTATCGCGTTGATGCATCGATGCACCGCGTTGCCAATCGTGTCGAAGCCCAGTTTCAGTCATCAAATATCCGTTTCTTAAAGGGAAAAGGGGTCAATTTTCCACCCCTATATAAGTCTAAAACACGTAATTCAGCCCAATTTTACCCAAATTATAGTGGTTTCTCTCAAATACTCACAAGAGCAAGTTAGGGTTTTCAATTGGGGATTCAAGTTCAAGAAAACTTCCACCGTCAATCTTCATAGAATCAAGGACTAACGTAAGCATAGTGTTCATTCATGGATTCCCTTCATCCATGAAGCTCAAGAATCAAGTTTTAAATCATGTATTATGAATATTTTATTATGGGTTGATTATGTTCATGAGATTATGGTTATATGATTCCAAAGTTGGAGTCTGTATGTGTTACTCAAGAAACTAGGTTAATGTGTGGCTTGAAATCTATAAGTTTAGTTGATTCATGGAGTTTTGAAGTGATAATTTGATGATTATACTTATGCCTTAAGTTATATATGCAAGGTGTTTGATAAAATTCCTAAGAGACTAGAAATTATGCATCATAGCTCAATTGTGACCTAAATGATAAATGGATGCTTTACCTTTATGATCAAAATGACTTCTATGATATTGTTATGCATTATGAATGTTTTATGGAATGCTTATAAGACTAGTTGATGGAATTATGACATATTATATGCATTCCCATTCATGTATAAGATTATGATAACCGTGTGCTTCATGAAATCCCAAACTTATGGTATTATGAATTGTGGACTTTAGTCCTATGATCAAGAAGTGTCATGCCTTGTCAGTTTTCTTCTATCGAGTCCTGGGGTACTTGTACCCGACAATTTAGCTGTGTGTCTAGAGCAAGGAAAACTCATTAAACTCAGTAATCCCAGAAATCTTAGAAATCACAGCAATTCAGTAATCTCAGTAGTATTTCGTCAGGCAACGGAACTCAGTCCATTCCAGTTCAGTAAATCATGATCAGTGTCTATTCAGATGGGAGTAATATTTAGCACAGAGAGAACCCAAGAATGAGGACAAATACTAACAATTGAGGGTGTGATCCTTAGAAGCAATCCTTGCATTCTAGAACTATGTAGCCAACATAGGTTGACACATCGACATTGACAGATGAGGGTTGATGAGGTGGGTTAACACTGTTAGATGAGGGTCCTACCATTCTATTTTGGGGACACTGTCAGATGAGGGTCACCTATATCTTGTCCTTACCAGTGGCGTGATATTGACACCCTATTAATTAGGGTTACAGATTAGACCCCAACTCAGCTATAATAGATTATTAGGGGCATGTTGATTAGATGAATACTTCCCACAGTCTCAGTCTCAATAATATAACTCAGATAGTTCTACAAAACCTAGGACTGTCAGATACAGTCACTCAGCTCAATACGGAACTCAGATAGTTCCATCAAAACCTAGATTGTCAGACACAATCGCTCAATATTAGTTATATCAGTTATCAGAAATCTATGTTATCTGTATTTAGACTCAGTATCCAGTGTTATCACAGTCTCATTTACAGTTACGTATTTATGTATGTATTTTCACATTCATGTTATACAGTCAGTTATCATTGTTCATGCATTTGAACCTTTTGCGTTTAGCCTACCTCACTTGCATACCAGTGCATTCAATTGTACTGACGCATTAGTGGTGTTTTACTGTTTACCATAGGTTTATAAGCAAGAGCTCCAAAGCATCAATAGCATCCCAGTTTCAGCAGTCAGAGTCAGCAGTGAGTCTTCATCCTTCGAGGGCATAATCATTACTTTATTATTTCATTACTTAGTTTATTTCAGTAGTTGAAGTTAGTTGGGGACCTGTCCCATTGTAACGCCCCAAAAACAGGTCCCGATGAGTCACACAGTGCTTAAGGCTGCAAGTAGCCCCAAGCTAACCCTTTTAGCCATTTTTCTACCATTCAACACTTATAATCAAAGTCATCATAATCAAAACATCTAAACATCCTCTATAATATCATACTGCAATACGAATGAAATACAGAAAGTACCAAAATATGACATCTCTAACAACTCTGATCAATCTATCCATCTAGTCTGACAAGCCTCTACTAAACTGTATATCCATGAGCCATTGGGACAAACCCCAACCGACTCGAACTCAGGAAATAAACTGAACGAATCAAAGTAAATGAGAAAATCTGAATAACTACTCCTCGGACTAGGAGGACTCACCACTGCAGAGGATGTAGATCAACGTGCTCGGATAATCACGGTCAAACTTGAGAATGAGCACCTGAACCTACATTATAGGAAAAATGTAGCCCACATGCGAACATGTGGGTCACTACCATGGAATATATACCGAGTACATGGGGGTGCATGAAATAAAAATATTTATATGCATATATATATATATATATATATATATATATATATATATATATATATATATATATAATGATCATGTCATAAGTTTTCTTTCCAAATCATGCAGGACATTTGTAAATGGCTCATAAAGCTTGAAAGAAATCTAAAATTAGAAATCATACACAATGAATGGTAAAACATGCCAATCTGGATATCATGAGTCATTACACTTAATCCAAATATCAAGATTCTTTTCTTATTCTCTCATCAAACAATCTTAGTGAAATCTGGAATATTGAATACATCATAAATCTGCATTTCAAATCTCTTTTAAATCAGTAAAATCAATCTAAGAATGAGGGACGACTCTTTGGGAGGTTCTTCTAACCGACATGTACACCATGTGAGCACCCATGATGTCCCACGACTTGCCTCCGTAAGGTTAGGGTTGTCCTACCCTTGCCATCGGCGTAGAACAATCTCTTCTCAGTGATCACTATCTCAATTTTCCACATATAGTGGAAGTCAATGTCTCAACCTACGGTGGCACGTAGTTCTAGGGTATGAAACCATAGTAACATACCCAACTCGGTGCTAAATACTACTCCCAATACTATGCTCAAAAATCTCAAGAAAAATCCACTTTAAGGGTAATCTCATATTCCTTAAGTTAAATAAATGATAAAATCCATAACTCATTTCATAAAGTGGATTTTAACTCTGTTGTGACCAAAAGGTCAAATCTTTCTATACTTCATAAAAAATAGTCTAAACATGGATGCATGTAGCACATAAATTCTCAAAACAACAATCTCAATGTGGGTTAATGACCCTTAAAGCGATATTTAATCAAAACATTTCAACATTTATGCTTTATATCACAAGCATGCATAATTTATACGGAAATCTAAAAAATTTCAGCCTTTAATCATAACAATAATCACAAACTCATGGAGATTATTTTCTAAAAATTCAAAATAATCATAGTATCTTGAACAACAACATAGGATAAGATTTATCACTTCAAATTCATGATAAAACATGTAAAAATCATGTATCTTTGTAAAATAATGCAAACTTTGGGTACAAGAACGAAAAAGTATTCTTGTTCATAACCCCATATACCTTTATAGTAACGGATTCGTTGAAAGATTGGACCCTCAATGTTGATTGTGTAATCCTAGTTGTTTTTCTCCTTTAGTGCTCTTGGATGATGAACTTAGACTGATGATAGGGTTATGATGTGTTTAGAATCTATTAAATTCGTAAGGTTAAGTTTAGGAGTGTGTAAGGAGTGCTAGAAAACTTAATTGCCTTCAAAATAACCCAAAAATGGAGTGTTTAAGTCACTTGAAACCATAAGATATGCGCCGCATATGATATCGCATATATTTACATAGGCACCGCATATGATATAGCCTATATTTACATAGGCGCCACATATGATATCGCCTATATTTACATAGGCGCCGCATATGATATTGCCTATATTTACATAGGTGCCGCATATGCTTTCTAGTGTCCATGTGCAATTGGTTAGGCGATGCACTCTACTTCGCAAAGCCATAACTCCTAGCTCAGGTGTCGGATTTTGGTGAAATTAGTATCGTTGGAAAGCTAATTCGATTCTCTATAATTTTGTGGGTATAAATAAGCAGAAATACCACATATTTATCAAGTTATGCTCATTCAAATATGACCCTTGTAAATTCAAACACTAAAACTTGATGGATTTTGAAACTCTTAGGTTGTACTACCTTAAGTGACTCATATAACCACGCTTAACACATCATAAGCTATATTATAACTAGGGTACTCTTGGTAATTTAGGTGCCCAAATATGGATTATAAAATTGGGGTTTTCACATATACGAACAATGGTTCATTTTCTAGCTTAGGAAAGTGCGGGACATTACACCCATTAACTCCATATTCAGACAGTCCAGTTTTAGAGGCTTTCAGACTACAACATGTTCATACAGTTTATTTTATTGTTGGGTATTTTTATACCTCTTTCAGACATTATTTTATCAGTTATGATATAATTTTGAACCTTATAGCCTTTCAGCCTTATATTCCGCATCTTTATAGTGTATATATGTATATCTATATGTATATTATGCAGTGCTCAGGTACAGATATCAGTCATGGGTTATATTGTGGTCCTTTGGGGTAATGAGCATCGTGTAACGTTCCAGATACCAGATTCGGGGCATTACATAGGGCGACAGGGCCAGGCGAGATTTCAGTAGATTTTTGGAAGAGAACTAGTGGGGCAGGTTTTGATTGGTTAATAAGGTTGTTTAACATCATTTTTAGGATGAAAAAGATGTCGGAAGCGTGGAGGTAGAGTACGATAGTTCCTTTATATAAGAACAAGGGAGACATTCAAAGTTTCAATAACTATAGAGGCATTAAGTTGTTGAGTTATACTATGAAGGTTTGGGAAAAGGTGGTTGAGTTGAGGCTGAGAAGGATCGTGAATATCTTGAGAATAATTTTGGTTTCATACCAAGGCGCTGACCACTGAGGCCATTCACCTCGTGAGGAGATTAGTGGAGCAGTTTTGGGAGAGGAAGAAGGACTTGCAGATGGTGTTTATCGATCTAAAGAAGGCTTATAATAGAGTTCTGAGGGAGATTTTGTGGAGGTTCTTGGAGGATAGAGGGGTGCCCGTGGCAAACACTAGTTTGATTCAGGACATGTATGATGGTGCGAAGACTCGTATGAGGACAACAGGTAGGGAGTCGGAGCACTTTCCAGATATGGTAGGGTTGCATCAGGGATCAACTCTTAGCCCCTTTTTATTTGTCTTGGTGATGAATGTTTTGACTCGATATATTCAAGGACAGGTGTCTTGGTGTATGTTATTTGTGGAAGATGTGGTACTGATTGACGAGACTCGAGGAGAAGTCAATGATAAGTTAAAGATTTTAAGACAGATGCTTGTGTCTAAAGGATTTTGGTTGATTTGAACCAAGACGGAGTACTTGGAGTGTAAGTTTAGTGAGGTGTCGTAGGAGAATGGAGTGGTGGTGAAGTTGGACAAGCAGGTCATTCAGAAAAGAAAGAGTTTTAAGTATCTGGGATCTATGATTCAGGGCAATTGCGAGATTAACGAAGATGCCACGCATCGTATCGGAGCAGGGTGGTTGAAATGGAGGCTCGTGTCGGGAGTCTTATGTGATAAGAAGGTACCCCCAAAGCTTAAGAATAAGTTCTACAGAGTGGCGGTCCGACCGGCTATGTTGTATGAAGCAGAATATTAGTCAATTAAGAACTTCCATATTTAAAAGTTGAAGGTGGCGGAGATGAGGATGTTTTGATGGATGTGTGGACTTACTAGGAAGGATAGGGTGAGGAATGAGAATATTCGGAAAAAGGTGAGAGTTTCTTCGGTGGAGGATAAGATGCGAGAATTGAGGTTACGTTAGTTCGGGCACGTGATGAGGAGGGGCTTGAATTCTCCAGTGTGGATGTGTGAGACACTAGCTATGGATGGTTTTAGGCGGGGTAGAAGTAGACTAAAGAAATATTGGAGGGAGGTGATTAGGAATGATATGGAGCAGTTACATCTTACGAAGGACATGACCCTTGATAGAAAGGTGTGAAGGACGCGGATTGGGATAGAGGGTTAGGGGATGGGAGTGCGTCGGTAACAATAAGGAAGCGTTCTTTTGTGTCTGTAGTTTTTATTTGTGGTGCTGTGTGAAGTTTACATTTTGGTTAGATAGTTCTTATTTTACCTTGTGGTTGCAGTATTATCTTGTTGCTAGCAGTGTTAGTTTTATTTTGTACTTCGCTCTTGTGTTTGTTATATTGTTATTGATTCTAAGCCAGGGGTCTATCGGAAACAACCTCTCTACTTTACCTGAGGTAGTGGTATGATCTGCGTACACTCTATCCTCCCCAGACCCCACTATGTGGGAATAAACTGGGTATATTGTTGCTGTTGTGAAATATGCATGTGGCATTAGGAAATAATATACAGACAAATTTTCATGCAGACATTCAAACATGTATAGTTTAAATAATAATTGAACTTTTAATCCTTTGGTTAAGTAGATACTCCAATTAGTTTCTTGTGATTTTTGTATTATACTCATTCAATCTTTAATTACTCATGATATAACTCATCACGTCTCACTTAATTACTGCGTACTTATTATTGTTTATTCTCGAACCTGATTATGCAATTATCACAAAGATTCATTTTCATCAATTGAATTTTTCATGTATATCTTTCTCTTCATATTAATCACGAGTTTTTATTATCCCTTTAGCATATCGTCGAAATGTTCTTAATTAATATATTAGGTTTTGAAAAGATTTGGTTCTGATCTATTCATTATTTTCTTTCGCACCTTTTCTTCCTTTAAAATATGTGAAATTTGTGATATTTGAATTACTTTTAAAAGTACTTTATCTTCAAATGTACTACGGCAATACAAATTAAGTTGTAACACATCAATATTTAGATGAATTAACACATAATAAATTATTAAATTTATGACCATTCACTAGAACGGAATCCAAGTAAGCTAGCTTTTACCTAACTCACTAATATTATTAATATCAAATAATAATAACAATAACATAACATATCTAGTATAATTTCACAAGTAGCTTTGTGGAGGCTAATGCGTACCTTCTTGTCTTACCTCTATTATGGCGGGGGGATAGAGAGGCTGCTTTTGTTAGATCATCGGCTCAAGTAAAAGCAATACAAATAAAGAAAATAACTAGATATTATAACTTAAGATAAAATGCTAAAGAAAACATGACAAAGCATATTAAAAAAAAAACTATTCGACACAACAAAAGAACTGATATTGAAGCGCAATAAAAATTAAATAGTAACAATGGATTGATATGCAACTCCGGAGTTACTACAACTAACAATATGAAGAAAAAGAGACAACTCTCAACTACGTAACCAACCTACACCCTAGTCAGTATCCTCCATAACCTCTTAGTTAAAGTTTTGTTACGTCCTATCCAATCATCTTTGTCTTGTATTTCTTCGACATACCTTTACATCCATTGTAACCATCCATAGTCAACCTCACACCTCCGGACTAAAATATCTCTTCTTCACATGCTCAAACCATCTTACTTTCACTCCCAGCATCTTGTCCTCTATCAAGGTCAGTCCTACCTGTCCTGCTTATCTTCATTTCTAATCTTATCTCTCATAGTATGCTCATGTATCCATCTTTATTTTCACAACTTTCAACTTCTGATTATGGGAGTTCTAAACTGATGAATATTCTGCTTCATACAGTATAGTCAGCCGAATCACCGCATTGTAGAACAGTCATTGAGTTTTGGTAGCTCATCTTAGTCATAAAACGACATATGCGAGTCTTTGTTTCATACATGTATTATTGTTGATTTTTTATTATTTTGAATACTAGACTTAAGATACTTAAAACTTTGTTCCTCTAGATGACATATGTATATTACTTGAAATTAAACTTTAATTCTTCTAGATAACATATGTTTATCAAGTTTCAGCTCCACAACATCCTCATGTGTTACTTCATTGAATTTGCCCTTCAAGTATTTTGTTCGGGTCTTGTTAAACATAAATTCTCTAGATATCATATTTGTCATCAAACCTTAATCTTGATATTATCTTCATTGCAAGATTATATGAGGAACTTGTTGCGCTCAAGCGCACACGCAAGTGTTCGTAGTCTCACCAAGTAATATAGGGGTCTTATAAAAAGTCGAATATCGATCCGACGGGGACTTGTGCTGACAACTATCTAAATCTAGTTCACTATAAAGATTAACAAGTGCTCAAGTAACCAAAAGAGTTTATGAAAAGTTAAAACTAAACATAATTGTAAATATGTGGAAAAGTAAAGGTTCTTGGACAATCAATGGAGAAAGCCCAGGGGGTTAAGGCTCTGTGAAAAATCATGTTATGCTATAGAACTTCATTGATTAGGTTAATTATCTTGATTTTTGATTCACGGGATTGATTTTATGATCATGGTCTTTCGAGCCTTTAATCACCTATCCAACTTAACCCAACAACTACATTGTTGAGAAGGGATGGGAGAACTAAGTTAAATGCATTTATATTTTATCCCATAAGTGAACCAAATAGGGAACTTAGTTAGGTATATTCTATCCTAAGTGCAAATTATAACTTCATTCAATTAGAAGATTATAATCCTATTCAATCTATCCCACGTTCTATCCTCTTGTTCCTCCTTTTGGGTTCCCAAGATGATTATGCATGTATTCTAAGCATTTGAATCCTTAAAATTGTGCTAACAAGGATAAAAAAAATAACCAACAATAATAAACAACCAAACCAAATCGATTCATAATAATAATACTTATATTTTTTGCGTTAACCTTGAAAAAGAGTGTTTAGTCGATCATGGACATAACCGTAATCACAATGAATGAATACATATTAAAATTCATAAAAAAACTAAAGTAAAGAGATAAAAATCCTAATTTAAGTATTCTCCAGCCCCCCTTCAAGTCCCAAGATCGTCCCGGGTGTAAATCATAATGTTTAAGGGTCCTATTTATTGGAGGACAAAAGTTGTCGATTTTGACATAGGAGCGTGCCATGCCCATATCGCCGTGTCTAGGGTTCGTGGCACGCCCTAATCACGGTGGGATACTGGAATTAGTCATTTAGGATTACCCCAAGGCCATGGAATTGCCCTAAAGTGGTGCCTAAGGTTCGCAGCACGACAATGACTCTAAAAGGTCCGTTTTTGGTCAAATCTTGTCCCATGTGTTTGTCCATCCATTTCAATCTTGTGGAATTGTTTTCACTTGATTTCCATCTTGTGTTTCATCCCTATATCATCATGATCAACTAACCAAGCATCCTATAGAATCAAACACCACATATTAGAGATCAAACAATGTACAATTCAAGACGATGAACTAGAAACTTAAGAATACTAGTATTGTCCTTTTGATCTTTAATTTAGTGTTTTGACTATTGGCTTGTTTCAATTGAACCTTAAATATTATAAACAAGTCATTAAATTTATAATTATTAATCATATCCTTAGTGACTCATTACACACATTTGAATCCATCGAGATCTACTAGAACAACACATAGCTCTAGCTAGTAACACTAATTTTCTCGTCTAAACTCTAAGTGACCAAATTGATTTCAAACTTATTTGAAACACATCTTAAACATTATAATTAAGTCATTTAACACTTAGATGCTCAACTATATTATTAACAACACATTAAACACACAAGTCGTCCTCAAAACAAAGCTAAATAGGCCCGAATAACAACACTGAGGTGCCATAAATCCACCTCAGATCAGAACTGATCTACCTAACATATAATCTTTTCTTTTTCAATGCAGTTCTTCTAATTAGATAATGTTTAAGTTCTAATACTTGGTATTCAAATCAATTTTATATGACGATGCGTACGTGATACATCATTTATTATATTATTACTTAATGTATTACATAAGGTACAATTATTAATTGTTCCTGTCTCAAAGAAATACTTGTATAGTCCATAGTTAGTGAAGTGTTGGAATTTTTTTCCGTAGTTCAAAATAAGTGAATTTTTTAATGTAATGGTAGAATTCTTTCCATATTTATCCTTTCTTTTACTGAAATTCTTAACTAATTTATATTTTCTAGAAGAATATTTTGAGAATAATCAAAAAGGTAAGTAAATAATAATCTTTATTTATTTTTTCTTAATGAATATGATATATCCTAAAAATTCACTTAGTATGAACTGAAGTAAGTATAGTCATAACATAATCTATGATGGGAAAGAAAAATAATTACTATCTGATTTGGTGTTTTCCCTCAAAATCCTACAAAAGGTGAAATAATAAAACATTAAACCCAAATTGAAAAATAGCATTTTCCATTTATTAAAAATAAACTATCTAGATATCAAGTTTGTTGTCAAATCTTAATCTTGTCATCAACTCCACTACTAGACTTGTCGATCAGAATTATGTCATTTATAAAGACAAATATTAACATTCATAAATATTTGAGATCACTAATATCACAAAATTTGATTTGTTTAAGAAAAAATATTAATAATGCCATGTCACATATGGCCCCCACACTTTACATACTTCCCTATTTAAGCAACTCTTTCCCATTAAATTTATGGAAAAGGATAAAAAAATATTCCTGAACTATTTAAAATGGATAAAAAATATTCTTCGTTTATTTTTTGGCTTAAAAATGCCCTTATGTTTGTTTTTTTGGCTAAAAAAATACCCCTCCATTAATTTTTTGACTCAGAAATACCTCTTCATTAATTTTTTGGCTCAAGAATACCCTTCTCTCTAACTAAATGCCACCAGACACACCACGTAAATAAAAAAAAAATCACTTAATCAGTCCACGTCACCATACACGTGAAAAATCACTACATTTAATCCACCTAACAATCAACCCATTTTATTCTATTTAAAAATTCAGTCCGATCCATATTCAAAAACCTGAACCAAGAGGCAAAATTCAATTCTCCAATTTTTTTCTCATATCATCCCTTTCACCGCCTTATATTTTATTATATTACATTTTCAATATTATGAATCTCACTCGAGCAATTCTTGACCTCATCAGCTTGTGGTTGTCCTACATTGCCACTAAATTTTCACTCTCCAAATTCCAATTTCATCTCTAAATTACCATTCCTCATCTGAGCTTTTGAAAATCGGGTCAACTATTTGAGAATTCAATTGTTGAGGGTCGACCCAATTAAAATCTGATTCTTTCGGATCAACAATTTAAGGACCTAATTATTTCCTCATCTTTCGCCTTGATCAATCCAAAATGTTTGAGCCCATCACAAGGAAAATAAACAATCAAATTCTTCAATCTTTTCCCTCTTGGACCGAATTTTTTTAATATGAGTGGGGTTGGGTCTTTTAAATAACAAAAGGGTTGATGGTTAGATAGATTAAATGAAGTAATTTTTTATTTGTGTATGTTGATGTGGACTGATCAGGTGACTTTTTTTATTCACGTGGCGTGTTTGATGACATTTCGTTAGAGAGAAGGGTATTTTTGAGCCAAAAAAATAATGAAGGGGTATTTTTGAGCCAAAAAATCAAACAGAAGAATATTTTTGAGCCAAAAAATAAATGAAGGATATTTTTAATCCATTTCAAATAGTTAGAGGTATTTTTGACCTTTTTTGGTTAAATTTATTTTATCTTAATGACTTGTTCAAATTTCTATATATCATTATTACTATACATATATAGAAAAATAACTTAATTTCTATAAATAAAAACAATCTTATAAATATACAGAGAGACTAGAGAGAAAAATTTATTTATTTTTTATTGATTAATAAGAATAAAAATGGTGTCCAAGTAAAAACGGCGCCCAAGCAAAAATGTACAGCTGCAACGAAGGTAGCAAAAGTGAAAAGAGGTGCATTACCGAGAAGTACGGAAGAAGAGGGGGGAGATATATGGGGCAGAGATATGGGATCAGAAAAGAAGATCCAAGTTTTGGTTAGGTATGTCTGATACCAGAGGCGGATCTAGGATTTCGAGGCTTGGGTGACATCTCACTTTTAACGTTAAAGTTACTACTCAAAAAGAATAATTTTTATGGATGTTCCACTGGAATTTGACTTGTTAGTAAGAGATTTTTGAAGAAAAATTTCATTAAAACATTGTCGAAGAGCCTAATTTTTACGAATTCAGTTGAAAATCAGTTAATTTTTTGCTATACGTTTTGCTATTTACACTGCCCCAAATAAGACAAAAAATTTGTCGATTTATAAACTTTGGGTTTCGATTTGATTCTTTGTCTTTTCAATTTGTATAGACAAATAAATCAAATAATAAAAATGTGATTAATACTATAATTACTATAACCTTTCTACTTCTCCGGAGGTAGTGTATGGACTGCATACATTTTACCCTCTCCAGCCCCCACTAAGTGGAAATACACTGGATTTGTTGTTGTTGTTGTTATTATTACTATAAATTATGTAAATAAGAGTTAAATTCAACTTATTAGTCAATGTGAAAGTACAAAATAGTTGTCAACATTCAATGGATATTTTCAATTCTATTGTTAAGAAATTATAACATCAAGCCAAACATCATTATTATGATTTACGAGAAGAGGTTAACTATAAATTTGAAGGAAGAGGAATCTTCAATTATGTTCTACACTTAAGTTAAAAAAAATCTTAAATAAAGATTACCCAAAAAAAGGAGTCAAACAAAGATTAAATCAATAGAAAAAAAACTTACAGAAGATAGAATAGCGAACAAAAAGTAACAAAATACTGTTGGCGTCTGGATTTGAACTTTGGTATACTACGTGAAATTTCAGCGCGTTTGCCACTGGTACTACTTCGTCAACTACTGCACCGGGTGACACTTAAATAATATACCGGTTTTCTTCAAAATATATATATACATACAGTTTTTCAATCGGAGTTTACGGGTGCCATGCCACCCCTGAACCCCCACTAGATCTGCCCCTGTCTGACACCACGGAGGAAGCAACACAAATGTATGACCACACGGCGATTGAGCTCCGTGGTGTCAAAGAGAAAACCAATTTCCCTATTTCGACAAATGATGTGAATCGGAAGCCCAATCATATCACGGCTATTGAATCCCCAAATGTTGTGGTTGTGGCGGCCGCCAAGTTTAAGCGAAAAACTAAACGCATTGAGATTGATTTGAATTTTCCTCCGCCAAGATATGTGAAACCTTTTAATATTGTAAATGAAAATAACGGTTATCTAAAAAGGAAAAACCAATCTGAGTCTCAATCTCTATCTTCATCTGCCTTTCCTTATGGATTTCAGTTAGGCTGTTACAACCATGGTGATACTACTTTTTACAATTTCAGTTTATAAAAAACATAAATTAAACTAATTACTACATAACATTCAATATTGACTTTCTCTCTCCCATATTTAGGAAAATACATATACATGTCAATATACCTTATACGTAACTTCAATGTACGACGAAATTGTTTCTTCTTAAATTATAAAAATAAAATCAGATTCAATTATTCTCTTACCTTAATAACGGCAATAACTAATATTCTGATTTTGTGGATGCTTAAAAATAGTAACTGTAATTCAAATTCAAAAAATATGTTGAAACATCACCACAATTTTTTATTTTATTTTTTGGAATTCAATTTGAAGAAAAAATTGTTTTCTTCCATTTTTAAAAAATCAATATGAACATTGTTGAGGCGTTTGGGGTCTTGGCAGTCTAAAATTCTTTATGAACAATATAAAAGTGATGGAATTGTTGTTTCAGAAAATATACCATTCTTGAAATAGATTTCAACGATTGCTACGGAATTAAATATTGATGAGGGTAGTAAAAAACTTGAAGTAAAGTACATTGTTGAAGGACATTCCTCTCCAATTATTGTAAGGAATGATAATGGAGTGAGGGTGTACATCGAATTGAAGAAAATTTTTCAGGGTTTGTAAATTATCCTTTATGTATTTCAACGCTTGACAAGTCCAATAAGGAGATAGAGTTTGATTGTGAAACCAGTGTTGTTCTTTGTATTGAAGGAATTGAATCTAATGCTCTTGCATTAACGTTAGTTGAAATGCAAAATCAGTATTCGTTATACATTCCAGAATTTGAAGTGAAAATACATCATTACTTTGTATACAGTGATTGAAAAAATTAATGTATGAGAAAGTTTTATACAATACTTTGTATGTATGATGCTAGTGTATTTATTTTTTAAGCTATAAGTAAAAACTTGCACAATATTGTATGCAAAATTGTAATACATTACCCAGTTTGAATGATATTTTGGTATTGTTTATGAAATTTACACTACAAATATTAGATTTATACTCCAACAACAGTATGTGTATGATATTTATTTACACTCTTGTATGGGAGTTAGTTTAATTTACGTAGTCGTTCCAGCATGTGCTATACGTATGAGAATGTATTATACATTTTTTCTATGTATGATGTCAATGTTATATATATGATTTACACTCCAACAACAACATGTTCTATATGTATGTGAATGTATCATCTTTTACTTTCTATGTATGATGCAAATATTTTTGATTTTATACATTATATTGATGAGAACGTATTATACTTTACTTTTTATGTATGATATCAGCGTTATATGTATGATTTACACTCCAACAACAACACGTGTTATATGCATGAGAATGTATTACACTTTACTTTTTGTACATGATGCAAGCGTATTCGTTTTTATTATACTTTATTTTCTATGTATGACATTGTAAAAGCAGATAATTTGATAAATACATACATGCAACCAAAAAAAAATTCGAAACTAATTTTGATTTGGTAAAGTTAAATAAAAACCTCAAAATTAAATGAAGAAGGAGATGAAGTTAATCACTTTGTTCAGTTAGCGCTTGATAACTGATAAATTTGAACCCCCCAAATCACGTAGCTTGAAATTAAATATAAAATAAGGAGTGCAATAATGGAGCAAAAATCAAACTAAAAATAGAGCAAAAAGTGAGTGTTTTGGGATGTATGAAACAGAAGAGAGAGAAAATCTAAAAGGAAGAGATTTTATGTAATTAATATGAGATTTTTATAATTACTTTTTAAATAAAGGATTTTATGTAATAAGTAATAGTTATGTATATATGTAAGCTTTCCTTTTATATATACGTAACTTGGCCCAAAATACATCCTAGTTCTGGCCCATATAATTTCCGACACTTTAATGAAAAAAGATAAAAATTATAGTTTTTGACCTTAATAATTATTTCACTTTAGTGAAAATTATTTTTCCAAAATTGAAAACAAGTAAAATTTATTTTTATTTTTTCACTCCTATTTCTCCCACATATTTTCAAAAACAACTTCAAGATTTTAGTTGGTCTTCTTTATAAATATATTTATTTCAGTTTAGTTGTTCCATTTATGAAATCAAGAAAATTTTACTATCTTCTTCCACTAATATATCTATCCATGACTACAAACTTAAATTTACATTCTTAAAAGTATAATTAATAAATGGTTTCTTGACAAGCTATCATCAAGTTCATGCCTTTAACTCTCCAAAGCAGTGGCGGAGCCACCTTATGATTAGGGGGTCATTCGAACCCCCTTCGATGAAAAATTATACTAGTTATACATGATTAAAATTATTTTTTAGAATAAATTACACAAATTTCATACTTAAGAGACTATATTACCTAATATCCCTTACTTTTTTTAAAAATTTACATAAAATCTCATTTTTCAACTTTACTCATGATACATATCAAGAAAACCCCATGTCCTATTTTTACTCCACCATTAACTCATTCAAGATTTCCTTTCCTAAAATATCTCCCTAGTTATCAATAATTAAATTATTTTCCTTCCTGATTTTTTTCTTTCATTAATATTTAAATCATCTTCCTTCCTAATTTTTCTCCTCCATTAATGCATGCAACTTTTGTTTTCCTGTCCTAAAATCTCTCCCATTTTTTTTTTTAAATCTATTGATACATATATAAATTTATTTAGTTATTCATACATTTTTATTCTTTTAATGATGATTCATATGAATGAAAAATATGATATCATTATATGGATATTATGGTGATTCATACGATAGATTCATTTTGTATGATTTTAACGGGTGATACATATTGTATTATGATGATTCATATGGTAGATATAATTATTTATTTCAATTATTGGGTGATTCATATGATATTAATGGGTGATATATATGGTATTATGGTGATTCATATGGTAGATACAATTATTTATTTCAATTATTGAGTGATTCATATATATGGTATTATTGTGATTTATATGGTGATTCATATGATAGATACAATTATTTATTTCAATTATTGGGTGATTTATACGATATTAACGGGTGATATGTATGGTATTATGGTGATTCATATGGTAGATACAATTATTTATTTCAATTATTGGGTGATTCATATGTTATTAATGAAAGGTAATATCGTAGTCAGTGTAGGAAACAAAAGTAATAATATATTTTTTTTAAAAAGACTAAAAGCAGAATTGAAACATAATTAAAATTAAATCTAAAAAATGCAGACTAAAATTAAAGACGAAAAAAAGATCAAAAAAATATATCTTTCATAATTAAAGACGAAAAAAGAGAAACATAATTAAAACATCTAAATTAAATCTAAAAAGGGAGAAAATTAGATATTTTTCCTTAAATAAAATAATACAAGGAATAAAAAAGAAGGTCTGGAGGACGCGAATTAGGGCAGAGGACTAGGCCAGTTGGGGGTCGCTAGTGTAGGGAATTACTTGCTGGGGGTAGTATTCTGGTTATGATTTTTCGTGTTCCCTATCCCTTGTTTAAGTACGAATCTGGGTGCTTTCCTCTGTTTTCCCTCTGTTTTCTTTCTGTTTTTATTTCTTTTACTTATGGCTGCCGTATTTATGTTATGGATGTTATGTTGTGTAATCTTGTAACCTTGTTCGGTGCTTTACTTTATATTTGTGTGGTATCTGGTGTTTTGTGTCTTGAGCCGGGGGTCTATCGGAAACAACCTTTCTACTTCTTTAGAGGTAGAGGTATGAACTGTGTACATCTTACCCCCCCAGACCCCACCAGGTGGGAATACACTGGGTTTGTTGTTGTTGTTGCTGTTACTCCTTAAATAAATATTTTGTTAGTTTCAAATATATCACTTTATTATATGTATCACCATTTCAAAAAATCGGGATAAAATGTAATTAACAAAATAATCGGGATTTTATGTAATATCATCACCATTTTAAAAAATCGGGATAAAATGTAATTAACAAAATAATCGAAATTTTATGTAATATCATCACCATTTCAAAAAATCGGGATAAAATGTAATTAACAAAATAATTGGAATTTTATGTAATATCACTTAAAGATTTCGGGATTTATGTAAGTTACCCTATTTTTTATGTATATCTAATTGATGTTGAACCCCTTCGGTTAGTTCGTGTGCCTACTTTTTTCGATTTTGAACCTCCTTAGTGAAAATTCTGGCTCCGCCACTGCTCCAAAGAGTTCTTTCTAGAATCAAACTCCTATTTCCATCGGAACTTTCATTTTCTAGAGTTCTATTTCAAGTGAGACTCCTTATTCAGTTCAACCTCATTTTTCTTCAAGTGTTGTAGTTAAACTCTAACTCCGTAATTCAGTACATGGTAATTGTTTTGAGTTTATCAGATATAGCCACTTATCCATTTCTCACTCGAGCAACCTTATCTTCTCATATCCGTGATATATAGTCGTGCATCTGTGAAACAACTTAACTAACATGTTTCATCCATTTTATCAAATCATCAAAACTTTATATAGAACCCAACGAAATCTGAAAAAAGAAAAGCGTACGTAGGCCTTAACCCTACCTTATAAAAGTAAAAACTATACTAAAACTACTATAAATTACAATGATTTCTACATGTGGAAGTTAAAGAACTCAAATATGAATTAGATAAGCGAAAACCGGAAATAGCGGTAAAGGTTGGGTTGTCGGCGGCGATCCTAAAATCTTCATAGATACAATCAATGTGAAGTCTCACTTGTAAAACGTGTTTTTCCTATTTCCATTAGGAAATCGTTTTCCTCAATTCTAAAGAACTTGTTTTTTTAGGAAATAAAAATTGATAACCGTGGTTTTCGAACCAGTTTGCGCGCACCTCAACTAATTCCCTGAGATACGTCACCTCTACCGGCAATAGGTATCAGGTAACTCTGTCTACCAAGGCTAAAACATATGGGAAGAAATTAACGTTTGTCCCCACACCAACGCACCCTAATGAAAGATTTCATTAGCATAAATGGATAATTATGAGTTACATATAACTCAAAATTCAAATGATTTATTAGACTGCAACTTAAAACTAGATAACTTTTCATTGTAGATATAAGGAATTATGAGAACTAGTATCTTTCAATCTACAAATGGCTATCCAAAGAGAAGATTTAGCTACAAAATTCCATGTTCAGAACAATAAATGTTGAAGATTTAGCTCCAAAATTCATAAAAATGGAGATGATTTCTGGGGTTCTAATGTTACAGTCCATCGATATCCGTTGAACAACCAAGATATGCACTGCATAACAATCATCCATCTACAATGCAAACAGGAATAACAAAATTACTTGTAAAACATGTACCAGAAGTTGGCGAAAAATGGAAGAAGTAAAAGGCGTCAACATGATTCTAAACGCTATGTTCAATGGCGTCTTATTGAAGTTCATAGACTAATAGTTTACAAAATCCTGAAGCTGAAAGGAAGCCGATGAGCATGTAATCACAGCCCTAGACAAAGAAAAGCTAGTCGTCAAACTACTATATTAAAGTTTAAAATAAGCCCGAAAGAGCTAAGGTGGACATGCAGTTCAGTATCTAGCATCATAGCGATGAACATCAGAAGAATTCAACTAGAAAATACTGCTACTTAAAATGCTTCGGAAGAAGCTAAATTTACTGAAAGAGAAAGGATGGCAGTTTCACAAACGGGGAGATTAGAACGGAAATCAAATGACAGTCGTACAAGAAACCAAATATTTCTTCAGAGCTCATACAGACATTCTCTTAGACTGCATGGACGACATAATACTTCAGTGGAACCCTCCGACATCATAAATCATCATTGCAATCTGATTGAATACCAAGTATTAGAATAAACCTAAATATTTTCAAATTAGACGAACTACATTGAGAAAGAAAAAGATTATATGTTAAGCAGAATCAGTCCATCAGTCCCTCAGACAATCTGATTAAGTTATCGTCTATTTGAGTTTTTAACTGATAGGCAATCAATGACAGACCTGCAAATCAATCTAATTATTCAGACAATTACTCCAAATAACCACAAATGCATCATGAAAATACTCGTACTTTTCAAAGATGTAAAGATAGTTTGGTTAAGAACTATCGCGTTCCATGTTAAATGAAAATGCAAGTCACTAAAGCTGAAGTTTTTCCTATTTCAGCAGACTGAAAAGTTAGCTAATGAAGACGAACTCCAACTATCAGTAAAAGTTGAAATTTTAAGTTACCTCGCCCTATTTGGACGGATGACTAGCAGATCAACTAGTACTAAAGCTTCTACTATAATATCGGAAGGCCGAATATCATTTAGGAGAACATACATAGAGTCTCAAGATAATACCAAATTAAGTACCAACCCCTTGCTACCCTTGTTAAGAAGGTTGCGATGGATATACGAGAAATTTGCGACGTTGGAAAACATCTAATCAATTCAATGTAGCTTAACATATTCAAGTTCAATCTACTAGAGAGATTTATTTGGTTATAAGAAACTAAAGAGCAACAATTCATTAGAAGAACACTGGTATTTAAATATAGTTAGATATAAATACCAGTTAACCTAGCTTGCTTCAGATTTTTTCCGCAAATTTTGATCTGCTCCTAGCAGTGATAATTTAGAAAACCTAATTTAGAAAACCAAATTTTTAGCGTATAACCCGCAAAGCCTAAAATTGTACTTTTTAAAATATCAAAGATCTAGCCTAGCAAGCATACATTCTTCATCATGTTTCATTCTTGAGGCTAGTTTAAGACTAATCAACGACATTTCAAAACCCGAGTACTTATAATTGTCCTTAAGAGTCCCATGAAATACTAGGGAACTCTCCTTTGGTGTCAAGGTAGTAGCTATGCACAATCATCGGCTTCCAAGAAAGAGTAGAAGAATGGGACCTATTAGAGGACATACAATGCATTACAGACGTATGTGGAGTTTACTAAGAATTTTCCAGAAGCAACTTGGCATAAACAAACAATACACGAAGAAATTAGATACTTTCAAGAACATCAGTCACAACTAATTAAAAATCCAGTAGCTAATAAATAAATTGTTTTAAGACAAAAAACATAAAACGCCAATAGATTAAGCAGTAATATAAAAATGCTTTCAAGACGAATTCGAGTTTTTTTCATTGAAAAGAGTCTTGTCATCAGTAATAAACTACAGAAGAATCCGAAGTTCAGAAAAAGGAAAAACATCCATGTGCTCATTTAATATCTACTTCTCATGTTCTTACATCGCATGGATATTTCAGTTTGCTTGTACTCTCTGACATTCATCATGCATCATCATTGCAATCTGATTAAATGCCCAAGTATTAGAATTAACGTTACATCTTCACAACTACAACGGGAAATACAACATATTTATGCTAACAACTTTAGGTCCCACCGTCAATCTGACTCAATTTTTTGAGGCTAATCAATGGAATCAATTCATCAACAATCAAATACAGCAGCATGATTCACAAAATCTCAGACGGACACAGCAATAACATCAAATGCTCATTTCAAGTTTCAGCATCATGACACAGTACAATTACATTCTGAGGAGAATAATATTTAATTCCTCTGGAATTGAAGTCAAACAATTCAAAGTTTTCATTGGCAACATATACTAGAATCTTGACCACTAAGCTTTTTTTCGTAGTAGATTGGGAAAGCTAAAATGAATAAACGGGGACAAGCCTACGATACACTAGTATCAAGAAAAATCCAACTATAATATACTTAGAGAACATAGTAGCCTTACTCAAAGTCAGAAGCATGTATTATCCGTCAGTATTACTTATACAATGTGAAAGTTAAACGAATATTACTTTAACATCAAATATCACGTCAACAAGTTTACTATGTATTAGCCGTACATTGACAGTGGAGGCTGTAGAAATAAAAGAGAGGCGGTGTAAACAATGATAGTCCTTTCCACATGTGCTAACATTTTTTTCCTTTTCCAAAATCAATACAAAAATTCAAAAATCAATTCTTTTAGTTGGCTAAATCTTAGGACGGTTCCTCAATAGACCTAGAAAGAGAACTTTATCAATTACTTAACAGAGTAAAGATACTCGTACATCTCGAACTACATTTCATGACTTCATCTAGTCTTCTCTTGCCCAACAGAGAACTCCATTTCATGACTTCATAAGAAATAAGCAACTTTTACTTTAACTGAGAAGGAGGAAGTACAGGTAGAAGAAAGTAGGCTATGGCCGGAGGATAAGATTGCAGAAGTTGGAACTCAAACAAGATCACTTTTCATCTAGGAGTAATGTCCTTGATTGAGTAACACAATACGGACGAAAAACATAGTCGATTCCTCTAGAGTGTTGTGTTCAGTAACCCATAAATTCGATGAATTCTATTGTCAACACTCAGCACATCTCAACTATTCTTTTTGATTCCAACACATCTCAATTTGAGTATAATCTTTTTCTTCCTCAACCCTTTTCTTTAATATACTTCCTACACATCTCAATTTGAGTATAATCTTTTTCTTCCTCGACCCTATTTTTTAATATACTTCCTTTACCCTTTTCCAGGAATACATGTTTGGGCCAACAACCTGAAGTTCAAAGCTCATCGTAATGCAAGCACCGAATTACAATTAATGACTATCTCAACTCTAAAGCAATCAACTTAATACATTTACCAGTTGATTCATCAGCACATGGTCAAAGCTAAAATATCAGCTTACTGGCAAATCACAACTAGTGAAGATGTGCATTAGACCATCTTTAACAAATATAAAAGGCAGTCCGGTGCACTAAGCTCCCCCTATGTCTAGTTCCCGGGAAGGGCCGGACAACAAGAGTCTATATTGTACACAGTTTACCCTGCACTTTTGCAAGAGGCTATGTCCAAGGCTCAAACTTGTTACATGTCAACAACTTTACCAGTTACGACAAGGTTCCCTTCTTTAGCCAATATAAGAAAACATAATTTCATTAATCAATGATCAAACAAAAGCAGATAAAAGCGCGATCCATGCATGATTCACACATTAAATTCGTAGCCAACAAATCGAAACACATACGATCCACATAAAGATAGTTCCATATAAAGTTTTATACCTTCAAGCGTCCAACCATAGCTCCGAGGAGTAGCAGAGAGCATTGAAGTCAGTAGCGCCGAGGCAGTGGCAGTATGATAAGGAAACATAGATTCTACTCTAACACAACTCATTTCTACAGGAGACCTACAAAATAAATATCAAATCTATCAATAATTCATACTCCTTTCGTCCCAATTAATGTGGCACGTTTTGGATTTCCAGATTCAAAGAAGTCTCCTTTTTATTGTAATTTTTTCATATATCCTTTAAATATTTTGAATTCACAATTCTCATGACTTATAATACTTTTTACATAATATCCAAATATGTAAATTTTATTACAAAAATTCAAAATAAAACTGGTCTCGGAATTTGATCTGTACAACATAAATTTTATAAAAAATTGTGCAACCTTCAAAATGCAATATCAAATCTATCAATCATAATTCATACTCCTTCCGTCTCAATTAATCTGGCACCTTCTAGATTTCAAGATTCAAACAAGTCCTTTTCTACCATAATTTTTTCGTATATCTTTGAAATATTCTGAAATGTCAATTACTGTAACTTATAATACTTTAAAATGTGTAAATTTTATTTTTAAAAATTTTAAAAATTCATTTTTTTTTTATAACTGCAGTGCCCGAGCCAGCTTTCTCACACCTCATGAAACTGTTTGACTTTCAAAATTCTAATTGTGTCACAAAAACTCGGACAAAAAAAGTGACATATACTAAAACAATTAGTGAACATTTCTGCTTTATTCATACTTCATAGTAAACAATTTGGTTAGATATTTAATTTATCAATCATAAACCATACTATATACTATAAAGTTTTGGCAAAAAATAATTTATTTTAAGAAAAATAAAACATAAATTTAAAATTGTAAATTTGACCTGAAAATGCGAGCATTGGGTGGCTTTTGAGCTGGAATACGAAAGGGAGAGGATTTTGGCTTGGCCCCGGAGGCAATTTTGGTGGAAGCGGAGCGGCCGGAGGTGACGGCGGAGCGGCCGGAGGTGGCGGCGGAGCGGAGGAAGGACCTGGCGGCGTGAGTGGCCATAATTGTAATAATGAGAAGCGAAAGGGCTTTGTTGGGGTTTTAGGTTCACAAGTAGGGGGTTCCCTATTTTATTTTATTTTATTTTATTTTATTTTGCCTTTTGGGGGATTTATATGTGTTATTTGTACTGAAGTTTGATTAACTAAAATTCAGTTGCGTAGGGTTCATTCGAAAGATGCCCGCTAGCGGGGATTTGGGAGTTATATTTGTCCGAGGACTAGTATAGTAAAAAACTAAATATCAATTGGTAAGTGTAGTATTGTAAAATAGATCGAAGTTCGACTAATCAAAATTCGGTTGCATAAGGTCCATTTGAAAGAAGCTCGTTAGCGGGAATTTCGGCAGCTATATTTGCTCGAGGACTAGTATAGTAAAAAACTGAATATCAATTAATAAGTGTAGTATGATAAAATAGACTCAAGTTCGACTAATTAGAATTCGATATGGTCCATTTGAAAGAAGCTCGCTAATGGGGATTTGGGAGCTATATTTGCCTGAGGACTAGTATAGTAAAAAATGAAATATCAATTGAAAGTGTAGTGTGATAAAATAGACTGAAGTTCGACTAATCAAAATTCGATTGCATAGGGTCCATTAGAAAGAAGCTTGCTAGCGAGGATTTTGTGAGCTATATTTGCTCGAGGACTAGTATAGTAAAAACCTCAATATCAATTGATAAGTGTAGTATGGTAAAATAGACTGAAGTTCGCGGGTCCATTCGAAAGAAGCTCTCGACTTTGGGAGCTATATTTGCCCGAGGACTAGTATAGTAAAAAACTAAATATCAATTAATAAGTTTAGTATGATAAAATATACTAAAGTTCAACTAATTAAAATTCCATTCAATAGGATCCATTGGAAAGAAGCTCGTAAACGGGGATTTTGGGAGCTATATTGAGTTAATAACTCAGATGGTCACTCAACTTTGGACTTCTATCTCAGAAACTCACTCGACTTTGATTTTTACTTTAAAAGTTACTCAAGTTTCACATTTTTACTCAGAAAGTTACTCAAACTATTTAATCATTTTTTAAATAACATTTGCTTATGTAAAATTATTATTTAAATACAAAATTCAGAAAAATAAAAAATTATCTCTTAATGACCCTTTTATCCTTATTCTCATAAATTTAGTATTTCTCTCCTCTTTCTCATTTTTCTTCTCTTCTCACATATTGTAATTGATTCAACATCAAATATGTTTGGTAAAATATCAAAGGATCACATTAATATTTAACAATAACCAAAGAATTAAAATTATAATTATTTTGCTCTACCTTTTCAATCCTTGTTTCAACTTCTTTTTTTTCCATCTGATATTGATATATATTCGTACTGAAATTTAATTAAATTTAAATTTGCACATTATATAGCTTATTATAAATGCGTCTCCCAACGATACAATCCCCCCAGCCCCGCCCCTTCCTATTTCCACTCTAAAGATGCCCTTTTTTAAAAATGTTTATACTATATTTAAGAAGAAAAAAAACACTGTACTATATGTATATGTATGTTGAATTAGGGATTTATACCCATAACTAAATTTATGAGTAATATACCCTTGTTATAGGGATTCACAATATGTATGTAATAACTACGTACATGTAATTTTTAGTAATAAATGAGTCAAATTACGTATTATTTAGTTATATTTCATCATATTAATATAGTTTATATTAATAATTTTTTATCTTTCGATTACTGTTAAATTTAATTTGATCTTTTAATATTTTATTAGGCATATTTAATGTTGAATCAATTACAATATGTGAGAAGGAGAAGAAAAATAAGAAAGGAAAATTAATTTATGGCGTAGACACGTAATTTTGTCCCCCTCAAAGTTCGATTTTATTCATTTTACTTTATCATATCATATACCCTCACCCACGTGATTACATCCCACAAATTTACACAAAAAGGTAGCTCTCAACAAAATCCCTAACAAACTTTTATTCTTTTAACATCCTAACAACCCTCTCCAATAAGAAAATGACAAATCACCCTCTACCCCTACCTAACCCTACCCCATGTCACCCCCCCTTTTTTTCTTGTCCAAAAAGAAAGGACCAAAAAGGAAAAATACAATATATATACACAGATACACACATACTGAGGAGGCGATCTTCTTCAGGATTTTTTTTTTGGCATTAACAGTAACAAAGAGAAAATGACTGGACCCTTTCCTTCTCTCTCTAGACTCTCACTCTCTCTCTCTCAACATACCTCACCAGTGCTTCAACCACAACGACAACGGTGCTGGCGCCTCCTTCTCTCTCTTGGTCCACGATTTCTCCCCCCTTCTGCCTCTATCTTTTCCGACCGTCGATGGATGGAGCACCACGACAGCCAACTCAGCGACCAACGCCATCACTATCTTTGTCGAACTTCCTTTCTCGCCACTGATAAACCAACCACCGACCGGCAACCCATTATCCTCAGCCAATATTAGCGGGCCAGTGCCGCCACCAGCAAAACAGCATCGCCGTAGACAGCTTCCAGCTCCAGTCACCACCGGAGAACAGGTACCACCGCCGTTCTCTCCGTCATCGGAGCTCACCGGAGTTCAATCTGATTTGGATTTTGGGTTCCTGTTGTTTGTTAGGGGCTTTGGTTTTATCTGTTTCCTGGTTCGTCGTCGATATTGGATTCTGAGTTGTCGTTATCAAATCGCGTCGTCGTTTTTGTTTGGGTTTCGTATAACAAAGTTTGTCTCACTGGTTTTGAAGTCGTCCTATTAGTTTTTCCCTATACTTAGTTGGATTCATCGCGATCGAGGTTCTCCGATCGAGTATTTTGGTCTTCAGATTTCTTTATTATCGTCAAGGATCAATTTCATCGAGGTCCATTTCTTCTAACCGAATCTTTAATTTATCTTGACTTTTTTTTTGTGATGTTGTGGGTGTGGATGATTTATTTGTTGCGTGTTTGGTTTGAATCTTCGTTGTTAGTGTTTGTTTGATGATTGTGACGTGGTGATATGTTTCGATATTATGTTGGAGAAATCGCGATTACCGTGGTTGATTTGATTAAGACTTATTTAATCATGTAGTTTAAAATAAATTTGGGGACGGGAATCGAAAATGGATAAAAATAAGTATTATGATATTTTTGATACATTGTTGATGTTGAATGCGGTATGTTGTCGAGCGGGTAGGCAAACAGTAAGCTCGGGTAGGCAAGTTTAGGATTGGTGTAGTGTGGGAATGATTGGAATATTTGTTGAATGTTTTGTTTATCGTATTTAGAAAGCGCATTTATTTAACCGGGGAATGCCCCGAAGAACTTTGTACACTAAGGATGTTCGTGATCAAGGCCCGAGGCATCGGGTAAAGCAGGGTTTAGGACTAGTGTAGGTTATTTCAGTGTTTTTATTTCGGGTTGTAATAATTGGACTGGATTTTACATTTTTGTTTTGTTTTGTTATTGTTTGATTAGTTTGCGTGTTTTTTTGTGTGGTTTATGCATTTGTAACGTCAATTTAGCCGATACGCTCTGCCAAGTGACCGTGTTTGAACCACGGGATCGAGGGGTGCCTAACACCTTCCCCTCGGTCAACAGAATTCCTTAGACGGAATCTCCATTCGCAAACCAATTTAAGAGTCAAATGGTTTTCGAAAAGGATTTTCCAAAGGTGACTTGGCACACCGGATTATGCCGAGTGGCGACTCTGAATAAAAAATACAAATAATCCTTTTTCGAAATAAATTTTTATTTCTTGTCACTTAAATTATAAAGCCCTTTCGAACTTTAAAATATACATCTTTTTGGAGTACGTAAAAAAGGAGGTGTGACAGCTTCTGGCGACTCTGCTGGGGAGTCATCACAGGTTTTCAAAATTTGAGCTATTTTTGGAGTCGTATCGGCTTTGTTTGGCATTACGAGTGTATAAGCATTGTTTGTGGTTATTGTTTGCGTTATTTTCACTTTTGTGTGTTTTCGTGCTCTTTGTTTATAGTTTTTATCCTATGTGTTACCGCTTTATATCTGTCATCATGAGTCCACCCCCGGCCTCCTTTCTGCAACAAGTCCGTAGTACACGTGTTGTACACAACCTCTAGTTGAGTCACCCTTATTTTAGGGGGCAGCCGTTGGTGTCATGGAGTAGGTGGAAAGCAAAGCAGCCACTATCGACCATACGCTCCCCCGAACAGCATTGTTAGTAAACCACAATGTAGGTCAGCCTTTAGGTCATGCTTATGTGCATCATACGGAGATCTAGCGGGACCAACATGGCCCTTTGTAGGAGACTCCTCTCTAAAGCATCCCTAAGTGCTAACTGTTGCATTTTTAAGGGTAATGTGGTTATTTGACGGACTGATTTTTGAAAGAAAAAAGGTGTTAGGAGTAAGGTGCGTAGGCAAAAACGAAAAAGAAAAAAAATTAGAAAAAGTGAGTCGAAAAGAATGAAAAAAAATAGAAGAGGAATTTCATAGTTTATTTTAGAATTCTTTATGGCTTTTGTTCTTCACAATCCAAAAACTCAAAAAGTTTTTTTTACGTTTTACATTTGTCTTCTCAAAGTACCGTAAATTAAAAAAAAGGTTTTTACTCGTTGTTTTTTATTGTGTCTCTTAAGTTAGAGTCAATTTAGTAGTTAATCGTTAATTGTCCAATCTGGATGAACTACGCAAGATCTAATTCATGTACAACATGATACGTAGGCAACCTACTTTTGGGTTCGATCTAATCATTTTGTTTTGGTGTTTTTCATTATTTTTCTTCTTTTAAAGAAAAACAAAAGCCATAAAGAATGATAAAATAAAGGTAGATAACGAGAGAAAAGAAAAGAACAGAGATGGATACGAAATAATAATAATAATAAGTGTAAAAAGTGTAGATAAAAATCAGGATGATGTTAAAATCACCTCGCTACCCTCAAAAGCTGGTAGAAATGAACATGAATTTAGGACAATTTTACCAATGTGATTTCCATGCTTGTTGTGTGTCTTAATCCTAACGAATGTCATCTTTGATGAGCATGTTCTTTCAGATAACAGTGGTAGGTTTGCAGCACCCTGGATAGTCACCCATACTTTACTAAATCCAAAGCAAAGCTCGCCATGGCTAGCAGGGATATTGAAAATTCGCTCATTGGCCCGGATCAGGATCACAAGGAAGAAAGTTCTGAACACAATGATAAGGTAGTAAGGCTCAGGCAACAATTGATAGATTTACACCGGGCATGGGCCAGCGGAATGCCTCCTCCTCCGCTCCCTGAAGGTCTTGGGAATATCTCTAATTGCCCACCGCTCTCTCAGGTGCAATTTTCTGCTCCTAATGAGTCAACTGACCACGCGCCAGGATTCACTCCGCGACATTATTATCCTGGCAGTTCTGGTGTGCCTTTGGCAGCTTCCCAATCAAGACCAGCTGCTCAGCCAGTGCCACCGATCACACTGGTATTCGTGGCTCCGCCACCACATGAAACTCCCATATATGTTGTGCGTCCCACAATGAGGCTTCCTAGGTATGCCAGTGAGCCAGTACTGAAGGTTTTAGATAGTCAGTATTACGCCATGGAGCCTACTTTACAAATGAATGAACCATATGGATACACTCAGCCGCCTGCATTTTCATTTGATATGGAGAAACCTATCGCAGCAGAGGAACAAGATATCATAGCCCGGAAATTGAAAAGTTTAGAACAGGCAATGAGGAATTTGCAAGGAATCGGAGATCATAGGAGTGATTCCTATAAAGATCATACTTATCGTGTCCTGCATACTTATCGAATTCCTAAGTTCGATAAGTATGCAGGACACGACGATCCCGTGGCACACTTAAGACATTATTGCAACCAGTTGAGGTCTGCAGGAGAAAAGGAAGAATTGCTCATGGCCTTCTTTGGCTAGAGTCTTTCTAATCTCGCCTCAGAATGGTTTATCGATCGAGATATCGATAAATGGAATAGCTGGGATGATTTGGCTTCTGAATTTGTTTGACATTTTCAGTACAACATCGACTTGATTTCAGACGAAAAATCCTTGGCCAATATGAAGAAAAAGAGCATTGAAGGTTTTAAAGAATACGCGATAAGGTGGCGTGAATAGACTGCCAAGGTAAAGCCTCCAATGAAAGAAAGTAAGTTGGTAGAAGTTTTCATTAAGGCGCAGAATAAGACCTATTTTCAGCATTTACTTCTGGCAATGGGAAAGTCTTTTATGGAAGTCCTCAAAATGGGGGAAATGATAGAAGACGGAATTAAGACCGGCCGAATAGTGAGTTTTGCCGTATTAAAAGACATCACACAAGTGATTTAAGGTGGATCTGGCACATTTGGAGGTAGAAATAAGAAAGGGATTGTGGCGAATGTCATAGCTGGAACCCATTCCTATCCCAAAAGACCACCTCACCCCTATCCCCAATCCCAAGCCCAAGTCTACACCCAAGCTCTATATATTCCTCCCCACCATTACTACCCTTCGCAAAAACCCTTTATATTCCATTTCACCACCCCCGTACCCAGTATATAGTGCATAACCATATGACCAAACCCCTTCTTACCCACAGTGGTGCGCGCAAGCTCCACAAAATCGCCCATTCGCTCCACCAAATTACAAAAATCCCTCTAGACCCAGTTTTTAGCCTAGGCCCGAGTATAAGAAAGATAAGGTGGTCAAAAATCAATTCACACCCCTTGGGGAGTCATATGCTAGTTTATTTGATAGGTTGAGAAAGTTGAAGGTTTTAAGTCCAATTCAAGGAAGGCTTTTAAATCCACCTCCGAGGAATCTCAATTATTCTTTAAGGTGTGCGTACTGTTCTGATATGCCAGGCCATGGCATTAAGAAATACTGGCACTTAAAGAGAGCTGTCCAAGATTTAATTGACACAAATTAGATGCTGGTCCAGGCCCCGAAGGGTCCAAACATTAACTAGAATCTACTGCCAACCCATGCTGAAGCCAATATGTTAGAATTGATATATGACGGTAAAGAGTCTTCGAGGGGTTATAACCCTATTGTCAAGATACAGACCACTAAGGAGAAATCGGTGAATGTAGCGGAGTCTTTGAAATCAATGTCATTGAACTGGGAAAGAATGAGAGAAGATAAATCCCAAGAAAGCACAAAGAAACCCCTGATCACAGTACAAGGAGCCAGAAGGTATGTTGATTTAAGTCAGGATAAACCTAAGTTGACAGTGGTGGGAGCTCTGAGTCAGCCCATCTTGATGGTGAAAGGAGCACTGGCAGCGCCTATTTCTTCAAATCGGTGACCCAACCTCCGATAGTTGATACGAAAAGGGTTCCCTGGACTTATGGGCGGACTGTGATGACCTATCACGGGAAAGAAGTTATGGAAGATGTAGATGAGGTAGGGGGTTTGACTAGGTCAGAAAGATGCTTCGTGCTTGAAAGTTTAAGAAAGTCCAAGCCAACGGTGAGTGGACCGTCATCTATCAAAAAGCCTATCATCGAAGAATAAGTCGAAGAATTTTTGAAAAAGATGAAGTTGCCATAGTATTCAATATTAGACCAGTTGAAGAAAACCCCTGCTCAAATTTCCCTTTTATCTTTGTTGTTGCACTCCAAGGAGTATCGTAATGTTTTACTGAAGGTATTAAATGAAGCATATATTCCAAGGGAGATTACAATCAACCAACTTGAGAAAATGGTTGGAAAAAGCTTTGAGGTCAATCGGATCAGCTTTTCTGTTGATGAATTGCCTGTTTAAGGTACAGGACATAGCCGGGGCCTTTACATTACAGTGAAGTGTGAAGATTTCTACGTCACTCATGCTATGATTGACGGAGGTTCAGGAGCAAATATTTGCCCTATTTCTACTTTGCAAAAGTTGAATATTGGTGCTGACAGGGTCAGACCCAACAATGTATGTGTTAGGGCTTTCGATGGTGCAAAATCAAATTCCATTAGCAAAATAGAACTAATATTGACCATAGGGCCTGTTGAGTTCTCCATAGAGTTTCAAGTATTGAATGTAGACTCCTCTTACAATCTATTATTAGGAGGCCGTGGATCCACAAGGCCAAGGCAGTTGCATCTATACTGCACTAAATGATTAAGTTTGAGCATGACAGGCAAGAAGTAGTTATTCATGGTGAAGGAGATTTGTCAGCCTACGAAGGTTCTCCCTTGTCTCTTATTGAAGCGAATAACGTAGAGGAGACATTCGTCTACCAAATATTTGACACAGTGCCAGTGAATTGTATCCTTGAATGGTAGGCTATACCGAGACCGCAATTGTCTTTTGCTTTTATCATGATGGTGAGTGAACTTTGAAAATACGGATTTGAGCCAGGAAAGGGTTTAAAAGCATCTCTGCACGGTATAGTTCATCCCATATGTCCGAGTGAGAACGTGGGCACGTTTGGTCAGGGATTTGAGCCTACGGCTAAAGATCTGAAGAAAGCCAAGGGAAGGAAAAAGGAAACATGGTCACTCCCTCGCCCAGTGCCACTACTCAGTGAATTATTTGTTAAGAACGGTGTCACGAAGTATGTAGAATTTGAGTTTGAATTGGTTGATGACTTCCAGAACCTTTGTAATGAAGTTGATATGGTTGAAGCAGGAGAAGGTACCAATATGGTAGACATGCAATTCATAGGTCCAGCTGTCCGGTTTAATAATTGGGAAGTTACTCCTTTCCCCGTCAGGAGGGAGTTTTGGTAGTTTATTTTGTTTTTCTTTCTGTTTATCCGAGTTATTTCAGGGTTGTAATTCGGATTTTAGTTTGTTTATGTTATGTTGGCATCTATGTTTAAACCCTTCTATTTTTTTATTTAATGAAATGCAATGTCCCTTTTTGTTTCGTGTATAATATTTTGTTTTTCTTTTCTTACATAGTTCTCTTTATGCTGATTCTAATGACATGACATGCATTTGAAATTTTCAGTCTGATCTTAAAATCCAAACTAATTAAGATGTAATGAAGCAGGATGGGGAATATGATGAAGAAAAAACACTAGAAGAAATAAGCAAAGAGTTGGAACAGTTTGAAGACAAACCGAATCCTAATTTGAATAAGACTGAGCCAATAAATCTAGGGGATCAAGAAGATGTTAGGGAAACTAAAATCAGTATACATGCTTTGTGATACACCCAAATTACAACTCTCGTTAGAAAGTGTAAATGATCGCTGTCAAATATAGAACCCAACTAGGTTGGGTGTCGAATCCCACAGGGAATACTAAAGTCACTAAGTATTGCGATTATTATTAGACTGTTGGTCGAAAATTCCAAGGAAAAAGGGGGGGTTTGGTTTAGGCACAAACTAATATTATCAAAGTAACGATGGCATGATATGTGTAGTAAGATTTGATCACTGAGAATAACAAGTTAGGGTTATGTCCACCATGTAGTTTCTACTTTTCTATTAACTATGAGTAATGCGGAGTTTATACATGCATGCACTTATAGAGAGTCATATTCTAATTCTAAATCCAAGTGTTTTCAACCATCAAGGATTTATTCACCTTAGCTCTCTCGAACCTAAAGTGTACAACAAATTATACAAACTCTCCAAGAGGTTAATCCTACTAAGGCATTAACGTGTAAATAGAGGTTGGAAACCTTATTTTCTTGTCACACTCTCTTTTCCAAAGATGTAACTTTTTTATCGAACAAGTTAATGCTATAATGGCACATTCCCTATGTTTGCAACCGTGAGAATTCAATCAAAACGAAGAGAGTAATGATATAAGTGGCATGACACATCATAAATTCACAAACTCATAGCAATAAAGAGTATATTACAAGGTTTCCATAACCCTAACAGAGAAGTTTATCTACTCATGGATACAATGGAAATCAAACTAGACATAATCATCATACCAAAATTAGAACAATCTAGCAAAAATAAGAGGAAAACACGTTTTCCTCTCTACTGTTGCTTCCCTGAGCCGTTCGTCTCTCTCTCTGCTTTCAAAAATATTACAGAATCTGAATAATGAATAATAATACTGAAAATTCAGCAATAAGGTTTTTAATAATATCCTTGTCCAATAAGTTGCTACTGCATCCTTAAGTATTTAAAAATACTGAGTTTGCCCAGGAAAAAGTTCCCATGCATCACATTCAGTCCAAAAGCTGTCTTGCCTCTTATGTGAAGTTTTCCTTTGCTGCCCACAGGTCTACAAAGTACTGAAATCTTCCTCATTAGTACCTGAAAAACATGCTAATCACATAGGTCAGCTCACTTAATTGAAAATGGACTAAAAGTGCAAGAAGTATGTATTTTATCCTCAAAACTTAGCTAAAACATGGGTAAATTATGGTACTTAGACGTATAAATACGCCCAACATCACCACCCCACACTTAAAGCTTTGTTTGTCCTCGAACAAAATAATACATCCATGAGAATACCTAATTAGAATCCACAAGAGCAACACAAAAGTTTCAACAAGATATGCACGGTAATTATTAACAAAGAGTAGATTTCTTGATCATTACTAGAAACAACTCACCCTCCAACATAAACTTATTAGGATGGTTAATTCGTATACACAAGTTAAACCAAAAAAATATCATATGAAACTACCCAACAATCATCAACCATGTGCGCTCACACAAAAGGTTACCCATAATCACTCATAGTTTTGCATTTTTCAAAACATTGGTATAAGACTTTGCTTGCTCTCACTCTCACAAAGAATTCTTATATTACAACTGATGACCACATGCTTGCCCTTAGTGTAATGCTCCACTAATATCAAAATGCTAAGCTTAGGATCAAATAGGTATTTACAGGTTGTAATGTAGGCTAAGGGAAACAGGTAGGACTATTTTGGCCAGAAATGGTGACTATTTTCCCTAAGCGCTTTAATACACTACATTATGCCATTTACACTAACTTTTAACAACCACTCTACCTTCCTTTCATCTACCAAATCCCTTTCACCCATTTTGCTATTCAATCATAAACGCAATGATGGGAATATACAACTTCCTTTTTATTATTATTATTATTATTATTATTATTATTATTATTTTCTTTTTCTCCCCTTTTTTTTACTAAGCATCCCTATGATAGCCACTCTTTTTCACAAAATTTTCAAGTACCAATGCACTCTGGGGTATCACTTTCACCATTTTTCTCTTATTTTGCCATACTTTTTACTCAACTTGATTTTACAATTTAAAGCGCTTAGGAGCTTTTGGATCAAATTATGGTCTTAACAAAAAAAAAGGATTAGGCTACATATGAGGCTGCCAAAGAAAATTGCTAAAGGCTCAAAGGGTGTTCACTAGGATAATGTACAAAGGTAGGTAAAAAGAAGATAAACAAATTCAGGGCTGCCAAAGAAATGCCTAAATCATCTCCTAAACTCACAATCTTTATTTTGCTTCACACACACACCAGGCAAGTTCTAGCATCAGTCACAATAAAGAATATACAATATCCTCACACACACAAGGCATATGGTCAACTTAATTAGGAGCCTTATAGATTCTTGACCCAACAGATGAATGAATTAAACCACAAACAATTATCACACAGTGAGTCACAACTTAGAGCCTAAATGTTTTAATAGTAGTGATTCAGCACAAACTCTTGTTATAATGCCATGCCGTTTATCAGAACAATTTTATGCAAAATCTAAAATCTAACTAACTAATTACGACTAATTCAAACAAACAAGAATAAATGTAGTCAAGCAGTACAATACAACAGACATATACCCACACCCCACACTTAGACGGAACACACTGCCCTCAGTGTAAATAAATAAGCAAAACTTGATTAGTCAGACTCCCCTTCTATATCCGGGGTCATACCCCCTTTATCAGAATCATCATCAGAGTCGTCATCATCAGAGTTGTCCTCCACATCTGAGTCTGATAGTCGGTGATTATCGTCAGTCAGCACGTCATCATTGAGAGGTTCATCAAAATTTACCCCTACTCCACACATGGCCCGCTCATGCTCATTAAGCGGGTAGTCATAGTCCAACTGCCAAAGCTCTGCATTAGTCGACACACGACCCCCATTCATCATGGTAAACCTAGTCATGCCATACAGATGGCAAAAAAAACTTTCATCTCGAGCATATCTCTCCGCAGTGAGTGGTAAGGGTGATGCCTTGACCAGTTTTGAGCTCTTTGATTTTTGTGAGATCTACTTTCTTCGGTTTGTGTGGTAGCTTATGGTCTATGGGTTCCTCTTCAATGTGCTCTTTCCTTAAGATTGCAGTCAACAAATTGTCGAAACTGAAATGGGACCTTTTGTGCAGCCTTGCCTTGTTCATTGACGATCGTATAACCGCACCAATGTTGATGGGAATATTCGTCATTAGAGCATACACCTAGCAAACTCGATCACGTGTGATCTTAGTGTATTGTGTCCCAGGAATCAAGCAGGAGTTGACTATCCTCAACCAAATGTGAGCTTCTCTGTTCAAGGAAGCATACGGGTAGGTATTGTGATGACCATTATCCTTGTGATGAATCCACCGAGTCATGGACCTTGATCCACACAATGTATGTCTGATGGCCCTGTAGGGAGGTCTGTGATAAATCTCCTTGAGTGGTGATGGATTCACACTTGGAGTACCCAGAAAAGAGTTGGAGAAATCCACGTTCAATCGCAAGACTTGGCCCTGAATCTTTGCTTCACTTCTGGTAGTCTTTGGGGACCAATTTGCATAAAACTCTCGCGTCAAATCAAGATTGCATTCCCCCATATCTCAGAAAATGAAGTCAAGATTTAGTGCCATGATTTTAGCCAAAATGTAGGGGTCTCTCTTTGCTAGACTTTCCTTCTGCATTAGATCCACATGAACATATTTTTTCACTTTATTGTTCCTATACCATTCATTCCCTTCCTCCTCCAGAACCCACTTGATCCCAAAAGTGCATCGAGGTACTTGTAGAGAGGAGGACTCAGCCTGGTCTTTTCTTGACCTTTTCTGACCTTTCTATGAGGTGGACGCTTTCTCTTTTCCCCGTCGTTCTTTCAGAGCCATTCTACCTGAGATCACAATAGAGTCATGTTATTTTTATCTCGGAAGATTCACTATAATCGAACAACAAAATAGTGATAGCACCACCCCACAATTAATTTGTTTGCACAAACTAATTGAGTGAGTGATGTCGATTAGTCAAACTTCATCGACACACATTTAGGCGGTATGTTGCAACAACATTATTAGCGCAGTCACACTTTCAACCCTTCACTTTACAAAAAAATTTCTCAGTTTGATATAGCGAAACAACACACATTGATTATGTAATCTTGACTATTCTTTCCAACTTTATTTCATTGGATTAATGCAATCTTTGAACAAGACTACCACATAGAAATCTTATCAGGTTATTGCATAGAAATAATCACACCATCTTATGCTTGTGGTCAATCATGATCAGTACATCGATGAACGAGTCATTCAAACATTCAAGCTTTCAGTTTTCAAGATTATGCATTAACTTCACAAATTCGACTCCATGAAAAAATTATGACAGTGAATACCAATCAATACAAGTCGGAGTAAAGTCAAGAATACCCACAAGAATCCTTTCACTCAATGAGATGCATCATAACAAACCAACCATATCCTTATCACCAAGCACCACTTCAAAATCTAATAAACCATTATAAGTGTAGCACTGCAACAACTACAAAATAAAAGATTAACTTACTTGGTGATGGATCGGGAAGATGAGCTCGCAAGATTAGATGAGAAAAAAGAAAAACTTAGAGAGAGTAGGAGAGCTTGGGCGGCGCCTAGGTTGAACAAATAATTGAATTGTGTTCTAAGGTTGAGGATCTATTTAAAGGATAAGCCATGGGTCGGTTTTGGTCAATTTACAAATGGGTTAGGAGGCAAAAAAAGATAGGTAGGCGGCACCTATAGCATTGCCTACATTGGCATAGGTGGCACCTTGCCCGTCGCCTATGTGAGGCAGTGAGCATAGGCAATGGCATAGGCGGCGCCTTGCCCATTGCCTATGCTAGCATAGGCGGCGCCTAGCCTATTGCCTATATTGGCATAGGCGACGCCTAGCCTCTAGCCTTTGCTCCATCATTCCTAGCCTTACCACCATTGGCATGGCTCACTTTTAAATCAAAATTTGGGAGTAATCTCCTCCTTTGTACATCTTGCACCTACACTTAATCAAAAACAACAAAAACGATTAGAAGGATGGGTTGCCTCCCACTAAGCGCCTTAGTTTTGGTCATGGCTCGACTCTTTTTTGGATTTTTTATTTAACAAAAACAAACTCCTAGTAAAACAAAATGATTAAAAATGATGGGTTGCCTCCCATGTAGTGCTTGATTTATTGTCGCGGTACGACATAGTTATCTCGATTACTCAGACTTCATCGAGATATATGGAGGCTATACCTTTTATCGAGTTGGGTGGACCAATATATGGCTTCACTCGTTGGCCATTCACCTTAAAGAAACCACCATCATTGTTTTCTAACTCCACTACTCCAGATGAGTAAACTTGGCTAATTCTGAATGGACTAGACCATTTAGACTTCAACTTACCTGGAAATAGCTTCAGTCTGGAGTTGAAAAGAAGTACCAAATTGCCCTTCTGAAAGTTTCGTTGGATAATCCTCCGATCATGGTACTTTTTCATCTTTTCCTTATAGAGATCTTCTCTTTCATACGCATGTAGACAGAATTCATCCATTTCATTCAGCTGTCCCAATCTCATATTAATTGCATCATCCCAATTCAGGTAAAGCTGTTTCAGTGCTCACATTGCTTTATGTTCTAGATGAATAGGCAAGTGACAAGCCTTTCCATAAACTAGCTGGTATGGTGACATGCCAATTGGTGTTCTAAACGCGGTCCTATATGCTCATAAGGCATGGTCCAGCTTTCTGGACCAATCTTTCCTACTGGCATTCACAGTCTAAGCAAGGATCAGCTTAATCTCCCGATTAGAAACCTCTACCTGCCCACTAGTTTGTGGGTGGTATGGTGTAGCTATCTTATGTTGCTTAACCCCATATTTTACCAATACTGCTCTAAACAGATTGTTGCAAAAATATGATCCTCCATCGCTTATGATGGTAAGAGGTACCCCGAAATGAGAGAAGATATTTCTCTTTAAGAATGCTACTACACTCTTGCCTTCATTATTAGCTAGCGCGACTGCTTCAACCCATTTGGATACATATTACACAGTAACTAGGATATATTTCATCCCAAATGAACTCACAAATGGACCCATGAAATCAATACCCCAGACATCGAATAACTCTACTTCAAGCATTTTAGACATGGGCATCTCATGGTGCTTTGAGATAGAGCCTTGCCTCTGACACTGATCACATCTTCTTACAAAATCGTAGGCATCCTTGAATAATGAAGGCCAATAATAACCACTTTGCAGTACTTTTCTGGCCGTCCAATCACCTGCATGGTGACCCCCAACTTGGGAAGCATAACTTGCTTCCAGTATGCTAGGCACCTCCACATCTGGGATGCATTGCCTAATAATACCATCAGCACATCGTTGAAAAAGATAAGGCTTATCCCAGAAGTAATGTTTCACATCATGCATGAATTTTTTCTTTTGATGAAAGGAGAGATGCTCAGGAATCACTTCACTTACCCCGTAGTTAGCAAAGTCTGCATACCACGGTAAGTCTTCCACCATAGTTTCTAGAATATCTTCATCAGGGAATGTATCATTAATATCAAGGTTGGTCTGCACTATGTGCTCACTCTCAAGTCTAGATAGATGATCAGCTACTTGGTTTTCGCAACCTTTTCTATCCTTTACCTCGAAGGCAGTAACACCTACCTAATTAGCCTTGGCTTAGCATACTTCTTTGCCATTAGATATCTTAGAGCCGCATGATCTGTATGAACCACTACTTTGGTTCCCAACAAGTAAGCACGGAACTTTTCAAAAGCATAAACAACTGCTTGAAGCTCTTGTTCAGTGACAGTATAGTTCTTCTGTGCTCCATTCAAGGCCTTGCTCGCGTAGTAAATTGGATGAAATAGCCATTCTCTTTTCTGACCAAGTACAACACCCAAAGCTACCCCACTTGCATCACACATAACTTCAAAAGGTAGAGACCAATCGGGTGCTACAACAATGGGAGCTTCAATTAGCTTTCCTTTGAGGCATTCAAATGCCTTCAAGCAATCTTCACCAAAGTCAAACTTAGCCTCCTTCTCCAAAAGTTTGCATAATGGGCTAGCAATCTTGGAGAAGTTTGTAATAAACCTCCGATAAAACCCGCATAATCGAGAAAACTACGAACCCCCTTTATAGAAATTGGAGGTAGTAGTCTATCGATAACTTCAATCTTGGCTCGATCAACCTCAATTCCCTTTTTAGAGACTTTATGCCCAAGAACGATGCCTTCCTTAACCATAAAATGACACTTTTCCAAATTTAGCACCAGATTGAATTCAACACATCTCTACAAAGCCATACTCAGATTTACCAAGCATGACTCAAATGACTCACCTACAACCGAAAAGTTATCCATAAATACCTCCAAGGTGTCTTCGACTATATCAGAGAAAATGGACATCATACATCGCTGAAAAGTGGCAGGTGCATTACTTAGCCCAAATGGCATTCGTTTAAATGCAAAAGTACCATATGGGCATGTAAAAGTGGTCTTCTCCTGATCTTCAGGAGCAATGCAAATCTGATTATATCCGGAATGACCATCTAAGAAACAAAACCATCCCTTCCCTACCAATCGATCAAGCATTTGATCCATGAATGGCATTGGGAAGTGATCCTTTAACGTCCACGAATTCAGCTTCCGGTAATCCATGTATACTCTCCACCCTGTCACAGGTCTAAGTAGAATTTGCTCATTCTTTTCGTTTGCGATTACTGTCATGCCCCCTTTCTTGGGCACACATTGTACCAGACTCACCCATTTATTTTCTGAGATTGGATACACCACCCCTGCATCTAACCACTTTATGATTTCTTTCTTCACCACCTCTTGCATAGGTGGATTCAGACGACGTTGATGCTTAATAGTGGGTACGCAATCTTCCTCGAGCTGAATCTTATGCATACATATCCCAGGAGAGACACCAAATATATCAGCAATAGTCCAACCAATGGATCTTTTGTACCTTTTCAGAACCGCGATGAGATATGCCACTTGTTGTTCACCTAAATCAGCAGCAACAATAACCGAAAGTGTATTTCCACTTCCCAAGAATGCATACTTTAGATGATTGGGTAGCTCTTTTAATTCTAGCACCGGTGGCTCTTCAATGGATGGCTTCGCTGGTGGTGAAGGTCGATTCTTAAGGTCAAGGTCCAGCTTCTTAGGGGCATATGAATATGACCCCATTCCTGTGTGAGCAAAGATAGTTTCTTTGTATTCTTCAACATCGTCACGCTCAAAATTCAAAAGCACAGCAACCAATGGCTCAACAGTAAGTTGCTTCTCTAAAGATAATTCCTTCTCATCCTCATAATAAACATCAGCTACAGAGAACACATTCATATCTTTGGGCTGCTTCATTTATTTGCATACATCAAAATGTACCACTTCATCATTCATCCGAAATAAAAGCTCATTTGCTCGCAAATCAATTAGCACACTTCCTGTTGCAAGAAAAGGACGACCTAAGATTATAGGAACTTCAGAATCCACCTCGCAATCCAAAATAGCAAAGTCTGTAGGGAAAATGAAGGTAGACACCTTCGCTAATAAATCATATAATATACCAACAGGTCGTTTTACTGACTTGTCTGCCATTACGAGCCGCATGTTGGTTGGTGTAGGATCGCCTAACCCCAACTGCCTATAAATGGCTAGTGGCATCAAATTAATGCTAGCCCCCAAATCGCACAATGCCTTAGCAAAATCTAAAGATCCAACCATGTAAGGAATAGTGAAAGCACCAGGATCTGCCTTCTTCTGTACTAACGACCTCGTGGCAATTGCACTACAATGATGAACATTATCTGCCAGTTCATAGCTTGCTGCCATCTTCTTTGTCAAAAGGTCCTTCATGAATTTGGCGTACCCTGGCATCTGCTCTAGTGCCTCCACCAAAGGCACATTAATAGTTAGCTGCTTTAACATGGTCATGAATTTACTGAACCTGGTGTAATCAGCCTTCTCCTTCAGTCTCTGAGGAAAAGGTGGTGGTGGGTTTGGAAGAGTTTTCTCCACCACTTCTTTTTTATTTTGCTTCCCAATATTAATCTTTTCAGACTACTGACATCTAGGTGTAGTATCATGAACGTTCTCATTCTGATTTTCAGCTTCTACAGAATCATCACAATCTGCTTCAACAACATTCCCCTCTATATCATCAACCACCAGCTTGCCCTTGGATGGATTTTCCAACACCTTACGACTCCTGGTAGTAATAGCCAAACATGATCCATTATTCCTTGGATTTTGCACAATGTCACTAGGTAAAGTGACAACTTTTCTTTGATTGAATACCGCTGATAGTTGACTCATTTATTGTTCCAGCTATTTTATTGCAGTGGAATGCGAGTCAACCAATTGATTTATTGAGGACAAATCATTTTTTACCTCAGTTACTCCCGTGTTGGTTGCCTCCACTCCTTTCAATAACTTTGCCATCATGTCCTCTACGGACATTTTCCCAGAGCTAGATGCAGCCGCTTCACGATTTCTAGGAGGAACCTACAAACCACTCCTATCAGTCTTATTCTTCCAACTCCCTTGGTCTCGGTCCTTGTATCCGGATTTTTCATAATAGTTTCGACCTTGATTTCCTTGGGCATTGCCTCGGAAACCCTACTGATTATTTAAGTAATTTGCTTCCTCCTCAGAATCAGAGTCATCTCTTCCCTGTGATACAACGACCTTGACCTTTTCTATCTTCCCTGATAATAAATACTTGGTAAGGAGATCCATCTGCATTTTTGTGTGAGCCATATCCTGGTCATGTTCCTCTTCTCTTCGTCTCTATTTTTTAGTTTTGCCAATAGGTACAGTAGAGCTTGCTACCTCAGAATCCCTGGTATGCCAAGCTCTACTCTGCTTTGTCATATGATCTAGCATATCACTTGACTCAATAAAAGTAAGGTCGATGAATGACCCACTCGCAGCATTGCCAACCCCTGGATTGTCAAACGATTTGCATATTGAGATAAAATTGATCAGATGCATATTTGGATCATCGCCTGCAAGTCCACCAAATAACCCTTTGAGTTGTAATAGCTGAATCATAGTGCTAGTGATATTGAACTTGGCTCCGGGTGCCAAAGGCGGAGGAATAATAGCTCCTGTGGCACCAGCCCCATCCAAATCATCATCATCATCATCAAAAGGGACCTGCACAGCTCGGCGTTCAGGTCTCATTCTAGCTTGACGATCTCTATTGACATTTCTGTTCACAGGTGCAACCACATCATCTGCATGCCTTGGATTTAATAACTCATCATCACCCAGGTCCTCATCATCAAGATTTGTTTCCCGACCTGGGTTATCAACATTCTGTTGATGTACTTGTGCAGCTGCCAATGCAGCTAATCTAGCCTGCTCCAGTTGAGCATCCCTTATTTCAATATATCGTTGTGCATTCATTCTGCCAATAAGATATGGTTCAGGATTTAGAGGTAATAATGGTTGACCAGAACTTCGTGTATTTGGCATGAACTCTACCAAACCTAAACAAAATAAAAACAACAAACAAAAAGTAAAATTTGAGAATCTTTGACCAAAGGGTCTATTAACTATGACAAACTTAGTTGACAATCGTATTCCTTAGCAACGGTGCCAAAATTTGATACGCCCAAATTACAACTCTCGTTAGAAAGTGTAAGCGGTCACTGTCAAATATAGAACCCAACTAGGTTGGGTGTCGAATCCCACAAGGAATACTAAAGTCACTAAGTATTGCGATTATTATTAGAGTGTTGGTCGAAAATTCCAAGGAAAAAGGGGGGTTTGGTTTAGGCGCAAACTAATATTATCAAAGTAATGATGGCATGCTATGTGTAGTAAGATTTGATCACTGAGAATAACAAGTTAGGGTTTTATCCAAGAGTAGAACGAAGGTGATGAGTTTGCTTGGTAGACTGAACTACATTATCAGGTTTATTGCTCAACTCACAACCACTTGTGAGCCCATATTCAAGTTGCTAAAAAAGAGTACTGCGGTAAAATGGATTGAAGAATATCAGGAATCGTTCGATTGAATCAAAAGATATTTATTAAATCCGCCCGTGCTCGTACCCCCAGAGCCTGGTAGGCCTTTGATTTTATATTTATCAGTCATGGACAATTTTTTTTGTTGTGTCCTAGGTCAACATGATGTCATAGGCAAAAAGGAGCAGGCTATTTATTATCTTAGCTAGAAGTTCACCACTTATGAGGCCAGGTATACTCTTCTTGAAAGGACGTGTTGTGCCCTAACTTGGGTAGCACAGAAGTTGAAGCATTATCTCTCATCCTATACTACTTATCTCATCTTCCGCATGGATCCTTTGAAGTATATCTTTCAGAAGCCTATGCCAACGGGTCGATTGGCAAAGTGGTAAATATTGCTTACCAAGTTTGACATTGTATATGTGACTCGAATCGCCATGAAAACCCAAGCCTTGGTAGATCATCTTGCTGAGAATCCCATCGATGAAGAGTACGAGCCATTAAAGACATATTTTCCTGACGAAGAAGTGTCATGTGTCGATGAAGTCGTCATAGATGCTGATCCAGGTTGGAGGTTATTTTTTTATGGAGCTGTCAATATTAAAGGAGTCAGAATAGGTGCGGTTCTTATTTCTGAATTGGGATAACACTTCCTAGTAACAGCATAACTTCGATTCTACTGTACTAACAATATGGCAGAGTATGAAGCCTGCATTCTTGGTTTGAGGTTAGCTGTTGATATGGGAGTCCAAGAATTATCGGTGTTGTGAGATTCAGATTTGATCATCCATCAAATTCAAGGTGATTCGGAGACTCGATAGTTGAAGCTCATCCCGTATCGACAATGCTTGCAGGAGCTATGTTAACGGTTTGTGTTAGTAAAGTTTAGGCATATTCCAAGGATTCGTAATGAAATTGTTGATGCTTTAGCCACTCTGTCTTCAATGCTCCAACATCCTAATAAAGCCTACATTGATCCAGTGCATATACAGAGTAGTGATTAGCATGCTTACTGTAATGCGGTTGAAGAAGAGCTCGATGGAGAACCTTGGTTCTTGGACATCAAGCGGTATATTTAGTCAGGAGAATACCCATCATATCCCACCAACGATCAAAAGAGGACTATTAGGCATTTGGCTAGTGGATTATTCTTAAGTGGGGGAATCTTGTATAAGAAAACCCTAGATCTGGGACTTTTAAGGTGTGTAGATGCAAGAGAAGCCTTGACAATCATGGTTGAAATACACTCTGGAGTATGCGGGTCACACATGAATGGTTAGGTCTTGTCAAAGAAGATTTTTCGAGCAGGATATTACTGGCTTACTATGGAAAAAGATTCTATTCAATTTGTTCGAAAGTGTCATCAATGTCAGGTGCACGGTGATCTGAGACGTTCTCCTCCTGTTGAGTTGCATGCAATGGCCGCTCCATGGTCATTCATGGCTTGGGGATTGGATGTGATCGGACCGATTGAGCCGAAGGCATCAAATAGGCATAGATTCATTTTGGTATCCATTGACTACTTCACAAAGTGGGTAAAAGTAGTAACTTTCAAGTCAGTAAAAAAGAAGGCTGTGGTAGATTTTGTTCATGCCAATATCATTTGTAGATTTAGAATTCCTAAGATGATCATTACAGACAATGCTGCCAATCTCAATAGTCATTTGATGCAAGAAGTATGTCAACAGTTTAAGATCGCACATCGAAATTCTACTCCATATCGCCCAAAGGCCAATGGTGTTGTAGAAGCCGCCAATAAGAATATAAAAAAGATACTATAAAAAGTTGCCATTTGCATTGCTAGGTTATCGCATACTGTTCGTACTTCAACAGGGGCAACTCCATATTTATTGGTGTATGGGACAGAAGCAGTCATCCCTGCAGAAGTTGAAATTCCCTCTCTTCGAGTCATTGTAGAAGCAAAGATTGATGATGACGAATGGGTGAAAACCCAACTAGAACATTTGAGTTTGATTGAAGAAAAAAGGCTAACGTCTGTGTGTCATGGCCAGTTGTATCAGAGGAGGATGGCTCGAGAATATAACAAAAAGGTCCATACCAGTAATTTTGAAGTTGGTCAGTTGGTATTGAGACGTATCCTTCCTCACCAGGTTGAAGCGAAAGGCATGTTCTCCCCTAACTGGCAAGGTCCCTTTGTTGTGAAGAAAGTGTTGCCCAATGGAGTCTTATATTTAATAGATATTGATGGCAAAATGGCAGAAATGGCTATCAATGCTGATGCGGTTAAAAGATACTATATATGATATTTGATCCTTTGTTGATTTTATTGCATGTTTAGTACTTGATTTTTTGAAGATTGATATGATAAAGGTATTTTATTCTTCTATCCAAACATCGTGTCATCCCTTGTTTCCCCGTTTGAGCTTTGTTTTATTTTTCTTTCATATCCCTCTTTTGGAATCAAAATAGAGTCAAAGATGAATGTCAAGAAAATAAGAATAAAAGAAAGAGTTCGAAAATAAAAAAATCAAAATAAAATCAAAACAAAGAACAAGCTGATGGAACTACATTCGACCTGATTCTCCTATCTCGAAAGTGAGATATGTAGGCTGCCCTATTTCGGGCTCAGTCCAACCAAATAAAAATCTAAGATTCACCCAATCTTTAAAAATTGGGGCATGAGTTAACGTGTTGTTGAGTCAATTCCAAAAGTTGTAAGTCCCACCCCCACTTCAAGTATCATTTGAGCCCCTTACCATCTTTTCTAACCTTAACCAAAAGCCAAGTTACAACCAAAGAAATTCCTTCAAATCAATTTTTGATAATGCTAAGGCTAAGCATGCAATGGACATGATGATACATTGTAAAGTACCGCTTGTCTCTCTCAGCATAAGAAATCAGGAAAGAAATACAAAAAATGAGAGAGTCTTATTGGTGAAAACCCCCGTGGAAATCATAAGGCGATGGTGAGTCGAGAGAAATAAAAATGAGAGAGTCTTATTGGTGAAAACCTTTGCTGGAACCATAAGGCGATGGTGAGTGGAGAGAAATAAAAATGAGAGAGTCTTATTGGTGAAAACCGTCACGGGCACCGTAAGGCGATAGAGAGTTCAAGAGAAAAGTGAAAAAGTGAGAAGAAAGAAATTTGTTGGCGAAAGTCTTTTAATATGTCGTTAGTCGAATGTGATGTATGAGTCTAATGGATTTGAAGAGGCGGCTCAACAGCAAAGGCATGAACTTAACAACAAATGGGGAGTTTGGAAAGGAAGATTAGGCAACTCAATCCAAAATGCATGTCATACTCATTGGAGTTGGTTGTCGTATTCAGATAAGTTTTCTTTTCGAATATAGGACATTGCCTTTTTCTTTCATTTACATATTCATGCTTTTTGTCTTTTTATGTCATTTATCAAAATAAAGTCATAATCATTTCTTTACATTTTAAGTCAAGTCTGTGTCAAAACAAGTGAGAAAGGATTTCAAAATTTACTACTAGTCTTTCCAATTATATGAGGAAAAGCCAAGGAACAGCACAGGAAGAAATATGATCGTAATTCAACATGAAGCAAAGGAAGTCTATCAACCGATAGGCTATTGGATTCATAAAAATATTCAAATTTGGGAAAAGTGTGCACCTCAGGGGCATGGTAAAATGGAAACCCGTTATTTGAGTCAGATCTCATTTCCCTCAATATGGGTCCGGGTCAATGATGCGACAAGACAGGGCAGGTGTCAGCGATTTGGAAGAAAGATAAAAGGAACTAATGCTGGGGCAGATACCTGAGAAGCTAAGAGCTGCAAGCCACCGCTAAGTTTTTAACTGACAAATTTTCTTTGTTGAAATAGGGGCAAATTCGTTTCACTTAATTCAGCTATCATTGGAAATGCGCATCCATGGGGAATTTACTTTGTGTTCAGGACCCTCCTGAAAAATGGGATTTTACTTTATGTTCAGGACTCTCCTGAAAAATGGGATTTTACTTTCTGCTCAGGACCCTCCTGAAAAATGAGATTTTACTTTCTTCTCAGGACCCTCCTGAAAAATGGGATTTTACTTTTTGTTCAAGACCCTCCCAAAAACTGGGAATTTACTTTATGTTCAGGACCCTCCTAAAAAATAGGATTTTACTTCCTGCTCAGGACCCTCTTGAAAAATGGGATTTTACTTTCTCCTTAGGACCCTCCTGAAAAATGGGATTTTACTTTCTGCTCAGGACCCTCCTGAAAAAGAGGATTTTACTTTCTTTTCAGGACCCTCCTAGAAAATAGGATTTTACTTTATGTTCAGGACCCTCGTGAAAAATGGGATTTTTACTTTCTGTTCTGGACCCTCCTGAAAAATAAGATTTTACTTTCTGTTCAGAACCCTCCTGAAAAATGGGATTTTACTTTATGCTTAGGACCCTCCTGAAAAATGGGATTTTTACTTTCTGTTCAGGACCCTTCTGAAAAATGGGATTTTACTTTATGTTCAAGACCCTCCTGGAAAATAGGACAGCACTTTCAAAAATGAAATACTACTTTACTATAATGTTTTGTTTGGGATAATTTTTGTTCTAGTTTTAATTTTGGGTTTTAGGAGCCCGCCTGAAGAACAGGTTGATGAAATAGAAAGTCAGGAGCCCACTTGAAAAACAGGGTGATGAAATAACAAGTTAGGAGCCCGCCTGGAGAATAGGGTGAAGAAATGAAAGTCAAGCAACAAAGTGATGAAATAACAATTCAGGAGCCCGCCTGGAGAATAGGGTGAAGAAATGAAAGTCAAGCAACAAATTGATGAAATAACAAGTCAGGATCCCACCTGGAGAATAGGGTGAAGAAATGAAAAGTCAAGCAACAAAGCGAAGCAATTGAAAGCCAAGCAACAAGTTGGAAGAAAATTTCAAGTCAGGAGCCCGCCTGAAGAATAGGGTGATGAAAGTCGTGTCAAGAACCAACAGAAGCTATTAGATAGGATTTTGTAATTTCATTTATGTTTTAACTTGTAATTTTCATTTTTTGATGTAATAACAAAGTCGCGGATCGGAACCTCGACGGAACCTCACTCGACTCTCCAACTCGGTATAGTCCATCTCCGTCCAATCCTTGGAGATACTTGTCACTTGATCCCCTCATAACTTGGGTGGGTAGGCTGTCCTAATTCAAGACCCGGTAGTCCTTCTTTCTTCTATTTCTTCTTTTGAATAATGGTCAGGATAAAATTCTATCTCGTTGTCAACTTCTTTGTCTGAAAACACTTCTTGTTTACATTCAAAGGGGGCATGATGTAGACACATAATTTTGTCCCCCTCAAAAGTTTGATTTTGTTCATTTTACTTTATCATATCATATACCCTCACCCACGTGATTACATCCTACAAAAATACAAAAAAAGGTAACTCTTAACAAAATTCCTAACAAACTTTTATTCTTTTAACATCCTAACAACCCTCTCCAATAAGTAAATGACAAATCACCCTCTACCCCTACCTAACCCTACCCACGTCACCCCCCCTTTTTTTCTTGTCCAAAAAGAAAGGACCAAAAAGGAAAACTACAATATATAGACACAAATACACACATACTGAGGAGGCGATCTTCTTCAGGATTTTTTTTTTGCATTAACAGTAACAAAGAGAAAAGGACCGGACTTTCTCCTTCTCTCTCTAGACTCTCACTCTCCCTCTCTCAACAGACCTCACCGGCGCTTCAACCACAACGACAACGGCGCTGGCGTCGGCGCCGCCTTCTCTCTCTTAGTCCACGATCTCTCCCCCTTTCTGCCTCTATCTTATTCTGCCGTCGATGGATGGAGCACCACAATAGCCAACTTAGCGACCAATGCCGTCACTATCTTCGCTAAACTTCCTCTCCCGCCACTGATAAACCGACCACCGACCACCGACCGATGACCCATCGTCCTCAACTAACAATAGCGGGCTAGTGCCGCCACCGGCAAAACAACATCACCGTAGACAGCTTCCAGCTATAGTCACCACCGGAGAACAGGCAACGCTGCTGTTCTCTCTGTCACCGGAGCTCACCAGAGCTCGATCCGAGTTGGGTTTTGGGTTCCTGTTGTTTGTTGGGGGTTTTGGTTTCGTCTATTTCCTGGTTCATCGTCGATATTGGATTTCGAGTTGTCATTATCAAATCGCATCGTCGTTCTTGTTTGGGTTTCGTATAACAAAGTTTGTCTCACTATTTTTGAAGTCGTCCTATTAGTTTTTCCCTATTTTGAGTTGGATTCATCGCGATCGAGGTTCTCCGGTCGAGTATTTTGGTCTTCGGATTTCTTTATTGTCGTCAAGGATCAATTTCATCGAGGTTCATTTCTTCTAACCGAATCTTTAATTTATCTTGACTTTTGTTTTGTGATTTTGTGGGCGTGGATGATTTATTTGTTGTGTGTTTGGTTTGAATATTTGTTGTTAGTGTTTGTTTGATGATTGTGACGTGGTGATATGTTTTGATATTAAGTTGGAGAAATCGCGATTACCGTGGTTGATTTGATTAAGACTTATTTAATCATGTAGTTTGAAATAAATTTGGGGACGGGAATTGAAAATGGATAAAAGTAAGTATTATGATATTTTTGATACATTGTTGATGTTGAATGTGGTATGTTGTCGAGCGGGTAGGCAAACAGTAAGCTCGGGTAGGCAAGTGTAGGATTGGTGTAGTGTGGGAATGATTGGAATATTTGTTGAATGTTTTGTTTATCGTATTTAGAAAGTGCATTTATTTAACCGGGGAATTCCCCGAAGTAATTTATATTTACTCACCCGGGGATACCCCGAAGAACTTTGTACGCTAAGGATGTTCGTGATCAAAGCCCGAGGCATCGGGTAAAGCAGGGTTTAGGACTAGTGTAGGTTATTTCAGTGTTTTTATTTCGGGTTGTAATAATTGGACTAGATTTTACATTTTTGTTTTGTTTTGTTATTGTTTGATTATTTTGCGTGCTTTTTTTGTGTGGTTTATGCATTTATAACGCCAATTTAGCCGATACGCTCTGCCAAGCGACTGTGGTTTAACCATGGGATCGAGGGGTACCTAACACCTTCCCCTCGGTCAACAGAATTCGTTAGCCGGAATCTCTATTCGCAAACCAGTTTAAGAGTCAAATGATTTTTGAAAAGGATTTTCCAAAGGTGACTTGGCACACCGGATTATTCCAAGTGGTGACTCTGAATAAAAAATACAAATAATCCTTTTCCGAAACAAATTTTCATTTCTTGTCACTTAAATAATAAAGCCCTTTCGAACTTTAAAATATACATCTTTTGGAGTACGTAAAAAAGGGGGTGTGACATATGGGAATAAGGATAAAAGGGTCATAAAGAGATAATTTTTTATTTTTCTGAATTTTGCATTTAAATAATAATTTCACATAATCAAATGTTATTTAAAAAATGATTAAATAGTTTGAGTGACTTTCTGTGTAAAAATGTGAAAGTTGAGAGACTTTTGAAGTAAATATCAAAGTTAAGTGACTTTTGGGGATAAAAGTTCAAAGTTGAGTGACCACTTGAGTTATTAACTCGAGCTATATTTGCCTAAGGACTAGTCTAGTAAAAAACTAAATATCAATTAATAAGTGTAGTGTAATAAAATAGACTAAAGTTCAACTAATCAAAATTTGGTTGCATGTGATCCATTTGAAAGAAGCTCGCCAGGGAGAGGTTGGTGTCGAAAATCTCCCCAAGACAACGTATTCTCTACCTTCACAAGGTAGGGGCTAGATTGCATACACATCACTCTTGGATAAAGTTTGAAGATGCGTCCTTCTGTTTAATTACATAGATGAGATAAGTCGTAAAAATGTTGCAAGAAGTTGGTGTGTCGGTAATCACCTCAGGACAACATTTACTTCGATGAGAGATGTCGTAAAAGTGTTGCAAGAAGTTGGTACCGGAAATCACCTCAAGACAATGTATTCTCTACCTTCACGAGGTAGGGGCTAGGTTGCGTATAAAGTTTAAAGATGCGGCCTTTGTTTGATTACATCATCGATGTGAGAAGTAGTAAAAATGTTGCCAGAAGTTGGTGTCGGAAATCACCTCAAGACATCGTATTTTCTACCTTCACGAGGGCTAGGTTGCGTACATATTACTCTTGGATAAAGTTTGAATATACGTCCTTTGTTTGATTACAGGGGCGAAGCTACAGTCACTGAAGGGAAGGGTGGTCAGATGAACACCCTTCGTTCGAAAAAAATTTCGAGTATATACGTTAAATATAGATATTTATGATTATATATATATAGTTGAACACCCTTGACAAGCTAAAAAGTCACAGCCTATTGGTCAAAGGTGTGTAAATTTGCAGCAACAACTAGGGTTCAATTCTTGGTCGGAGCAACATTATTTTTTTTTTCATTTTTTCGAACACCCTTAACCCAAACTCTGGCTCCGCCACTGTTTGATTACATCGATGAGAGAAGTAGTAAAAATATTGCAAGAAGTTGGTGTCGGAAATCACCTTAAGACAACGTTAGCCGGCAATGGTAGAGCCATGATTTATATTGAGGGGTTCAGAAGATAAACATATGAACTAGCCAAAGGTAGGTTCAACATCTACTATCTATGCATCAACCACATAAAAATAGTAGAATTTTTCGTGGAAGGGGGTTCGAATGAACCTCCCGGATGAAAGGTGGCTCAGCCCCTGTCGAAGGATGGCAAGTTGGACCTTTATTACCATGAAGATGCATTAGATCAGGCAGTAAGATAGTCGACATTTTTTGCTTAAATGGAATGACATGAACAACGATGATTCATATAATCGAGTCCAATTTATTTGAGATTAAAGCATATTTAGTCACATTTGTTATTCCTTTTCATTCAAAAAAAGAAACACAGTAAAAATTTTATTCATTTGACCAATTTGTTCATTATTATTCTTACAAAACAAAGTACTAAAGACAAATAAAATAAAACACATACTAGGAAAATATTCATTTGTTGTTTGATCAAGATAAACCAAATGACTTTTTTTAACCCCTCCCTGGAATTTTCGGCCATTTTGCTTCTGCGGCACTGACACTCGAACTCATAACCTTAGCTGATGCATCATTTATAACTTGTGGTAATAATCTCCTTCCGAATCGTGAGATTTTAGGATCTGTATTCCATCCCGCGCTGACTGAAATTTAATAATATAAATTTATCAAAATTAGATTATGATTGGTATAAGATAAAATACATAGAATCAAACAATAATTAGTTTAGCAACACCTACATGTCAAGAGCCTAGATATGAAAATCACTATTCTGTAGCTAAATCCTAATTAATGATGGATTAGTGATAAAAGAAAAAGGGTACGCTCGATGCACTAAAACTTCAGTTATATATAGGGCCGAATCGTAAGGATTTATTTTACGCAATATTTCTGCAAGAGATTGTTTTCATGACTTGAACTCGTGACCTTCTGCTGACATGACAATCACCTTAATAATTGATTAGTGATATATTATCAAACCATTTAACTTTGTCAGTTACAAGAAATTTAATGTTGTATTAACGACAAAATTCATAGTTATTTTCAATTTTTTCTTTTGTAGTGGAGATAAGCATCCAATCCCTCCGAACTATGGTCAAAGTTGTTACGACACACTCCACAGGGGTCCTGCTATCCCCCTCCCCCAAACTCAATTTAAGCATATTCTTGTCACCCTTTTGTGCTGATGCGACACCTTTATTACATAAAATAGGATCTACATTAAAGATGTCACGTCAGCTAAAAAGGTTGACAAAAGGTGTCACGTTAGCAAAAAAAGTTGATAAAAATACATTAAATTTAGATTGGGGTGGGGGTGGGGGTAGGGGTGGGGGCATAATAGGTCCCTTGAAGTTATTTGTGTCGTAGCAACTTTAATCCTAGTTCAGGATCGCTATTAAATGCTTTATTCTTTGTAGAGAATACATATAATGATAAAAATAGAGAATTATAATACAGAGATAAGCAAGAAGGAATCTAACCATTGGGTGCCATCAGCCATGAGAACAATAGTGAGTATGAAGCCAATCTTTAACAACACCATACTAGAAAAGAAACCCTTCATTGTGTAGTATGTGAACATGTCATTCCTTTTAGGAGGCCCTAATTTATAGACCTTTCAATTATGTTTTTTATTTATTATTGTAGACATTTACTTTTTCTAGTCCAATCCTATTAAGTTCTTGGACGCTGCTCTATTCTAAACCCAACTTACGGCTACATAAAGGGTATAACATATTTCTCATAAACTCTTGGGATATTCACAAAGAATTGAAGGCATTAAAAGTCGTCTTTCTTAAAGTCTATCTGAAGTTCTACTCTCTCAAATAAATCTTCTTATATTTAAGAAATACTCTACTAACAATCTTTGAATTATAGAAATAATCAAGAGAGAAGAATCAAGAACAAATTAGATTGTAGGTTCTACTTGCAATAATTTAATGAGATAATTGCATTAAATTATTAGAAGGTGACAGTATTGCTAGGTTGTCATATAGTGCATTACATTGTAATCTACTTCTCAATTGGTTCAATTGTCATACAACATTTTCCTATATTGACTATGCAACCTAAAAATGCTATATTCAAAGTTTTAGACTTAGCTGGCCTCCCATTTTTCAAAGTCCAATCCATAATTTAAAGCCACTTTCTGTATAAAAAAATTAAAAAATATATAATTCATATGGTTATAAGATATTTCTATCAAAAAGTAAAGTAATGTAGAATGGTGTCGATTCTTGGTGCTAATTTTAAAATGTTGACTTTATGTTATGAATGAGAAGTAGTTGGGCGGACCCAAATAAAAAATTAGCAAATTACGTATGGGATAGGACACATCGAGGTGTATTCAGAATTTTGAGATGATGAGCACTATTATGAAAATATTTCAAGCGCGGGTTCATATATTTATATTCTGAGGCTACTTCGACTATTGTTCCTTTGCTAGTATCCGAATATGATATTCCGAGTTGAGGAGTTCAGCCTTCGTCTATGTTTTCCTCTCAAATAGGATCACAGCCTGCCAGATTTATCATGCCAGATTCATGGTTATGAGTCTAAGGGGGAGATTGTTGGGATATACTATCAACCATGTAGTTTGTGTTATAGTATTATATTTTCATCCCATGTAAAGACACTTCTTATATTAATAAAATTTTTGTTTGAATAGATCGTTGTGTTAATATGTGTGTCCTTTACTTATATAGTAGATAATTTTGCGTATTGAGTATTTTAACTCATGCACGGAAGATTAAAATTATCGATTCTTATAAGTAATAAATTAATGTTCACAATCAAAGATGAGGTAAGACAAACATCTTGATGATTGTAGCACAAGATCAAATATAATTTGATTTTAATTATGGGAATAGTAATATTCCAACTTCTTGTGCTAGTATCTTTTGTATCTATTGAACGAACCAATTAGAGATAGTTGTTTATGTTCTGAATATTAATAAACGATTTCTCTAGTCCATTACACATACTTATACTCTTAATCTTGTTATAATTATTATGATCTATGTGGTTGATTTGCCATTTAAATATATTAAAAGGTGAGACTCTTTTATGAGTCAATATATTCCTAATAGGTTGAATGATGACAAATTACTTAGTGAACTATTATTTAGTTGATAGAACTATGTCTCAGACTTGAGATAGAAGACTTTCCTTTATTGTTACTTATAAGTTTCACGTGAAAATCCTGCAGGTGAATTTATACCCGTCAAGTGAAATAAGTTAAGCATTATGAATAAAGGTAATTAATCAATGAAATAAAATTTTCAGAGAATTTAATTTAATTGATTGGTGTTGGTAATTCTAGCATGGGGAGTTAAATAAAATGTAATGGTAGATTTCAAAATTAAATCGAGGAGTGCAATTACAAATTTGTAGCGAAATAATCTGTAATTTATTAGGATATGATAGTTCTCTCATCATCGAATTAATATCATAATTGGAAGCCTTAGTTAATAAATACGTAGTCCCTACTATGCCTAATTAGCTAATCAAATTTGGAAAAAAAAGAAAAAGTAATACCATTTCATTTACTAGTCTTCTGTAAATAAGGAATAAAAAGAGTGTATTAAAAATTAATGTTTGGAATTATGACAGTATCTAAGGTGAAAAACGTTTTGTGATTTTAAGATGATATTAAAGTAAAAATGTTTTGGTACTAAGGCTACAATAAAGGGTCAAAACGTTTTTGCCTCTTGATTTTCCTTCTTCAACTGAAATTAAGAATAAATAGAGGCATATGATTGGGAAAGAATATACACGCTTTTTTCAGAACTCAAAATTTTTTCTTCAATCCAATAATTACTTGCTCACACAAATGTTGGTTAAAGAGACTAATCAGGATATAATAGAAGACTGTAGAACTGGAGGCCAAAGCATTGAAGGATTTTTGTAAAAGCTTCAAGAGGTAAGTTTTCTGATTTTCGTTTTGGTTATGTTACCTAGATAATATATTAGTTGTTGATCCTGTAGAATTGTTGCTTCCTTTGTGTGTCACACCCGCCGTTTTTCACCGCATCCGACCCCACTAGGGAGTTGGTTTTAGAGAAAATGGATTTTTCCAATTAAAGTGACGTTTTGAAAAAAAAGGGATTATTTTGTTTACAGAGTCGCCACTTGAAATTGAGTTTGAGCGTTCCAAGTCACCTTATCGAATCCCTATTCAAAAGGAAATGACTCTTCAATTTTTATTTTTTGGTCTGCGAACTAGAAATCCAGATAAGGAATTCTGTTGACCGAGGGGAAGGTGTTAGGCACCCCTCGAGTCCCGTGGTTCTAGCACGGTCGCTTTAATGACTTACGTCTGGCTTAAATTAATCTTTTGGATATATAATATTTATTGGCCTAAAAGTTGTTTGCCTGCCGCTCTTAAATTCTTTTACATATATTTTTAATTATATTAATGTGTGGCTTGCCGGTAGCAGTACTTTCCGATCATACCACGAATTTAGATATATTTCGCACGCCTTTGGGGCATTTATGGATCGCATCCATTTTCTCCAAACCTAAATGAGCATTTAGCAAGCTTTAATTCTACCCTTTCCAATTAAATTCAACTTCGATAAATTTTGTGAAAAAATATTTTTTTTTCTTTTCGGATAATAGATTTTAAAAGTTGATTTGCAATCTAACTCGCATCTTTTCTTTTACTAGGAGCTCACCATAGTAGGAAATGTCAAATCGTCAAACAAACTAAACATTGAAATATATATATATATATATATATATATATATAAATACTCACGGGAGAAAGTTATCAAAATATGCAGCTTTTCATCTAATTCACACCTTTTATTTCAAAGTACTAAACTATTAGGATGTACCTTATCTTGGGGTAAAGTGGTCATGCATTTACAATAAAAAACCACAATAAAAATAAACCGAATCCCATGCAACATACACAGATATACCATTTGAAGATACATAGACAGTAAACTCCAGCCCAATAATTTTAAGTTAGTATCCACACATCAGAAGCTATTATAAGCAATTATTGGTACTTAAACTAGAAGTATTAATTATTAATTAATGATATAAAAATCTGAACAGAAGAAACGGATAATAATAAGTTAGACCCATACACAATTTGAACTACTTCATAATAATTGAATCAAGTCTCATACAGTTATATTGTGAAACTAAATTACATGGAAAGATCTAGGGTTACCTATTGCGACACTTTACTTTACAATAGCTAACGTTCAAAAGCCACAAACCATAAACCACGAACAAACCTCAAAGTTTGGGACGTGAGGGATTTTTTCTTTGGTGTTATCGTAATTGTTGTTGATTTTCTGAAAGTTCTAAGGAGGGAGTAGTTGTTTATTTTTTTTTCTCTTTTTTTTTGTGAGTTTAAGAAACTTCATAATATTGAATCAAGTTTCATACAATCGTTTAAACTACATAATAAAGGAATATTAAGGGTTACCTCTTTCGAAAATAATTCCTAACAACAACAAGAAGAAGCCTCGAACTTAAACCGTGACCAAAACTCAAAGTCTTTTGATGTGAGGAATTTTTGGTTTTTATTTCCCCTATGTGTTCCTTTATGTGTGCATGTGTGTGGTCTTCTTTTCTTTTCTCAAATTAGTCCATATGTGTCTTCTTCCCTCTTTAGTGTTTTATGTGTGTGTTTATATAAGAAGTGTGTGTGCTTGAGTGAGAATGGGAGTTGAGGGAATAATGGGGGAAAGATGTAGTGGAGGTAATGGGGAGATTTAGTGGGAGAATGGGGAAAGTGGGGGTAATGGGAAGTAGGGTAGTTTTTAGTTTTAATGGGAAAGTTAGGGGAATGTTGGAGGTAAAGGGAAGTAGGGTAGATTTTTTTTTTAGTTTTAATGAGAAAGTTAGGGGAATGTTGGAGGTAATGGGAAGTAGGGTAGTTTTTAGTTTTAATGGGAAAGTTAGAAGAATGTTGGAGGTAATGGGAAGTAGGGTAGTTTTTAGTTTTAATGGGAAAGTTAGGGGAATGTTGGAGGTAATGGGAAGTAGGGTAGTTTTTACTTTTAATGGGAAAGTTAGGAGAATGTTGGAGGTAATGGGAAGTAGGGTAGTTTTTAGTTTTAATGGGAAAGTTATGGGAATGTTGGAGGTAATGGGAAGTAGGGTAGTTTTTAGTTTTTTTTTTTTTTTAATTATTATATTTTTTCAATATAAAAATAAAAATAATAACATCTATTTAAAATTAATAAAAAAAGTATAAATAAACTAAATTGCTAGTCTTAGAAATATGATTAAGAAATATTAATATCACTAGATTCTTTATTAAAAGTTAAAAGAGGAAAATAACATAATTTAATTAGTTTTTATTTTTTTATTTTAAATAAATAAATAAATAATAATAAAAATTTATCTAAAATGTGATTCTATTTTTATATTTTTTTCAAAAATATTAAACGAACCTCAAAATAAGATAAATTTAAAATGCCTAAAAATAAAAATAAAATAAAATAAAAATTAATTGAACATTAAAATGGTATAAAAATATTAGGTTTGGGTAAAAAATTAGGTGTTTACAGAATGCCCCTCTTTGCTTGGAAATATGAAGAATTTTAAAGCAAAGAAGTAAACATGACTAATTTTTGGCTCAACCCTTTATTCAATATTAATACGTAAATAAGTGGGAAAGAGGTGTGACCGAGCCCTGACTTTGGGTATCCTACATATTTCGGGTTATATGAGAATCAGGTCACGTGTAGTTCAAATAGGTGTAGGAATGAGTGGATGAATTGGAGAGTCGATTTGAGGTCCCGTCGAGTTTTCGGTTCGTGGCTCTTTTTATTACATCAGAAAAATGAAACTAAAAATGAAAGATACAAAATCCTATCTATTTTGTTGTCTTGATTCTCTTGCTTCAGATCTTCTTCTTGGATCTTCAGTTATCGCTTCACCTTCTTCTGGTGGGTACCTCGATCTCAAGATTTGATCTTGAAGTTAGGATTTGAGATTTGAACCAGCAACTTGGATTGAGTCATTGACACACTGCCAAAGAACAGTTCATAGAATACTTTGGATGCTTATTCTCCTTATCAGAAGCTAAAAAGATGTCTCTTGAGATGTTGGGCCGCTACAGATACAGAGCTGACTCTAACTATCTTCAACCTGATCATTCTTCTATATTCTGACCGGAGATGAAATTTCATTCTTGGATAAACCTGTGCTTCGCAGAAAACCTGCAATCCATCAAAGAAGACGAAACAAAACAAACAAAATTTTCTGCCCCAGTTTACACTAGGAAAGTTTTGTGAGTTATTAGAAAAACTATAATCTAGCTTAAAAATAAATAAATGAATGAATGGATAGAAATTTAGGCTAGGAGCGCGATAAGATAAGAACCGTTATTCTTAATGATACAACCAAAGGAAGTTATCCTAATGAATGCATGGGAAAGAATTAGGATTTTTTCTTATAAAAATGTGATGAGGGATTCTCATGCCCTGTGAAGACATGAAGAAGAAAAATAGGAAGATTTATTTCCTAAAATTTCAACTAGGGGATGGCGCCCTATGAAGATGAATAAAATGTCAACTAGGGTATGACGAGATAAGATGTCAACTAGGGGATGGCGCCCTATGAAGACGAGATAAGATGTCAACTAGGGGAAGGCGCCCTATGAATACGAGATAGGATGCCAACTAGGGGATGGTGCCCTATGAAAACGAGAAAGATGTCAACTAGGGGATGGTGCCCTATGAAGACGAAAAAGATGTCAACTAGGGGATGGTGCCCTATGAAGACAAAAGGATGTCAACTAAGGGATGACGCTCTATGAAGACGAAATAAGATGTCAACTAGGGGATGGCGCCCTATGAAGACGAAAATGATGTAAACTAGGGGATGGTGCCTTATGAAGATGAATGAGATATCAACTAGGAGATGACTCCCTATGAAGACGACTAAGATGTCAACTAGGGGATGGTACCCTATGAAGACAAGATAAGATGTCAACTAGGGGATGGTGCCCTATGGATACAAAAAAGATGTCAACTAGGGGATGGTGCCCTATGAAGACGAATGAGATATCAACTAGGGGATGGCGCCCTATGAAGATGAAAAAGATGTCAACTAGGGGATCGTGCCCTATGAAGATGAAATAAGATGTCAACTAGAGGATGGCGCTCTATGAAGACGAGATAAGATGTCAACTAGGGGATGGTGCCCTATGAAGACGAATAAGATGTCAATGAGGGGAGGGTGCCCTATGAAGACGAGATAAGATGTCAACTAGGGGAAGGCGCCCTATGAAGACGAATAAGATGTAAACTAGGGGATGGCACCCTATGAAGACGAATAAGATATCAACTAGGGGATGATGCCTTATGAAGACGAGATAAGATGTCAACTAGGGGACGACGCCCTATGAAGACGAAAAGGATATCAACTAGGGGACGGCGCCCTATGAAGACGAAAAGGATGTCAACTAGGGGATGGCGCCCTATGAAGATGAGATAAAGATGTCAACTAGGGAATGGCGCCCCATGAAGACGAATGAGATATCAACTAAGGGATGACTCCCTATGAAGACGACTAGGATGTCAACTAGGGGATGGTACCCTATGAAGACGAGATAAGATGTCAACTAGGGGATGGTGCCCTATGGAGATGAGATATGATCACAACTAGGGGATGGCTCCTTATGAAGACGAATAAGATGTCAACTAGGATATGGTGCCCTATGAATACGAGATAAGATGCCAACTAGGGGATGGTGCCCTATAAAGATGAGATAAGATGTCAACCAGGGGATGGTGCCCTATGAAGACGAATGGGATGTCAACTAGGGGATGGCGCCCTATGAAGACGAGATAAGATATCCACTAGGCGATGGTGACCTATGAAGATGAGATAAGATGTCAACTAGGGGATGGTGCCCTATGAAGACGAAATAAGATGTCAACTAGGGGATGACGCCCTATGAAGACGAGAGAAGATGTCAACTAGGGGATGACGTCCTATGCAGACGAGATAAGATGTCAACTAGGGGATGGTGCCCTATGAAGATGAAATAAGATGTCAACTAGGGGAAGACGCCCTATGAAGATGAAATAGGATGTCAACTAGGGGATGGTGCCGTATGAAGACGAATAAAGATGTCAACTAGTGGATGGCGCCCTATGAATACGAGATAAGATGTCAACTAGGGGATGGTGCCCTATGAAGACGAAATAAGATGTCAATTAGGGGATGGTGCCCTATGAAGATAAGATAAGATGTCAAATAGGGGATGGTGCCCTATGAAGACGAATAAAGATGTCAACTAGGGGATGGTGCCCTATGAAGACGAAAAAGATGTCAACTAGGGGATGGCGCCCTATGAAGACGAGATAAGATGTCAACTAGGGGATGGTGCCCTATGAAGACGAGATAAGATGTCCACTAGGGGATGACACCCTATGAAGACGAGATAAGATGTCAACTAGGGTATGGTGCCTTATGAAGACGAGATAAGATGTCAACTAGGGGATGGTGCCCTATGAAGACGAAAAGATGTCAACTAGGGGATAGCGCCCTATGAAGACGAGATAAGATGTCAACTAGGGGATGGTGCCCTATGAAGACGAATCAAGATGTCAACTAGGGGATGGTGCCCTATGAAGACGAAAAAGATGTCAACTAGGGGATGGCGCCCTATGAAGACGAGATAAGATGTCAACTAGGAGATGGTGCCCTATGAAGACGAGATAAGATGTCAACTAGGGGATGGTGCCCTATGAAGACGAGATAAGTTGTCCACTAGGAGATGACGCCCTATGAAGACGAGATAAGATGTCAACTAGGGGATGGTGCCCTATGAAGACGAATCAAGATGTCAACTAGGGGATGGTGCCCTATGAAGACGAAAAAGATGTCAACTAGGGGATGACGCCCTATTAAGACGAGATAAGATGTCAACTAGGGGATGATGCCCTATGAAGACGAGATAAGATGTCAACTAGGGGATGGCGCCCTATGAATACGAGATAAGATATCAACTAGGGGATGGCGCCCTATGAAGACGAGATAAGATGTCAACTAGGGGATGGTGCCCTATGATGACGAATAAAGATGTCAACTAGGGGATGGTGCCCTATGAAGACGAAAAAGATGTCAACTAGGGGATGGGGCCCTATGAAGATGAATGAATGTCAACTAGGGGATGGCTCCCTATGAAGACGAGATAAGATGTCGACTAGGGGAATGCGCCCTATGAAGACGAGATAGGATGTCAACTAGAGGATGGTTCCCTATGAAGACGAAAAAGATGTCAACTAGGGGATGGTGCCCTATGAAGATGAAAAAGATGTCAACTAGGGGATGGTGCCCTATGAAGACGAGATAAGATGTCAACTAGGGGATAGTGCCCTATGAAGACGAAAAGATGTCAACTAGGGGATGGCGCCCTATGAAGATGAGATATGATGTCAACTAGGGGATGGTGCCCTATGAAGATGAGATAAGATGTCAACTAGGGGATGGTGCCCTATGCAGACGAACAGATGTCAACTAGGGGATGGTGCCCTATGAAGACGAAAAAGATGTCAACTAGGGGATGGTGCCCTATGAAGACGAAAAATATGTCAACTAGGGGATGGTGCCCTATGAAGACGAGATAAGATGTCAACTAGGGGATGGTGCCCTATGAAGACGTAAAGAATGTCAACTAGGGGATGGTGCCCTATGAAGACGAATGAGATTATGATATTTTTTCTTTGTTAGAAAAAAAAAATGCCCCAGCCTTGAATATGAGGGGTTTTATTATTATTATTATTATCATAATTATATTGATATGAACTTTGAATTATAGGAGTATAACAAAAAAAAGAAAATTCAAGAAAACTTAACTTTGCTATATTTGTTTTTTTCTCACTAAACTTCACAAGATTGCTTTGCCCCTGTTCAAGCAAAGAAAGAAAAAAAAATTGTGAGTTTTAAACTTGGTAGTTGGTTTGTGGCCTTGAATCCCTTGGAGGTTTGCCTTATCCTTGCCCCAACTTGATATAGTTGACTCAACTAATTGGTTAGTGAACTTGGTTCTTTGTCTTTCAAATTCTGTTGCATCTCTGTTTGTTTCAGTACGAGTCTGCTCTTTTCAAATGCTTCACTCGTAACACTTATCTTAACTGGCTCTCTGTCCTTGTAATGGTGGTGAACGCCAAATAATCTCTGCTCAATTTCACTGGGAGCCATGGTCAATTTTGTGCGTTTTTCTTTATTTTGTATTTAGTGCGAGACTTACCCCAAAAAAACGTGTAAAAAAATGAAATAAGGAAAAATCAAAAGAAGGAATAAAAAAATTATGTTTGAATAGAAAGTATTTCTACCAGTAAAGTAAAAAAACTTATTTGGGGGTGTATAGTGACTTCAATAACGCATGACACACAATTTGGAGTAGATATTTGATCCTTCAAAACTGTCTAATCTCGAATTAGGCTGCACCTTTCAATCAAATCAAATTATCCTTCTTGGTCTTTGTCCTGTCATGATAAACTTTGTTTGACTAAAGTCATTCCTTCTAGGATTTTCTCAATTGACCTCTATAGTTTGGATTGTCTCGTTCATCATTGTCTTATGGCACCCCTGAGGGTTTTCACCAATAAGTTTTTTTTTTTTTTTGATTTTTTTTTGTTGATTTCTTTTATCTTGTGGTGCCTCCATGGGTTTTCACCTACAAGATTTTTTTTTTTTTGGCACACAAGGCTTGACATTCTCAAAAATTGATCGGAAGGTCTTTAATGGACAAAGGGAAAAGGATTTTTAAGGTAGATTACATCTTGAGAGCCGTATAAAAGTGACAATAGGATTTTATCTCCTCTTTTTTTTTTCTTTTATATATATATATATATATATATATATATATATATATATATATATATATATATATATATATAGAACACACAGGGCTTGACATTCTCAAAAATTGATCGGAAGGTTTTTAATGGACAAAGGGAAAAGGATTTTTAAGGTAAATTACATCTTGAGAGCCGTATAAAAGTGACAATAGGATTTTATCTCCTCTCTCTTTTTTTTCTTTTTTTTCTTTTTTTTTTTAAAAAAAAGTACCAAGATTTTTTTTTGTTTTTCTTTTGTCGGACCGAACCCCAAGATAGGGATGTCTACATATCCATTTAGGAATCAGGTCGAACGTAGTTCAATGACAAATAATTATTTATTTATTTATTTATTTTTGGAATTTTTTTTGGCATTTTTTTTTCCGGCTCCAAAGAGGGTAAGCAAGGAAAGGTAAATAAGGCTCGAAGGGCTGACAAGGGATTAATGGCATTTAGTTAAGTAGAATAATGGCCTTTCGTCATCTCAACTTGAGAGTGTTAAGCACAAGTGTTTCAAATATAATATCTTTTGACTGAATCGACATTGATAATTTTTTCTGTCATTTTTCCGTCCAGATCCGCAAGTTGCAAAGCTCCATTTGATAGTACTTGTTTAACTATGTATGTAACTTGCCAGTTTGGAGCAAACTTTCCTTTAGCCTCTTCTTGGTGTGGAAGGATGCATTTTTAAACAAGTTGGCCGGCCTCGAATTTTCTAGGACGTACCTTCTTATTGTAAGCTCGTGCCATCCTCTGCTGGTATAATTGACCAAAGCAAATAGGTTCCGGTGGGACCAGCACGGGAGGATTTGCCAAATCTTCTTTAATCTTATCAAATGATTCTTGACATTCGTCTGTCCATTGGATTGCAACATCCCTTTTTAGCAACTTAAATATCGGTTCGCATGTAGTGTTGTGCTAAGCAATGAATCTACTTATATAATTCAATCTTCCAAGAAAACTCATGACCTCAGTTTTATTCTTCGGAAGCGGCAATTCTCGAATGGATTTTACCTTGGCGGGGTCCAATTCAATGCCTCTGCGGCTAATTATGAAACCTCAAAGTTTTCCGGATGGAACTCCAAATGCACACTTGGCTGGATTGAGCATAAGATTATACTTTCTCAACCTTTCGAAGAATTTCCTCAAGTCATCTACGTGATCGACTTGTGTCTTAGACTTGATAATGACATCATCAACATATACTTCTACTTCCTTGTGCATCATGTCATGAAAAATAGTAGTCATAGCTCCCATGTACGTAGCTCCCGCATTCTTTAAACCAAACGGCATGACCCTATAGCAATAAGTACCCCACGGGGTGGTGAAAGCAGTCTTATCTGCATCTGTTTCATCCATCAAGATCTTGTGATATCCGGCATAGCAATTCATGAAAGATTGGATCTCATATTTAGCACAATTATCAATAAAGATATGAATATTGGGCAGCGAAAAGTTATCTTTAGGGCTTGCTTTGTTCAAATCCCTATAATCAACACAGACTCTGATTTTGCCATCTTTCTTCGGTACGGGCACCACATTAGCCAACCATGTGGTGTACTGAGCGACCCTGATCACGTTTGCACTCAATTGCTTCATGATTTCCTATTTGATTTTATCGCTCACGTCAGTTTTAAACTTTCTTTGCTTTTGCTGGACCGGTGAAAAATCAGGGTATGTAGGTAGTTTGTGGACTACCAAATTCGTGCTTAGACCCGGCGTATCATCAAAAGACCAAGCAAAGACATCCTTATACTCGATCAAAATCTGAACAATATCATTCCTTATATTCTGATCTGCATGAATACTTATTTTTATTTCTCTAACCTCCTCACCTGTTCCCAAATTTATTATGTCAGTGTCATCTAAATTGGGTTTGGGCTTATCCTCAAATTGATCCAATCCTTTTTTGAATTCTTTATCAACTTCACCTTCATTGTATTCATCTACCGTTTGGTTTGCTGATTCGAGATTAGACAACTTTTTAGGATCTAAATGTGAACTCACGTACATGCCATGTTATCGGAGCCAGTATTAACATAACTGAAATAAGATAAAAATAATAAAAATTAAAAGAGGGAAGAAAGGATAAATTTACTAGAAAACCTGAATTTCCTTTCATTGAATCAGAAAGGATAGGAGGGTTAACATGAAAACAGAGCAACTAAACTATGTGGACTACAACCCTAAGAATAGTCCAAAATACAAAAGAAAAAAAAATGAAACAACAAAATAAACTACCAAGACTCCTTCCTTGTGGGGGAGGAGTGGCTTCCCAGTTAGTGAGCTTGATATTTGGCCCGACGAACTGCACATCCGCATGGCTAGGGCCTTCACCCATCTGAAACATGTTTACTTCATAAAACACTTCCTTGAGGCCTTGACATATTTCATCCACATCCTTGTTAGCATATAGGTATTGATTCTCTTCCTTTTGAGCTTTCGTGAAAGATTGACTAATGTGTGGAACTGGACTTTACAAATTTCCAAACCTTCTTCTTATGCTCTTTTGCCCATTTTCTATTTGCTGCGGTAGGCTTAAAGCCTAAGCCCGAGGAGTTGTGGCTACCACATGGATCTACAGGGTTTATAATTCCTTGTAGCAAAACCCCTAATCCTTTTCCCGGTTTATAACCATTTTGTAGCATTTGGCTAGCCACCATGATTGAAGTAGAAGAGAGATGAGGCCCTGGAATCGGCGTACCTTCCACAACTTGATCAGCTATCACGATTTCAAAGACTTGATAAATGGGAGATTCACAACCCCCTTTTGTTTCGATACAGGGCACAGAAGGATCTCGATGTATGGGAAGGTCATCCTCTCCATGTACAATAACTTCCTGATTGTCGTGTTCAAACTTAACTACTTGATGAAAAGTAGAAGGTATGGCTCTGGCCATGTGGATCCATGGTCTTCCTAAAAGTAGGTTGTAGGAAGTATCCATGTCTATTACTTGAAAGGTGATTGTAAACTCAACTGGTGCAACAACCAAAGCAAGATCTACTTCACCAATTGTGTCTCGTTTTGCACCATCAAAAGCCCGAACACATACATTATTGGATCGAATCCTATCTGGACTGATTTTCAACTTTTGCAAAGTAGAGAGAGGACAGCTATCTACTCCTGAACCTCCATCAATCATTACCCTTTTTTTTAGATCAATTAATTTACTTAAAAACCGGTCAACATTCGATATGGCATTTCCTATAATGCAACAAGTAGCACATAAAATACACATGATGGTCTCAAAAGGCGACACCTGACATAGACGAACCTGACCCCAGGGTCCAGCCCCACTAAGTCAAAAAATATACGTGATATAAGTAAAACACAGTCTATTAGGGATAGCCATGTCTAAGCTCCGGTTATGCTAGGTTCAACCTGGTGGAGTTAGGTATCTAGACTGTCAATGAAACGAGCGGACAACTCGAGTCGACAAGGGACAACTTTACCGGTAGCAGGGCTTTCCGGCATCACTGTTGGTCCCTTTCCGTCCTAAATCATGGGTGACTACAGAATCCTTCCCAGGAGCGTTGCCGCATCTCTGGTATCTCAAGCTCGGGAGCGTATACCGCATCTCTGAATATACAATATCTCAGAAGACTCAGATGGGTTCGCGAGAGAAGACAGTTTATATTGCAATTCAAATAATATCAAAGCGATAAACACGTAGGCAAAGAACACATTTAGGCCAACAATATACAATATCAAAATTACATAAAGCCAAACAAGTCAATATGAAAGCTCGAATTCTGGTTATATCCCCAGCAGAGTCGCCATCTGTCACACCCCCTGTTTTTCACCGCATCCGACCCCACTAGGGAGTTGGTTTTAGAGAAAATGGGGTTTTCCAATTAAAGTGACGTTTTGAAAAAAAAGGATTATTTTGTTTACAGAGTCAGCACTTGGAATTGAGTTTGGGTGTTCCAAGTCACCTTATCGAATCCCTATTCAAAAGAAAATGACTCTTCAATTTTTATTTTTTGGTCTGCGAACTAGAAATCCAGATAAGGAATTCTGTTGACCGAGGGGAAGGTGTTAGGCATCCATCGAGTCCCGTAGTTCTAGCACGGTCGCTTTAATGACTTACGTCTGGCTTAAATTAATTTTTTGGATATATAATATTTATTGGCCTAAAAGTTGTTTGCCTGCCGCTCTTAAATTCTTTTACATATATTTTTAATTACATTAATGTGTGGCTTGCCGGTAGCAGTACTTTCCGATCATACCACAAATTTTGATATATTTCACGCGCCTTTGGGGCATTTATGAATCACATCCATTTTCTCCAAACCTAAATGAGCATTTAGCAAGCTTTAATTCTACCCTTTCCAATTAAATTCAACTTCGATAAATTTTGTGAAAAAATATTTTTTTTTCTTTTCGGATAATAGATTTTAAAAGTTGATTTGCAATCTAACTCGCATCTTTTCTTTTACTAGGAGTTCACCATAGTAGGAAATGTCAAATCGTCAAACAAACTAAACATTGAAATATATATATATATATATATATATATATATATATATATATATATATATATATATATATATATATATATATATATATATATATATATATATAAATACTCACGGGAGAAAGTTATCAAAATATGCAGCTTTTCATCTAATTCACACCTTTTATTTCAAAGTACTAAACTATTAGGATGTACCTTATCTTGGGGTAAAGTGGTCATGCATTTACAATAAAAAACCACAATAAAAATAAACCGAATCCCATGCAACATACACAGATATACCATTTGAAGATACATAGATAGTAAACTCCATCCCAATAATTTTAAGTTAGTATCCACACATCAGAAGCTATTATAAGCAATTATTGGTACTTAAACTTTAAGTATTAATTATTAATTAATGATATAAAAATCTGAACAGAAGAAACGGATAATAATAAGTTAGACCCATACACAATTTGAACTACTTCATAATAATTGAATCAAGTCTCATACAATTATATTGTGAAACTAAATTACATGGAAAGATCGAGGGTTGCCTATTGCGACACTTTACTTATTAATAGCTAATGTTCAAAAGCCACAAATCATAAACCATGAACAAACCTCAAAGTTTGGGACGTGAGGGATTTTTTCTTTGGTGTTATCGTAATTGTTGTTGATTTTCTGAAAGTTCTAAGGAGGGAGTAGTTGTTTATTTTTTTTTTCTCTTTTTTTTTGTGAGTTTAAGAAACTTCATAATATTGAATCAAGTTTCATACAATCGTTTAAACTACATAATAAAGGAATATTAAGGGTTACCTCTTTCGAAAATAATTCCTAACAACAACAAGAAGAAGCCTCGAACTTAAACCGTGACCAAAACTCAAAGTCTTTTGATGTGAGGAATTTTTGGTTTTTATTTCCCCTATGTGTTCCTTTATGTGTGCATGTGTGTGGTCTTCTTTTCTTTTCTCAAATTAGTCCATATGTGTCTTCTTCCCTCTTTAGTGTTTTATATGTGTGTTTATATAGGGAGTGTGTGTGCTTGAGTGAGAATGGGAGTTGAGGGAATAATGGGGGAAAGATGTAGTGGAGGTAATGGGGAGATTTAGTGGGAGAATGGAAAAAGTGGGGGTAATGGGAAGTAGGGTAGTTTTTAGTTTTACTGGGAAAGTTAGGGGAATGTTGGAGGTAATGAGAAGTAGATTATGTTATTTTCCTCTTTTAACTTTTAATAAAGACTCTAGTGATATTAATTTCTTAATCATATTTCTAAGACTAGCCATTTAGTTTATTTATATTTTTTTTTTATTAATTTTAAATAGATTTTATTATTTTTATTTTTATATTGAAAAAATATAATAATTAAAAAGAAAAAAACTAAAAAAAAAAAAAGAACTAAAAACTACCCTACTTCCCATTACCTCCAACATTCCCCTAACTTTCCCATTAAAACTAAAAACTATCCTACTTCCCATTACCTCCAACATTCTCCTAACTTTCCCATTAAAACTAAAAACTACCCTACTTCCCATTACCTCTAACTTTCCCATTAAAACTAAAAACTACCCTACTTCCCATTACCTCCAACATTCTCCTAACTTTCCCATTAAAACTAAAAACTACCCTACTTCCCATTACCTCCAAAATTCCCCTAACTTTCCTATTAAAACAAAAAACTACCCTACTTCCCATTACCTCCAACATTCTTCTAACTTTCCCATTAAAACTAAAAACTACCCTACTTCCCATTACCTCCAACATTCCCCTAACTTTCCCATTAAAACTAAAAAAAAAACTACCCTACTTCCCATTACCTCCAACATTCCCCTAACTTTCCCATTAAAACTAAAAACTACCCTACTTCCCATTACCCCCACTTTCCCCATTCTCCCACTAAATCTCCCCATTACCTCCACTACATCTTTCCCCCATTATTCCCTCAACTCCCATTCTCACTCAAGCATACACACTCCCTATATAAACACACACATAAAACACTAAAGAGGGAAGAAGACACATATGGACTAATTTGAGAAAAGAAAAGAAGACCACACACATGCACACATAAAGGAACACATAGGGGAAATAAAAACCAAAAATTCCTCACATCAAAAGACTCTGAGTTTTGGTCACGGTTTAAGTTCGAGGCTTCTTCTTGTTGTTGTTAGGAATTATTTTCGAAAGAGGTAACCCTTAATATTCCTTTATTATGTAGTTTAAACGATTGTATGAAACTTGATTCAATATTATGAAGTTTCTTAAGCTCACAAAAAAAAGAGAAAAAAAAAATAAACAACTACTCCCTCCTCAGAACTTTCAGAAAATCAACAACAATTACGATAACACCAAAGAAAAAATCCCTCACGTCCCAAACTTTGAGGTTTGTTCGTGGTTTATGGTTTGTGGCTTTTGAACGTTAGCTATTAAAAAGTAAAGTGTCGCAATAGGTAACCCTCGATCTTTCCATGTAATTTAGTTTCACAATATAATTGTATGAGACTTGATTCAATTATTATGAAGTAGTTCAAATTGTGTATGGGTCTAACTTATTATTATCCGTTTCTTCTGTTCAGATTTTTATATCATTAATTAATAATTAATACTTCTAGTTTAAGTACCAATAATTGCTTATAATAGCTTCTGATGTGTGGATACTAACTTAAAATTATTTGGTTGGAGTTTACTGTCTATGTATCTTCAAATGGTATATCTGTGTATGTTGCAGGGGATTCGATTTATTTTTATTGTGGTTTTTTATTGTAAATGCATGACCACTTTACCCCAAGGTAAGGTACATCCTAATAGTTTAGTACTTTGAAATAAAGGGTGTGAATTAGATGAAAAGCTGCATATTTTGATAACTTTCTCCCATATATATATATATATTTATTTATTTCGATGTTCAGTTTTGTTTGACGATTTGACATTTCCTACTCTGGTGAGCTCCTAGTAAAAGAAAAGATGCTAGTTAGATTGCAAATCAACTTTTAAAATCTATTATCCGAAAAGAAAAAACATATATTTTTTCACAAAATTTATCGAAGTTGAATTTAATTGGAAAGGGTAGAATTAAAGCTTGCTAAATGCTCATTTAGGTTTGGAGAAAATGGATGCGATCCATAAATTCCCCAAAGGCGTGCGAAATATATCAAAATTCGTGGTATGATCGGAAAGTACTGCTACCGGCAAGCCACACATTTATATAATTAAAAATATATTTAAAAGAATTTAAGAGCGGCAGGCAAACAACTTTTAGGCCAATAAATATTATATATCCAAAAGACTAATTTAAGCCAGACGTTAGTCATTAAAGCGACCGTGCTAGAACCACTGGACTCGAGGGGTGCCTAACACCTTCCCCTCGGTCAACAGAATTCCTTATCCGGATTTCTAGTTCGCAGACCAAAAAAATAAAAAATTGAAGAGTCATTTCCTTTTGAATAGGGATTCGATAAGGTGACTTGGGACACCCAAACTCAATTCCAAGTGACGACTCTATAAATAAAATAATCCCTTTTTCAAAACGTCACTTTAATTGGAAAAACCCATTTTCTCAAAAACCAACTCCCTAGCAGGGGTCGGATGCGGTGAAAAAAATGGGGTGTGACATTGTGCATATATATATATCTATATATCTATATAATATATTAAAAGTGTAAAAACCCTTAGAAAAGTGGTTTGAACTTTTTGCCCTTCATTAAAAGTCTCCGCAATAAATAAAATCATCTTTACACATTATTAATTTATTATATAATTATATTTATAATATTAATTCCTAAAATATATAAAACTAAGGATTCCTAAAATATATTAAAATATAATATAATATATGGCAATCCCTCCCCCCATTTTCATGTTATGATCCTAAAAGGAAAAAAAAAAAAGCTACCCTAAATATTTTGTTTAGTTAAAAACATAATATAGTACCTTAAACTATTTAATAACATAATTGATTGTTACTTTTTCCAAAAGACAAATTTTTTTTTTCTTATTTAAAGAATCCTTTTTTTAGAAGAAAAAAATTTGAACTTCCATAAATTGATTATTATTTCTTTCACATCAACCTAGAGATATTATTCTCTCAATATTATAGTTTTCTTTATATTAGTCATATGTAGATTTAATTTTTTTTATAATTTTTCTTTGTTATCATCGTTCAAGATTTTTTTATTTCTTGATGATATAACGAAAAATTAAATAATAAATATTTGTATTATACTTCATCTTTCTCTATTTTTTTTTTCTATTTTGTGTTGTAGGAATATGCATTTCAACAGTTTATAATCAGGTATTTTAGTTATATTTTCTATAAATTTTGCACTGTTAGGCTATCACTTCATGATTTTTTGTGATTTATAATTAAAGAATTCTAAAATATACGATGAATAAATTTCTCTTTTTCATTGTCATTCAAGATTTTTTTGTTTCTTGATGATATAAATATAAATTAAAGAATAAATATGTGTATTATTCTTCATCTTTCTTGATTTTTCTATAGATAATAAAAGTTTTTTTTTTCTATTTGTGTTGCAGGAATATGTAGCTTCTCAAAGGTTTAGATCCAAATATATTTTCATGTATATTTTCTATAAATTTTGTATTGTTAGACTCTGACTTTATGATTTTCTCTATGATTAATATTTAAAAATCCTAAAATATATGATAGTAGGAAAATAATTACTTTAGCTCAAAAAACTAAAATTATAATTTTAATAATTTATTTGTGCACGAAAAAGGGGTATTACTAATTCCATAACGCGTATTGTAAAATTAATTATAGTAGAACACACAAATAAAAGAAAAATAACGTAGAGAAAGTCTTAAATAGTAAAAAAAAAAAAATTCATTGTTTGGTGACTTTCATAGAAGTAAAAATTTTTGAATTTGAATTTTATAAATTGAGAATCATTCCTTTTTGAGATAATATGACAGGAAACAAAAATAGGTTAAAGTGATTTTTGAGAAAAAATGTGGTGATGAGTTATCGTATTTTTCTTTAAGTATAGTTTTTATTTTAAAAGTTTTATGTTATTTTTTAAAAAAGTTGTTTACTTAGTACTCTAACATACACACAATAATTTATTTTTTTTATAAAAATTTATTATTAATTAACGCGAGACACACGTGCAGAGTACGTATATTTGACTAGTTCTAACAATTACATAGATGGAAAGTGTTATGTTGAGCTGTATATTTATTAAAATTTCCCTTTTCTATTTATGTGAGGTAAGATTGCTTGTAATAAAGTTTTGTGATTTGGTTCTTCCTGAACTCCATGTATAGAGGGATCTTTAGTAAACACTTGCCTTCCCCCCCTATATGTAGCATGATCAGTTGATGGCTCCATCTATGCTTAATTTGATTTATTCTAAAATTAAAGTAAAGAATTTCAAGTTTGCCATAATAAAATTTTAATCTAAATATTTACAAAACAAACAAGAAGTTGAAAATGCGTCCTTTGTTTGATTACATCGATGAGAGAAGTCGTAAAATTGTGGCAAGACGTTGGTGCAGGAAATCACCTCAAGATAACATCAACCGGATGGCAAGTTGACCCATTAGATCAAGAAAATGTACCTTAAAGATATTCAATATATTTTGCATAGTTGAAATAATATGGACAACGATGATTCATACGATTGAGCCCAACTTATTTAGAATTAAAACATATTTAGTCACACTTGTTATTCCTTTTCTTTCGAAAAAAGAAACACAATATAAATTCTATCTGAGCCAACTTTAGGATAGAATGCCATTCATTTGAATTTCTTCATTATTGTTCTTACAAAAACAAAGCACAAAAGACAAAACAAAAAAAATAAAACACATACAAGAGAAATACTCATTTGTTGTCTAGTGCATATGTTGTCATTTGATCAAGATCAACCAAATGACTTTTTTTAACCCCTTCCTGGAATTTTTGGTTGTTTTGCTTCATTAACACTCGAACTCGTAACCTTAGGACTGATATCCAGTTCATTTTAAAGTTGTGGTAATAATCTCCTTTCGAATCGTGAAATTTCACGATCTATATTTCATCTCGCGCTGACTGAAATTTAATTATATAAATTTATCAATTAGATTATTATTGGTATACGATAATTAAAATGGACACGTTCAAACAATAATTAGTTTAGCAACACCTATATGTCAAGAGTCTAGATATGAAAATCACTATTCTTTAGCTAAATCCTAATTAATGATGGACTAGTGATAAAAGCAAAAGAGTCAACTCGATGGACTAAAGCTTCAGCTATGTACGAGTTTCCATGAAGGGTCGAACTGCAAAGGTTTATTTTACGCAATCTTACCTTATATTTCTGTAAGAGATTGTTTTCACGGGTTAAACTCGTGACCTCCTCCCGGTCACATGAGAGTCACCTCAATAATTGATTAGTGATGTATTATCAAACTATTTAATTTTGTTAGTTACGAGCAATTTAATGACGAAATTCATAATTACTTTTCATTTTTATTTTTTTATAGTGAATATATATAATGATAGAATAGAGAACTATAATATAGAGATAAGCAAGAAGGAATCTAACCATTGGGTGCCATGAGAAGAATAGTGAATATGAAGCCAATCTTTAACAACACCATGCTAGAAATGAAACCCTTCATAGTGTAATGTCAACATGTCATTGCTTTAAGGAGGCCCCAATTTATAGACCTTTGTATTATAGTTTTTGTTATTATTATTATATTGTTGTCGTCGTCGCCGTCATCGTCGTCATCGTTGTTGTTGTGGACATTGACTTTTCCAGGAAGTTTACAAGACGAGTCCAATCCTATTAAGTTCTTGAAGTCTACTTTATTCCAAATCCAACTTACGACTACATAAAGGGTATAAAGAGATCAAGACGTTAAAAGTCGTTTTTCGTAAAGTCTGTCTGATATTTCTCACGCTCCAATATAAATCTTTCTATATTCGACAAATATGTTATTAACGATCCTGAAATTACAAAGATAATCAAGAGAGAAGATTGAAGAGCCGAATTGTATGTTTTACTTGCAATAATTTAATGAAAATTGCATTAATTTTAGAGGTATGGACTGCGTACATCTTACCCTCCCCATACCTCACTATGTGGAAATACATTGGGTTTGTTGTTGTTGTTGCATTAATTTTATTAGTAGGTGACAGTATTGCTAAATTGTCATGTAGTATATATTGTAATCCACTTCTCAATTGGTTCAATTGTCATGTAAATTGACTATGCAACCCAAAGATGCTATTCAAAGTTTGACTTAGCTGGCCTACCATTTTTCAAAGTCAAATCCATAATTTAAAAGACAATTTATGTATTAAAAAAATCCAAAAATAATTCATATAGTTATAATATATTTCGATCAAGAAGTAAAAAGTAATGTAAAATGGTGCTAATTCTTGGTGCCCATTTAAAAATGTTGACTGATGTTATGAATGAGAAGTGGTTGGGGAAGGACCCAAATAAAAAATTAGCACATTACGTATGGGATAGGGGCACCGGACGCGTATCCAGGATTTTGAAATGATGAGTGTAATATAATGAAAATATTTCAACTATGGGTTCATATATTTATGTTCTGAGGCAATTCGGACTATTGTTTCTTCTTCTGCGCCAATATCCGAGTATGATATTTTGAATTCAGGAGTTCAACCTTTATCTATGTTGCCCTCGCAGGACTCAGGTAGGATCACAATCTGCCAGATTTACTATTTTTCCTGTTGCTTCGGGCACAGTTATGTCTTATGAGGATCAGAAGAGGCTTGAAGGATTTACTCGCTTGGGTCCATCCAAGTTTAGTGCATCTGTGGGTGAGGATGCCTATGCGTTCTTGATTGACCTGAGGATAGAGGCACGCAGAGGTGTATTTAGAATTTCGAGAAGATGGGTCTATTATTATGAAAATACTTCGAGCGTGAGTTTATAAATTTATATTTAAATATTTTTAGAAAGATGTAATAATGTTATATATGATCTAGGGAGGAGAGCATGGGTTCACATGAACCTGGTGACCCCACCTAGATACGCGCACGTTGTTAAGGAGATGAATAAATGAAAAATTAATAAGGAAAAACTACATAACTAAGCAAACATAGCTAGTATATTTACCGAACACAACACTAGTATATCCAAATAAAATGCATATTGGAACACAACTTTAAATTTTGAAAATCATAAAAAAAACTCAACTTTCCAAATTTCAACTTCAAAATCTCTAATCATGAGCTAAGTTTCTCATCAAATTGCTTCAAATTTTAGTTTTACATTTAGGAATTGATTAGAACAGCTAGATCCATGAGTTGATTCTTCAAATTCACATTTGCAAGTTGTTTTTTCCAACATATCTAAGTTAGGTTAAGATATTGCTTAAATATACAATTGCTTAAATATACAATTTCTATCTTGTGAAGGTAAGAAGACTGTTTCTGAAAAACCTTCGCTCAAAAAGTCGTAAAAATGTTGCAAGAAGTTGGTGCAAAAAATTACCTCAAGACATCGTATTCACTATCTTCACAAGGTAGGGGTTAGGTTGCGTACACATCACTCTTGGATAAAGTTTGAAGATGCGTCCTTTCTTTGATTACATCGATGAGAGAAGAAGTAAAAATATTGCAAGAAGTTGGTGCCGGAGATCACCTCAAGATAGCATCGACCAACAGTGGTGGAGTCAAGATTTTCATTGAAGGGGTTCAGAAGTAAACATACGAACTAATAAAAAGGGTTTCAACATCTACTATGATACATAAATAATATTTTTAAGCACGTAAAAATCATAATTTTTCGTCGAATGAGACTTGCATGAATCTTCTAGATGAAAGGTGGCTCCGTCCCAGTTAACCGGATGACAAGTTGTCCCTTTATTACCATGAAGATGCATTAGATCAAGAAAATGTACCTTAAAGATAGTCAACATATTTTGCTTAACTGAAAATCTGAAATGACATGAACAACGGTGATTCATATGATCGAGCCCAACTTATTTGAAATTAAAGCATGTTTAGTCAACACTTGTTATTCCTTTTCATTCAATAATAGAAACACACTAAAAGATTTATTCATTTGAATTTGTTCATTATAATTCTTAGTTCTTACTAAACGAAACACTAAAGACAAATAAAATAAAACACATACAAGATAAATACTCATTTGTTGTCTAGTGCACATATTGTTGTTTGATCAAGATCAACCAAATGACTTTTTTTAACCCCTCCCTGGAATTCTCGGCCCTTTTGTTTCACTGGCACTCAAACTCATAACCTTAGGATGGAGTGACGGCTGATCATTTGTAACTTGTGGTAGTAATCTCCTTCCGAATTCTAAGATTTCAGAATCTATATTCCATCTCGCGCTGACTGAAATTCAATTATATAAGTTCGTCAAAATTGGATTATGGTTGGTATAAGATAATTAAAATGCCTAAATTCAAACAATAAATGTAGCAACACCTATATGCTAGAACGTAGATTCGAAATCACTACTACCATAATATGTAGAAATTAGACGGCCAGAGTCCGAATTTTCACCAAGGGAATTCAAAATCAGAATAAGTAAACACACAAATTAGTTGAAGGAGGTTCAACATCTGCTATTACTATATATACATAAAAAATAATTTTAATCATGTATAAATAATATAATTTTCTAACAAAAATGGTTGGATGAACCCATGTCTTTAAGCTGATTCTACCCAAATTAGTGATATATATTATCAAAATATTTATAGTTACGAGTGATTTAGCAACAAATTAACGACGGAATTGATAGTTATTTTCAATTTTTTTCGTTTTTAGTGAATATATATAATGATTAAAATATAAAATTATAACATATAATCATTTGAATTTTTCATCATTATCCTTGCAAATTAACATAAGGTGATCTTGCTCGGAAAAATAATGAGATTCTTCAAGAGATACTCCCAAATGAAGCCAAAGAAAGTAAGACATATAAAATATAAATTTAAAATACATATAAGGAAAATACTAAATTGTTGTTTGATCAAGATCAACAAATTATTTTTTTAACCCCTCCCTTGAACACCCATTCTTTTTGCTCCTTTGACATTCGAACTCGTAACTCTAGGATTGAATTTCGGAACATTTATAATTTGTGGTAATAATCTCCTTTCGAATCTTGAGATTTCAGGATCTATATTCCATCCCGCGCTGACTGAAATTCAATTATATAAATTTTTCAAAATTAGATTATGTCATTATGGTTGGTATAAGATAAAATGCAAACATTCAAACAATAACTAGTTTAGCAACACCTGTATGTCAAGAGTCTGCTGCTAATCCTAATTAATGATGGATTAGTGATAAAAGAAAAAGGGTCAGCTCGATATACTAAAGCTTTAGCTATGTACGGGGGCGAATCGCAAGAATTTATTTTACGCAACATTTCTGTAAGAGGTTGTTTTCACGGCTTGAACTCGTGATCTTCTGGTCACATGACAATCGCCTTTATAATTGATTTAGTGATATATCATCAAACCATTTAATTTTGTTAGTTACGACTTACAAGCAATTTAACGATAAATTAAAGACCAAATCCATAGTTATTTTCTTTTTTTCCCGTTTTGTAGTGAATATATATAATGATAAAATTACAGAATTATAATGTAGATATAAGCAAGAAGGAATCTAACCATTGGGTGCCATGAGAAGAATAGTGAATATGAAGCCAATCTTTAACAACACCATGCTAGAAAAGAAACCCTTCATTGTGTAGTATGTGAACATGTCATTGCTTTTACGAGGCCCTAATTTATAGACCTTGGTAATATAGCTTTTTATTTTATTATTGTATACATTGAAATTTTTTGGGATTTTACAAGACGAGTTCAATCCTATTAAGTTTTTGGAGGCTATAATACTCTAAACCCAACTTACGGATACATAAAGGGTATAACATATTTCTCATAAACTCTTGGAATATTCATAAAGAGGTCAAGGCGTAAAAAGCCGTCTTTCTTAAAGTCTGCCCGATGTTCTTCATGCTTAAATATAAATCTTTCTATATTCGAGAAATATTCTACTAACGATTCTTAAATTACAGAGATAATCAAGAGAGAATGATGGCCAGACCCAGATTGTACGTTCTACTTGCAATAATTTAATGAAAATTGCATTAAATTATTAGAAGGTGACAATATTGATAGGTTGTCATGTAGTATATTGTAATCCACTTAGCATCTCACTAAATTGACTATGCAACCTAAAGATGATTTCAAAATTCAAAGTTTTCGACTTAGCTGGCTTTCCATTTTTCAAAGTCAAATCCCTAATTTAAATCCACTTTCTGTATAAAAAAAATTAAAAAATAATTCATATGGTTATAAGATATTTCTATTAAGAAGTAAAATGTTGTTGATTGGTGGCCTATTTAAAAATGTTGACTTTATGTTATGATTGAGAAGTGGTTGGGGGAGGACCCAAATAAGAACTTAGCAAACTACTTATGGGATAGGGGCACGCATAGGCATATTCAGGATTTCGAGATGATGAGTATTATTATGAAAATATTTTAAGCGTGGGTTCATATATTTATGTTCTGAGGCGATTCGACTATTGTTCCTTCTTCTGTGCCAGTATTCGAGTATGATATTCTGAGTTAAGGAGTTCAACCTTTGTCTATGTTGTCCTCTCAGGTAGGATAATAACCTGCCAGATTTACCATTCCTTCTGTTGCTTCGGGTACATTTATGTCCTATGAGGATCAAAAGAGATTTGAAGGATTTACTCGCTTGGGTCCACCCAAGTTTAGTGGTTCTGTGGGTGAGGATGCCTATGCGTTCTTGATTGACTTGACGATAGAGGCACGCAGACGCGTATTCAGAATTCTGAGAAGATCGATGAGTGTACTATTATGAAAATACTTCGAGCGTGGGTTTATATATTTATATTTAAATATTTTTAGAAAAATATTATAATGCTATATATGATCTAGGGACCTGAGCACGGATTCACGTGAACTCGATGACCCCACCTAGAGACGTCCGAGCACATCATTAAGGAAATGAATAAATGAAAAAATAATAAGGAAAAACTATATAACTAAGCAAACATGGCTAGTATATCTACTCAACTCAATGCTAGTATATCCAAGTAAAATGCATATTCAAACACAACTTTAAATTCTGAAAATCATAACTCAAAAATTCAATTTTCAAGTTTAATATCCAATCAACAAGAACTAAGTTTCTCATCAAATTCAATTTTCAAGTTTAATCTCCAATCAACAAGAGCTAAGTTTCTCATCAAATTGTTTCAAATTTAATTTTACATTTAGGAATTGATTAGAAGAACTGGATCCATGAGTTGATTCTTGAATTTCACATTTGCAAGTTGTTTTTTTCCAACATATCACTAAGTTAAGTTAAGAGATTGCTTAAATATACAATCTCTGTCTTGTGAAGATAGACTGTTTCTGGAAAACACTCGACTCAAGTATGACAAGGAGAATGAAGGTTTTATTAACAGTAACTATCAATGCAAAAATTTTCAGAAAAGAACATATAGTAATTAGTTAGTAGATTCTGAAGAGATAAAAAGACTAGACTACCCTTGATCCTTTATATACAACACTCAAAGGGCAGCCTAATGCACTAATACTCTCGCTATGGCAGGATCGGGGGAAGGGTCCCGCCACAAGGGCATATTGTATGCTGCCTTACCTTGGATTTCCGCTAGAGACTATCTCCAAGACTTGAACCCATGACCTCCTGGTCACATGACAGTAGGGGCTGACCTACGTTTATTATTAGGGTGCTCCGGCACCAATTTAGCTCGACTCGGAATCGGTATAATTACATACAAAATATAAAAAAAAATAGGTATAAATTATATAAAATCACCCACTAAAACAGAAAGTTGCTTGGGTGCATTGACATTTAGGTCGATCGTAAGGTTCTCCACTGGCAGGGTGCCTCGGGTTTGAACCTGGTTGAGGCGATTTTTTATTTTTTTCAATAGTAAACAACCATGATCCTTAAATCCTGGGTCCACCACTGCATGACAACAATTTTACCAGTTACTCTGAGGCTCCCCTCAAGTTAGGAGAGGTGAGTATATTCAAAACTCCTAGGCCCTAGCTTGGCTTGTAGAAACTCATGTTGAACTCTAGTTAACCATTTTGTGAGGATGTTTGTTGGTTGCTGTTGAGTAGATATGTATATGATATCAATTAGACTTTATTGTAGTTTTCCCTTGATAAAATGAAAATCAATCTCTGTGTGTTCAGTGTTTTTTTTATCTCAACAATATCATTGTTAACAAGCTTGAAGAAGTCAATTTAAGTTTCAAATATGATTTTTATGAGAAATTTGGAGCTAAGACGTGTTATACACTTTTATACAAGGTACATATAATTTTTATACGCGACTATTACACTTTTAAATAAGGTAAATATATGGCTCATATAGGTGTATAAATACTGTATAATAGTGTAGAAGTGTATACAAACATAACAAAGGTTGACTATGCTGGTATAAACTAAAAGTATATAATTACATAAATGGAAAGTGTTATGTTGAGATGTATATTTATTTAAATTCCCCTTTCTTATATATGTGAGGTAAGGTAGCGTATAATAAAGCTTTGTGATCCGGTCCTTAAAAATAGTCATATATTTTGCTTAATTGAAATAACATAGACAACAATGATTCATATGATCGAGCCCAACTTATTTAGAATTAAAGCATATTTAGTCACACTTGTTATTCCTTTTCTTTCGAAAAAAGAAACGCAATAAAAAAATTCTATCCCAACCAACTTTTGGATAAAATGCCATTCATTTGAATTTCTTTATTATTATTCTTATAAAACAAAGTACTAGAGACAAATAAAATAAAATACATACAAGGAAAATACTCATTTGTTGTCTAGTGCAAATATTATTGTTCAAAGATCAACCAAATGACTTTTTTTAACTCCTCCCTGGAATTTTCAGTCGTTTTGCTTCATTGGCACTCAAACTCATAACCCTAGGACTGATTTGCGGATCATTTCCAACTTGTGGTAATAATCTCCTTCCGAATCGTGAAATTTCAGGATCTATATTCCATCTCGCGTTGACTGAAATTCAATTATATAAATTTGTAAATTAGATTATTATTGGAATACGATAGTTAAAATGCACACATTCAGACAATAATTAGTTTAGCAACACCTATATGTCAAGAGTCTTGATATGAAAATCACTATTCTCTAGCTAAATCCTAATTAATGATGGACTAGTGATAAAAGAAAAAGAGTTAACTCGATGGACTAAAGCTTCAGCTATGTACGAGTTTCAATGAAGGGTCGAACCACAAAGGTTTATTTTATGCAAACTTACCTTATATTTTTGTAAGAGGTTGTTTTCATGGGTTCTCGTGACCTCCTCCTGGTCACATGACAGTCACCTCAATAATTGATTAGTGATATATTATCAAACTATTTAATTTTATTAGTTACGAGCAATTTAACGACGAAATGCATAATTACTTTTCAATTTTTTTTTCTTTTTGTAGTGAATATATATAATGATAGAATAGAGAACTGTAATATAGAGATAAGCAAGAAGGAATCTAACCATTGGGAGACATGAGAAGAATAGTGAATATGAAGCCAATCTTTAACAAAACCATGCTAGAACTGAAACTCTTCATTGTGTACTGTGAATATGTCATTGCTTTAAGGAGGCCCTAATTCATAGACCTTTGTATTTTATATGTATATATATATATATATATATATATATATATATATATATATATATATATATATATATATATTATTATTATTATTATTATTATTGTAGACATTGACTTTTCCAGGAAGTTTACAGGACGAGCCCAATCCTATTAAGTTCTTGAAGTCTACTCTATTCCAAATCCAACTTATGACTACATAAAGGGTATAAAGAGATCAAGGCGTTAAAAGTCGTTTTTCATAAAGTCATATTTCTCACGCTCCAATATAAATCTTTCTATATTCGACAAATATCTTATTAATAATGATCCTCAAATTAGAGAGATAATCAAAAGTGAAGAATCAAGAGCCGAATTGTATGTTCTACTTGCAATAATTTAATGAAAATTGCATTAATTTTATTAGGAGGTGACAGTATTGCTAAATTGTCAAGTAGTATATATTGTAATCCACTTCTCAATTGATTCAATTGTCATGTAAATTGACTATGCAACCCAAAGATGCTATTCAAAGTTTTCGACTTAGCTGACCTACCATTTTTCAAAGTCAAATCCATAATTTACAAGACGCTTTATGTATTAAAAAAATCCAAAAATAATTCATATAGTTATAATATATTTCGATCAAGAAGTAAAAAGTAATGTAAAATTGTGCTAATTCTTGGTGCCCATTTCAAAAATGTTAACTTTGATGTTATGAATGAGAAGTGGTTGGGGAAGGACCCAAATAAAAAATTAGCACATTACGTATGGGATAGGGGCACACGGACGCGTATCCAGGATTTCGAAATGATGAGTGTACTATAATAAAAATATTTCAAGAGTGGGTTCATATGTTTATGTTCTGAGGCGATTCCGACTATTGTTTCTTCTTCTCTGCCAGTATCTGAGTATGATATTTCGAATTCAGGAGTTCAACCTTCATCTATGTTGCCCTCAGGACTCAGGTAGGATCACAATCTGCCAGATTTACTATTTCTCCTGTTGCTTCGGGCACATTTATGTCTTATGAGGATCAAAAGAGGCTTGAAGGATTTACTCGCTTGGGTCCATCCAAGTTTAGTGGTTCTATGGGTGAGGATGCCTATGCGTTCTTGATTGACTTGAGGATAGACGCACGTAGAGGCGTATTTAGGATTTCGAGAAGATGGGTATAGTATTTTGAAAATACTTTGAGCGTGGGTTCATATATTTATATTTCAATTTTTTTAGAAAGATATAGCAATGCTATATATGATCTAGGGAGAAGAGCGTGGATTCACGTGAACTCGATGATCCCACCTAGATATGTCATTAAGGAAATGGATAAATGGAAAATTTATAAGGAAAAACTACATAATTAAGCAAGCATAGCTAGTATATCTGCTGAACCCAATGCTAGTTAGTATATCCAAAGTAAATGCATATTCAAACACAATTTTAAATTCTGAAAATCATAACTTAAAAAACTCAATTTTTTTAAGTTTCAACTTCAAAATCTCTAATAATGAGCTAAGTGTAGTGTATATAATATTAGACTTTTGTTAACTTACTCTCTACATATTGGACTACTCTAATGATTATTAGACTTAATAACCATCAATCTAACTAACTGCCATACAGTAATTAGTTAGTAGATTCTGAAGAGATAAAAAGACTTGGCTACCCTTGATCTTTTATCTACAACTCCCTCTCATGTTAAAAAAGGCAGCCTGATGCACTAAAGCTCCCACTAAGTGTAGAATCGGGGGAAGGGCCCCACCACAAGGTTGTATTGTACGCAACCTTATCTTAAATTTTTGTCAGAAACTATTTCCAATGCTTGAACCCATGACACGTTTACTTTGATGAGAGAAGTGGTAAAAGAATGTTGCAAGAAGTTGGTGCCGAAAATCACCTCAAGACAACGTATTCTCCACTTTCAGAAGCTAGAGGCTAGGTTGCATACAGATCAATCTTGGATATACCTGTCAACTGGTTCGATGAGAGAAGTGGTGAAAGAATGTTACAAGAAGTTGGTGCCGGAAATCACCTCAAGACAACGTATTCTCCACTTTCAGAAGCTAGAGGCTAGGTTGTATACACATCAATCTTGGATATACCTGTCAACTGGGCCGAGCCGGTTCAAACTGGCACCGACCCATTAAGTGTAACCGGTCAGTTCGGACCCCATTTTTAATGGGCTTATTTGGTCCGAGTTCAACAGTAAAAAATCACCAAACAGGCCGTGACCGGCCTAGAACTGGTTTTAACCGGTCTGGACCGGTTCAGCCCTACCCACTTCGATAAATGGGTCGTTACTGGTCCTTCATGTAAAAAATAAATAAATTAAATTTGAATTTACATGTTTTTTCTAATATATACTATATATATACACAACTATATACATTTTAAATAGGTTAAACAATAAACGTATAACATATATACATTACATATTAGACTAGTTTAGAAAACATATACACATATATACATTAATCATATACTACTTTAGAATATATATATATATATATATATATATATATATATATATATATATATATATATATATATATATATATATTTACACACACATACACACAAAAACACACACATACTACTTAAAATACTACATGAAATAATATACATACAACACAATACATTACATATATACTACTTGTCTATTTAGAAAACATACACACATGTATACATTATATATTAAAGCCGTCAATATGGGTTAGGCCCATTGGGTTGGACCAACCCAGCCTGTAATTTGATGGAGTCGGGCTTCAGTTTTTGCAGCCCATTTAAGAATAGGGCTTTTTAGCACGGGCCGGATAAGCCCGTAGCCCGTAGCCCGTGAGGCTTGAGCAATGTGGGTTGGGCTAGGCCGTGGGCCGGACCGTAAGTCAAATACATGCATCTATTTAGATTGCTTATTAGTTTCTTTATTTGGTTCGAAGTATATCATTCCAAAAGTTATTTAATTTTGCTATTAGAAGAATTTTTTTGGGTGTTTGAAACGCGATTAATAAGTATTAACACTATGTAATATTGTCTGATAATATTTACGTTTATTAACATTCTAAAATTAAATTACAAAATATTTTTTTAAAAAGTTGGGCTGGCCCATAAGGCCCACAACCCAAAAATAATGGTGTGGGTGTCACGACCCGAACTAGGGCCTGGCCGTGACGAACATCCTGAACCATGAAGTCTCAAAATAGTTTTCAAAACCCTCATAAAATACATGCATCAAAACCTTTAAATCATGATTTAACAATTTCAAGCCCATGTAGTTTTTAGGATAAACCCCACGTACCTCTATTTCAGAAAGTAATGGATGATTCTTGAAGCTTGCGGATTAGGGATTCCGAATCTCTAATTATTTTCTAAAACTCACGGTTAAATCTTGAGTTATGAGGATTTTTAGTTTGAAACCCTAACGGAGTTTCTTGAGAGATTTTGATGAAAATAAACTTACTATGGTGTTCTTGGGATTAAATCCTGTGTTAGAGATGATAAGGGGTTGGAGAAGTACCATTTTACCCTTAATGAGACAGAGTAAAAATATAACTTGAAGCCTGATTTCATGGGCCACCGCGACATGCCACTATCGTGGTGGCTCACTGGAAATTGACAAATGGAAATTTGGCCCACTCCGCGATGCGCCACTATAACGGTGGCTCACTGAAAATTGACAAATGAGAATTTGGCCCACTCCGCGATGCACCACTATTGCGGAGTCTCACTGAAAATTTACCATCATTATTTACACCCTCTCCGTGATGCGCTAAGTGTAGACACCTAATTTCGTCCCTCCTTAATATCATTTTTACCTATTTTTTACCTTATCCTACCGTGTACTCTCACCTGTGTGATAATCCTTCCACAAAATGACAAAAATAACAATCCCCTAACTAATTTTATTTTTATCTTAACAACCTATCCAATCAAAACAAGACACCTACCTACCCTACCCTAACAAACTCTACCCCACGTCACCCTACCCCAAATCCCTAACATATATGTACATATCCATATACGGATATAGATGGAAAAAAGGACCAAAAGTGGATTTTCCAATTTAAGAAAAGGAGGGGGCCCACACACTATTAAAAAGGGAAATTCCGATTTTTTCATTCATTCACATCACTCTCAGAATATACATAAACAATATATACACAATATGAGGCCATTTTTGGAGATTTGCCTTTGGCTTCTTCTTCATCCATCATCACTGCCATAAAAGCTCACAGCCAAGAGCTTTATTTTTACTCACTGGCACCTTCACTCACCAACGATACACACACAAACCTCACCATAAAACACATACTAACACACAAAATCGCACACCCAGTGAAATTGAGAGTAGATCGAGAGAAAACTAGGTAGAGGAAGAGATTTGACAACGATAGAGAGAGAGAATGAAGCAAAAGTAAACATGAGAGCTAGGGGAGTATCGTTATTTCATTATTGTTCTGGCGATAAACTCACCGAAAACACGTCAAGACTGTCACAAATCCATTTAAACCCATCAGAATACGGTGCAACTGGTACGTTTCTGTTTGTTTGCGGTCATCACTGAAGCTACGGGATTCACGACGTCGTAAATAAGTCGAGTGAATCTCAATTGGCTTTCAATTCCATTCGAAACTCATTTGAATCCTATACGGATTTCTCTGGTTCTCACGATATTTAGCTCAGGTTTGTTGATTCTCATTTTGGGTTCTAGGACTTGGTTTTCGTTTGTATTGACCAATCTATTGAGATCAGTTTGAGTATCGAAGTCGGAGTTCGTCGCTGTTAGGGTTCCATTTGAAATTTCAATTCTGGGTTTTCTTTATTATCAATGAAAGTCGATATTGAAAGGTCCATTTCTGATCCCTTTTAGTATTTTTTGTAAATTGTGATATGTGGTGTGGTGAATTGATATTGTGTGAATCTTTCTCTATTGGATGTGGCATTTTCTGAATCACGGAAGTTGGTTAATCGATCACTTGATTTGGGTGTTGATTAATATTCGATACCAAGTTAAAAATTGATTTGGTAGTTAAAGATTTATTGGTTTGGGTTAGGATGGAAACTCGACAGAAGTGAATATTAACTCGGGTTGATTAATTAGTTTGTTTGATTTGAATTGGATATTAATGTTGTTAAATTGATTCGTGGATGTTACTAAATGCAATGGTATCATGATAGAACGTGGTTTGGGTAGGCAAAGTTAGGATTAAATGTTTTGTTAAATGTTTGAAATTTTGTTGAGTGATTGAAGTTCTAATGAATAGTTTGGTTTTCTCGTACTGAAAAAAATGTATTACTTAGTTGGGGAATGCCCCGAGGCCTTATGTACTTATTCCTAGGGGAATGCCCCGAGGTATCTTTTACACAAAGGAGGTTCGTGATGAAGTCCCAAGGCATCGGGTAAAGCATTGGAGCTTAGTTTAGGATTATCTTAGGTTTACTTTCAGTACCTTTTTTATTTCGGGTTGTAATAATTGGACTGGACATTATATTTTGGATTATTTTGTTTTTGTTTGCTTGAGTGATTGTTTTTGCGTGCTTTATGTGGTTTATGCATTTGTAATGTCAATTTAGCCGATACACTCTGCCAAATGACCATGGTCAAACTACGGGATCGAGGGGTGCCTAACACTTTTCCCTCGGTCAACAGAATTCCTTAGCTGGAATCTCTGTTCGCAAACCAGTATTAAAGAATCAAAACCGTTTCGAAAAGAATTTTCCAAAGATGACTTGGAACACCGGATTATGCTAAGTGGCAACTCTGAATAAGAAAAAAATAATGTAAATAATCCTTTTTTTCGAAACAAATTTTTTATTTTTCTGTCACTTAACAATAAAACCCTTTCGAACTTAAAATTCTTTCTTTTGGAGTACGGAAAAGGGGTGTGACAGCTCTGGCGACTCTGCTGCGGACTCTAAATTTTTAGAATTCGAGCTATTTTTGGAGTCGTATCGGCTTTGTTTGGCATTACAAGTGTATAAGCATTGTTTGTGATTTTGTTTGTGTTATTGTTTTCACTTTTGTGCGTTATTCATGCTCTTTGTTTATAATATGTATCCTATGTGTTACCGTTTTTATATCTGTCATCATGTGTCTACCCCCAGGCCTTCTTTCTGCAACAAGTTTGTAGTACACGTGTTGTACACGACCTCTAGTTGAGTCACCCGTATTTTAAGGGGGAGTCGTCGGTGTTATGGAGTAGGTGGAAAGCAAAGTAGCCACTATCGACCATACGCTCCCCTGAACAGCCTTGTTAGTGAACCACAACGTAGGTCAGCCTTTATGTCATGCATATGTGCACATACTGAGACCTAGCGAGACCCACATGGCCCTTTGTAGGAGACTCATTTCTAAAGCATCCCTATGTGCTAACTGTTGCATCTTTAAGGGTAATGTGGTCATTTGATGGACTGATTTGAAAAAAAAATTGTTAGGAGTAAGGTGCGTAGGGAAAAACTAAAAAGAAAAAAAAGAAAAAAAATAAAAAAATAGAAAAAGTGAGTCGAAAAGAATGAATCAAAAGGAGTGTCATAGTTTATTTTAGAGTTCTTTATGGCTTTTGTTCTTCACGATCCAAAAACTCATAAAGATTTTTTTTTTTACGTTTTTGCATTCATCTTCTCAAAGTACCGTAAGTTCAATAAAAAAAAAGAAAAAAAAAGGGTTTTGTTTGCCTTTTCTACTTATTTGTCAAAAACAAAATACCAAAAAGATTTTTTTCATAATTGGTGGTGTCAGTCTACGAAACTTCTGCATGCTACCCCTCGTCCAGATTTAATAGAGGCTTTGTTGACCTTTTGGGATCCAAGTAGTTTGGTGTTCAGGTTTGGGGAATGTGAAATGACTCCTACTTTGGCAGAAATATTCAGTTTGTTGCATTTGCCCTATATCGAGAAGGATATGATCCGAGCATGAAATCATACTGGCGTGAAATTTTTGCAGTCTTGTAGTTTAAAAAGTAAGGGTATGCGTTTGGGTTGTTTAAGTGATTCGTGGGTTTCCTTATATTTTTTGTTTGCTAGATTCGGGACCTCAGAAGGTTTTGATTGCTTTTAGGATGAATTTCATATGACTAAGGAGAAGTGGGAGAGAAAGCATCTTGAAGTCTTCACCTTCGCTTTTTTAGGTACTTTAGTGTTTCCGCTAGAAGAAAGACGTATTAATACACGTTTGCAATCTATGGTGATGGATCTATTTCATAAGAATCAAAATGACAAGGGCATTAATCAAAAGGGCAGGTTCACTCCCATACCCATGATCTTAATAGAAATATATAAGGCTTTAACCGAAGTGAAGGGGGGTGAGATTTTTTGAGGGTAGTAACCTGATATTGCAGTTATGGATGATGAAGCATTTGGATGTGCTTTCTTTAGTTAGACCAGACGTGGTAGATTCTTGTATTTCCAATCGAGTGAAAGCCATGGACCTCAGGTTGCATTTGGATAAATTCTCGCTAACCATGGGAGTCAACGCTTGGATTGAATTTCTTGAGTTAAGAACCAGGGATAACATTTTGTGGACTTGTCTGTGGCTTCGACCAAAGATAATCTTGTTTGGTTGTCAAATGAAGCCCCTTCTAGTTATGTTAGGGCTTAATTGCACTAGACTATACAGTCCTTCTAGGGTAATGTGCCAGCTGGGTATGCCACAGGACGTGCCACCAGTAGTGGATATTCTAAAGGATGTTGAGTACTTCAAGGATCAAGCCTTAGGTGAAAGCAAATACGAGCAGTTCTGGAAGCATGCAACAAAGTTAGGTATGGACACTCTCAAAGAAAGTTTAGATAATCTGGGGTACACTCAGGGATATGGGGTCTGGCTTCAATCTGCCCCTCGGGGTATCAGTCAACCCTTACCAGCACAACTTAGAGGGAGAATACAGGAAGAATGGATAGTTGACGACCATCAGGATGAAAGTGCAGGGTCTAAAGTAGAGACACTGAGAGTTCAGTTAGCAGATTTGTTCAAGACGGTAGAAAGGTGTCAGAATAATATTTCCAAGTGCACTCCTCATGAGGCAGGAATATGGGCCTGAAGCTTCTTCCCTAATATCAGGGTGTCTTTACAGGATATGCTACAAAGTTTGAATGGGAGAAAGAGAACTTCACCCGCAGGTCTATCTCAGCCAAGGTCATCACGCAGAGCACCAGTCTGAAAGAGCATTTCTTATCTTTATTCGGCTTGAGTCTTTTATGTTTTTGTCATTGGAGGGTGGGGTCAGCTTTAAGTCGGAGTCAAGTTGTTTTGGTATTAGGGTCTTTATCATTAATTTCACGTATGTCGTCTTAGGGGTCTAGAATGTTATTTTGTATTTGTTGTTTAGTTTTTAAAGCGGTCCTAAATTCGTTGCATGTTTTGTTTCTTTATTTCATCAAATGTTATGAGGTTACGTCTTTATTTTGTTTGTTTGTTTTCGTTTTTACGAAAAAAAATAAATTTCAGTTATGTAATATTTATGCATATGCTGCCTGAACTATGCAAGATCTGATTCATGTACAACATGATACGTAGACGGCCTGCTTTTGGGTTTGATTTAATCATTTTGTTTTGTTGTTTTTCATTTTTTTTTTAAAAAGAAAAGCAAAAGCCATAAAGAATGATAAAATAAAGGTAGATAGCGAGAGAAGAAAAAAAAGAAAGGATGATGAGACAAGAAAGGAAAAGAACAGAGATTGATACGAAAAAAAAGAGAGAGGAAAGAAAAAAATATAATAAATAATAATAATAATAATAAGTGTAGATAAAAATTGGGATGATGTTAAAATGACCTCACTACCCTCAAAAGCTGGTAGAAATGAACATGAATTTACGACAATTTTACCAATGTGATTCCCACACTTGTTGCGTGCCCTAATCCTGACGACATCCTAATGGATGTCGTCTTTGATGAGCATGTTCTTTCAGATAATAGTGGTAAGTTTGTAGCACTGTAGCTAGTTACTCATACGTTACTAGATCTAAAGCAAAGCTCTCCATGGCTAGCAGGGAGAATGAAAAATTCGCTTATTGACCCGGATCAGGATCACAGGGAAGAAAGTTCAGAACACAATGGTGAGGTAGTAAGGCTCAGGTAATAATTGATAGATTTGCACCGGGCATAGGCCAGTGGAATGCCTCCTCCTTCGCTCCCTGAAGGTCTTGGGAATATCTCTAATTTCCCACCGCTCTCTCTAGCATAATTCTCTGCTCCTACTGAGTCACCTAAGCACGCACCAGGATTCACTCCACGACATTATTATCTTGAGAGTTCTGGTGTGCCCTTCTCCCCAACCAAGACCTGCTGCTCAGCCGGTACCACCGATCACACCGATATTCATGGCTCTGCCACCACCTGAAGCTCCCATATATGCTGTGCATCCCACAATGGGGCTTCCTAGGTCTATCAGTGAGCCAGTATTGAAGGTTCTAGATAGTCAGTATTATGCCCCAGAGCCTACTTTGAAAATGAATGAACCGTATGGGTACACTCAGCCAGCTGCATTTCCATTTGATAAGGAGAAACCTGTCACTACAGAGGAACAAGACATTATAGCACAGAAGTTGAAAAGTTTACAATAGGCTATGAGGAATTTGTAGGGAATCGAAGATTATAGGAGTGTTTCCTATAAAGATCTTTGCATGTTCCTAGACATCAACCTACCCCTCGGTTTAAAATGCCCAAGTTTGAGAAGTATATAGGGCACGGTGATCCAATGGCACACTTGAGACGTTATTGCAACCAGTTGAGGGCTGCAGGAGGAAGGAAAGAGCTGCTCATGGTCTTCTTTGGCGAGAGTCTTTCTGATCTGGCTTCAGAATGGTTTATCGATCAAGATATCGACAAGTGGAACAGCTGGGATGACTTAGTTTCTGAGTTTATTAAATATTTTCAGTATAACATTGAACTGATTTTGGATGAAAAATCCTTGGTCAACATGAAGAAGAAAAGCACTGAAGGTTTTAGGGAATACGCTATAAGGTGGCGTGAACATGCCGCCAGGGTAAAGCCTCTAATGAAAGAAAGTAAGTTGGTAGAGGTTTTCATTCAGGCACAGGATGAGACCTATTTTTAATATTTACTTCCAGCAATGGGAAAGTCGTTTATTGAAGTCCTCAAAATGGGGGAGATGATAGAGGACGGAATCAAGACTGACCGAATAATGAGTTTTGCTGTATTAAAAGCCACTACACAAACGATTCAAGGTGGATCTGGTGTATTCAGAGGTAAAAAGAAGAAAGAGAACGTGGCGACTGTCGTAGCTGAAACCCATTCCTATCCCAAAAGACTACCTTGCCCCTATCCCCAATCCCATGCCCAAGTCTACGCCCAAGCTCCATATATTCCTCCCCACCATTACTACCCTCTACAAAATCCTTTATATTTCATTCCACCACCCCCGTACCCAATATATAGCACGAAACCATATGCCCAAACCCCTTCTTACCCGTAGTGGCGCGCGTAAGCTCCACAAAATTGCCCATTCGCTCCACCGAATTAACAAAACCCCTCCAGACCCGATTTTTAACCTAGGACCGAGTAAAAGAAAGATAAGGCAGTCAAGCATCAATTCAGACCTCTTGGGGAGTCATATGCTAGCTTTTTTGATAGGTTGAGAAAGTTGAAGGTCTTAAGCCCAATTCAAGGAAGGCTTTCAAATCCACCGTCGAGGAATCTTGATTATTATTTAAGGTGTGCATACTGTTCTGAAATGCCAGGCCATGATATTGAGAAATGCTGACATTTAAAGAGAGCTTTCCAAGATTTAATTAACATAAATTAGATGCTGGTCCAGGCCCCAGAGGGTCCAAACATTAACCATAATCTGCTGCCAACCCATGTGGAAACCAATATATTAGAATTGATATATAATGGGAAATACTCTTCAAGGTGTTATAAGCCTATTGTCAAGGTACAGACCATTGAGGATAGATCGGTGAATGTAGAAGAGTTTTTGAAAGCAATGTCATTAAGATAGGAATGAACGAGAGAAGATAAAGACCAAGAAAGCATAAAGAAACCCCTGATCACAGTACAAGGCGCCAGAAGGTATGTTGATTTAACTTAGAATAAACCTAAGTTGGCAGTAGTAGGAGCTCTGAGTCAGCCCATCTTGATGGTGAAAGGAGCACTAGTAGCGCTTATTATTCTCAAACTGGTGAGCCAACCTCCAATAGTTAATACGAAAAGGGTTTCCTGGAATTATGGGCGGACTGTGATGACCTATCACGGGAAAAAAAGCAGTGGAAGATGTTGATGAGGTATGGGTTTGACTAGGTCAGGAAGATGCTTCATGCCTGAAAGTTTAAGAAAGTCCAAGCCAATTGTGAGTGGACCGTCATCTATCAAAAAACCTATCACCGAAGAAGAAGCCAAAGAATTTTTGAAAAAGATGAAATTGCCAGAGTATTAAATAATAGACCAGTTGAAGAAAACCACTGCTCAAATTTCCCTCTTATCTTTGTTGTTGCACTCCAAGGAGCATCGTGATATTTTACTGAAGGTATTAAATAAAGTATATGTTCCTAGGGAGATTACAATAAATCATCTTGAGAAAATGGTCGTAAAAATCTTTGAGGTCAATCGGATCAGCTTATCTGACGATGAATTGCCTGTTAACGGTACAGGGCATAACCGGGGCCTTTACATTATAGTGAAGTGTGAAGATTTCTACTTCACTCATGCTATGATTGACGGAGGTTCAGGTGCAAATATTTGCCCTATTTCTACTTTACAAAATTTAAATATTGGTACTAACAGGATCAGGTCCCAACAATGTATATGTCAGGGATTTTGATGGTGCAAAATCAAACTCCATTGGAACAATAAAACTAATGTTGACCATAGGGACTGTTGAGTTCGCCATAGAGTTTTAAGTATTGAATATAGACTCCTCTTACAATCTGCTGTTGGGAAGACCATGGATCCACAAGGCCAAGGCAGTTGCATCTACACTGCACCAAATGATTAAGTTTGACAATGACAGTCAAGAAGTGGTTATTCATGGTGAAGGAGATTTGTCCGCCTGCGAAGATTCTCCCTTGTCTATTATTGAAGCAAATAATGTAAAGGAGACATTCGTATATCAAAGTTTTGATACAGTGCTAGTGAATTGTATCCTTGAATGATAGGTTATACCGGGACCGCAACTGTCCTCCGCTTCTATCATGATGGTGAGTGAACTTTGGAAATATGGATTTAAGCTAGGAAAGGGTTTGGGAGCTTTTCTACATGGTATAATTCATCCCATATGTCCAAGAACGTAGGCACGTTTGGTCTGGGATTTGAGCATATGACTGAAGATTTGAAGAAAGTCAGGGGAAGGAAAAAGGAAATATGGTCACTCCCTCACCCAATGCCACTACTCAGTGAATCATTTGTTAAGAGCGGTGTCACGAAGCATGTGGAATTTAAAGTTGAATTGGTTGATAACTGCCAGAACTTTTTTATTAAAGTTGATATGGGCGAAGCAGGAGAAGGCACCAGTATGGCAGACGTGCAATTCATAGGTCTAGTTGTTTGACTCAATAATTAGGAAGTCAGTCTTCTCCCCGTCAGGAGGTAGTTTTGGTAGTTTATTTTGTTTTTCTTTCTATTTATTCGGGTTATTTCAAGGTTGTAATTCGTATTTTAGTTTGTTTATGTTATGTTGCCATCTATGCTTATACCCTTCTATCTTTTTATTTAATGAAATGCAATGTCCCTTTTGTTTCGTGTCTAATATATATATATATATATATATATATATATATATATATATATATATATATATATATATTTATATATATTTAAAGTTCTCTTTACGCTGATTCTAATGACATGACATGCGTGCGGAATTTTCAGCCTGACCTTAAAATCCAAACTAATCAAGATGTAATGAAGCAGAATGGGGAATATGATAAAGAAGAAGCATTAGAAGAAATAAGCCAAGAGTTGTAACAGTTTGAAGACAAACCAAATCCTAATTTGAATGAGACTGATCCAATAAATCTAGAGGATCAAAAAGATGTTAGGAAAACTAAAATCAGTGTACATGCTTTTCCACAACTACAAGATGGAATGATTAAAGCATTAATTGATTATAAGGATATTTTTTCATGGTCTTATAATGATATGCCTGGTTTAAGCACTGAATTAGTGGCTCACAAATTGCCAACTGATCCCGCGTTCCCTCTTATCAAACAGAAGCTGAGGAAGTTTAAAACTGATGTAAGTATTAAAATCAAAGAGGAAATCATGAAACAACTTAAAGACAATGTAATTCAAGTGGCTCGTTATCCCATGTGGTTATCAATTGTTGTTCCCGTACCAAAGAAAGATGGCAAAATTCAAGTGTGTGTTGATTACCATGATTTGAATAGAGCCAGTCCAAAAGATGATTTTCCACTGCCCAACTTCCATATTTTGTTAGACAACTGTGATAAACACGAGGTTGCCTGTTTTGTGGATTGCTATGCCGGATATCACCAGATCATTATGGATGATGAAAATGCGGAGATGACGTCTTTTGTCACACCATGTGGGACTTATTATTATCGATTAATGCTGTTTGGTTTGAAGAATGCTAGAGCAACATACATGAGGGTCATGACCACTGTGTTTCATGATATGATGCATAAGAAGATTGAGGTCTACGTGGATGATGTAATTATTAAGTCAAAAGTCAGGCCGACCATGTTAAAGATTTAAGAAAGTTCTTTGAAAGGCTTTGCAGGTATAATCTCAAGCTCAACCCGACAAAATATGTATTTGGAGTTCCTTTTAGAAAGATGTTGGGGGTTTGTAGTCAGCCATCGGGGGATTGAATTAGATCCCTCGAAAATCAAAGTCATTCAGGATTTACCCCCGCCCAAGAATAGGATGGAGGTGATGAGTTTGCTTGGTAGATTGAACTACATTAGCAGGTTTATTGCTCAACTCACAACCACTTGTGAGACCATATTCAAGTTGTTGAAAAAAAGTGTTACGGTAAAATAGACTGAAGAATGTCAGGAAGTGTTTGATCGAATCAAAAGATATTTGTCAAATTCACCCGTGCTGGTACCCCCAGAGCCTGGTAGGCCTTTGATCTTATATTTATCAGTCATGGACAATTCTTTCGGTTGTGTCTTAGTTCAACATGATGTCACAGGCAAAAAGGAGCAGGCTATTTATTATCTTAGCAACAAGTTCATCACATATGAGGCCAGGTATACTCTTCTTGAAAGGACATGTTATGACCTAACTTGGGTAGCACATAAGTTGAAGCATTATATCTCATCCTATACTACTAATCTCATCTCCCGCATGGATTCTTTGAAGTATATCTTTCAGATGCCTATACTGATAGGTCAATTGGCAAAGTGACAAATATTTCTTACCGAGTTCGACATTGTATATGTGACTCGAACCGCCATAAAAGCCTAAGCCTTGGTAGATCATCTTGATGAGAATCCCATCAATGAAGAGTATGATCCATTAAAGACATATTTTCCTGACAAAGAAGTGTTGTGTGTCGATGAAGTCATTATAGATGCTGATTCAGGTTGGAAGTTGTTCTTTGATGGAGCTGTCAATATGAAAAGAGTCGGAATAGGTGTGGTTCTTATCTCTGAATTGGGATAATATTTCCTGGTAACAACACAACTTCGATTCTACTGTACTAATAATATGGCAGAGTATGAAGCCTGCATTCTTGGTTTGAGGTTAGCTGTTGATATGGGAGTCCAAGAATTATTGGTGTTGGTAGATTCGGATTTGCTCTTCCATCAAATACAAGGCGATTGGGAGGCACGAGATTTGAAGCTCATCCCGTATCGAAAATGCTTTTAAGAGCTATGTCAATGGTTTGTGTTAGTAAAATTTAGGCATATTCCAAGGATTCATAATGAAATTGCTGATGCTTTAGCCACTCTGTCTTCAATGCTCTAACATCCTGATAAAGCCTACATCGATCCAGTGCATATACAAAGTAGTGATCAACATTCTTACTATAATGCAGTTGAAGAAGAGCTCGATGGAGAACCCTGGTTCTTAGATATCAAGAGATACATTTAGTCAGGAGAATACCCAGCATATGCCACCAACAATCAAAAGAGGACTATTAGGCGTTTGGCTAGTCTATTTTTCTTAAGTAGGGGAATCTTATATAAAAGGACCCTAGATCTAGGACTTCTGAGGTGTATAGATGCAAGAGAACCCTCGGTAATCATGGTTGAAATACACTCTGGAGTATGCGGGTCGCATATGAACGATCATTTCTTGTCAAAGAAGATTATTCGAGAAGGTTATTACTGGCTTACTATAGAGAGAGATTCTATTGTTTGTTTGAAAGTGTCATCAATGTCAAGTACACGGTGATCTGATACATTCTCCTCCTATTGAGTTGTATGCAATGGACTCTCCATGGCCGTTCGTGGCTTGGGGATGGATGTGATTGGACCGATTGAGCCGAAGGCATCAAATGGACATAGATTCATTTTGGTAGCCATTGACTACTTCACAAAGTGGGTAGAAGCAGTAACTTTCAAGTTAGTGACAAAGAAGGCTGTGGTAGATTTTGTTCATGCCAATATCATTTGTAGATTTGGAATTCCTAAGATGATCATTACAGACAATACTGCCAATCTCAATAGTCATTTGATGCAAGAAGTGTGTCAACAGTTTAAGATCGCACATCAAAATTCTACTCCATATCACCCAATGGCCAATGGTGCTGTAGAAGCCTTTAATAAGAGTATAAAAAGATAATGTGAAAAATGGTACAAGGGTCTAGACAGTGGCATAAAAAGTTGCCATTTGCATTGCTAGGTTATCGCACCACTGTTCGCACTTCAATAGGGGCAACTCCATATTTATTGGTGTATGGGACAGAAGCAATCATCCTTATAGAAGTTGAAATTCCCTCTCTTCGAGTCATTGTAAAAGAAAAGATTAATGATGCCGAACGGGTAAAAACCCGACTAGAACATTTGAGTTTGATTGAGGAAAAAAGGCTAACGTCTGTATGTCATGGCCAGTTGTATTAGAGGAGGATGGCTCGAGCGTATAACAAAAAGGTCCGTCCCAGGAATTTTGAAGTTGCTCAGTTTGTATTGAGACGTATCCTTCCTCACCAGGTTGAAGCGAAAGGCAAGTTCTTCCCTAACTGGCAAGGTCCCTTCGTTGTGAAGAAAGTGTTTCCCAATGCAGTCTTGTATTTGACAGATACTGAAGGCAAAATGGCAGAAATGGGTATCAATGTTGATGCAGTCAAAATATATTATGTATGATATTTTATCCTTTGTTGATTTTGATGCAGGTTTAGTACTTGTATTTTTTAAGATTGATATGATAAAGGCATTTTATTCTTCTATCCAAACATTGTGTCATCCTTTGTTTACCCGTTTGAGCTTCATTTTAATTTTCTTTCATATCCCTCGTTTGGAATCAAAATAGAGTCAAAGATAAAAGTCAATAAAATAAGAATAAAAGAAAGAGTCCAAAAATAAAAAGAAAAAAGTTCCAATTAAAACAAAGAACAAGCTGATGGAACTATGTGCGACCTGATTCTTCTCTCTCGGGAGTGAGATACGTTGGCTACCCTATTTTGGGCTTGGTCCAACCAAATAAAGATTTCAGATTTACCTAGTCAACAAAAACTAGGGCATGAGTTAGCATGTTGTTTGAGTCGTTCCAAAAGTTGTAAGTCCCACCCCCACTTCAAGTGTCGTTTGAACCCCTTGCCATCTTTTTCTAACCTTATCAAAAAGCCAAGTTACAACCAAAGAAAGTACTTCAGATCAATTTTTGATAACGTTAAGGCTAAGTATGCAATGGATATAATGATACATTGTGAGGTACCACTTGTCTCCCTCAGCATAAGAAATCAGGAAAGAAATACAAAAATGAGAGAGTCTTATTGGTGAAAACCCCCGTGGGCATTATAAGGTGATGGTGAGTTGAGAGAAATAAAAATGAGAGAGTCTTATTGGTGAAAAACCTCGTAGGCACCATAAGGAGATAGTGAGTGGAGAGAAATAAAAATGAGAGAGTCTTATTTGTGAAAACCCTCACGGGCACCGTAAGGCGATGGCGAGTTCAAGAGAAAAGTGAAAAGTGAAAAGAAAGAGATTTGTTGGTGAAAGTCTTTTAAGACGTCGTCAATCGAATGTGATGTATGAGTCCAATGGATTTGGAGAAGCAACTCAGCGGTAAAGGAATGAACTCAACAACAAATGGGGAGTTTGGATAGGAAGATCGGACAGCTCAATCCAAAATTCATGTCATACTCATTGGAGTTGGTTGTCGTATTCAAATAAGTTTTTTTTTGAATATGGGACATTTACATTTTCTTTCATTTATATATTCATGCTTTTTGTCTTTTTATTGTCATTTATCAAAATAAAAGTCACCATCATTTCTTTACATTTTAAGTCAAGTCTGTGTTAATACAAGCGAGAAAGGATTTCAAAATTTACTACCAGTCTTTTCAATTATATGAGAAAAAGCGAAGGACCGACATAGGAAAGAAATATGATCGTAATTCAACATGAAACAAAGGAAGTCTATCAACCGACAGACTGTTGGATTCGTGAAAGCATTCATATTTGGGAAAAGGGTGCACCTTAGAGGCATGGTAAAATGAAAACCCATTGTTCGAGTCAGAACTCGTTTCCCTTAATCTGGATCCGAGTCAATTGTGTGGCAAGATAGGGTAAGTGTTAGCGATTTGGAATAAAGATGAAAGGAACGAGTGCTGGGGCAGATACCTGAGAATCTAAGAGCTTCAAGCCACCACTAAGTTTTTAACTGACAAATTTTCTTTGTTGAAATAGGGGCAAATTCGTTTCACTTAATTCAGCTACCATTGGAAATCCACATCCGTGAGACTTTACTTTTTGCTCAGGACTCTCCTGAAAAATGAGATTTTGCTTTATGTTCAGGACCTTCCTGGAAAATGGGAATTTACTTTCAATTCAGGACCCTCCTGAAAAATGGGATTTTACTTTACGTTTAGGACCCTCCTGAAGAATGGGAATTTACTTTATGTTCAGGACCCTCCTGTAAAATGAGAATTTATTTTATGTTCAGGACCCTCCTGAAAAATGAAATTTGCTTTATGTTCAGGACCCTCCTAAAAAAATAGGAATTTATTTTCTGCTCAGGACCCTCCTAAAAAATGGGAATTTACTCTCAATTCAGGACCCTTCTAAAAAATGGAAATTTATTTTATTTCCAAGACCCTCCTGAAGAATGTGAATTACTTTATGTTTAGGACCCTCCTGAAAAATAGAAATTTATTTCTGTTCAGAACCCTCCTGAAAAATGGGAATTTATTTTCTGCTTAGGACCCTCCTGAAAAATGGGATTTTACTTTATGTTCAGGACCCTCCTAGAAAATGGTAATTTACTTTCAATTCAGGACCCTCCTAAAAAATGGGAATTTACCTTATGTGCAAGACCCTCCTGGAAAATGGGAATTTACTTTCAGTTCAGGACCCTCCTGAAAAATGGGAATTTACTTTCTGTTCAGGACCCTCCTAGAAAATGGGACAACGCTTTCAAAAATGAAATACTACTTTACTATAATTTTGTTTGGGATAATTTTCGTTCTAGTTTTAATTTTGGGTTTTAGGAACCCGCCTGAAGAACAGGGTGATGAAATAGCAAGTTAGGAGCTCGTCTGGAGAACAGAGTGAAGAAATAAAAAGTCAAGCAACAAAGTGATGGAATAGCAAGTCAGGAGCCTGCCTGGAGAATAGGGTGAAGAAACGAAAATTCAAGCAACAAAGTGAAGCAATTGAAAGCCAAGCAACAAGTTGGAAGAAATGGCAATTCAGGAATCCTCCTGAAGAATAGGGTGATAAAAGTCTAGTCAAGAGCCAACAAAAGCTGTATAGATAGGAATTTGTAATTTCATTTATGTTTTAACTTGTAATTTTCATTTTTTGATGTAATGACAAAGCCGAGGACCGGAACCTCGATGGAACCTCACTCGACTCTCCAACTCGGTATAGTCCACTTCTCTTCCAATCCTTTGAAATACCCGTGACTTGATTCTCTCATAACTTGGGTAGGTAGGATGTCTTAAGTCAAGACTCAGTTGTCCTTCTTTCTTCTGCTTCTTTCTTAGAATAATGGTCGGGTCAATATTTGGTCTCGCTGTCTACTGCTTTGTCAGAAAACACTTTGTGTTTACATTCAAAGGGGGCATGATGTAGACACCTAATTTAGTCCCTCCCTGATATCATTTTTACCTATTTTTTAGCTTATCCCACCGCATACTCTCACTCGTGTGATAATCCCTCCACAAAATGACAAAAATAACAATCCCCTAACTAATTTTATTTGTATCTTAACAACCTATCTAATCAAAACAATACATCTACCTACCCTACCCTAACAAACTCTACCCCACGTCACCCTACCCTAAACCCCTAACATATATGTACATATCCATACACGGATATAGATGGAAAAAAGGACCAAAATGGATTTTTCACTTTAAGAATAGGAGGGGGGCCCACACAATATTAAAAAAGGGAATTCCCATTTTTCCATTCATTCACATCACTCTCAGAATATACATAAACAATATATACACCATAGGAGGCCATTTTTGGAGATTTGCCTTTGGCTTCTTCTTCATCCATCATCTCTGCCATAAAAGCTCATAGCCAAGAGCTTCATATTTACTCACTGACACCTTCACTCTCCAATGAGACACACACACAAACCTCACCATAAAACATGTACTAAAACACAAATCGCATAACCAGTAAGATTGAGAGTAGATCGAGAGAAAACTAAGTAGAGGAAGAGATTTGACAATGATAGAGAGAGAACAAAGCAGAAGGAAACATGAGAGCTAGGGGAGCATCGTTATTTTATTATAGTTCCGATGATAAACTCGCTGGAAGCACATCAAGACTATCACAAATCCGTTTAAACCCATCAGAATACAGAGCAATTGGTAAGTTACTATTTGTTTGTGGTCATCACTGAAGCTACGGGAGTTTCGGCGTCGAAAAGTAGTCGAGTGAATCTCGATTGGATTTTGATTCCGTTCAATACTCATTAGGATACTGTATGGATTTCCCTGGTTCTCACGATATTTAGCTCCAGTTTGTTGATTCTCATTTTAGGTTCTGGGACTTGGTTTTCATTTGTATTGACCAATCTATTGTGGTTAGTTTGAGTATCGAAGTCGGAGTTCATCACTATTGGGGTTCCATTTGAAATTTCAATTTTGGGTTTTCTTTATTGTCAACAAAAGTCGATATCGAAAGGTCCATTTCTGATCCCTTTTAGTATTTTTTTTAAATTGTGATATGTGGTGTGGTGAATTGATATTGTGTGCTTCTTTCTCTATTGGATTTGGTGTTGTCTGAATCACGGAAGTTGGTTAATCGATCACTTGATTTGCATGTTGGTTAATGTTCGATACCAAGTTAAAAATTGATTTGGTAGTTGAAGATTTATTGGTTTGGGTTGGAATGGAAACTCGACAGAAGTGAATATTAACTCGGGTTGATTAATTAGTTTGTTTGATTTGAATTGGATATTAATGTTGTTAAATTAGGGTTGATTCTGATTCGTAGATGTTACTAAACGCAATAGTATCATGATAGAACGTGGTTTGGGTAGGCAAAGTTAGGATTAAATGTTTTGTTGAATGTTTGAAATTTTGTTGAGTGATTGAAGTTCTATTGAATAGTTTGGTTTTCTCGTACTGAAAAAAAATGTATTTACTTAGCCGGGGAATGCCCTGAGGCCTTATGTACTTATTCTCTGGGGAAGGCCCCGAGGTATTTTGTACGCAAAAGAGGTTCGTGATGAAGGCCCAAGGCATTGGGTAAAGCATTGGAGCTTAGTTTTGGATTATCTTAGGTTTACTTTCAGTACCTTTTTTATTTCGGGTTGTAATAATTGGACTGGACATTATATTTTTGATTATTTTGTTTTTGTTTGCTTGAGTGATTGTGTTTGCGTGCTTTGTGTGGTTTATGCATTTGTAATGTCAATTTAGCCGATACACTCTGCCAAGCGACCGTGGTCAAACCACGGGACCGAGGGGTGCCTAACACCTTCCCCTCGGTCAACAGAATTCCTTAGCCGGAATCTCTGTTCGCAAACCAGTATTAAAGAGTCAAAACTGTTTCGAAAAGGTTTTTCCAAAGGTGACTTGGCACACCGGATTATGCCAAGTGGCGACTCTGAATAAGAAAAAAATAATGTAAATAATCCCTTTTTTCAAAAAAAATTTTTCATTTTTATGTCACCTAACAATAAAACCCTTTCGAACTTAAAATTCTTTCTTTTGGAGTACAAAAAAGGGGTGTGACACCAAGGACAGGAATCACGGTGTTTTACGACTAGCACATTAAATAGCCATAACTTCTTCATCGAGTGTCCATTTTGGATGAATCTTATATCGACGGAGAGCTTATTCAATCAACTACGTAAAAACAAGTTGAAATCTAAGAAATTCCATAGAAAAATAAGTATAAATAATTCTAGAAGACAATGGTTGATAATGTAGGGACGAAATTTATCTAAGAAAAAATTCGGGGCATTACAATATCCCCCATTGGGAACATTCGTCCCTGAATGTTGGCGCGGGGTACAGACAAGTATAATTTCAAGCATACTAAGGTATAGAAAGAATATGGCAAGGATTGTACCTTCCATTTCGCCATCCACTAGATCAAAAAGGTTAGGGTATCTAGCGCTCATGTCAACTTCTGATTCCCAAGTTGCTTCTTCAATTTTGTGGTTTCTCCACAACACTTTAACAGAGGCTATCTCCTTATTCCTCAATCTTTTAACGTGGCAATCCAAAATTTCTATAGACTCTTCTTCATAGGACAAGGAGTCTATCACTTTGATTTCTTCGATAGGAAGCACTAAAGAATGGTCTGCCATACACTTCTTCAACATGGATATATGAAATACTGGAAGAACAGAGCCCAAACTAGCAGGCAATTCTAATTCATACGCAACTCCACCTATCCTTCTCACAATATGATATGGTCCTATATAACAAGGAATCAACTTACCTTTCTTCCTGAATCGCATGACTTTCTTCATTTGAGAAACCTTGAGAAACACCCAATCTCCAACCTCAAACTCTAGACCTCTTCTCCTAACATCGCATAGGAGTTTTGACTACTCTGAGCTGTCTTAAGTCATTCTCTAATAACTTTCACATACTCTATTGCCTGATGAATGAGATCAGGACAAACATCTGTATCTTACCTACTTCATACCATCATATTAGAGACCTACACCTTCTTCCATACAATACCTCAAAAGGTGATATCTTAATATTCGAATGGAACTATTATTATATGCAAACTCTATCAATGTCAAGTGCTCTACCCAACTACCTTTAAAATTAATAACGCAGACCCTCAACATATCTTTGAGGGTCTAGATGGTATGCTCATCTTGCCCATCTGTCTGCGGGTGGAAAGCCGTGCTAAAATTCACTTGGGTACCTAAACCCTTTTGAAACGATCTCCAAACCTATGAAGAAAACTATGTACCTCGATCAGATATGATGGACATAGGTGCCCCATGCGAATGAACTATTACTGAAATGAACAGCTTGGCATAATCCTCTCCCAAATAATTAGTCCCGACAGGTAGAAAGTGAGCTAACTTGGTTAAACTATCTACAATCACCCAAATGGAATCATACTGGTTTCGAGACCTAGGAAGTCTTGTAATGAAGTCCATATTAATTATCTTCCACTTCCACAAAGGCAAAGCTATCTCTTGAGAAGAACCACATGGCCTCAAATGTTCCACTTTAACTTGTTAACAATTCAAAAACTTGGCAACATAGTCAGCCACATCACTCTTCATATTATTCCACCAATAAATGGTTTTCGAATCCTGATACATCTTAGTAGAGCCAGGGTGAACAACATAACTCGACGTGTGAGCTTCGTCAAGGATTCTTTTCCTCAGACCATCTATATCTGGCACACACAACCTAGCTAAGTATCTCAAAATACCATCACCATCAATTTTGAATGACAATACCTTCTGATGACCCATATCGCTCTTGATCTGTATCAATATGGGATCTTCAACCCGCTTTTATTTAACTTCTGCACAGGAGAAAGATTTAGCTATCTCATGAACAACCACTCCTCCATCCTTGGAATCCAAAAGTCCCACTCCTAGATTTGCATGTCGGTGAAAATTCTTAACCATCTCCCTATTTTCTTTTCCCATATGAGAAAGATTGCCCATAGATAACCTACTGAGGGTGTCAGCTACCAAATTCATCTTGCTCGAACGTGTAACACCCCGAGATCTCATCCCGAGATGTCACATGGTGCTTATAACCCCGAAGGACCACAAGCTAACCCTTTACTAATATTTGTACCTGTACACTGTACAATGTATAAAATAGATATGGAAACTAGCCATAAGGTTCAACACATCCATGAATACTCATAATATAAAAAATTGAATACTAATACATCCGTCTGAAAAACCTCTAAACTGTCTAAACTGTGGAGTTGATGGGATATATCCCCAACTAACTCCGTCAACTGAAAATAAACAAAGTCTTAAGCAATATTAGTACATTAAAATTCGTCCTCGAAGGAAGAGGACTCACTGCTATTGCTACTGACTGGGACTAAACTACTGAGGGAAAACTGGATCATGTGCCTTTGAAACTATGGTGTCAAATAAAACACCATAGCACAAATGCGTTAGTACAAAAATATACTGAGTATGTAGACGAGGTAGGCTAATACAAGGGCTTATGCATGCAGAATATCTAAACTGAATAATCATGAAGATTCTGCATAAGAACACATACATGAATGAACAGAACAGAACACAATCATCGCAACTCTAGATACTGAAACTCACATACCACTTTACTGCAGACTGAACTCACTACTGACACTGAGATACTGAATTATTGACTCATCTAATATTGATAACTGAGGATTTAGATGTGCTTACATCAAGGACTGAACTCTGAGCTTACTGCGTTCGACTAACACTAAGAAGTATGATTATATTTAAATCTGATGATAAGAATATTCAATAGGAATCTGATACTGTGATCAAGCATATCTAGCAGAATATCTCTTTATATGATGTCAATCAACTATATATGTGACCAATCCTATCTGTCAGGATGGTTCATGAATAAACAGAACTATCTGAGATCCTCATAAAGATAGATAACTGTATCTGACAGTCCTGATTTCTAAAGATTAATTCTGAAATTCAGACTGAATCTAAAACTGAAAATGTGGGAAGTAGTCACTAAACCAACATACCCCAACCTACCATAGGTGGGGTCCAACCTGTGCCCCAGTTGGAAGGGTGTCATTACCGTTCCACTAGTAAAGATAACTCTATGTAACCCTCATCTAGCAAGTCTGTCATGCCCCAAAATCCTATCGGGACGGACTGGCACCCGAAGCCGAGAAGGCCCGGGAGAACCCGTTCAAATACCTATACTTTCACTCACATGTCACCAAAAATGTGGGTAGCACTTCGTTACATACAGAAAGTTCTAATTCCCTGTATCAGCACAACACGCACAAATATATATATATATAATACTTGGCCGTCGGGGCCACCACATATACAAATATAACATCACTATATAAACTTTCATGACTTTACCCTTCCTTATGTCTACAAGGCCTCTAGGATATACATGACATAACTAAGGTCGGGACAAACCCCCGCCCACACATGACTCCTGTACAATAACAAAATATAAGAAACCAACTCGAAAAGCTCTAAAGCAAACTGAAGCTCACCAATAATAGCTGTATGACCTGGCTCCTACTTGTGCGGTGTATGAGCTGAGGTACCTGTGCCTGCAGCATGAATTACAGGTCCCCCATGAGGGACGTCAGTACGAAATATGTACTGAGTATGTAAAGCTGTAAATAATCATATGTGATATGGGGGATCAAGAAAATCAGACACAAGTAAATAAATCATAATAGAAGTGAACCACACTTCATAAATACTTTTAGGATCATGTACATTATCATTAATCTGAATTGGGTTCTTGAATTTAAACACATTTGTGGAACGGTATACATTCATTCATTTCATTCTTTACAATTATCATTTGCCATTACCTCCTCCTCCCGAACCTCCAACCACCAAACAATAATCAATACTGTACCGTATTGTGACCATTAGACTGCCCCCAGTACATATTAACTAGAATCGACCCATGCTAGGCTTATGCCCCTGAGATACCACCCATAAACACATAAATAGGGATCGACCCATGCTAGGCTTATGCCCTTGGGATACCACCCATAAACATATAAATAGGGATCTACCTATGCTAGGCTTATGCCCCTGGGATACCACCCGATAAGAGAGAAATTCCATCACTTAGTTCAATTAATCTTTGAGATTGTTATTTCGGTCGCCACCACATTTTTGATACTTTGAAACAATGATACATCAGTAGGAACCAAGTAATAGACCTTCTATACAATAACGATGTAATAAAGACTCATTGGTACATCAACAATGTGTTTCAGAATCATCAATATCACAACAATGAAATAGGAGCCTTTTGGTATATCAACGAAACATTTTGACACTTTATAGAATGGAAACAACTTCGTTGGTAATGTAGAACAATACATGTTTTTGGACAACCTCGAAATCTTACTTGATGGAACATTGGTGTTTTCATGCCAAAGAACATCGTTAGAGTATGCTTTACATACCTCGTTGTAGATTCAGATACCAATTCAACACAACTTCCCGCCTTTACAAATCACTTATATACAATGAAATGTTTGGCATCTAGTATTAGCAACCGAACACCACAATTCTCTTCCATAATTCCATACAACCAATATTTGCAAAACATTCCAAAAACCAACTTGAATAATAGGTTTATGTGTATATATATATTTATAATCATGTCAATACCACATCATCAATACCACATCATCACACCAAATCCCTTCACAATTCAACATAATCCAACATTATTTCCCAATCATCTTTCAACAACAATCAAATAACATACTTTTTATGGTCATATGTATATATATATATATATATATATATACATATCCATATAAATAACACCAACATAATTTACATCCTTACCATAAAATGGCCCTTTTGATTTCGAATTCCTGTTGGCACAAATAAGGGGTGCTTCTCGAAGCCCTCGAGATAGTGAACACAACTATGGAATCAATTTGAATTTTCTACGGTTGAATCACAAGATAATTGGAGTTGAAATTAGGCTAGGGTTTCTTATTTTCAATAATTTGATGATAATTGATGGATATAAGACTAATTATATGTATATAATTACCAATATTCGTCCATGATGTGATGGAAAATGACCATGTTGTCCTTAAAAATTTAAGTAAATCCGAATCTGTCCATGATGGACTGTTTTGACAAGCTAAAGTAAATCGGCCATAACTCTTTGCTCCGATATCAGATTTGGGTGAAATTGGTATAGTTGGATAGATAATTCAAAGGAATTTCATTTCATATAAAGTAAGACACCCAGTTAGTCCTGTAAAAGGAGTTATGATCGTTTGAAGTTGACCCTAAAAATCTATTTTGAGAGGCTGAAGTAAAATGAGTATAAATCCTTACTCAGATGTTGGATTTGGATGAAACCAATTGAATAGGAAAGAAGACTCAAAGATATTTCTTTTGATAGGTCGCAGCTCTCCCAGTTCATTATATTGAGGGAGTTATGATCGTTCAAAGTTTACCCAAAAAACTGGCAGGCCTCAGTAGTTTGTGTGCAGAAAATTTTCCTGCACATTTACTGTTCACAATATCCCGACCATCGTTTTATAGTTTTGAACATGCTCAATTATATCCAACACTTATCCATTTTTAGAACTCTTTATATCGTTGGAAAGATTATTCAATAACCTTCGTATGGAACCCTAGACAGGAAAATTTCGGTATAAATAAAGTCGATTCCTATACACATATAATCAAACTATACACTTGAAACCATCTCAATATAATCAATACTCATAGTTAAACTCATATATACCTAACTTAGGATCAATACATATACTCCAACACATATAACAATGGATAATGCACGTAATTAAGTACGGGGTGTTACAAAGTCCTCAAACAAGAATGGTGAAGCCCTCATCTAGCAGGTTAAGACACCCCATCTACCCTTATATAGAAGGTATGATGTCTCTCATCCACCCTCAACTAATAGGTATGATGTCTCAACCTACACTGGCTACGTAGTTCTGGAGCACAAGGATTGCTTCTAAGAATCACACCCTCTACTAGTAGGTCAGATCCCATCCTTGAGCTCACTCAATGCTAGTTTCTACTCCCAACTGCAACTGCTGAACTGAATCTGACACTGATTATATTACTTAAAAGGTCTGATTGAGTTACGATGAGATCACCTATTTCCGTATCTAATGGAAAAGATATCGAATCATGGTATATGACTGACAATACAGAGCTTGAATGGATTACTCAAATCGATTTTGAGATTAGGATTGAACCACTTGAATTCTATTAGAACTGAGCTTATTACAGGTGTGAGGCTAGGTTACTAGCGATACAAAGATTACAGAGATAATTGAGATTACTGAGCTTTATTAAGCTTCAAACTTGTCTGAGGAAACATAGTTCTATAGTTCACCGAGTTCGGAGAATCATGGCTCAATTGGAATTATCAAGAAACTGACACGGGCTCTAGACAACAACTCTATTTTTGGGTATAAATACCCCTGGACTCGATAACATAAAAGTAAGACATAATCATTCTTCATCACAAATCATTCATGCATCATCACGGTTATCCATTCATCACTACCATCATTCATTACAAGCATTCATTCATTATTACAATCATTCATGTATTATCACAATCATTAAAGAATCACTTTAAGTAGTTGGGCATCACAACATACTTTACCTCTCATGATCCTAAGGACATCGCATTAAGCATTTAGGAAACATAAACCTCTATTCCTCATCATATAATAGCCTAGGGAAGACATGCTATTAGAGTACACCCCATTCAATGAGATATTACATCAAGTACTTCATACCTATATCGGTCTTGTCATGTATTTGGATATCACTTGATTTGGGGGAAACTTCATACTAATATGTCACTATTTACTTGCTAACCACTTGACATGTATTAAAAGCTTAGCATACATCAAAGAGAACAAAATCGAGGAATTTACAACTGTCATATCTCAACTTGTTCCTTTGTTCCCTAGGGACTTTCAACAACCACTAGACACGACCAATTTTACACCTACTTAGGGATTTCATGCTATTTTGGCACATTTCACTCACTAAGGCATTTTATCAAACACTAGGCATGCATGGACTAGCTCACAATTTGGAGTTTCCTATTCAACATACTATAGCAGCCCTTATGCTTCACCTAAGCTCTTTATCAAACCTATAGGGAGCGTTCTTCACTTATTCAACCATTTCTACACCCTAAAGTCATGAACACATCACATAGAAAAACAACTTCAAGAGGGTCTATCACAAATATCACATGAATTCCACATACAAGGGTCAAAGCTCATAAATTTTGTAGGCAAACATAAATCAAAACTCAACTACACATTAAACATCCATTTCAACTCATACAAAGCATTAACAACTCATAAATATAAAAATCTTTTAGTTAAAAGGGTTCTTGGGCTTCTTGGATGAAAGGGACCCAAGAATCATCATCTACATACCTTAACCTTTGAAATTGGATGAACTTTAGTGCTTGAAACTTTATCCACGCTTGAAATAATTAAATTTTTGAAGACCACACTATGAGGAACTTGATTCTTGAAGAAACCTTGAAGATTTATGGATGATTTTTGGAAGATTAGGATTCTTGATAAAAACCCTAGTTATACTCTCTTGAGAGAGTTGAAAAAGAAAATGATTGAATTAGGATTTGAATGAGGGTTCCTCATATTTATAGAGTCTCAAAAAGGGTGAGAAATGACCAAAATACTCTTGCAAAAACTCCCTTAAATTGCTGGAAAAATATACTTGATGCCATCCATGACAGGCCATCAGGTTCGTGATAGGCCGTCACGAATGGTCTTCACAAAAGGGGTCCAAATTATTGATTTTCTTCCCAGGGCTGACAATGTCGTCATAATGTAAAGACGTCCTCAAAAAGGGCGTCAGAAACATGATAGCCCGTCAGAAACGTTGTCACTGTTTTCTAGCTTGACATGCTAGAGTAAAATAGAAATAACTCTTTGATCCGATAGATTTAGGCGAAATTGGTATCGTTGGAAAGACAATTCAAAGATCTTTCACTTAATATACATAATACCACCCAGTTCTTAATATACAATGAGTTATGGTCAATTGAAGCTGACCCAAATTTTGACGGTCACTAAAACTTGAATGATAGGAAAGTTTTCAACTCGTTCATGAGTTAGGGGACCTCTATAATCTTAATTCATGCTCAAATAGATTCCCACACGATTTCAAAGTATTTTATACTTGGGAGGATATTTCTTAAACATTTTGACTCAGATTTTCGCTTTACCAAATACGCTCTAAGGCTTAGACTGGAAGATGATTTTGCGGGGCATTACTTTATCTCTCCCTTGAGAGCATTCATCCTCGAATGTTGTTTGATAGACTAAGAATACGGATCAACAAAACTTACTCAATAAATGGAAGCATCTTAGATCAATACTACGCAATTGGAATGACTGACATATTGAGTTCTCACACTGGGCATGCATATATGATGCATGGAATAATCAACTAATGAAAGTCATAGCTGAATTCTCATAATACACATGCATATCTAATGAATGGACTCATAACTGGGATGATCTCATGAATACACAACTGAAAACACGCTGACAAGATAAATGTTTTCAACTGAATGTGCATATCTAATGCATGAATGTCCGGCTAAGCAGACTTTTGAAAGAACGACTTGACAATGCAACAATGATTGATGCTAACTTTATCAGAAAAATCTAAACATGAATCTAATGGAATGCAACATCATAATACCATGGGGTAGCTCCCCCTTGAGACTCTATGTCCCTCTAAACATTCTTCGCTAAAATACTGAAGCGGTGCACGGAGCACCTACAGACTGGGTCCTAATTGACCGATCAAGATCTGAAACTTATGCATGACTCGTGCTAACATATAAGCTCAAAATGAGAGAAAAGGATCTATCAATATATAACACAAACATGAAGGGCTCATAACATACCCGAGTCAATTTCGGGGGATCTTTCCCGATCAAGGCGAGCCTGAAGTGCATACAGTCTATTATGGGATGAAGGATTACTACGCTAACTTCGGGGACCTGGCGTAGGACAATCTCAAACTTTGTGACCGGTCTCGACAAATCCAAAGCACATATCACTACCGGGTCTACATACACTCTTATGATTCTTACCACATTGTTTACACAACAGGTAGGTACGAATACCACTAGTACTACTCTGGGCTTTGGAGCTTGGCGCTCTCTCAAATCTGACACCCCCAAATGCAGGTGCGAGTACACTAGCTGAAGATGGAGTTGGAACTAAAAATCTCCAACCATACTGAGAACTACTACCACCTTGACACCCTGATTGTGAGAAACCATGACTACCTGTCTAGGTTCTCCTACTCACTCTTCCTTTCTCCTTCATCTTATCTGCCTCAATTTGTTGTAAATGAATCATTGGCGTAGAAAGATCCATATCTCTGTTAAGCATGGAAGCTCTACACTCTTTCAATATATCACTTGATACCCCAATCAAAAACTTACTCATAGTCTCTCTAGGGTCAGCAATCAAGTCAGGAGAAAACTTAGCTAATTGGTTAAACTTAATACAATACTCTTTCACTGTCATGGAGCCTTGCCTTAGGTTCATAAATTCTTCTAACTTAGCTTCTCTCATTTCTAGTGGGAAAAACCTATCTAGAAAGGCACTCTGAAACTCTAGCCAAGTCACGGAAGATCCATTCACCCCTTTACTTTTCTCCTACATCACTACCCAATCATGAGTAATATCTTTCAAACTATGAGATGCTAAATCAACACTCTCCTTCTCTAACATATGCATAATCTAGGTGATCTTCTTCACCTCCTCAAGAAACAACTGTGAATCCTCATCTACTACTGACCCAAAGAATTCAGGCGGGTTTATTTTCATAAAGCTTCTAATCCTGGCTACGCCAGAATTCCCATCTTGCTGAGGTGGGACTGCAGCCTGACGATTACCATGAACATTAGTCACTACCTAGGCTAGCTCTTAGAAAGCTTCCCGAAACTCTGCATGTGACACACTTTCATTCTTAGGATCTACTGGCTGAGGGGGCTGATCATCAACCCTATGGACAAAGTGTCTGCGAGGAGGAATATTCTGTAAATGAAAGAATGAAGTGGATTAGACTAAGGACCAACTTAAGCTCATTCTCACTCACACAAAATGATCACTGAAATAAGAGGAACTACTCTTAAGAACATTCTGTAGCCTCTTGTGCATGAATGTGGTGTGCTACATACCCATGTACAAGAATCTATTAGATGTGGGTTTTTAGACTCCCTAGTATACTCTTGATCCTTAGGCTCTGGTACCAAGTTTGTAACACCCCGAGATCTCATCCCAAGATATCACACGGTGCTGATGACCCCAAAGGACCACAAGATAACCCTTTACTGATATCTGTACCTGTATACTGCACAATGTCTAAAATAAATGGTGAAAACTAGCCATAAGGTTCAACACATCCATGAATACTCATAATACAGAAAATTAAATACTAATACATCCGTCTGAAAAGCCTCTAAACTGGCTGAACTGTGGAGTTGATGGAATATATCCCCAACTAACTCCATCAACTGAAAATAAACAAAGTCTTAAGCAATAATGGTACACTGAAATTCGTTCTCGGAGAAAGAAGACTCACTGCTACTGCTGCTAACTGGGACTAAACTACTGAGGAAAAACTAGATCATGTGCCTCTGAACCTATGGTGTCAAATAAAACACCATAGCGCAAATGCGTTAGTACAAAAATGTATCGAGTATGTAGATAGGGTAGGCTAATACAAGGGCTCAAGCATGCATAATATCTTAACTGACTAATCATGAAGATTCTGCATGAGAACACATACAAGGATGCATAAAACAGAACACAATCATCGCAACTCTAGATATTGAAACTCGCACACCACTTTAATATAGACTGAACTCACTACTAACTTTGAGATACTGAATCATTGACTCATCTAATACTGATAACTGAGGATCTAGATGTGCTTACATCAAGGACTGAACTCTAAGTTTACTGCTTTCAACTGACAGAAATAGAGATCAACTTTGCTAACAGATTATTCTGGAAGCGATGATCAATGATAAGAAGTATGATTATATCTGAATCTGACGATAAGAATATTCAATAGAAATCTAATACTGTGATCAATCCTGTATGGTGGCATATCTCTTTATATAATACCAATCAACTATATATGTGATCATTCCTATCTTTCGGGATGGTTCATGAATAAATGGAACTATCTGAATTCCTCATAAAGATAGATAACTGTATCTGATAGCCCTGATTTCTGAAGATTAATTCTGAAATTCAGACTGAATCTGAAACTAAAAATGTATGAAGTAGTCACTTAACCAACATGCCCTAACCTACCATAGGTGGGGTCCAACTTGTTCCTCAGTTAGAAGGGTGTCATTACCGCGTCATTGGTAAAGACAACTCTATGTGACCCACATCTAGCAAGTCGTCAAACAGAATGGTAGAGCCCTCATCTAGCAGGTCAAACACCCTCATCTACCCTTATCTAGAAGGCATGATGTCTCTCATCCACCCTCAACTAATAGGTATGACGTGTTAACCTATACTGGATACGTAGTTTTGGAGCACAAGGATTACTTCTAAGAATTACACCCTCTACTAGTAGGTGAGATCCCATCCTTGAGCTCGCTCGGTGTTTCTACTCTCAACTGAAAGACTTAGAACTAAATTCTCAGCTGAATACTTGCTGAACTGAATCTGAAATTGATTATATTACTCAAAAGGTTGACTGAGTTACAGTGAAATCACTTGTTTCTGCATCTAACGGAAAAAATATCAAATCATGGTATCTGACTGACAATATAGAGCTTGAATAGATTACTCAAATCGCTTTTAAGATTAGGATTGAATCACTTGAATACTATTAGAACTGAGCTGATTACAGGTCTGAGGCTAGGTTACTAGCGATACAGAGATTATAGAGATAACTGAGATTACCGAGCTTTATTAAGCTTCACACTTGTCTCAAAAAACAGAGTTCTATAGTTAACTGAGTTCTGAGAATCATGGCTCGATTGGAATTATCAAGAAACTGACACGAGCTCTAGATAACAACTCTATTTACGGGTATAAATACCCCCTGGACTCGATAACATAAAAGTAAGACATAATCATTCTTCATCATAAATCATTCATGCATCATCACGGTAATCCATTTATCACTACCATCATTCATTACAAGCATTCATTCATCATTACAATCATTCATGTATTATCACAATCATTAAAGAATCACTTTAAGTAGTTGGGCATCACAACATACTTTCCCTCTCAAGATCCTTAGGACATTGCATTAAGCATTTAGGAAACATAGTCCTCTATTCATCATCATATACTAGCCTAGGAAAGACATGCTACTAGATTATACCCCATTCAACGAGATCTTAAATCAAGTACTTCATACCTAAATCGGTCTTGTCATGTATTTGGATATCACTTGATTTGGGGGAAACTTCATACTAACACGCCACTATTTACTTGCTAACCACTTGACATGTACTAAAACCTTAGCATATATAAAAGAGCACAAAATCGGGGAATTTACAACCGTTATATCTCAACTTGTTCCTTTGTTCCCTAGGGTCTTTCAACAACCACTAGACACGACCGATTTTACACCTACTTGGGGATTTCATCCTATCTTGGCACATTTCACTCACTAAGGCATTTTATCAAACACTAGGCATGCATGGACTAGCTCATAATTTGGAGTTTCCTATTCAACATACTATAGCAGCCCTTATGCTTCACCTAAGATCTTTATCAAACCTATGGGGAACGTTCTTCTCTTATTCAGCCATTTCTACACCTAAAAGTCATGAACACATCACATGGAAAAACAACTTCAAGAGGGTCTATCACAAACATCACATGAATTTCACATACTAGGGTCAAAGCTCATAAATTTTGTAGGCAAACATAAATCAAAACTCAACAACACATTAAACATCCATTTCAACTCATACAAATCATTAACAACTCATAAACATAAAAATCTTTTAGTTTTACAAAGGATTCTTGAGCTTCTTGGATGAAAGGGACCCAAGAATAAACATCTACATAACTTAACATTTGAAATTGGATGAACTTTAGTGCTTGAAACTTTATCCACACTTGAAATAAATAAATTCTTGAAGCCCACACTATGAGAAACTTGATTCTTGAAGAAACCTTGAAGATTTATGGATGATTTTTGGAAGATTAGGATTCTTGATTGAAACCCTAGTTATACTTTGTTGAGAGAGTTGAAAAAGAAAATGATTGAATTAAGGTTTGAATGAGGGTTCCTCATATTTATAGAGGCTCAAAAAGGTTGGGAAATGACCAAAATATCCTCACAAAAACTCTCCTGAATTGCTGGAAAAATATACTTGATGCCATCCGTGACAGGCCATCAGGTTCGTGATAGGCCGTCACGAATGGTCTTCACAAAAGGGGTCCAAATTCTTGATTTTCTGCCCATGGCTGACGACGTTGTTCGAAATGTCATCAGAGTGTGAAGACATCATCAAAAAGAGCGTCATAAACGTGATAGCCCATCAGAAAGGTTGTCACCATTTTCCAGTTTGACATGCTGAAGTAAAATGGGCATAACTCTTTGCTCCGATATCGGATTTAGGCAAAATTGGTATCGTTGGAAATCCAATTCAAAAATATTTCATTTGATATATATAAACCACCTATTTCTTAATACACAACGATTTATAGTCGATTGAATTTGACCCAAATTTTGACGGTCACTAAAACTAGAATGATAGGAAAGTTTTCAACTCGTTCATGAGTTAGGGGACCTCTATGATCTTAATTCATGATCAAATAGATTCCCACACAATTTCAAAGTATTTCATACTTGGGAGGATATTTCTTAAACATTTTGACTTGAATTTTCTTTTTATCAAATACGCTCTATGGCTCAGACTGGAAGAGGATTTTGCGGGGCATTACAGGATGATAGTGCAGGCTCATGTCATAGTCTTTTAAAAGTTTCAACCACCGCCTCTACTGAGATTCAATTCTTTCTGTGAGAAAACATACTGTAAATTCTTGTGGTCAGTAAATATATCAACATGTACCCCATACAAATAGTTCCACTTAATAGACCATAGTAGATCATGGCTTAAGTCAGTCATCGATTAGAGTAGTCTACCGTAGACTAACACCTTTAGATGTGCATCGATTGATATAATAAGTATGCGTAGACCACGTTGATAGATTTGCACTACCATAGACCATCAATTGGATATAGTTAAAAATAAATAAATAAATTTAAAATAAATATAATGTTAGAGCGAGTGTAAACAAGACACACAATCATATTAGAGCTTGTACAAAGTGAATCATAAAGTGTGTGGATGGGAGTGGTTGAATTTTCAATATGCTAAGAGTAATGTTTGTCAAAGTACTAGTGTGTATTAAGGATATATATTGTATTGAGGATGATGATTGTTCAACCACTATCCATTCCATACACTATTTTTATTTAGGGGTGGTGATGGAAGGAGTATGTGGAATGTGTAGTCATCAAATACAATATATATCCTTAATACATACTTGTGCTCTGACAAATATTAGTCTTAGCATATTGAACATTCAACCCCTACCCATCCATACACTTCTTATTTCACTTTGTACAAGCTCTAAAATGATTATGTGTCCTGTTTACACTTACTCACATGTGTAGAAATCAATAATACATTTATTTTTAATTTATTTATTCATTTTTTAACTATATCCAAGTGACGGTATATGGCAGTGTACATCGATCAATGTGGTCTATGCATATTCATGATATCAATCGATGCACATCTAAAGGTATAAGTCTACGGTAGACTATTCTAATTGATGGACCCTCAAAGCATAAGTATATTTTTTACATGATTTTGACATGGGTCAATAACGATGGGAGTCTATAAGTGTCACAAATAGTTTAAGATTATCTATTTAAATCATTTTTAATTTAATTATTTTCTTCCATCAGCCCCAAAATATATGATTATCTATATAAATTATTTTTAATTTAATTATTTTCTTCCACTAGCCAAGTGATAGTTTATATATGAGTACATGAATCACCGTATTCTACGCATAATCAGAAGATCAATCGATACACTACTGAAGGTGTAAGTCTACGGTAGACTAGACAAATCGATGGCTGACATAGGTCATGATTTATGACGGTCTATTAAGTGTCGCCACCAATTCAAAAAAAAACTAATGCTCCAACGGTAATAAACGGATACTTTTATAATCCATCAGTGTCAACACTTCATTTTTACTTCATATATAAGGTCAGCCATCCCTCATTATTTTATTTCATTCGCTTTTTTTTATTTTTAAAAATTCTACAATGTCTCAAGCCTCTCAAACATCCAATTCTAAAAATACTCTAATTTGTCATTGTGGAAATGCGGTTGTTCTGAGGACGTCACACACTGACTCAAATCCAGGTCACAAATTTTATAATTGTGCAATTGCGAAGGTGAGCTCTGTGTGTCTTTTTTATGAATTTAAGTTAGTTGTTATGTAATTTTTTTTTAGGATAGGCGCATGCTCATTTTTTAAATGGCTTGATGAACTATCACCTCTAACTAGTCCATCAACATTGAGTCCGGGACTCAAGACATCAAATTTTCAAGGCTTGACAAAATTTAATCTACTACAAAGGCTCCAACAATGCGAAGAAAATAAAGATTTTCTAATGGAAGCCGAAGAATAGAGGGAATACTTTAAAGTGTTGCTACATGACACCAAAATAGAGAGGGATCAACTAAAGCAAAAATTAATTTTGGTCGAAGAAAGGGAGAATGGCCTAAAAATGATGTTATGTGCTATAATGCTAGTATTCATTCTTTGAAAAGGTGTAACATAGATGTAGTGATATTGAATAAAAAATAATACTTTTATTTTTCTATAATATTGATACTATTTTTGAAAGAATCATGGTCGATCAAACAACACGATGACTTAAAACTGACTAGCATGGTAATGATAGACTACGCATGCAGTATATGAAAGATTAAGTATGCATTCTATGACATTAACCATACACTGTGCCAACTATGACAACACCCTGTATATTCAAATGCCCATGCCACTAATGAGTTTGCTAGAGACAGATTCAGTGCAGAATCATAACAACTAAAATAAAAGAATATTTCTAATATCCTACCAACAGATCATTAAAATTTCATACTTGTCAAATAAAAAAAATATTTGTTCGATCCTAACTACTGATCATTCAACAACACATTAACAATATTAGCATTCAAATGTCTTTTTTCCTATCTTCCTCATCAATACAAATGTTACTGTTGATTTCACCTACGATATCCATGACCACATCTTTTTGGTCAGCTTTAGCTCCTTTTTTCTCAGGCAGTTGCAGCTTCTTCTTCATGCTCGCCTCCTTCTCCTTCTATTTCATCATCTGCAGCAGCTGGTGCTTCTTCAACTGGTACTTCTTTACCTCCTTCTCCATTTTTCTCAATATCTAATGCTGCTGCTTCTTCTGCTACTGCAGCTGCTTCTTTTGAACTTTCTTCTTGGCACATATCTTCTTCCATTTCTTCTTCTTCATCCTTCTTTTCTTCTTTTTTTTCCTCTCCCGCTATAACAGAGGCCAACTCATCCATTTTGCTTTTTTTTATTCTTCTTCATTTTTCTCCGATTCACAAAGTTCCACATGCACTGTATCATCATATTACAAAGTTTTTCTAATATTTAAAGCTGAAAATTCATTAACAACATCAATTATTGAATGAAGTTACCTCGCTCGTGTTGTCTCTTATCTTGTTTTTTTTTCTTCAGTCTTTTCTCTCTAATATAGGCAACAATATCAAACACCGCTTCCTCAAGCGCAACAATATTCTTATGAAGATCCCCGGGGGATGAGGTGCCCTCTACATCTTTGGAGGTGCTTGAAGTATCATCGTCACTAATGCGTACTTCAATGAGGTTACCACCCAAATCTTCGTCATCATCACTGCCATCATTTGAAATAAGTACAGTCACTCCTTCTAACTCTTTCTTTAAGCCATCGAGAATGTTATTCTTCACCTCGTCTGTATATGGCTCAAAGTAAAACATGTAATCCATCTTCATCTAACGAAGAGTAGGGATGATGTATGAGTGCACGTTTTACAAAATATCGATTAACAATTGCATACAATTTGATACATTAGTAGTATTATTATTGCATAATAAAAAATAAGTTCATACCTCAATCACTTTTTCTTTGTACTTGAATAGGTCGCCTTCGATTATCTGGTCACTTTTTGTAGTGTGCCATCTGAGGATGTGAGGAATGAGAAAAGGCTCATCCGTTGATTTTTCAGCAAATTTTCCAAGATGAGTAAATGCCTCGTAGATCCAAACTTGTAAGCAGTACATTAGTAAAAACATAATTCAGAGTCTATGACAGAGTATAAATAAACAAAGAATCTACGATAAACTCACTAAATGGTTTATGGTAGATACCATGAATGCCCAGGGAAATCCCAATAGAGCATAGGATGCTTTCTGTTTCTCATCAAATACTTTCCTTTTCTTCTTTAGGGAATTTTTCTTCTTTAGATAGTCCAGGGTCAGTTGAAATGTCTCTTTCCCCCCATGGATAATTCTCGAAGTAAGTCAAAGAATCAAACATTCGAATCAGTTTTGTGTCGACAACCTTCGTCGAATCTTTTACAAGCAACATGGTGTGCAAGAACCACAGTAAAAACACTTAAATTTTTGGTCCTCGTTCAGCTTATTCCCTTTGATCAGGTGTAGCAAGTTGGCCACCGTAATGTTTTTGTTTTTCATTACCTTAAAGCAAAAATCCCCCTCCCTTTGCTAACACCTTCTTCATTTTTTATTCACTGGGTATGATGAACAGTTCAGCCCCGTGATCAAACAAAACTCTTTCAAGCCAAAATAGGCAGGCTTGTTATTAACACAGAACCATATCTCATGATGCTTTTTAACGTTATTGATACATTGCAACAACATATAATGTACCAACTGCCCATTGAACTTGAGATGTTCTGGCAGGTTTCTCAGATGTCCAAAACAGCACCGGTTGAATCTTTTCTTCAACTCTTGGTCGACAAAAACTTGCTGGAATTCTCGATAAGCAGCAATTCTTGATCTGACCAATATCTTTGCCGAAAAAGATCCGACCTCGTCCATTATCGTTCGAAGGTCATACCGCTCCATGGAAATGAACGTTGAAAGAGATGGTACGGACAAGGGATCATTATCCCCATTAACACTTGTTCTTCTACTATCTTTGCTCTATTCACTTTCATCACTACCACTGTGCTTGACAACATCTTCATCGAAATCGATGTAGTCTCTTATCTCCTTTAACTTTGAATTTGATTCAGACACCGACTCTTTATTTTTCTTCCTTTTTGAGACATTTCCAACTGCCTCAGATTTTCTTTATCTACTGCTACCAGCAGAATCAGAAGCCGTATTGGCTTTGCGTTTAGGAAGGATGTATTTTTTATCCATTTTCAACACAATCTACACCTGCAGAACAAATCTCCCATTTTCAGTTCATATACCATAAGCCTATCAACAGAAATAACTCAATTTTAAATGAATTTCATACGTCTAAAAATTTATTTCAATCTAGGGCATTTTCTTTTCATAGATCACGGGTATACGGACACAAACAGGTCACTGTTCGAATCAAACTGTCAAAATAACTCTTCCACCATCAAATAGTTCACTACACACATCAATAACTAAACCAAAATCCAACATGCAGTATAAACACAATAATTTCTAAAAATCAAACTAGTGCACCTAATCAAACTAGTTAGCTATTAATCTTTCAATTTCCACTATTTCAGCAACCATATTTTAAAAGAATTTCATACGTCTAAAAATTAATTTCAATCTAGGGGATTTTGATTTCATGGACCACGGGTCGATTTCATAGACTACGAGTCTACGGACAGAAACAGGCCACTATTCGAATCAAATATCAAAATATCTCTTTAAATAATGATTATCCCACCATTCAACACTTCATTGCTAAACAAAATTGGAATTAAACCAAAACTCCTTAATCAACCAAATTCCAAAAAAAAAAAATTCAATTTCCTACATCACTATGAATCGATTAGCAAAGAAACCTATTTAAATGGATCTAAAACTGATCGCAACTTGATTTTAACTAACCTTACGAACCAATAACGACCCCTTAGCAGCTGGAGAAAAAGAAGAAGAAACGAAAATGACAATTTTGGGATGACGGTTTCTTAAGAAGGAGTTGAGAGAATTGAAGAGGAGAGAGAGGGTTTGTTTTGGATATTGAAATAAGTGGAGGGTGTTAGTGTATTATATTAAATTTCAAAGTTATAAAAATGATGAAATGGACCCTTGACTCGCCTGTGGGCCCCACATTTTTAACTTTTTCCAACTTTTTATACCCTAACCCTAAAAATTAAATAAAAAATAATTGTACTGGATAAATGGCAAAATCCTTTTGGAAGTGGGTAGTCTTGCCAATTTTTCCCAACTATCAATGTAACAATTTTCAGAAAAGATCATATAGTAATTAGTCAGTAGATTCTGAAGAGATAAAAATACTAGGCTACCCTTAATCTTTTATCTACAACACTCCCTCTCAAGTTATAAAAGGGCAGCCCGATGCACTAAAGCTCTCGCTATGTGCTGGGTTGGGAGAAGGGCCCACCATAAGAATGTATTGTACCCAGTCTTACCTTGCATTTCCACCAGAGATTGTTTCTAAGTCTTAAACGCATGACCTTCTGGTCATATGGCAACAACTTTACCAGTTACTCTGGTGAATATATTCAATACTCCTAGTGTAAAGTATCTAGTACTCCTGAACTATGACCGAATTTGCTATGACACACTCCAACTTCATTGAGATCCTATTACCCCCTGAACTAAATTTTTGCGTATTTTTTTCAACCTTTTTAGCTAATGTGGTACCTTTTTAGCTGACACAACACCTTTTATGTGGATTCCATTTTTATGTAATAAAGGTGCCACGTCAGCACAAAATGATGACAAAAATATGTTAAAATTGAGTTCGGGGGGGGGGGGGGGGGGGGGGTAATAGGACCCCTATGAAGTTAGTATGTGTCGTAACAACTTTGGCCATAATTACGGAAGGTACTGAGTGCTTATCTCAAACTCCTAGCTTGGATAGTAGAAGCTCATGTTGAACTCTACTTAACCATTTTGTGAGGATGTTTGTTGGTTGCTGTTGGGTAGATATGTATATAATATCAATTAGACTTTATTGTAGTTTTCCCTGATAAAATGACAATCAGTTTCTGTGTGTTCACTGTTTTTTTATCTCAACAATATCATTGTTAACAAGCTTGAAGAAGTCAATTTAAGTTTCAAATATGATTTTTATGTGAAATTTGGAGTAAGACGTGTTATACACTTTTATACAAGTTACATATAATTTTTATACGCGACTATTACACTTTTAAATAAGGTAAATATATGGCTCATATAGGTGTATAAATACTGTATGATGGCGTAGAGGGTATACAAACATTTTTGATGACAAAGGTTGACTATGCTGGTATAAACTAAAAGTATATAATTACATAGATGGAAAGTGTTATGTTGAGATGCATATTTATTAAAATTCCCCTTTTTTATATATGTGAGGTAAGGTAGCTTATATTAAAACTTTGTGATTCGGATCTTAAAGATAGTCAATATATTTTGCTTAATTGAAATAACATGAACAACGATGATTCATATAATCGAGCCCAACTTATTTAGAATTAAAGCATATTTAGTCACACTTGTTATTCCTTTTCTTTCGAAAAAAGAAACACAAATAAAAAATTCTACCCCAACCAACTTTTGGATAAAAATTCATTTGAATTGCTTCATTATTATTCTTACTAAACAAAGCACTAACGACAAGTAAAATAAAGCAAATACAAGATAAATACTCATTTGTTATCTAGTGCACATATTTTTGTTTGATCAAGATTAACCAAATGACTTTTTTAAACCCCTCCCTGGAATTTTGGGTCGTTTTTCTTCATTGACACTCGAACTCATAATCTTAGGACTGATTTGTGGATCATTTTTAACTTGTGGTAATAATCTCCTTCTGTATCCAGAGATTTCAGTATCTATACTCCATCTCGCGCTGACTGAAATTCAATTATATAAATCGTCAAAATTAGATTATGGTTGGTATAAGATAATTAAAATGCATACATTCAAATAATAAGTTTGGCAACACCTATATGCTGGAACGTAGATTCGAAATCATTACTACCATATTAGGTAGAATTTAGACTGGTAGAGTCAGAATTTTCATCAAGGGGATTCAAAATCAGAATAAGTAAATGCGCGAATTAGCCGAAGGAGGTCCGACTTTAAGCTGTATATACTATATATACGTAAAAAAATAATTTTAATCATGTATAAATAATATAATTTTCTAACGAAGGCGATTGGGATGAACCCTTGACTTTAAGCTGATTCCGCCCATGTTAGTGATATATTATCAAAATATTTGGAGTTACGAGTAATTTAGCGACAAATTATCAACGGAATTGATAGTTATTTTCATTTTTTTTCGTTTTTAGTGAATATATATAATGATAAAAATATTAAAAAAATAAAATTATAATAGATAATCATTTGAATTTCTTCATTATTATCCTTACAAATTAAAACAACAAGATCTTGCTCGGAAAAATAATGAAATTATTCAAGAGATACTTCCAAATGAAGCCAAAGAAAGTAAGAAAAATTAAATATAAATTAAAACACATCTAAGGAAAATACTAATTTGTTGTTTGATCGAAGATCAACAAATTATTTTTTTAACCCCTCCCTTGAACACCCATTCTTTTTGCTCCTTTACACTCTAACTCGTAATTTTAGGATTGAATTTCGGAACATTTATAATTTGTGGTAATAATCTCCTTTCGAATCCTGAAATTTCAGGATCTATATTTCATTCCGTTCTGACTGAAATTCAATTATATAAATTTGTCAAAATTAGATTATGGTATGTATAAGATAAAAAGCACTTTAATAATTAGTTTAGCAACGCCTTTATGTCAAGAGCTTAGATATGAAAATCACTATTCTGTAGCTAAATCCTAATTAATGATAGGATTAGTGATAAAGGAAAAAGGTCAGCTCAATGCACTAAAGCTCCAATTATGTACGGGAACCAATGAAGTGCCAAACCGCTAGGATTTATTTTATGTAACATTTCTGTAAGAGGTTGTTTTCACGGCTTGAACTCATGACCTCCTGGTCACTGGTCACATGACAATCACCTTAATAATTTATTAGTGATATATTATCAGACCATTTAATTTTGTTAGTTAGAAATTTAACGATAAATTAACATCGGAATTCATAGTGTTTTTTCTTTTCTTTTTTTCTTTTTGTGGTGAATATATAGATATAAGCATCCAGTACCTCCTCGAACTATGACCAAAGTTTCTACGACATACTCTAACGTACTTTATATGGGTCTTATTATCCCTAAATTCAATTTTAGTGTATTTTTATCACTCTTTTGTACTGACATGACACCTTTATTATATAAAAATGAGGCCCACATCAAAGGTGTCACGTCGGCTTAAAAAGTGTCACATTAGTTAAAAAGAGTGAGAAAAATATGCTAATATTGAGTTCAGAGGTAATAGGACCCTTGTGAAGTTGAAGTGTATCGTAGCAAATTTGATCAGAATTCAAGGGGTACTAGATACTTTACTCGAATATATGTAATGATAAAAATACATAATTATAATATAGAGATAAGCAAGAAGGAATCTAACCATTGGGTGCCATGAGAAGAATAGTGAATATGAAGCGAATCTTTAACAACACCATGCTAGGAAAGAAACCCTTCATTGTGTAGTATGTGAACATGTCATTGCTTTTAGGAGGCCCTAATTTATAGACCTTTGTATTATGGTTTTTTATTTTATTATTGTAGACATTGACTTTTTTCTCAGATCTTACAAGACGAGTCCAATCTAATTAAGTTTTTGGAGGCTACAATATCCAAAATCCAACTTACGACTATGTAAAGGGTATAACATTTTCTCATAAACTCCTAAGATATTTACAAAGAGATCAAGAGGCGTTGAACGCTTTCTTAAAGTCTGCCCGATGTTCCTCATGCTCAAATATAAATATTTCTATGTTCAAGAAATAATTCACTAACGACCCTCAAACTACAGAGATAATCAACAGAAAAGAATCAAATGACAGATTGTATATATTCTACTTGCAATAATTTAATGAAAATTGCATTAAATTATTAGAAGGTGACAGTATTGCTAAATTGCCATGTAGTATATTATATTGTAATCCACTTCTCAATTGGTTCAATTGCCATGTAAATTGAGTATGCAACCCAAAGATGCTATATTCAAAGTTTTAGACTTAGCTGGCCTCCCATTTTTCAAAGTCAAATCCATAATTTAAAGACACTTTTTGTATAAAATATTAAAAAAAAAATTCATATGGTTATAATATATTTCTATCAAGAAGTAAAGGTAATGTAGGATGGTGTTGATTCGTGGTGCCCATTTCAAAAATTGTGACTTGATGTTATGAATGAGAAGTGGTTGGAGGAGGACCCAAATAAAAAATTAGGAAATTAGGTATGTGACCTAGGGGCACGAAGAAGTGTATTCAGGATTTTCAGAGGATGAGTGCACTATTATAAAAATTCTTCAACGGTGGATTCATATATTTATATTTGAATATTTTTAGGAAAATATAATACTGCTATATATGATCTAGAGAGGAGAGTATGGATTCACATGAACCCGGTGACTCCCATCTAGATATGTCCCGGACAAGTCATTAAGGAAATGGATAAATGAAAAATTAATAAGGAAAAACTACATGATTAAGAAAACATAGCTTGTATTTCTACTTAATTCAACGTTAGTATATCCAAGTCAAATGCATATTCAAATACATTTTTAAGTTCTGAAAATTATAATTTAAAAAGCTCAAATTTTTAAGTTTCAACTTTAAAATTTCTGATCAACGGAGTTAAGTTTCTCATCAAATTGCTTCTAATTTCAGTTTTACATTTAGTAATCCATGAATTGATTCTTGAATTTCACATTTGCAAGTTGTTTTTCCTAACACATTTAAGTTATGAGATTGCTTAAATATACAAACAAAAGATACCATTTGATTCCTTTGAAGCATCAATTTTTTCACAACAATATATATAATGATTGAAATCAATTCTTTTTTGTTTTTTCACATTAGAAAAAAACAAACTATAATGGCTTCCAAAAAGAGTACCCTGATTTATTCTTGGTACCAAGTGGTCTAATTATTATGTTTGGTTATCATCTCTACTTGCTATATAGATACCTAAAAGTTCCTCATACTACTGTCATGGGGTTTGAAAATAATGATAAAAGAGCTTGGGTTGAAAAAATTATGTTGGTAAGTTGAAAAAACAAATTTATTCTCTTAGTTTTATGTCATAAAAATGTCTTGAAATTATATATTTCAATTTTAGTTTTGATTGTCTCTTTTCAATTCTTATGTTATTTAGCAGAATAAAGCATCTAGTACCCTTCTAAATTATGATCGAATTTACTATAACACACTTCACTATCATGGGCGTTCTAGTGTATTTTTGTCAACCTTTTTAGCTGACGTGACACCTGTTGTCAATCTTTTTAGCTGACATGACACTTTTGACGTGATCCTCATTTGACGTAATAAAGGTGTCACTCAAGCACAAAAGAGTGACAAAAATATGTTAAAATTGAGTTTAGGGAATAATAGAACGTCTATGAAGTTGGGGTGTATCGTAGCGACTTTTGCCATAGTTTAGGAGCTACTGATGCTTATCTCTATGTTTTTCTTTTTAATCTGTTTTTTTTAAAAAAATACATCTTTCCTTTTATTAGCAGTTCTTTAGTTACAACTTTTCACATGACATGTTTAAAACCACAATATGAAAGAAGATTGGTACATGAATGTGTTTGACATATCTTTATTTAAAGAACACTAAATTCAAAAGTATTCTTTTAAAATAAGCATCCAGTACTCCCAAACTATATCCAAAGTTGCTACGACACACTCCAACTTCTCGGGGTCCTATTACCCCTAACTCAGTTTTAGCGTATTTTTGTCACCCTTTTGTGCTGGTGTGACACTTTTATTACATAAAATTTTAGTTCAGGGGTAATAGGGCCCCGTGAAGTTGGAGTGTCGTAGCAAATTTGGTCATAGTTCAGGGTTACTGGATGCATTACTCTCTTCTTTTCTTTCTTAAACTTCGTGACGAATCAAAACCAGACAAACAAACTGAAATAAATAGAATAATAACATTTAATTAAACTTGAAGTGAAATTCTTGCAGGATGATAAAAAGAACATTGATACAGTTCTAAATATTCTAGGATCTAGTCTAAATTGAGCAACATTCTTGGCATCTATTTCACTAAGTTTATGTTTTCTCATTGGTGCTTTTATGGCTAACAATAGTGTATTCAGTAGCGAACTAATATATGGTGATACAAGATTAGAAACAATATCAATCAAATTCATTAGCCTTCTACTTTGCTTCATGCATGTTGTCATTTTCATGCTTTGTCCAATCGTCGAGGTGCTTCATTCACGCGAATTACCTAATCAGTACGCCTGATATTGATATACCGGTTAGCTATGGTGAATTGTCTATGATAAGGAAAGGTGATTTTTGGTCACTTGGACTTAGAGCACTTTATTTTGCTACATCTTTGTTGTTGTGTTTTTTTGGCCCAATTCCTATGTTTGCTATGTCGATAGGAATGGTTTTTCTACTCCATTACTTTCATAAGAACACGAAGCAATTGCATAGATATCGATCATTTGTTGAAGGAAAGAAGCCATATGAGATGCACGAGGGACTATCGAGTAGGAAAGTTCCTATAGAGCGTATATTTATGTGAAATATCTTGATCATATCATAGAATGAACCATGTATTTAAGTAAAAAATATCAATCACCCTTATTACAAAAGGAAATAAGGTGAGGAAATGACATGGAATGTTTCAGTTTCTACTCTTTTATGGCACAATAGATTGGGACACTTGCCTTTAGATGCAATGAAACATATTCAAAGTTTAAATTTGAGCTCCAATAATTTTGAAAATTCTATGCCTTGTGGGATTTGTCCCATGGCTAGACAAGCCAAGCCACCCTTTCCCAAAAGTTCCATTACCACTAAACAATGCTTTGATCTAATCCACATAGACACTTAGGACCTTATAAGACAACCAACTTACAAGGGAGAAAAGTATTATTTAACCATTCCAGATGTACATGGACTTCTTGCTTTGTGCTAAATATAATTCTTTTTCTTCAATGAAAACCTTTCTTCTGTATGTTGAATGACAATTCTCTACCAAAGTCAAGGTAATAAGGTCCGACAATGCTTTTGAATTAGGTTCTGGACATCTAGCTACTGAATTTTTTCTCTCCCAAGGGATACTTCACCAAACTACTTGTGTGGGAACACCACAACAGAATGGTGTAGTTGAACGTAAGCATAAACATTTAATGGAAACCTGTAGAGCTCTAATGTTTCATTCTCATGCACCTACACAGTATTGGGTGGATTCCCTTCTAACTGCCACTCATTTGATTAACCGGTTTCCTTCTAAAGGTTTAAACCTCAAATCTCCTAATCAAGTCTTATACAACTCAATCACAAATTATACTTATTGAAACCTTTTAGTTGCCTCTGTTTTGTTTCCACCCTTTCCCGAAACAGAGACAAACTCAGTCCTAGAGCAGTCCCAGGTGTTTTCTTAGGTTACCCTTTTGGTAAAAGAGGTTATAAAATATTGACTCTTCACTCTAAACAATTCTTAATTTCCAGAGACGTCAAGTTCGTCAAGTCTATTTTTTCTTTTTCCCTTTCTAAACTACTCTCGCAACATTTTCCTACTTCATGTCCTCTTCCTTCTGATGATGAGCCAGTTATTTCACCATTATCTCATCTGAATATTATTCCCATTTCCCCTAGTTTACCTACCTTTTTCTTTCACTAAAGAGATAGAGAGTAGAAGATTGGAAAAGATCGTATGTTATTTGATTGAATAACTACTATTTTCAGTATCTGTACAAGACTATATATATGACCTATATCAACAAGGATAGACTTAAAGTTACAACAAGTATAAGAACTCTACAACAACTAGGTGTCTAGTAATTATCCGTTATTACGCCCCCGCAAGTTGATGGTGTTAACTACACCCAACTTGGAAAAATGGTTGACAAAAGAAACTTTTGGAAGTGGTTTGGTCAGTATGTCTGCCACTTGATCAGCCGAGTGAAGGTGTTGAACTGCAATATTCTTGTTTTGTACTTGTTCACGAACAAAATGAAAATCAATAGCAATATGCTTCATCAGACTATAGAACACCGGGTTGGCACAAATGTAGGTGGTGCTAACATTGTCAAAAAATATCCTAGGAATGTCTGAGATACGAAACTGAAGCTCATGGAGTAAACTTGTTAGCCAATTGGTCTCAGAAGCAATAGCAGCGACAGCTCGATATTCTACTTCTGTGGAGGAACAGGAGACAGATCGTTACTTTTTACAGGACCATGATATCGAAGAGCTGCCAAGGTAAACAACATAAACTGTGGTGGAGGTTCGATCAAGAGGATCTCCAGCCTAGTCAGAGTCTGAGTAAGCTAGAAGATGGTGATCATGTTCTTTGGCAATCCAAAGGCCAAATGAGGATGTTTGGTGTAGATACCGAAGGAGACGTTTCATTGCTGTCCAATGAGACATAAAAGGATGGTGCATAGACTGTGAGAGTTTTCTGACAGTAAATGCTATGTCCGGACGTGTAAAAGAAAGGTAATGAAGTTTACTGATGATCCTCCTATAAAGAGAGCCATCAACTAGAGAATCTTCCATGGACTCTAGGAAAGTTATAGTTGAAGCCATTGGTGTTGGAACACCTTTGCAATTTTGAATATTAACTTCTTGCCAAAGATCTATAATGTACTTCTATTGAGACAACAGAAGACCACCAAGATAATACAACACTTCAACCCCAAGGAAATAATAAAGTAGACCAAGATCCTTTAGTGAGAATCGGGTTGCAAGATTATCAATAATGCTTTGAACACCATGAATCTGATTACCAGTAACAATTATGTCATCAACATATACTAGGACATAAACAATAAACTCAAAATTCTGCAGGATGAACAATAAAGAATCAGATTGGGACTTAATAAACCCCAAAGTTACCAAATAATTTTTGAGTTTGGTGTACCAGGCCCTGGGGGACTGTTTGAGTCCATAAATAGATTTTTGCATCTTGCAAACATGCATCGGATGTGCAGAAGATTTGAAGCCAGATGGTTGGCGCATATAGACTTCCTCATCAAGACGACCTTGTAGGAAGGCATTATTGATAACAAGTTGGCGAATGGGCTAGCTTTGTTGTGTTGCAATCGCAATAACTATTCGAATAGTTGTTGGCTTTACCACAGGACTGAAAGTGCATTAGAAGTCAAGGCCAGGTCGTTGTGTGAATCCTTTGGCAACCAAGCGAGCTTTAAACATGTCAACAGAACCATCAGGATGATATTTAACCTGAAAAAGCCACTTACAATCCACCATATTTTTCAAAGGATCACATGGTACCAACTCCCATGTACGGTTTCGAACTAAGGCATCAAATTCATTTTTCATAGCTTCACGCCAATATGGGACTTGTTGGGCTTGCTTAAAGGTTCTAGGTAGGGAGGAAGTGGTTTGAACAACAGTGTGGAATTGCTTAGGACTAAGGCTATTAGTCTTAGATCGAGTAATCATGTTATGGGTGGGTGGTAATGTAGAGATAGGGGCAACAAGAGAAGGTTTTGGGGCCATAGGAGATTGGACAGGTGACGAGGAAGAAGGTTGTACCACATGGTTCTGGGTCACAGGACCAGTAGACTTATTTTGACGCTGGTAAGTGATTATTGTGGATTGTTGTTGGGTATTTAAATGGGGAAAAGAATGAACTGGTGAGGCCGAAATATTTTGTTTAGGTGAATTGCGTTTGGAAACTGAATTTTGTATGGTGAGGGAAAGGGGGAGTGGAGATGCTGGAGAAGAAGTAGCAGATAAGGGAGAAATTGAATTAACTGAGACGGTGGTTCCTATTTGGGTAGAGGAGATGGGTGAGTGCGTGTCCATGGGCTGCTGCATAATGTAAGTGGGAAGCTCATAAGTATCATGTGAATATGGAGTATTATCATGCGATTGTTGTTCAGTTGAACAACTCTCTCAAGACACATTTTTATTTTGTGTGTTTGTCAAATGAGAAAAAATATTTTCGAATGGAAACTAGTTTTCTAAAAAAATACGTCATGAGATAAATATATTTTGAAAGTTACAAGATCAAAACATTAGTGAAAGTAATCTTTATTCGAAAATCCTAAGTAAAAACATGGTGTCAAATGAGGCTCAAGTTTGTTTTTGGCATATGGTTTGGGACATGGATAACACAAGCAACCAAATACTTTAACAGAGTAATACTTGGGTATAGTTCGAAATAAAATTTCAAAGGGGATCTTATGCTAAAGATTCGGTGTAGTTAGCCTTCTTATCAGATAAACCGCTTATTGACAGGCAAAACTCAAAAAGTGTGAGGGTAAAGACGCTTGGTGAAACAAGGTTCTAGCAGTTTCAATAACATGCCAGTGTCGTCTTTTGACTAGAGAAACTCTCTGTGGAGTATGTGGGGGTGACACTAAGTGCTCTATGCCATGCGCTTTGAGATACGACTATAGACTCTGAAATTCGCCACCACTATCAATGTAAAAAGATTGAATTTTGGTGTTGAATTTGCGTTCAAGCAATGAATGCATATTTTGGAAAACTTCCAAAGTTTCATTTTTTATTTTAAAGTGAACAGCCGCATGTATTTTTAAAATTGATCAACAAATAACACATTATATATCTTTTCTTATCAATTGACAACATTGGATATGGACACCATAAATCGCTATAAAGGATTTGCAAGGGCTTATTGCTTCGTAATGAATTTTCTGAAAAAGTCAACGTGTGAATTTTATTTGAATAACAAGAGTTACAAATGGAGCTAGGTTTAGGATATGAAACAGGAAGGGAAAACTTATTCAACATAGTATATAAAATGCGACAATTAGGATGGACTAAACACCGCTGCCACAGGTGAATCGAAATAGCCACTTTGCATTTAGGAGAACGATGTGTATAACTCGGTGGCCACTCATTCAACCCATCTTTATTCTGCCCCCGAACTCGAGATGCCCCCGTACTCAGATCCTTTACAAGATAATGGAAAGGAAGAAATTCAATAGAGGAATGATTATAACGACAAAACTTAGAAACAGAAATAAGATTATTTTCAATGATAGGGGAGCATAAGGTATTGAGAAGTTTGACATGATGATTTGATGCACTCATGTTAGCGTTACCGCTATGGGATATTGGAATGGTGTTACCATTGCCCATAGTTATCTCTTCGGCGTCATGGTAGTCATGTATAGTAGCTAGGCTTTGAGTATCTGATGCAATATAATGAGTGGCTCCACTGTGGATGATCCAAGGGGACTGTTGAGAAGGAAAACGAGCAGCAAAGTTTTCCCAGGCTTGCAGATGGTTATGTGACTGTGATCTGCCGACTTTAGCGGAATGACCTATGCGATCACATAGTTGGCAGTGAAGGTTTTTCTCAGAGGGCGGTTGCTTCTGGTTGTTTCTTTGTAGGCGTTGTGCTTGCCATTGCTGATTGTTAGTAGGAGGGTGCCATTGCTAATTATTGGTAGGAGGATTCACACTTGGACGACGGTTGCTGAAGTAATTATTTTTGCTCTGGCGAGAAGGAGTTGAGCTAGTCTTTTGTGCTACATCAGTAGTAATGGGAGTTGATAGCGACTTCTTATCTTCCTCATGTTTGAGAAAAAGCTCATAATCTAGAATTTTTTCGTAAAGCTCTTCATATGAAATAGGAGAATCGTGGACACGAATGATAGCAGAGGGTTCTCGAAATTTAGATCTGAGTCCACTGAGGATTTTTACAATGAGTTTCGAGTTTGATACCGGTGCACCAGCAGTTGCAAGTTCATCACAAAGTGATCAAACTTGATGAAGATAATCTGTGACTGGACGAAAATATTTAGTGAGGCGTGCCAATCAATCTCGTAAGCTAAAAATTATTGTTTGTGATTTGTTTGCATATGCAGTATGTAAAGCATCACTAGCAGTTTTGGCGGAGACTGCAACAACAACAGTGGGAGAAAGCGTAGGATCAACAGAGTCCAAGATAGCATTTTGAATTAGCTGATCTTGGCGATACCAAGAAAGGAACTCGGGATTATCAATATCTTGATTGTTCTGAGAGATGGTGCAAGTGGGTGCAGGGATAGAGCCATCAAGATGCCTATAAAGATTGTGACCACACATAAGCGTTAAAACTTGAGCTTTCCATAAGGAGAATTGTGACTGCCCATTAATTTAATGGGCAGTTGGGTAACTGGATTGAATTGAACAATAGAGATGGCATTGATAATTCCATCAGCATTGGTCACAGAAATCGTAGAGGCCATTTGTGTGAGTAAGCAGAGAAGGAAAAAAAAGAGAGAGGATAAACTCATAGGAGTTTAGATAGTGTTTGATACCATAGAGAGATAGAGAGTAGAAGATGGGAAAAGATCGTATGTTGATGGGAAAAGATTGTATGTTATTTGATTGAATAACTACTATTTTCAGTATCTATACAAGACTATATATAAGACCTATATCTAGAAGGATAGACTTACTGTTACAACAACTATAAGAACTCTACAACAACTAGGTGTCTAGTAATTATCCGTTGTTAGTCACCTGTGTTATCTACTCCACCAGAGCCCCAGTTGCGCAGATCCACAAGGAGCATCGTACTCCCACTCATTTACCAGACTATATATATGCTTCAACGTTTTCTGTAATTTCACCTAATCCCCCTTGTTTTCCTTTGCATAATTTTGCATTTTCTACTTTGACAACACACAATCAATCTTTACTCACCTCTATTTGTCAAATCAATGAACCTAATTCTTACCAACAAGATATATTGCATCCTGGTTGGAAGAAAGCAATGACAAAGAAATTTGATGCTCTTAACTCTAATCATTCTTGGGACATCGTTTAATTACCACCAGATAAGAAAGCCTTTCCCTACAAATGGGTTTACGAAGTTAAACTCAAGTTTGATGGGTCTCTTGAGCATCTCAAAGCTCATTTGGTAATTAATGGAGATACACAACGCGAAGAAATAGACTTTTCAGAGACTTTTTCTCCCGTTGTTAAAATGACAACTATGAGATGTCTACTCTCTATTGCAGTAAAAAAATAGTTGGAAACTGTACCATCTTGATGTCAACAATATTTTTCTTCACGGGGACCTTAATGAAGAAGACTATATGTGGTTCTCTCCCGGTTTGATAGCTCCTTCTTCTTCTTCTTCTCATGTTTGTCGCCTCCGTAAGTCCCTTTATGGACTGAAATAGGCATCTCGTAGTGTTATGACCATTTATCTTCTTCCTTGAGTGCTCAAGGATTCATTTGCTCCTTAAATGACTATTCTTTGTTCTTCAAACACACTGGGGATTTGATTACTTTGCTTGCCGTCTATGTTGACGACATCTTGCTCACTGGTAACAACCTACAGGAAATTGGGGAAGTTAAGCTTTCTTTGGGCTTTAAATTCTATATTAAAGACCTAGGAGAGGCTCACTATTTTTTGGGAATGGAATTGATTAAGGAAGATGGTGGTTTGTTCATTACTCAACGTAAATTTGCCATGGAGACTTTATCTGAGTTTGATTGTCTTGAATCCAGATCTATGTCTACTCCTATAGACCCTACTGTCAAGCTCTCATCTTTCTGTGGACCTCTTATTCCTAATCCTATTGTCTATAGGCGACTTTTGGGAAAGCTAAATTTTTTGACGAACACATGCCCAAATCTCTCTTTTACTGTGCAAACCCTCAGTCAATATATGCAAAATCCACTCCAAGGGCATATTTTTGCTTCTTATCACACTTTACGATATTTAAGTCGAGCTCTTAGTCTTGGTCTATTTTTATCCCCAGATCTATCATTTCAAATCCTTGCTTTTTGCAATTCCAATTGGGCTTCTTACAACGATACACGCCGCTCTGTTAGCGGTTTCTTCCTTAGAACTGGTGGATCTCCCATTTTGTGGAAGTCTAAGAAATAACCAGTTATTGCCCTTTCTTCTGCTGAGGCGGAATATCATTCCATACGTCGCCTGGTTTCCAAAATAGCCTGGGTGGTGCGATTATTAAAGGATCTTTCTTTTTCTCCATCGTTGCCGATTTCTCTTCATTGTGACAACCAAGCAGCTATCCATATTTCCAAAAATCCTGTCTTTCACGAACGAACCAAGCATATTGAGCTTGATTGTCACCTAGTTCGTGAGAATCTTTTTGATGGACTGATTTGTTTGTCTTTTATGCCTTCTTCTTCTCAATTGGCTGATTTGTTTACCAAAGCCCTTTCTGGACCCCTTCATTGTTCCCTTCTTCTCAAGTTGGGTGTCCGTTAATCGATCTCTAACTAGCGAGTGTGTGTCTCTCTGTGTGTGTTGCCGGAGACAAGCTCCTTATTAAGAAGAAAGGAAATAAGGTAAGGAAATGACATGAAATGTTTCAGTTTCTACTGCTTAAACATATTTCTGGGACACGTGGACCTGTTATATCAGTAATAGTAGGCTACTTTTATTGTATTCTAGAATAGGATGAAATAAGGATATTTATGTCATTACTTAGGAAAATATATTTTCTATTTGCCTTTATTTTATTTTATTTAGTTTGTTCGAATTCTATTACAAGAAAGGAATCTAATACTTGTATATATAAGGTACCAATTGTACAACGAAAGACAGAAAGCAAGACAGAATTTCCTCATATCATCTTTTTTGCTCTTTCAAGTTTTACATTACTTAAAAGCTTATTTAATGCCAAGTTAAACTCCATGGGGGCTTGAGAATACTAATCCCTATAAAAGTAGTTCCATCTCGATCTAATTCTAGCAATTTTCGAACAAACAACGGGGACACCTGTAGACGCCTAATTTTATCTCTCCTAAGTTCAATTTTATTCATTTTAGCTCACCTTACCACACACCACCATCTATGTGATTATACCTTACAAAAATACAAAAAAACTAACAACCCTTAACATAATCCCTAACAAACTCTATCTTGTTTTAATCCTATCCTAACCAACTTTACACCTCATCCTAACAACCTACCCCACCCCCAATTCCCTTACCCCCTCACGTCTTATTTAAGATGGAAACCAATTCACAAAGACACAAAATAAAGGGGGGCCCACTTTGGGAATATGGGTGAATGGTCCAATTCATTAATAAAAAAGAGATTTTCCATTTTTTGGTTTTTCATTGATACATAGAAGACAACAAATAGAAGGTGGCAACATCATCTTCTCCATTTATACACCTTCATGAGAACATACACCATGGGAGAGTGAGAGATTTGAAAGAGAGGGAGAAAAGAATACATACACAGAGACCCAACTCTCCTCTTCGTCTCCATGAGATTGACACACTCCATTGAAGCACAACCCACAGTTCATACATACACCATCAGAAAGGGTGGGAATCATACATACACTTGTGAGAAATATGCGGAACTAAGAATCGAGTAAAGGGTGAGACAGATTGGAGAAAGAGAGAGTAAAAATAAGGAGAGGGAGAGAGAACTAGTGGTGGTAGACTATTCCGGCGATTCACCACTGGAAAAAGCATCATCGTTGCTTCGAATTTGATCTGATTTTATAATTCTATTCCTTTCGAGCTCGTCGGAGTTCATTAGCTCCATCCCATTTCGAGTAATGTTGAAATGGATGACCCAACTGCTAAATACCTAAATTTCTCCATTTTTCTGGTGGTTTCTAGGCTAACACATCTGAAAAACACTAAAAGTCACCAGAATCAGCCTTGCTAGTTGATATTCGCGACTGTCCAAGTTCACTGGAGCTCTGGGCATGTAGTTTTCTTGTGATTCTTGATTTTCAGGTTCACTGTTCGTCCTAGTTTCGGGGTTTCGAATTGGATTTTGAAGACTATAGTGTTGGAGTTGGATCATAGTCAGGATAGTGGTATTCTTCAAGGATCTGAAATGACTCTTATTTCTCTTCTTAAGTCAATTAAAATATTTTGAGATCCAATTTTACTCTTTTCTTTTTTTATTTCATTGTTTACTATATTTGGTGTGTTGGATTGAATATTGTGTCTTGATTTGATTCCTGTTGATGATGAATACGTGTTTGTTTTAATATGTGGTTGGTCCCTTGATTATGGTTTGTATGGTGAAATGGTATCTCGTTTGAGAAATAAAATTTGTTGTTTGGGGTGAAATTGAAATTGAAGAAGTGAATTCGTGTTAATTTTTGGATCTTCGATTATATTGAATTTGTTGGAACTATGATAAACTGAATCTAGTAGGCAATTGCAAAGTCGGGTAGGCAAATGTGCATGTGAACAATTCTTTCTACTTTATCACGCAAGATTTGAACATGTATTCATTCGTCGGGGAATGCCTTGAGGTTATGCTATACTTGTTCACTGAGGAATGCCCCGAAGTATTATGCACGCAAAGGAGGCTCGTGATCAAGGCCCGAGGCTTTGGGTAAAGCATGGGATGGTAGTTTAGGATTAGTGTAGGTTAGCGTAGGTTTACCTTTCTGTATTTGTCTATTTTGGGACTGTATAAATTGGATTGGACACTATATTTTGGATTATTTTTTTTAATGATTGTTTTTATGTGTTTTGTGTGGTTTGTACATTCGTAGTGTCAATTTAGCTGATACGCTCCACCAAGAGACCGTGGTCGAACCACGGGATCGACAGGTGCCTAACACCTTCCCCTCGGTCAACAAAATTCCTTAGCCGGAATCTGTTCGCAAACCAGTTTTTAGTGTCAAATTGTTTTAAAAAGGATTTCCAAAGGTGACTTGGCACACCCGACCTATGTCAAGTGGCGACTCTGAGTTAATTGAAAATAATCCTTTTCAGAACAAATCTTTATTTTGTCACTTAATAATAAAAACCCTTTCGAACTTAGAATCAATCTCTTTTTGGGTTAAAAAGGCGTGTGACGGATCTGGAGACTCTGTTGAGGACTTTTCAGAATTCGAGCTTATTTTGGAGTTGTATCGGCTTAGTTTGGCACTATAGGTGTATAGACATTTTGTTTGTGTTGTTTTGTCTTATTGTATTATCACTGTTGAGTGCCTACATAGTCTTTGTTGACAGTTTTTATCTTATGTGTTACCATTTTATATCTGGCATCATGTGCATAACCAGAGTCATTCTTTCTGCAACAATTTCATAGTACATGTGTTGTACACGACCTCTAGTTGAATCATCCTTATTTTACATGGGGAGCCGTCGGTGTTATAGAGTTGGTGGAAAGAAAAGCAGCCACTATCGACCATACTCTCCCCCGAAAAAACTTGTTAGTGAACCCCAATGTAGGTCAGCCTTTAGGTCATGCTTATGTGCATCATATTAAAGACCTAGCGGGGCCTACTTAGTCCTTTGTAGAAAACTCATCTCCAAAGCATCCCTACGTGCTAAATGTTGCATCTTTGAGGGTAATGAGGTCATTTGACAGACTAATTTGGGCAAAAGCATGAGTTAGAAACAACGTGTGTGGGAAGGAAATTGTTGAAAAAAGAAAGAAAAAAAGAGTGGAAAAAAAAGAGATTTGGTAGTTTTTAGGGTTCTTTATGGCTTTTGTTTTTCACAATTCAAAAATTCAATAAGCTTTTTTTTTTTTTACTTTTTGCACTCATTTCCCATAAAATCTAAAATGTTAAAAAGATTTTCCTTTTATTTCTTTTGTAAGTATCACAATTCGAAAACTCCAAAAAAAAAAATTCCTTTCAATAGGATCTTTGTACATTTTTATATAACGAAAATATCAGAACGATTTTTTCTTTCATAGTTGTTGGTGTTAGTTTCTAATTAAAAATCCAAAAAGATATTATTCGTTTGTCTTTAGTCGTGTCTCTCAATTCAGGGTTTAGTTTGTCATTTAATCCTTAATTGTCCAATCTGAACGAACTACGCATCCCTAATTCTCCTCTCTCGGGAGTGAGATACGTAGGCAACCTATTGTTGGCTCGGGGATCTTATTTGAAAAATTCCAAAAAAAAGATTTTCTTCACCCTCTATTAGAGTAGGTGTTTCATACAAACCTTTAAAAGAAAAATACAAAAAAGATTTTTCCTTTAATAGGTTCAAGTTTCATCTTCATATGAAATTCAAAATCGAAAATCCAAAAAGGGTTTTCTTGGGTAATCATAGGTTTCATTTTGTATAGGGAGTTTAAACTTAAAAAATGCAAAAAGATTTTTGTCAATTCTTTTAACAATTTGTTATTTCCTTTTCTTTTTAAAGTTTCAAGAAAAAGAAAAAAAGAACGGAAAAAGAGTTTAGTTGGCCATTTTGGCAAGACTTCGCAAACTATGCACACCTGATTCTTCTCTCTCGGGAGTGAGATACATAAGCTCCCTTCTCGAGTTCGGTGATCTTTTTAAAAAAAGGAAAATGAGGTTTTGAAAGGTTTTAACTCTAACACATTTGTTATTTTTTTGTTGAGTCAATTTAATGTGGTTGGTTTATGGCATTCTAGCTGGTCCTTCACATCACACCAAATCCAAAGGGTTAGTTGTGTCCAACAAAGATATAGAGAGTGACATCATGGATCAAACAAAGAATCAGGAAAAAGAGAGTTTGAAGCAAGAGATTAGGAGGTTAAGACAACAAATGATAGAAATGCATCGAGCTTGGGCCAGTGGGTTGCCTCCTCCCCCATTTCCCTTTATTGATCCTACAAACATCTCGAGTTTTCCACCAAAATCTCAAAGTTAGTTTTCTACTATTATTGATGCACCGCAACATGACTCAAAATTTATTCCGAGCCAAAAGCATCTCAATACTTTCACCTTTTTTCCTCTAGCTCCTCAGCATAAGCCTGCTACATTTACAACACCACATGTCATCTGTGATCTTGTTGCTCAATCCTCTATTGGGACTTCCACACTGGCTCGCCCAACGGTTGTGCGTCCCCATGCTTCTAGTGGACCCTTGTTCAATACTCTTGGTGATCATTGCTATACTCTTGATCCTACTTTTAAGTTAACTGGACCACTAAAATTTCTTAACAAGAAGTCCAGTACACCAGAAGAGTCGGAGAAATGGTTGGAAAAATGAAGAGTACAGAAAATGCTATGAAAAATTCTCTAGGACCTGTGGGTAAAGAAGATGTTTCATATAAAGACTGGGGCATTCCTCCAAGTGCTAACTTTTCTCCAATCTTTGAGATGTTGAAATTAGAGGAGAAAGATGGGCATGAGGAATTCGTAAAACATTTGGGACAATATTGCAATCAATTAAGGGAACCTGGAGGGAAGAAGAATGAGAAAGATGACACTGCTATTGTAGTTGGAGAATGGGCACATCCAAGAAGACGACATCATCATTGCCATCTGTCTCAAGCCCAAGTTCATACCCAAGATCTCCATAATCACTCCCAAAATCCATTATACTCTGTTTACCCACCCCTATATCTAGTATATTGCGCACAACCATATGCTCAACTCCCTCCTTACCCATAATGACGTGCACCAACTCCTCGAAGTCATCCTCCAATTCCACAAACATACCAAAGCCCTTATAGGCCCGATGTTGGATTGAAGTTAAACAATGAAATAAGGAAGAAATTGAGGGATAGTATTACACCAATTGGGGAGTTATATGCTAGTTTATTTCATAGATTAGCACAACAAGGCATGATCACTCCTCTCCTTGGGTATACTCCTGACCCGTATTCAAGAAGTTTTGATCCTAATGTACGATGTGCATATCATTCTGATGTTCAGGGTCATAGTATTGAAGATTGTTGTGCTTTGAAAAGAGAAATTGAAAAGATGATTCAAGACAAATTGATTATGGTGCAGAACATTGACAGTGAGGTAAACTTTAGTCATGCTGATATGAAAATCAGTGGCTAAGATGTCAGGCTGAGGAATTGAGAAGTCACCCCTCTCCCTACTAGAAAGAGGTCTGGTAGTTTATTTTATTTTCTGTTATCCAAATTATTTCAGGGTTATAGTTCAGGGTCTTTCGAGTTTTGTCCATTTGTCGTTATGTTCAAACCCTTCTATCTTTTATTTTAATTGAATGAAGTGTCCCTTATTCCTTTGTGTTTTAAATATGCGTTGTTTGTTTATTTTCTTTATATAGTATATTTTAGGTTAATTCTAGTGTTATGATATGCTAGTGGAATTTTCATCCAGATCTTAAAATCCAATTTAACCATGAACATTGAATCAGAGGGTTAAAGTTAGAAAAAGAAAGCATCTGAGAAAATAGGTAGTGTGTTGAGAAATTTGGTGACAAGTTCAAGCCTTCTTTTAAAATTAAGGCAATTATTTTGAGAATCACAAGAATAACTTGGTCATCAATTGAAAAACTAGCTCAATTAAGTCAAATAGTAGAGATGTGGTCCCGAGGAATAGAACAAAAATCAATTCCACGAAAGTATGAGTCATTCAATGCGAGGGATGTACAACAAAGATGGAGTTGTATGTTCGGCAAGTGTAGAAGAAGAGGTGGTACATATGCTCGGGGCAAGTTAGTGTTGTAAAACATGTCATAAGTGATATTGATCGTGTACTTTCACATTACTTGCTATGTACTAGCATCTTCAAGGATTGATATGACGAAGGTATTTATTCTGCTATCCAAATATTGTGTCATCCTTTGTTTACCCCATTTGAGCCTAAGTATTATTTTCTTTCATACCCCTCTTTTGGAATCAAGATAGAGTCAGCAAAGCTAAAAAAAAATGTCGAGCAAGCAATAGATTCAGAAAAATTTCAACAAAAAGAGAGAGAAAAAAAAGGAGAGGAACAAAATATGTCCAAAAAAAAGAAAAAAAAGAGTAAATAAAAGAAAAAAAAAGAGAAAAGAGACCAGAATCAAGCAAAAGTATAAGCTACCAGAACTACGCGTGACCTGATTCTCCTCTCTCGGGGGTGAGATACGTAGGCTGCCTTACTCTGGGATCAGTCCAACCAAATAAATAATTCAGAATTGCCCAGTCAAAAGAAACTGGGGCATGAGTTAATCCTCATTGTTTGAGTCGATTCCAAAAGTTGTAATTCCCACCCCACTTCAAGTGTCGTTTGGTCCCCATGCCATCCTTTCTTTCTAACTCTATCCAAAAGCCAAGTTACAACCAAAGAAAGACCTTTAGATAAATCTTCGAGAATGATAAGGCTAAGCATACAATGGATGTTATAATGCATTTTGGGAACTACTTGTCTTCCTCGGCATAAGAAATCAGGAGAGAAATAAAAATGAGAGAGTTATCGATGAAAACTCTCATGGGCACCGTAAGACGACTGTGAGTTGAGAGAAATAAAAATTAGAGAATCTCATTAGTGAAAAACCCTCACGGCTAACATAAGGCAATGGTGAGCCGAAAGAAAGAAAATGAGAGAGGCTTGCTGGCGAAAACCCTTCAAGGTGTCACTAGTCGAATGAGGTCTCTGAATGCAATTGACACAAGGAAGTAACTCAATTTCAGGGTCATTAGCTCAACAACAATTGGTGAATGTTTAGATGAAAAGATCAAGAAGCTTAATCCAAATGCATGGCATAATCATTAGAGTTGATTGTCATTTTAGATAATTTTTTTGCTTCTTTGTTTCAAATGGGGACATTCATTGTCTTTTCTTTCTTCTCGTTATCTTTATCTTTATTTTGTTGAGTCACTTATCCAAATAATTAAAAAAAATCATTGTCATTTTTATCCTGTCTTTGAGTTAAGTCCATGACAAAACAAGTGAGAAAAGATTTCAAAACTGGCTACTAACTTCTTCAATTGCACAAAGCAAGACAAAGCCAGCATATGAAAGAGACATGATTGTGAGCCGAATAAGGCATGCTGAAAGTTTTGTCAACAGAAAAGCTTGGGAACTCATAGAAATATCAAGGTTTAAAGGGTTTATCTGAGAAACATGACAAAATAGAAATACCGTGTTTATTTCAGAATCATTCTTAATAATTTGAGTTTGGATCAATGGCACGACAAAGCAGGGTCAAGTGCCCGCAATCTCAAACAAAATGAAGGGAAAGAACACTGGAGAAGGTGTCGAGACATCCAAGTACCACAAGCCACCACTAAGTTTTTAACTGACAAATTTTCTTTTTGAAACAGGGAAAAGTCGCTTCACTTAATTCAGCTACCATTGGAAATGTACATCCTTGGGATTTCACTTTATGTTCAGGGCCCTCCTGAAAAATGGAATTTTACTTTCTGTTCAGGACCAACCTGAAATATAGAATTTTACTTTCCATTAAGACTCTCCTGAAAAATGGGATTTTACTATTTGTTCAGGAACCTCCTGAAAAATGGGACTTTACTTTCTGTTCAGGACCCTCCTGAAAAATGGGACTCTACTTTCTGTCCAGGACCCTCCTGAAAAATGGGATTTTACTTTTTGTTCAGGACCTTCCTAAAAAATGGGATTTTACTTTCTGTTTAGGACCCTGGGATTTTACTTTTTGTTTAGGACCCTCCTGAACAATGAGATTTTACTTTCTGCCTAGGACCAAACTGACCAATGGGACTTTACTTTTTGTTCAAGACCCTCCTAAAAAATGGGACTTTACTTTCTGTTCAGGACCCTCATGAAAAAATAAGACTTTACTTTCTTTTCAGGACCCTCCAGAAAAAATGAGACTTTACTTTCTGTTCAGGACCCTCCTGGAAAATAAGAATTTACTTTCTGTTCAGGACCCTCCTGGAAAATGGGATTTTACTTTCTTTTCAGGACCCTCCTGGAAAATGAGAATTAACTTTATGTTCAGGATCCTCCTGGAAAATGGGACCATACTTTCAAAAAATAAATTCCTTCTTTTATTAAAATCTTTGTTTGGGATAATTTTTATTTTAGTTTTGATTTTGGTTTCAGGAGCCCGCCTGGAGAACAGAGTGAGAAAATTGTAAGGCAGGAGCCCGCCTAAAGAACAAGGTGATGAAATTAGAAGTTGATGAAATTGTAAGTTATGAGCCCGCCTGAAGAACAGGGCAATGACATTGAAAGTCAGGAGCCTGCCTGAAGAACAAGATAATGAAATGGAAAGTCAGGACCCTACCTAAAGAATAGGGTGATGAAATTGAAAGTCAAGTAACAAGGTTAATAGATTGAAAGTCAAGCAACAAGGTCAAGAAGTTGAAAGTCAAACAACAAGGTCAAGAAGTTGAATTCAAACATCAAGGTGAAGAAGTTGAAAGTCAAGCAACAAGGTGAAGAAATTGAAACTCAACAGATTGAAAAAAATAGCAAGTCAGGAGCCCGCCTGAAGAATAAGGTGATGAAACTCAAGTCAAGAGTCCAAAAGAAGCCGCATAGATAGGACTTTTGTAATTTCATTTATATTTTAACTTGTAATTATTATTTTTGATGTAATGACAGAATCGCGGACCAGAACCTTGATGAACCTCACTCGACTCTCCAACTCGATATAGTCCTTCTTCTTTCTTTGGAGATACCCTTGACTTGATTCCCTCATAACTTGGGTAGGTAGGATGTCCTAAATCAAGATTTGATCTCCCTCCGTCCTTCTGTTTAATTCTTTTTGAATAATGATCGGGATAAAATTTTGTCTCGTTGTCCACTTCTTTTTCTGAAAATACTTCATGTTTACATTCAAAGGGGGCATGCTGTAGACACCTAAATTTGTCCCTCCTAAGTCCAATTTTATTCATTTTAGCTCACCTTACCCCACACCTCATCCATGTGATTATACCCCACAAAAATACAAAAAAAATAACAACACTTAGCATAATCTCTAGCAAATTCTATCTTGTTTTAATCCTATCCTAACCAAATTTACACCTCATCCTAACAACTTACCCCACCTCCAATTCCCGTATCCCTCACGTCTTATTCAAGATGGAAACCAATTCACAAAGACACAAAATAAAGGAGGGGGGCCCTACTTTGAGAATATGGGTGGATGGTGTAATTCATTAACATAAAAGGGATTTTCTATTTTTTGGTTTTTCATTGATACATACAAGACAACAAATAGAGGGGGGCAACATCATCTTATCCATTCATACACCTTCACGAGAACATACACCATGGGAGAGTGAGAGATTCAAAAGAGAGGGATAAAAGAATACATACACAGAGACCCAACTCTCCTCTTCTTCTCACGAGATTGACACACTCCATTGAAGAACATCCTAAAGTTCATATGCATACCATCGGAAGGGAGGGGGGAGTAACACATACACCTGTGATAAAGATAGGGAACTGAGAATCGAGTGAAGGGCGAGATAGATCGGAGAAAGAGAGAGTGAAAATAAGGAGAGAGAGAACTGGTGGTGGTACACTGTTCCGGCGATTCATCGCTAGAAAAAGTATCATTGTTGCTCCGAATTTAATATGATTTTCTAGTTCTATTCCTTCTGGGATCGTCGGAGTTCATCAGCTCCTTCCCATTTTGGGTAACGCTGAAACGGATGACCCAACTCCTAAATCCCCAAATTTCTCCGTTTTTCTGGTGGTTTCTGATGTGATACAGTTTTGGTACGTATCAATAACAAGTCCAAAATAGTCCAGAAACAAAGGGAAAACCGAGAGCTCAACAAACGCCAAATCTCTGTTCCAACAACATCAAGAAACAAAGTGTAAATGACACCAAAAACACTAACAACAACAAGAGATAAACAACAATAATGAAAGGAACAACACTACAATAATAACAATCCAACGGTTACAAGATTACAAGAACAGTAAGAACCAAACGGTTCACTAGACTACACAACTAGTACATGATATGTAAAGATAGGAAGTGAGACATACACTATTACAAGGTTAATAACCCAAAGATGTATTAAATCTAAGGACCCCTAAGACTTACAATAGCAACACCACACTCTTACGTGACACAAGAGGGATTCCACCTCTCAAGCACCAATAATTCCAAGCAATACACAATAACAAGTAAATCCACACTTGTTCATGTCCTAGTTTAGGCCTAGAGACACACTCTCTCAAGAGATGTGTTCTTTCAACAATATCCAACAAAAACTAATGAACTAAAACCCTATATTTTTCTATTTATAGTACTTTACTAATAAAAAGATAAAATGACAAAAAGACCCTTTAATGACCAAGTAGGCAAATAGGCACCCATGAAGTGTTTTTAGGGGCGGTTTGGAGCCCCCTTTTTAACACTTCAACTCATACACCTCCGAGGTTACATCCAAAATACTAAAAAAACGTTCATATTCATGATCGTGCTTGTATCAGTGTCTAGTCTAATTCGGCCAAAAAACACTAAAAGTCACCAGAATCTGCCTTGCTCGTTCATATTCGCAACTGCCCGAGTTTACTTGTGGTCTGGGCATGTAGTTTTCTTGTGATTCTCGATTTTTGGGTTCACTGTTTGTCGTGGTTTTGGGGTTTTGAATTGGATTTTGAAGACTGTCGTGTTGGAGTTAGATCATAGTCGGGATTGTGGTATTCTTCGAGGCTCCAAAACGACTCTTATTTCTCTTCTTAAGTCGATCAAAATATTTTGAGGTCCAATTCTACTCTTTTCTTCTTTCATTTCATTGTTTACTATATTTCGTGTGTTGGATTGAATATCGTGTGTTGGTTTGATTCCCGTTGATGATGAATCCGTTTTTGTTTTGATTCATGGTTGGTCCCTTGATTATGCATTGTGTAGTGAAATGGTATCGCGTTTGAGAAATAAAATTTGTTGTTTGGGGCGGAATTGAAATTGATGAAATGAATCCGTGTTAATTTTTGGATCTTCGATTATATTGAATTTGTTGGAACTATGATAAACTGAATCTAGTAGGCAAATGCTAAGTCGGGTAGGCAAATTTTAGGAATGGTGTTTTGTTGAATGTTTGAATATGCATGTGAACAGTTCTTTCTACTTTATCACACAAGATCTGAAGATGTATTCATTCGCCGAGGAATGCCTTGAGGTTATACTGTACTTATTCATCGGGGAATGCCCCGAAGTATCATGTACGCAAAGGAGGCTCGTGATCAAGGCCCGAGGCTTCAGGTGAGGCATGGGAGCGTAGTTTAGGATTAGTGTAGGTTAGCGTAGGTTTACTTTTCTGCATTTTTCTATTTTGGAACTGTATAAATTGGACTGGACACTATATTTTGGATTGTTTTTGTTTTGTTTGTTTTTATGTGTTTTGTGTGGTTTATACATTCGTAGTGTCAAATTAGCCGATACGCTCTACCAAGCGATCATGGTCGAACCACGGGATCGAGGCGTGCCTAACACCTTCCCCTTGGTCAATAGAATTCCTTAGCCAGAATCTCTGTTCGCAAACTAGTTTTTAGAGTCAAATCATTTTGAAAAGGATTTTCAAAGGTGACTTGGCACACCCGATTTATGTCAAGTGGCGACTCTGATTTAATTGAAAATAATCCTTTTTCGGAACAAATCTTCATTTTGTCACTTAATAATAAAACCTTTTCAAAATTAAAATCAATCTTTTTTCGGTTAAAAAAGGTGTGTGACAGCACCCATTCTTTAAAAAGACTATTTCTAACTAGTTCTAGGCCAGTATATTCTCTTGCTAGCTCTATCCCCCACCCCCCACCCCACCCCCCACACGAAGAAAAAAAGAGTCGTAAAAAGTGGATTGCAATTCCTAAAATTTCCTCAAAAAAGAAAGTAGCAACAATTTATATATAAAAAAAAAAACACATGTTGAAATTAATGAGTCCATGCCATGTCTATTGAACTTTATAGGCAAATAAAGTGGTCACATGCCTTTTGCCGATTGTATTCAACACTTGATCTAGTCAGCTACAAGATATTTTTTTTTTTATAAATAATTGATGATAGTTAAAATAGAAAACACAAACAACTCATAGTAGATATAGATTTCATTTCAAAATATTCTAAAAATTTTGACCAAATTCACAATCAAAATTAATCTCTCGAAATTCAAACTGTACCACATAAATTGACACATAGAGAATCAATTCAATTTGCTTAGGTCACGAGATTATATAAGACCAACTTATTTAATGATTCAAAATCCAAAGAATGGTACATATCTAAGGTAAGACTAATGTATTTCTGTAAGAGGTTGTTTTCGTAATTTCTACTCGCTCCGTTTTAAGAATAATGACAGAAAAAAACTCTTGAATCGTCGTATTAAATTAAAGATGTATAAAGTATATCAATATGTCCGATATTAAATATGTTATGTTGAAATTTTGAAATTAAAAAATTATTTAAAAAATAATTTTTTTTAAACGAATTAAAAAGAAAAATAGTTTTTTTTTTTTTTTAAAATGAAGGGTAATCTAAAACCTCACAACTACTTTACCGGTCACTATTCACACGTCACCCCCAACTAATTAACCCGCCAGAACCCGACAGAACCCGCCGAATTTTGAAATAAAAACCCTAGCCGCCACAGAATTCCCTCAACAATGGCGGCGTTCACACTTACTCTCCCTCTTTCTCCACCCAATTTTCTCTCACCGGACACCAATTCCCCAATCGGCGCAGCTTACACAAGCCATTTAAGCCGTTTCCGTAACCTTAGCCGGTCAATTTCCTGTTTGGCTCATCCAGAGAAGGAGCCATTTAAGCCGATAACAGAGGAGAAGATTCTAGAAGCAGTAGCTGATTTCAACGGTGCCGAGAAAAGTATACCGTGTTTGAGAACTTATGAGAATGATTTAGCTAGACTTACGTTGATTGGCGGTGTTGATTTTCAGCAAGCACTTACGGCTGCGGCGGCGGATGGTGGTGAAGCTGCTGGTGAACATATTGCTGCTGGTGTTAATGCTATGGTTGTTGAAACATTGTTTCCAGGGTATATGAATGAGCGCAGTACTGTATCTACTAGATTGGTGAGTAAGTTTATGTAAGATGTAGTGATATATAGTTGTTATATTGGTATTTGAATTGGTATAATACCTAAACAGACACTTAATTTTGAACTCAGCTGGAAAGTAATGACCAATTTTGATAGTGCACATATATATACCTCAACTCGTTTCCTTTGAGTTTGTTGAACACTAACAACAACAACAACATACCCAGTGTATTCCCACATAGTGGGTTTTGGGGATGGAAATGTGTACGCAGACCATAGCACTACCACGGATGAAGTAGAGAGGCTGTTTTCAATAGACCCCCGATTCAAAACAGATAACAGTATAACAAACAAAAAACATAAAAGCACACAATAAAATGAGATAGCATACAACTAGCTAATACCAGAAATCAGACAACCACAAGATAACAAGAAAACTCCTGATGCAGACAGAGCACTCTTCTCTACTATTAAAGACGAACTCCTACTCACTATCCTCTGCCCTAATCTGCTTCCTCCACACCTTCCTACCAAGGGTCATATCCCCCGTAAGCTGTAACTGCACCATATCATACCTAATCACCTCCCTATAATATTTCTTCAGCTTACCTCTACCCCTCCTAAAACCGTCGATAGCCAGTCTCTCACACCTCGTCACCTCCTAACGTACAAAATGATCATATAGACACCTATATAGACACCTTCAAGATTTATGTGATATGTAAGTGTCGGGGGAGTGTGTAGTCGCCCATTGAAATGAAGTTGATGTAGGAAGTACTAACATAGTTGTTGTGCTAATAATTGAATAGGCATAATACATGAACATATTCTTACAGCTGGAAAGTAAGGACTTCAATTTTGATACTGTATCTATATATCTCAACTCGTCTCTATTGTGTTAGTTGAAAACTCCAACTTACAAAATGATCATATAGACTCCGTCAATATTTATGTGACATGTAAGTGTGGGGGGAGTGTTTAGTTGCCCATTGGAATGAAGTTGATGTAGGAAGTACTAATATAGTAGTTGTGTTGATAATTGAATAGGCATAATACATGAGCGTACATTTACATTTGGCCTCAGCTGGCAAGTAAGGCCTTCAATTTTAATAGTGCACATCGATATACCTCAACTCGTCTCCATTGTGTTAGTTGAACACTCCAACTTGCAAAATGGTCATATAGAGACCTTCAAGATTTATGTGACATGTAAGTATTAGGGGTGTGTTTAGTTGCCCATTGAAATGAAGTTGATGGATGAAGCACTAATATAGTTGTTTTACTGATAATTGAATAGGCATAATACATGAACATACACTTACATTTGGCCTCACCTTGAAAGTAGGGACTTCAATTTTGATAGTGCACATCAATATACCTCAACTCGTCTCCGAATTTTGAAATAAAAACCCTAGCCGCCACAAAATTCCCTCAACAATGGCGACATTCACACTTACTCTCCCTCCCCCTCCACCCAATTTTCACCCACCGAACACCAACTCCCCATTCGGCGCAACTTACACAAGCCAATTAAGCCGTTTCCGTAGCCTTGCTGTTGGTGTTAATGCTATGGTTGTTGAAACGTTGTTTCCAGGGTATATGAATGTGTGCAGTACTGTATCTACTAGATTGGTGAGTAAGTTTATGTAGGACGTAGTGATATATAGTTGTTATGTTGGTATTTGAATTGGTATAATACGTAAACGGACACTCAATTTTGAACTCAGCTGGAAAGTAATGACCAATTTTGATAGTGCACATCTAAATACCTCAACTCGTCTCCTTTGAGTTTGTTGAACGCTAACAATAACAACATACCTAGTGTATTCCCACATAATGGGGGTCTGGGGAGGGTAATGTGTACGCAAACCATACTACTATACATACCCAGTGTATTCCCACATAGAGAAGTGGGGTGGGGGGGGGGGGTCTGGGGAGGGTAATGTGTATGCAGATCATTCCACTAAACTCGGATAAAGTAGAGAGACTGTTTTCGATAGACCTCCAGATCAATCTAGATAACAGTATAACAAACAAAAAACATAAAAACACACAACAAAATAGGATAACACCCTGCTAGCTAATATAGGAAACGTGATAACCATAAGATAATACTGTAAACTATCTATTCGAAATCACAGACATCACCGAAACACCATGAACAAGAAAACTCCCGACGCAAACAAAACACTCTCCCCTACTGTTACAGACGAACTCCAACCCATTGACCCTCTACCCCAATCCACGTCCTCCACACTTTCCTATTAAGGTCATATCCTCCGTAAGCTGTAACTGGTTCATATCATGCCTAATCACCTCTCTCCAATATTTCTTCGGCCTACCTCTACCCCGCCTAAAACCATCGATAGCCAACCTCTCACACCTCCAGCTTACAAAATGATCATATAGACACCTTCAAGATTTATGTGACATGTTAGTGTCAGGGTAGTGTTTAGTTGCCCATTGAAATGAAGTTGCTGTAGGAAGTACTAATATAGTTGCTGTGCTGATAATTGAATAGGCATAATACATGAACATACACTTACATTTGGCCTCAGCTGGTAAGTAAGGACTTCAATTTTGATAGTGCACATCTAGACCCGTCAACTTGTCTCTATTGTTTCTACTGGATTGGTGAGTTTATGTACAAATACTACTCCTGCGGTTTCAATATGTAAATCATTTGGTTGGGAACAAGTTATTCTAGGATTAATTATCCCGGTATTAGCTATTCCTGGATAAGTTATTGTGTCCAGTGTATTCGAGTGAACACAAAACTGTTTCTACTAGATTGGTGAGTTTATGTCGGAAATAGTGATATATAGTTGTGCTGATATAGTTTGAATAATTGTACTTCAGTTGTGCATATGTTGAATTATGTGCATTTGTCTAAAAATATCATGACTGCATTCACAATCAAATTTAAACTGTTTGAGTCTCAAAAGTTAAACCATATCTTCATTTTTGTGACGAAGTTCAATACCCTTGCTTATGTTTATTGCATTGTATCATGACGGTTGTAGTGTCTAATGTTTGACATCTGGCAGTTCTTACCATCAAGAAAGGTTATGGAGAAAACTCAAAAGCTAAGAAGTACTCTAACTAAAGAGATGCTTTCCGGCACGACGTCTACTAATATACTTGCCATGACATTTAGACAAGTGACTCTGCAACAGCTTTGGAACTTTGAACTAGTACTTTTTATACCAGGAGCAGAAAGAAATATGGATGATCTTGAAACTTCGAGAGAGGTGGGGAGCTTTTTTAATGTCTATCTTTTTTTGTCTTTCCCTTCATTTTACTCTTTTATAATATCGGATTTATAATTTTTGCTTTGCAGGTGCTAGATACTGATAGGTTGAGTTCTGTTATTCCTTTCCTATCAGCAGGTACCTCCATCTTTTGCCATCACCTCATCAGATGAACGAGTCATTTCTGTTATTGCAGAAGTTATTTGTCTTTCTGCTCTCGAAAGCACTAAAAGACATTTGTTTGATGAAACTCCTGGAGGAGTAGCAAAGAAATTTTTCCCCTGGTTTCACACACATAAAAGCATTATCTCAAAAGATTCCTCTGCTACTCTATACGAATTAATGGAATGTGAGATAGTTGCAAATGCCGATATTTTGCTCCAGAAATTTTCTTCAGAAAGGGCGAATTACAGACCAAGGGAGGGAAGATGGATGGTCAATTGGTTAACTTCTAATGCATACTCCAAACTGGAACAAACTGGAGGCCCTGAATTTATTGCTTGGCTTAGTGAGTATGTACCTGCTTACAAATTGCAGATTGATGCTGAGAAACTTGGCAATGTGAAATTTGAAGGGTGGAAGGAAACAACAACAAACACATGGGAGGTTTTCCTAACTCACTCCCAAATGGTAACTCCATGTTCTCTGCATTTCTGTTTCTTGCATCACATTTAGGGTTAATGAAATGCTTATTATACAACAGATACTTCATCAAAAAGTATCTTATAAAGATAACTCAGGTAGTTCCTTTGTCTTTAGGTACTAGTTAGTCATAAGTTACTCGAATAGACATTATTTATCATTGGTGTTGATTTTGTTTTCATATTTGTGGACAGTTATCAATAAACCCATGCAAATGGTAAGTATTTGTTTCACCGTCTTGTGCTTTGCTTTGTTGATTTGATTAATTCACAACCATTAAATTCTCCAATATTTATCGGTGGTTTGCCTGCACTAAAGGAGAAAGAACCTTGTTACCGTATGGGGTAAGCTAATTCATTGGCGGAGAATTTGCTTTATGTCTATGGCTGTGCAATGAATGGTTGAAAAGTTTGATTACCTTAATCTTTGGAAGATTTAACACTAGGAATGCACATATCATCTTGAATGGTCAGTTTTGCTGAGGCCATTTCTTGTTTCTCATTGGCCAATTGACTGGTTTTGCTATGTAGTTTAAGCTGTTAGGGACATATGTATATAACAATTTTAGTTCCTATTAAATACTACCTCAGTTTCAATTTATTTGTCTTACTTTCCTTTTTAGTCTGCTTCTTTCTTATTTTAGCAACGCTTTAATTTCAACTTTCCACATGACATTTTTAAGACCTCAGCATTACCGGGTATCTTGATAGACATTCTACGTATCTTTAGTTTAAGATCACAAATCTAAAAGTCTTTTTTGTTTTCTTAAACTTCGTGCCAAGTCACCAGACAAACGAATTGAAATCGAGCGAGTAATAGTTACATGTTTGTTGGGTGGGGGACCTAGTGGAAAATTTGGACTCAGTTCCATTTTTCATTTTCCTTTCCCCTTGGGAGCTCTGAGATAACTTTCTTAATATCTCTCTAGTTCCTTACTTATGGTTCCCTCTTTTTCATGTCAAGATTGTTTAGACAAAGTCGTAGATGCTAACTATACGACCACTTTAGTCTTCTAACACCTTGGTTTTGATCATTCATACAGGGTTTTTATCCCCAAAGCATAAGGTTCTAAAATTGCAACCCTGACTTCTAACATTGAGACGTGTATTGCACCTAAGGGTGTGACCTAGTGGTTCAATGAAGTTGCGTCGAGCACCATGAATTCTCAGGTTCAATTTCCAACAGAGACAAACACTAAATGGTTTCTTCCCATCTGTTTTAGCCTTTGCCTTGGTGGATAGAGTTATTTGGTACCTGTTGCTGGTGGGAGGTGGCAGGTATCCCGTGGAATTAATCGAGGTACACGCAAGCTAACCCGGACACTACGGTTATCAATAAAAAAAAGTGAGACGTGTATTAGGTCATCCATGTTATTTTAGTTGACGATCCCTCCTAGTAGGTATGTGTATCAACAGTGCAAGAAATTTGAGTGTGTGAAGTCAATAGATTATTCTCCCAAGATGTTTCCAAATTCTTTTCCTTTTCAAACTGCTTATAAGACTCAGATTAAGATTTGATCGGATCTACTGGAAAAAAATCATTCGAATTCCACATTTGATGAACATTGTAATTATTTCTAATAATTACCTTGTTTTACTTTTTTCAGGTTGGTCTAACTGACATTCTAGATATGTATTATGAAGATGTCTATACACTTCCCTACAAGGAATTGTCATCGGGTGTTGTTGCAAAATCTTTCAAGGTATGGCATATAAGCTCCTTACATGCCTTCTTTATCTGTCACTATCCATGAACTGAGAATTTCTTCTGTAACCAGTGGTAAACAAGCCTTGGAAACAGCCTCTGGCAGAAATGCAAGGTAAGGCTGCGTACTATACACCCTTGTGGTGGGGCCCTTCCCCGGACACCGCGCATAGCTGTAGATTTAGTGCACCGGGCTGCCCTTTTTTTAACCAGTGGTAAACAAATACAGTTTTAATAAAGCACTCTTATTAGTTTGCTATTTGAAGTAATTGAACTCCCTTTTGGAGGTGGTTTGGGTTTGATCAACACATGAAGCCCTGAATGGCTAGTTCGTATCTTCTTTGATCTTGCCTTCCTTCACATTGATGCATTCTCTATCATTTGGGAGTATCAAATATGAATACAAGTTTTCTTTATCTAAATGATTACTTTAAGTACAAAAGATGTCTTCCGGAACCAAATGGGTAATAATATTTTCTCCTTTCGGATTGTAGAGAAGCATTTCTATGTCAAGGGCAATCTCCATGGTCCTTGCAAGTGGAGTTTTTCTTGTTGCCATAAGAATTCTTGGTCAACATTATCTTCCTCATTTCCCCATTAACAAGTATCCAGTCAACTCATCTGACGTGATCTCTATTCAGCATCAGTCTATGGAATCTTGCAAGGTATGAATTTTATTAGTTCATCTAGTGTTGTCTCTTTCAAGTTCATTTTCGACTGTACTCTGCTTTCTGTACCTACTTCATTGGCTGCTTCATATGAGGGGAGATAAGTATCTTGTGTTAAGCAGTTACCATGTAGTGGATGACACATGCTTTGCATTATTGACCACTTTTATTGTTTTTTACGCTCTTTTAGTTGATATCATTTTATCCTAGTCATTCTGTCTCTTTTTATCAGTAGGTAATATTGTTCAAGCATCACAAGTGCTCGTTGTTTCTGTAGTTGGAAGATTACTGTGTCTCCGTCGTTAGGAGAATCAAGGAATTTTATTCTTGGCCTGGAGATATAGTAATGGGTTCTGGAAACTCTGCATGTATTGGGGAGCTTCCGATATACCTGAAGCATGAGATGGATTCCAAATATTCAGATCTTAATTCCAGCTCCACGCCATCAGAAGGAATTGAAGATGAGATGAACGCAGCTGCACAAGATATTGCCAGTTATCAGGTTTCTCTTTAAGATGCAGTTTTTGGGTTTCTTTTCCTCTTTTTGGTCATCGTGAACATAAAAGCACAACATCAATTATAATAGTCATGGTCAGAATCAAAGACAACGAAAAACTTAGGTCTTTTGTGAATGTCAGAAATATAAAGAGCTAACCACTGTATTTTATGGACTAGCACAATTAAACAAGCTATTTATCAAGCTCGGTTACTTGATCTAGCTTACATCACGCCATAATCCTGTTCACAACTGTAGGGCCCTTTGATAAATGTTTCAAAGTTTCCTGAAATGAGCTAATTGGAGTCAGATTTGCATTTAGAGTTCACGAGATTTCTGCATTATAAAATTTAAGCGTTGAAGATTCTATTGTCATTGCTACTTTATTTTCTCCTAAGTTCCTAATGCCTTTCTCTACCCTTTTAAACTTATTCTTCCCACCTGGATTTCAACTCTACTATAGTTGCCAGTTGAGCATGGCTATAGATTTGTTGTGAACGTTTACTAGTAACTATATCCCTTGTTGCATGCTTTTATGTGTTTTGTTTGTTATGTTGTTATCTGTCCTGAGCCGGGGGTCTATCGGAAACAGACTTTCTACTTCGTCTGAGGTAGTGGAATGGACTGCGTACACTTTACCCTCCTCAGACCCCACTTGATGGGAATACACTGAGTACGTTATTGTTGTTGTTGTTGTTGTTTACTAGTAAATATTTATGTGTTTATCATAGTTGATGTGCTTATATTGCCAATCAGGCTGTTTTATCTCGGGATGGTAAAATTGTTAAACTTCAGCCTACAAATCGCGTTGCTGAAAATCAATGGGCATCAAACCCTTTAGTGAAAGAGCTCTATGGAAAAAAAAAAATTGTTCCTGGTAAACACAAACATTCACACCATTTGTTTCATTAAATGATTGTCTAAGATAAGCCTACGAAGATATCAGTTACTTAGCCTGAACGATTTTTGAATGCAGGCTTGATAGAACAAGGTCTCAAGATGATAACCCACTCCAATGATGTTGTACTGGAATTATTGATGTCATCAAGCCCCCAAAGTTCATTTGCTTTTGTAAGACCAGTTACTGAAAATTGTAGATGAACATTTTTGTGTCGCCACATTCAATATTTGTACAATAGTTACAGTGATGGGTAAGATTTTTCCCAGGTTTGAAGGATTAAGAGAAGTTAACGTTTCTTCTACTTCAGTCCCCTCCTTAATAAATTGTAATGTGAGTTCAGCTGGCATCGCTGCTGCTGCGTAGTGTGGTTGAAGAACAACCTTTGTTTCTTGGCGTTAATGCAATAGTGGCATTGTTGAAATGGAAAAGGACAAATATACCCTGAACTATGATAAATGGTACGTATATACCTTCCGTCATTCTTTTGGTACACATGTCCCTACCGTTAGTGTGAGGAGCATGTACGTACCATTTTATTAACGGTAGGGGCATATGTGTACCCAAAGTATAACGGAGGGTATATACGTACCATTTATCATAGTTCGAGCGTATATTTGTCCCTTTTACGTTGTTGAAATGTGATTAAAGGATTATAAGCAGAATATCTGACACTTATCGACACCAGCCAGATGTGGATTAGACAATCAATCAGTGATAACATCAACAGTCGAGTTTGTCATAACATCGATAAAGAGTAAATAAATGTCTTCACAAAACAACATAGACGACATAGCAGTATGGCGTTACATATTAGCCAAGCAGCTCACCAAATATCTCCAGAAGTAGACCCTCTCGACTCAATCAAGCATCATGGTCCAGTTGAGTGTGGAAAGCACGTCTTATGTGACATAACACACATCAGACGCCATGTAGGATAAGAATTGACCGCGTAGAGCTTTAGTAGAAGGTAACTTGGAGAGTGTTTGGACTGACTAGAGAAATAATTTTTCCACCCAATGTATGGTTGTAAAGACTTGGTGTACTTTTCTGAAAAATTCACTAAAATTATAATAACCAATACAAATAAATGTTGTGTATTCTTTTATTAAAAAACAAGTTCATGAAAACATACTCTATAACAAGTCGAAATTTCAAAAAAATTATAAATTATAATTAAAAGCAACTTTTATTACCATCCCATATAAAAGTCTACAGGTTCTTTCCTAGCTAGAGGTAAAAGGATTATGAACATATAAAATATGCAAATCATGTGAAAATATTTTGCGAGAGTATAGTATAAGTTAGTAAAATAAACTTATTGGAGGAATATGGCATATCATTTTTGCACCACACAATTATTGGCTTCATTACAATTATTGGAGGAATATGGCATATCATCTTTAGATCGACTTCTCATGGGACCAGGTCCCATAGAGACTATTTTTAGCCGTCTTTGTGGAATAGTTTAAACTTCATCAAAACTTGAGGAGTGCAACACAACTATGAGAGTCATGCATCATATGGACATTAAAAAAATCTCCCTGGATCAGTACTCATGCACACATCATTTGAGGCAAATCATTTGGGATTCATCATCATCACCAAAAATTCCAATACATAAATATGTTATTTAACTTGGCATCAAATCACATCTATGACCTTCAACTTTGGGTGTGTACAAGTAGACACACACGTTCTATGAAATGTAATATACGTAAGACGTCATATAGGACAAGAATTGACCACGTAGAACACTTAAGTAGAAGGCAACTTGGGGAGTGTTTGGACTGATTTGAGGAATATCTTTTCCACCATATGTATGGTTGTAAAGAATTGGTGTACTTTTGGTCTTCTCAAATTTTTTCAAGTCTTTGAGGCCTACATAATCCGAAACATTCCCTTAAATGATAATAACCAATAGAAATTAGTTGTAACGCCTCAAAGTTTTTCTTAGCTAAATTTTGTCCCTAAAATATTAAGAATTGGCTTCTAAAATGATTTATACTTATTTCCCTGTGAAATCCCTTATATTTCAACTTTTCATTACGTAGATGACTGAATAAGATTTTCGTTGATATAAGATTCGTCCAAAATGGACACTCGGTGAAGAAGTTATGGCTATTTTATGTGCTAGTCGTAAAACATCATCATTCTGGTGTTTAGCGCGTTGCGGAGAGGGTTTAATTAGAAATTGTTAAATTCCAGTGGGACCTCGCGATAGTGGCATACCGCGGAGGATCCCAATTTCCCATTCGTCTATTTCCAACGCGTCACCGCGATAGTGGCGCGTCGCGGTGGCCCATAAAATCGGGTTCCCAGTTTAATTTTTTCAGCTTCGTGCAGAAGTTAACAAGGGTAATTTGGACTTTTTTCAAACCTCTTAAAACTTCCAAACAGTAGATTAAGACCTCTACAAGCAGAATATATGACATTCTCAAGATTTTCCTCAAAACAAAAATCCTAATTCATATACTTCTCCTCCAAGAAACTCAAGATTCAACCATAGATTTTCAAAATGGACTGAATATTTGGAATCCTCAAATCGTAGGCTTCAAGGATCATCCCTTATTCTTGTAATTGAGGTACGCGGGGTTTGTCCTAAAAACTACATGGGCTTAAAACCATTAGAGCATGAATTTTTAGATTTTTATGCATGAATTTCAAAGAGGTTTTGAAATCTATGTTCTAAATTACGTACTCCAAATGTTTTAATGTTACTATTATTTTGAACTTGTGGTCCTATCCCCTAAATTGATTTACATGTATACGTATATGTATGAAATTTGAGATTTAAGATCGTTGAGAGCATATATTGAATTAAAGATTATGGTTTTGTGATTTGAAAGATGTTTTCACAATATTATAACATTTGAGCATGATTTGAAATTGTTGAGAGGGTGTTTCTTGATATAAATGTGTTCTTGTGTTTAAGAGAAAGAATTGCATGTGAATCGAGAACTTTGACATGACTACCTTGTACTATTGAAATGCTTGACAAAGATGAGTTTCTTGCATGTGTTTACATGAGGTTTGAGAAAGAGTTTCTTTGAATTGAATTATTGAAATGATGGTCCCAAAACTTGTGTTTTAAAAATAGAGATTTATGATAGATTAATAATGGTTCAGAGATACGACTTGCAAGTTAATGGTATGACGATACCATATGTATTTATGCCATAACAGAGTATGTTTTCAGAGACTGCATGTTTTGATAGAGTTTTAAAAAGGGTCTTAATGAGGGTTAGGTGGTTACCCGAAGAAGGCGCGAGTTCAAGCAACTCTTAGCCTGAAATCGTATTTGCCGATACAGGTAGATTATTATTGTACACTGGCGAAGGCCGTGTGGCATAGTGGATTTAGAGACTCCGACCCTTGCAGCACACTTGGGTTGGGGGTTTTGCTGCCGAGTTAGTGGCAGTTTTCATATAGCCCATGGAATTTTTTGAGTTGTAGGGTATACCACCTAGCGCAGAAGTAACACAGATTTCTCAGAGTTGAGATGGTTTTTTCTTTTACAGAGTCTTTAAAATGCCCATGTGAATTCTTACCATATGATATACTAATGAACTGTTTTAAATTACTCTAATATATGTTGATTTATAAATGATTATTTTGGATATGCTTTGCGTACTAGTACATCTATATTGACCTCCTGTCCCCCTGCCTCTCAAATTCTGAGACTCAGTCTAGGGGTCCAGATAAGCAGTAGATAATTCAGACAGCTGATCAGATTGTGCAGCTGTGAGACTTCTCTATTCCAGAAGTCCTGTCTTTTCAGATTAGGTCACTTAATTCAGTTTTGGTCTACTGGGGCCCTTGTCCCAGTTTCAAACAGTTGTCAGATTTTCATGTATTAGAGATTTCGCAGACTTAGTCAGATGTTATTTAGATGTAGTTAATTTATAGTTTCCATACTTATGTTGAATTCAGAATTGACCATATTTCTGTAGCAAATTATGTTTTCACATCTTCTTTTATTATATAAATGTTGTGCATGATTACTAGATAGAGAAGGGTGTTTCAGGCCTTCATGGTTTGGGAAGTTCATCACGGCCAGGCTCTAGTTCGGGTCGTGACAAAATTGGTATCAAAGCACAGTTCATGGTCTAGGGTTTCTGTGAAATTACATTGGGTAGAGTCTTATTTATAGGTGTGTAGCGCGCCACACTTATAAGCAGGAGGCTACTAAGAGTTTATGAATGCTCCTCTTCTTTGTGATTTAGTTCATGCTTCAGAGTCTAATCTGTCCCTTAATCAATGTCCTCTTTCTTTTCAAAAAAATAGCTATGCCTCCCCATTGCACCAACGTTAATGCTCAGGATAATGAAGTTCGTCCCACCCATGGGATGCGGACCCGTAATAGAGCTCATACCCCATAACCTGTTCCTACTTCGAGAGTACCTCCTATACCAACCAGTCCTCCCAGAGCTCTCCAAACAGGGGCCAATCGTACTCATCCTCGTGAAGGAGAGGTTTCTAATACTGAATTCAGATTATATATTCTCATTCTTGCACAGCTGGTAGCCGCACAGACTCAGAGGTTAGAGGATACTGGGTCTGCGTTTGTTACTTCAGAAGTTACTAGAGTGGGCTAGTTTATGAGAATGAACCCGTCCAAGTTCTCTGGCGCTAAGGTAGAAGAGGACCCGCAGGAGTTCATAGATGAAATGGAGAAGATTTTAAAAGTAATGCATGCTGATCAGGTGAAGGATGTTGAGCTAGCAGTATACTAGCTAAAGGATATAGCGAACCAATGGTACAATGAGTGGGAAGATACAAAGGGTGCCAGTGTTGAGCCCACAGTTTGGGATGAGTTTGTGGAAGCTTTTCTTGACCGATTCTTTCCTCTGGAGTTGAGGGAAGCTAAAACAAAGGAGTTTATGAACCTTAAGCAGGGTAAGATGAATGTTCAGTTGTATACTTTAAAGTTTAACCAGCTGGCCCGTTATGCTCCTGAGATGACGAGTAGCATGAGGGCCCGAATGAGGAAGTTTGCTTTCGGCCTTTTAGATGATCTGGTGCTTGAGTGTCAGGGAGCTATGCTGAACTGGGATATGAAATTTGCTAGACTATCAGTCCACATGCAGCAAGTTGAGGAGAAGAAGAAGAAGATAGCTGAATCTAGGAAAAAGAATAGGTAGGCAAAGAGATCCAGAGCGACAAACCAGAGTCATAGTCAATAGCAAAGCGATAATTGAGGCGGCAAATGGCAAAAGAAAAAGAATTGGGGTAATGCACAGTCAGTAGCTAGTGCTCCAGTGTCCATACCCACAGCTGAGCAGCGCACCCAGAATTTTCAGTCTAGTCAGGGGCCGATGATGTAGGGTATGCAGTTGCAGGAAAATGTAGCCCAAACCTCTCGATCCTATCTGTGCTGTGGGAGATGCGGGAGGAATCATCTAGGGATATGTCAGTTTGACACTTTGGTGTGTTATTTATGTGGCCAGCCAGGCCATATCCAGGGAGACTGTCCAGCAACAAAGAGTAATGTTGGAGGAGCCAAGTCGCGGGTGAATTCATCTGCACCACCACCTCAGAAGGGTGCCACTTCAGCCACCAAAAACGATCAAAAACAGTTGTATGCCTTGACCAACTGCCAAGAGGCAGAGGCCTCACCAGATGTAGTCACCGGTACATTACAAATCTTTTCTCGTGATGTGCATGTATTACTTGATCCTGGGTCTACCTTGTCTTATGTGACCCCATACGTGGCTGTTGGTTTTGGGTTTGAGCCTGATGTGATTGCTGAATCCGTTTTTGGTTTCCACCCCGGTGGGAGATTCTGTTGTGGCTAAGAGGGTGTATAGAAATTGTGTTTTGTCTATTTTTAGTTGGGATACTGAGATAGATCTCATTGAACTTGATATGGTTAATTTTGATGCCATCTTTGGGATGGAATGGCTCTATTCGTGCTACGCCACCTTGAATTATAGGACCCAAAGATTCACCTTTTATTTTCCAAATGAGTTGATGATAGAATGAGAGGGACATTCTCTAGCACCTAGAATGCACTTCATATCTTATCTCAGGGCCCGTAAACGTATTTCCAAAGGTTAGTTGTATCATCTTATTTGAGTTAAATATTCTAGTGCCAAAAGTCTCCCTCTTTAGTCTGTCCTTGTAGTGAATAAATTCTCAGAAGTCTTTCTAGATGACCTCCCAGAAATACCACCTGATAGGGAGATAGATTTTGGTATTGATTTATTGCCAGATACCCGTCTTTTTTCTATTCCTCCATATAGGATGGCTCAAACAGAGCTAAAAGAGTTAAAAGAATAACTAGAAAATCTTCTAGATAAAGGTTTTATCCGCCCTAGTGTGTCTTCCTGAGGTGCACCTATATTTTTCGTGCGAAAGAAATACGGTTCCGTTCATATGTGCATAGATTACTGCCAATTGAATAAGGTCACGATTAAAAATAAATATCCCCTTCCTAGGATTGATGATCTTTTTGATCAACTTCAGGGTGCTAAATGTTTTTTCAAAGATAGACCTTCGTTCGGGATATCACCAGTTGAAAGTTAGAGAGTCAGATATTCCCAAACAGCTTTCTGAACCAGATACGACCATTATGAATTCTTACTCATGTCCTTTGGGTTGACTAACGCCCCTGTAGCTTTCATGGATCTAATGAATAGTTTTTTTCGTCAGTTTCTTGATCTGTTTGTCATTATATTCATTGATGACATTTTGGTATATTCTAAGAGCGAGGAGGACCATGCCAATCACCTCCGAATCATCCTTCAAACCCTTAAAGATCATAAGTTGTATGAAAATTTTTTTAAGTGTGAATTCTGGTTGAATGCTATTGCGTTCTTGAGGCATATTGTGTTTATTAAGGGGATTACGGCTGATCCTCAAAAGATTGAGGCAGTGAGAAAATGGCCCTTACCCATGACTCCAACTGACATTCGAAGCTTCTTGGGTTTGGCGGGTTATTACAGAAGATTTGTCGAGAGTTTTTATTCCATAGCTGCACCACTTACTATGTTGACTCAGAAAAAAGGTGAAGTTTTCGTGGTCTGACTCTTGTGAGAATAGTTTTGAGAAGTTGAAAGACAAGTTGACTACTGCTTCTATTCTGACTCTTCCGAAGGGTACAGAAGGTTTTGCTATATACTGTGATGCGTCTCGAGTGGGACTTGGGTGTGTTCTTATGCATCACGGTAAGGTAGTGGCTTATGCATCTAGGCAGTTGAAGGTGCATGAGCGAAACCACCCTACTCATGACTTGGAGTTAGCGGCTGTGGTTTTTGCACTTAAGATCTGGCGACACTATTTGTATGGGGTACACGTTGATATATTTACTGACCACAAGATTTTACAGTATGTTTTCTTGCAGAAAGAATTGAATCTCAAGCAGAGGCGGTGGTTGGAACATTTAAAAGACTATGACATGAGCTTGCACTATCATTCGGGCAAGGCGAATGTGGTAGCCGACGCCCTCAGCAGGTCATCTATGGGCAGTCTTTCTCATGTGGGGAAAGAAAAGAGGGAGATGATGAATAATATTCACCGACTTGAAAATCTAGTAGTGTGACTTTTGGATTTCAAGGATAGAGGAGTAGTTCTTCATGAGATAGCAAAATCTTCCCTTTGTGCATAAGTTAAAGAGAAGCAGGTTGAAGATCCCATCTTGATACAGATCAATAAAGATGTGGGTCAACAAAAGTTAATGTCATTTGAAATTGGTGGTGATGGTATTTTGAGATACCAAGGTAGGTTGTATGTACCAGATGTAGATGGTCTGAGGAAGAGAATCCTTGATAAAGCGCACACGTTGAGGTATGTTGTTCACCCTGGCTCTACTAAGATGTATCAAGATTTGAAAACCATTTATTGGTGGAATAATATGAAGCGTGATGTGGATAACTATGTTGCCAAGTATTTGAATTGTCAACAAGTTAAAGTGGAATATTTGAGGCCTGGTGGTTCTTGTCAAGAGATAGCTTTGCCTTTGTGGAAGTGGGAGATTATTAATATAGACTTCATTACAGGACTTCTGAGGTTTCGAAACCAGTATGATTTCATTTGGGTGATTGTAGATAGGTTGACCAAGTCATCTCACTTTTTACCTATCAGGATAAATTATTCGAGAGAGGATTATGCTAAGCTGTTCATTACAGAAATATTTCATTTGCACGGGGCACCTATGTCCATCATATCTGACAGAGGTACACAGTTTTCTTCACAGTTTTGGAGATCATTTCAAAAGGGTTTAGGTACCCAAGTGAATTTGAGCATGGCTTTCCACCCTCAGATAGATGGGCAAGCTGAGCGCACTACCAGACCCTTGAGAATATGTTGAGGGCCTGCGTGATTGATTTTAAAGGTAGTTGGGTAAAGCACTTTCCATTGATAGAGTTCGCATATAATAATAGTTTCCATTCCAGTATTAAGATGGCACATTTGAGTCATTGTATGGGAGAAGATGTAGGTCACCAATAGGGTAGTATGAAGTTGGTGAGATACAAATATTTTGGCCTGATCTTGTTCATCAGGCAATAGAGGATGTAAAAGTCATTAGAGAACGACTTAAGATAGCTCAGAGTCTTCAGAAGTCCAGCGCTGATGTTAGGAGAAGAGATCTTGAGTTTGAGGTTAGAGATTGGGTGTTTCTCAAGGTTTCTCCCATGAAGGGAGTCATGCGGTTCGAGAAGAAAAGTAAGCTGAGTCCTCACTATGTAGGACCATATCAGATTATGAGAAAGATAGGTGGAGTTGTGTATGAGTTAGAATTGCCAGTTAGTTTGGGTTCGGTTCATCCGGTATTTCATATATCTATGTTGAAGAAGTGTATTGGAGACCATTCTTTAGTATTGCATGTTGAAGAAATCAAAGTGATAGACTCCTTATCCTATGAAAAAGAGACTGTAGAGATTTTGGATTGCCAAGTTAGAAGATTGAGGAACAAAGAGATAGCCTCAGTTAAAGTGTTGTGGAGAAATCAGAAAATTGAAGAAGCGACTTGGGAATCAGAAGTTGACATGAAAGCTAGATACCCAAACCTTTTTGATCCAATAGATGACGAAATGGAAGGTACAATCTTTGCCTTATTCTTTATATGCCTTAGTATGTTTGACATTATACTTGTCTGTATCCCGCATCAACATTCGGGGTCGAATGTGTAACACCCCGTAAAAGTCGTGCATGGATTAGCCTTTAATAGAGTGCTCTTAGACTTAAAAACTTGAAAATTTTTCTAAGTGTAACTTAGAGTCATTTTAGCTGACAACCTTCGGGATACAACTTCTCGACCTTCTCGACCTTCATTTTTAGATTTTCAAGTTGCGTTACGATCGGACAATCTCATAGTACATCTCGGATAAGTTTTGGAATTTTTCGGAATGCATAAGGCTGCGTTTGTATTTCAAAACAGTAGCAAAACGCATAGCCTGTTGCCCAGTTTTTTTTCAGCATTTCAGGGTCAACTGCAAACGATTATAACTCCCTGTATATAATGAACTGTGTGAGCTATAATATATCAAACGAAAGAGCTTTGAGTCCTCTTTCCACTGCAACTGGGTTCATCCAAATCCAACATCTAAGTAAGAAGTTATATCCGTTTTACTTCAGCCTGTCAGTTTGTCAACTAAGGGATAGTTTCGACTTTTCTTGTTTTCTTAGGGGCATTTTAGTCATTTCACTTCACCCAATTCCGTCTATAACACCAGATTTAGCCCAAATTCAGCAGAATACAATCCTTTTTCTCAAATTCTCTCAAGAACACCTTTTAGGTTCCAAACAAAAATCCCAAATAACTCAAGATTCAACCGTAGAAAATTCAAATTGGTTCCGTAGTTGTGTTCACCATCTCGAAAGCTTCGAGAAGCAACCCATGGTTATGTAAGGAGGATTCCAAATACAAGAGTCCATTGTTAAGGTATGAATATTGTTTATTCTTGATTCTTATCCATGAATAAGTATTGATAAAGGATTATGAGTATTGTCTTGATGTTGGAAGATAACTAGAAACATAGTTATGAATTGTTGTGTATAAATTGTTAGTAGTAAATTATGGAAGTTGCTGTATTGGATTATGAAGGATGAATTGTGGTGATATATCATTATATTAGTGGTTATGTATGCCTAGTGATCATGTTGGTATTGGATGGTTTTAAGAAGGGAAATAAAGGCTAAGAGTGATGTTGAGGGATATTTCATGAAAATGCATGATATGTGAATGTAATAAGAGTATAAGAGGATGTATGTAGTACTCTTATTGATGAGCTAAAGGATTACTTCCTAGACGTTAATTGGTGAAGTTAATACCTAAATGGTAAGGTTTGGTTGCTAATGCTAGTTTGCCACAAATGACTTATCGTAGATAAGTGTTCGAAGAGTACGGGAAGTCACTTGTATTGAAGTGGTTATATCAAGGTATGTAAGACATACTCTATCTACTCTTTGGCATGAATAATGACCCATGGCACTCTCAAATAAGCTTCCAACATTGTCCTACGACACATGACACATACTAACATCATATGATCTTCGACACTACCAATTGAACTTGTTTTCACTTTTAAGATGTCCGGCTAGTCAAAAAAAAATATCCATATACTATTGTTGACTCCGAAATGGTTTAATGAGGTATCCATGATTCTCTACTTCATTTTCATGATAATGATTACCTATTTACATGTTTTTCCTATTGAGGTATCATGGTTTCAAGTTCCATAAAGTGTGAACACAAAGTAACCAATCTCAAAGATTAATTGAATTAAGAAATGGAATGTCTATATTTTAAATTGATGATATGATGTATTATATTAGTACCACTGATCAGTTGGCCATTGTATTATAAAGATTATGTATATATATGCTATTCCAGGGGTGGTCCCTGATGTATTGTATTAGTACCACTGATCAGTTGGCCATTGTATGACATATGTTATGTATTGATAAGGATTACGGGAAGTAATGATATGAAAGTAATGTGCAGGTATCCCATCAGTTCTTTTAAGTGTGGTCTACTCATACTGTTTATTCACTAGTATCTGGGTTCTGTTGATCTTTTGTATCTCATGTTGATACTCCCTGCTTTACATACTCAGTACATATTTCCGTACTGACGTCCCTCACGGGGGACCTGCATTCATGCCTGCAGGAACAGGTACTTCAGGTCGTACACCTCCGCAGTAAGAGCCAGGACATTCTATTGTTAGTGGTGAGCTCCAGTTGTTTCGGGGCATCCCAAGTCATCTCTATATGCACCTTTGGTATTTGTATAAAAGTCTTTTGTGGGCGGGAGTTCGTCCCGACCCCAACTCAGTTGTGTATCTATGTAGAGGCTTTTGTAGACATATTGTACAGCCATAGGAGTGTTTGGTTGATAGACGTGATGGCTCTGACGGCCAATTACTGTTCATATATATATTTATGCGTGTCTGTTGGGTTGATACAGGTACTGTTTTCTTCTATTTACAACGATGTGCTGCCCAAATTTCTAATTTTCATAAGTAATGTAAATGTGAAAGTATAGGTTATGAACGGGTTCTCCCGGGCCTCCTCGGCTACGGGTGCCAGTCCGCTCCAATGGGATTTGGGGTGTGACAGAATGTTCCCAAGGGGGGATATTGTAACGCTCCGAAGTTTTTCTTAGCTAAATTTTGTCCCTAAGCTATCAAATAGCGCGTCGTGTTGGCCCATAAAATCGTGTTCCAAGTTTAATTTTTCCAGCTTCGTTCAGAGGTTAACAAGGGTAATTTGGACTTTTCAAGCCTCTTAAAACATTCAAATAGTAGATTAAGACCTCTACACGAAGAATTTATGATATTCTCAAGACTTTCCTAAAAAAAAAAACCCTAGTTCGTATACTTCTCCTCCAAGAAACTCAAGATTCAACCGTGGGTTTTCAAAATGGACTGAAGATTTGTAATCCTCAAACCGTAGGCTTCAAGGATCATCCCTTATTCTTCGAAATCGAGGTACGTGGGGTTTGTCCTAAAAACTACATGGACTTAAAACCATTAGAGCATGAATTTTTAGATTTTTATGCATGAATTTCAAAGAGGTTTTGAAATCTATGTTCTAAATTACGTACTCCAAATGTTTTAATGTTACTATTGTTTTGAACTTATGGTCCTATCCCCTAAATTGATTTACATGTATATGTATACGTATGGAATTTGAGATTTAAGATCGTTGAGAGCATAAATTATGAACTCCCTCTCGTTTATTAAATTAAAGATTATGGTTTTGTGTTTTGAAAGATGTTTTCGCAATATTATAGTATTTCAGCATGTTTTGAAATTGTTGAGAGGGTGTTTCTTGATATAAATGTGTTCTTGTGTTTTAAGAGAAAGAATTGCATGTGAATCGAGAACTTTGACATGACCACCTTGTACTATTGAAATGCTTGACAAAGATGAGTTCCTTGCATGTGTTTACACGAGGTTTGAGAAAGAGTTTCGTTGAATTGAATTATTGAAATGGTGGTCCCAAAACTTGTGTTTTGAAAATAGAGATTTATGATAAACTAATAATGGCTCAGAGATGTGACTTGCAAGTCAATGGTAAGACGATACCATGTGTAGTTATACCATAACAGAGTATGTTTTCAGAGATTGCATGTTTTGATAGAGTTTTAAAAAGGTGCTTAAAGAGGGTTAGGTGGTTACCCAAAGAAGGCGCGAGTTCAAGCAACTCTTAGCCTGAAACCGTATTTGCCTATATGGGTAGATTATTATTGTTGTTGGTGACGGTCGTGTGACATAGTAGATTCAGAGACTCCGACCCTTGAGGCACACTTGGGTTGGGGGCTTCGCTGCCGAGTTAATGACAGTTTCCATATAACCCATGAAATTTTTCAGAGTTGGAGGGTATACTACCTAGCGCAGAAGTAACACAGATTTCTCAGAGTTGAGATGTTTTTTTTCACAGAGTCTTTAAAATGCCCATGTGAATTCTTACCATATGATATACTTATGAACTGTTTTAAATTTCTCTCATATATGTTGATTTTTAATAATTATTTTGGATATACTCTGCGTACCAGTACATCTGTATTGACCCCCCTACATCTCAGGTTCCGAGACTCAGTCTAGGGGTCCAGATAAGCAGTAGATAATTCAGACAGCTGATTAGATTGTGCAATGCTGAGCCTTGTCTATTCCAGAGGGCCTGTCTTTTTAGATTATGTCACATAATTCAGTTTTGGTCTAGTGGGGGCCTTGTCCCAGTTTCAGGCAGTTATCAAATTTTCATATAGTAGAGATTTCGCAAACTGAGTAAGATGTTATTTAGATATAGTTGATTTACAATTTCTATACTTATGTTGAATTCAGAATTGACCATGTTTCCGTAGCAGATTATGTTTCCGCATATTCTTTTATTATATGAATGTTGTGCATGATTACCAGATAGAGAAGGGCATTCTGGGCCTTCATGGTTTGAGATATCCATCATGGCCAGGCCTAGTTCGGTTCGTGACATTAATGTTGTGTATTCTTTTATTAAAAAAGAAGTTCATGAATCAAAATTTCAAACAAATTATAAACTATAATTAAAAGCTCCTTTTATTACCATTTTTATTACCATCCCATGTAAAAGTCTACAGGTTCTTTCCTAGCAAGAGATAAAAGGATTATGAACATATAAAATATGTAAATCATGTAAAAATATTTCTCGAACGTATAGTATAAGTTGATAAATAAAATTAACTTATTAGAGGAATATGGCATACCGTTTTTGCACCACACAATTCTAGTCTAGATAAAATAAAGCAAGACTTGGTTGACTTGCACAAGTCTTTGGCTGATTGAAACGTGCAAGACTTGCTGAAATTAGAATTGATTTGACCAATGGCGGAGCAACATGTTCGTCGACAAAATACATTGTGTAGGTATGTAAAAATATTTTTTATGTATATATTACGTAATGATACTCTTTGATTTTTTCATGAATTTACTTCTTTTTAATTTGAAATTTCTTGATGAAAATTTTGACTCTGCCACTGAATATGACGGAATGAATGAAGAAAAGTACTTTTTTTTTTTTCAAAATCATGAAGACCAAAAGGGATACCTCATTGCTATTTAAATTCTCAAAACCACATGTTATAGAGCATACCAACAAATTTATGCAATAATGGAGAAAGCCTTTACATTTTTTCTCTTAACACTCTCGTTGCTTATGGCTAGTTCAGCCATGATCCAAACCAACATTACTACTGATCAATTGGCTCTTCTGTGCTTGAAATCTCAAATAATTTCTGACCCCTCTCACTTCTTGTATGAAAACTGGTCTCCCACCGTTTCTGTTTGTCATTGGGTTGGAGTCACCTGTAATTCTCACCACCAAAGAGTGAAGTCCTTGAATCTTTCTAACATGGCTCTTACAGGCAGGATTCCCGGTGATCTTGGAAACCTCACATTTCTTGTCTCTCTTGACTTGGGAAGTAACAATTTCCATGGAAATTTGCCTCAAAAAATGACACGCTTGCGCCGGCTTAAGTTTCTTGATTTAAGTTTCAACAACTTCCGAGGGAAGGTTCCTTCTTGGTTTGGATTCTTACACCATCTTCAAGTTCTAAATCTTAGGAATAATAGTTTCACTGGTTCCATCCCATCTTCATTTTCTAATATTTCCACACTTGAGACTTTGAATCTGAATTTCAATTCCATAGAGGGACAAATACCAAAAGTGATTGGAAGCCTTATAAACCTTAGAGAATTAAGGTTGAAAGGTAACAATCTCATAGGCTCTATTCCTCTCTCACTCTCGAATGCCTCAAGGTTGGAGACTTTAGATATATCATTTAATTCACTTCAAGGAAACATTCCAGAAGGGATCGGCAATCTTCACAACATGAACTGGCTGTCCATACAAGCTAATCAACTTACGGGTTATATACCACTGTCAGTTTTCAACATTTCTAGAATTGAAAATATAGCATTTACCATGAATAGCTTATCAGGAAATCTTCCCAATGGTTTATGTAATGGTCTCCCATTACTCAAAGGGCTTTATCTATCCGGAAACAAGCTTCATGGTCATATGCCTACAGGCTTGTCAAATTGTTCACAACTTCAAGTATTGTCTTTATCAAAGAATGAGTTTGATGGACCAATACATAGTGAAATTGGAAGATTGAGTAACTTGCAGTTATTGTATCTCGGGCATAACCATTTCACAGGTATGTTTTTATCTTCTGTATTGCTCAGAATTTTATTTTATTACATAGTAACTGCAGGGATAATTTCAGTTGTTGAATTAATTGAGGTATCTAAGTTTGGTGTTTTAGACATGGAGAAAAGCCAATTAATGGCTCTGTTCAAATATGTTTATCTTCTATACGTTTTTTTTTTCTTTTAATACTTTCATATCACCAACAATATAAAAGTTAAAATCTTAGTGGATTCTACCACGGGAGATTGATAACTTAAACAAGACACAATTCTTATATCTTAGCAAAAGTAGATTGAACCAACTATTTAAACTCACTAATAATCTCACTGGTATATGTGTTTCCAGGTGAAATACCCAAAGACATAAGCAATCTCATTGAGTTGGAGCAACTTAATCTTCAGAATAATAGTTTTAGTGGTTCACTTGATATGGAGATCTTCAACATATCCGGGCTGAGAGAGATTTCTCTTTCATGGAACAATTTATCAGGAAGCCTCCCACCAAACATGTGTTCTATCTTACCCAACATTGAAGAGCTTTATCTGACCTTTACCAATCTTGTTGGGACTATTCCTCATTCCATCTCCAATTGTTCAAAACTTACTCATCTAGAGCTTTCAGGCAACAAACTCACTGGCTTGATTCCCAACTCACTTGGATATTTGACTCATCTACAAATTCTAAACTTGGAGGAAAATAATTTAACAAGTGACTCATCGTTAAGCTTCCTGACTTCCTTAACCAATTGCAGAAATTTAACATTTCTTGATATATCTTTCAACCCTCTAGTTGGAGTGCTTCCAGCCTCCATGGGGAACCTTTCCACATCTCTTATAATCTTTCAAGCCAGCAGTAGCAAAATAAAAGGGCGAATTCCAAATGAAGTTGGGTACTTAAGCAGCTTAATAGACCTTGATCTTTCTGCAAACAACTTAGCAGGATCGATTCCTACGTCAATCGGCAACTTGATAAACCTGCAGGGATTGTTTTTGAGTAATAACAAACTTACAGGATCTATCGGTGATAATATATGTAAATTGCAGCGCTTGGATGTCATTGACTTGACTCAAAATCAACTTTCAGGTTCTCTTCCTAATTGTTTAGGAAAAGTTACTTCCCTTAGAGAGATACATATGGGTTCAAATATATTGAGTTCCAATACACTACCAAGCTTAGGGAACCTTAAAGATTTAGTGGTTCTTGACTTATCGTCAAACAACTTGGTTGGTTCTTTACCTTCAGAAATTGGAAATCTAAAGGCTGCGACTTCAATGAATCAATTCTTCAATGGAATTCCTAAAGAAATTGGTGGATTACAAACTCTGGCGTACCTTTCTTTGAAACACAACAAGTTACAAGGATCTATACCCGACTCAATGAGCAACATGGTAGGTTTGGAATTCCTAGACCTTTCTCACAATAATATATCTGGAATCATTCCTAAGTCTTTCGAGAAACTTCAAAACTTGAAGTATTTCAATGTTTCTGTCAACAAATTGTATGGTGAAATACCCTCAGGGGGTCCTTTCAAGAACCTCTCGACACAGTTTTTCATCTACAATGAAGCATTGTGTGGTTCTTCAAGATTTAGTGTCCCGCCATGCCCCACTTCATCAAAGCACAGATCAAATAGGAATAAATTTCTAGCTCTATTTATTTTGCTAGGAATTGCGCTTCTGTTTGTTCCTATCATTTTTGTATTTGTATGGGTAAGGTATAGGAGAGGTAAAAGAGCTCCTCAACAACAAGCTGATACATTGTCTACCATAAAAAGAGAAGGAATTTCATACTATGAATTGCTCCAAGCAACTGATGCACTTAGCGAGAGTAATTTGATTGGTTCTGGGAGTTTTGGCTCTGTTTACAAAGGCGTTCTCAAAAGTGGAACTGCCATTGCAGTTAAAGTGTTCAATCAACAACTGGATGTATCATTCAGGAGTTTTGATACAGAATGTGAAGTTTTGCGCAGCCTCCGCCATAGGAATCTTGTAAAAGTCATTACTAGTTGTTCAACCCTTGATTTTAAGGCTTTAGTGCTCGAGTATATGCCTAATGGGAGTCTTGAGAGGTACTTGTATTCACACAACTACTTCTTAAACATCATACAGAGATTAAGCATTATGATAGATGTGGCATGTGTGTTGGAATATCTCCATCATGGGTGCTCGTTGCCCGTGATTCACTGTGATCTGAAGCCTAGTAATGTCTTGCTCGATGTGGATATGGTTGCTCACCTAAGCGACTTTGGTATTTCAAAAATGCTTGGTGACGACGAGAGTGATTTATATACTAAAACCTTAGCAACATTGGGGTATATTGCACCCGGTACGTCTCTTAGTTTTTGGTGACTTTCCTTTCTCTTTTTTCCCACCTAGAAAGTATATTGCATCATTATATTAATTGTTTGATTGTAGAGTACGGACTGGATGGATTAGTGTCAACAAAATGTGATGTTTATAGTTACGGGATCATGTTGCTGGAAACGTTTACCAGGAGAAAGCCTACTGATTTTGAGGGTGACGTTAGCTTGAAGCAATGGGTGAGTTATTCACTTCCAGAGGCACTAATGGACGTCATAGATGCCAACTTGATAACATCAGCTGGTAATCGCTTACGAAGGGAGCTAGAAGTTGTGGCGTCAATCATGAAAGTGGCATTAGATTGTTGTGCTGAATCTCCGTCGAGAAGGACTAACATGAAACATGTTGTAGGAATGCTACAGAAGACCAAAATTCAACTTCTTGAATGTGGAGCATGTAGTTCCAAATGACTTGTTTGTTGCAAATTTTTGCTAAATTGTTGGTTATTTTTTTTGGTTTTAGCAGTTGAGTTGTGCATTGATTCTTTTTTCAGGAATCCTGGGTACCTTATATAAGTGGTCCAATAATATCCAAATAATGTGCTTCCATCAAGTTTTCGAACATCAAAGAAGGCAGTTGCTCTTGTTCCGCTACTATCCTTTGTTTAGTCTTTCCCTGTATCTCCATAAGTCACCCTGACTGAGTTTATGTTTTCTTACCTTTTATGTGGCAGCAATATTCTTATGAAATGAGTTGCCTTACTAATTGTGAAATTTTGGGAACTTTGATGGAAATAAAATTGATCATCATGAAAATCTTGAAGTAAATGAGGCTCAGGATGATTTAAGCATAAGAGATCATACCATATGCGACCTGTTCTGTTCTATGAGTTATCTGGTGGGAGCAGGCAATCAAATGATTTGACAGTTTACATCGGTAACTGATTCATGATTGAAAGGGCATAAACTAAGAGGACTATAACAGTTTCATGAGGAAAGTAATTGTTGTTGAAGCCAATAAAAGGGCAGCCTGCTGCACAAAGATCCCGCTATGCACGGGGTCTAGGAAAGGGTTGGATCATAAGGGTCCATAGCATAAGAGCTAGAGTTGCTATTACCTGAGAAAAAAAAATAGAATCATCAACATAGCCTACTAATTATTGCAATAATGGAAAAAGCCTTCACATTTTTTCTCTCAACACTCTTCTTGCTTATGGCTAGTTCAGTCATGACCCTAACCAACATTACCACTGATCAATTAGCTCTTCTATCCTTAAAATCTAGAATTATCTCGGACCCCTTTCATTTATTGGATGAAAGCTGGTCTCCCGTTAGGTCCGTTTGCTAGTAGGTTGGAGTCACTTGTGGTTCTCGTCACCAACGACTGAAGTCCTTGAATCTTTCCAACATGGATCTTTCAGGCAGGATTCCCCCTGATCTTTGAAACCTCTCATTTCTTGTTTCTCTCGACTTAGAAAGCAACAATTTCCATGGAAATTTGACTCAAGAAATGACACGCTTGCGTAGGCTTAAGTTTCTTGATTTAAGTTTCAACAACTTCAGCAGGAAGGTTCCTTCTTGGCTTGGATTTTTACACCAAGTTCAAGTACTAAGTTTCAGGAATAATAGTTTCACCGGCTCCCTTCCCTCTTCAATTTTTAATATTTCAAAGCTTGAAAAGTTGAATTTGGCATTCAATTCCTTAGAAGGATATATCCCTGTGTCTCTCTCGAATGCCTCAAGGTTGCAGACGTTAGAATTATCTTATAATTCAATTCAAGGAGACATTCAAGAAGGGATCGGTAATCTTCCCAACATGAACTGGTTGTCCATACAACATAATAAACTTACGGGTTCTATACCATTCACAGCTTTCAATATTTCTAGGATCGAAATCATTGCATTGACAGGCAATAGCTTATCAGGAAATCTCACCAATGGTTTATGCAATGGTCTCCCAATACTCAAAGAGCTTTATCTATCCGGAAACAAGCTTTTTGGTCATATGCCTACAAGATTGTCAAATGGTTCACAACTTCAAGTATTGTCTTTATCAAAAAATGAGTTTGATGGACCAAACATAGTGAGACTGGAAGATTGAGTAACATGCAGCAATTGTGTCACGGAGCTAACTATTTCACAGGTATGTTTTATCTTATGAATGCTAGTAATATTTTATCTATTTACTTCAAAAAAAATTAATTAATTACACATTAACTGCAGGGATAATTCCACAAGAAATTGAATATCTTGCTAATTTGATGGAGTTATCGATGGAGGTAAACCAGATAACCGGTTCAGTCCCAATCTCCATATTCAATATCTCGGGGCTGCAAGTTTTGTCACTGTGGGGGAACAATCTTAATGGATTCTTACCACGAGATATTGGTAACTTGACCAAGAAGCAATTTTTATAGCTTCAAGAAAATAGGTTTACCAGTACGTAATCAAAGTTATAGCAAGAGGTACAATTTGTGGTAGTTAACTCACTAGTGTTCCTTTTTGTCTCTGTGTTGACAGGTGAAATAACTAACGAGATAAGCAATCTCGTTGAGTTGGAGAAACTTAATTTTCAATTTAATAGTTTTAGTGGTTCACTTGAAATGGAGACCTTCAACATATCAGGGCTGAGAGTGATTTCTCTTTCACACAATAATCTATCCGGAAGCCACCCACCAACCATGGGTTCTATGTTACCCAACATTGAAGAGCTTAATCTGGGGAGCTTAACCAGTCTTGTTGGAACTATTCCTCATTCCATCTCCAATTGTTCAGAACTTCCTATTATAGAGCTTTCTAACAACCAACTCACTGGCTTGATTCCCAATTCTATTGGATATTTGACTTATCTACAGTATCTAAATTTAGCATTAAACAATTTAACCAGTGACTCATCATTAAGCTTCTTGACTTTCTTAACCAATTGCAGAAATTTAACAAATCCTCTCTCTAACTTTGAACCCTCTAAACGGCATGCTTCCAGCTTCCACGAGGAACCTTTCCACCTCTCGTAGAAATTTTTACGCCAACGTTTGCTAAATCAAAGGGAGAATTCCAAATGAAGTTGGGAACTTAAGCAGCTTATTAGACCTTGATATTTCTAGAAACTACTTGGTTGGATCGATTCCCAAATCAATTGGAAACTTGAGAAACCTGCAGGGCTTGTTCTTGAGTAACAACAAACTTACAGCATCTATCGGTGATAATCTATGTAAATTGCAGTTCTTGGATGTCATTGACTTGACTCAAAATAATTTTTCAGGTTCTCTTCCTTATTGTTTAGGAAAAAGATTACTTCCCTTAGAGAAATACGTATGGGTTCCAATAAATTGAGTACCAATATACCACCAAGCTTAGGGAACATTCAAGATCTAGTGGTTGTTGACTTATCCTCAAACAACATGGTAGGTTCTTTACCTCTAGAAATTGGAAATCTAAAGGCTGCGACACTGATAGATCTGTCAATGAATCAATTTTCAAATAGAATTCCAAGAGAAATTGCAGATACATGGTAGGTTCTTTACCTCTAGAAATTGGAAATCTAAAGGCTGCGACACTGATAGATCTGTCAATGAATCAATTTTCAAATAGAATTCCAAGAGAAATTGCAGAATCTGGCACACCTTTCTTTGAGACACAACTGACTCAATGAGCAACATGGTAGTTTTGGAATTCCTAGATCTTTCTCACAATAATATATCTGGAATCATTCCTAAGTCTTTGGAGAAACTTAAAAACATGAAGTATTTCAATGTTTCTTTCAACAAATTTTATGGTGAAATACCCTCGGGAGGTCCTTTCAAGAACCTCTCAAGTCAGTTTTTCATCTACAATGAAGCATTTTGTGGTTCTTCAAGATTTAGTGTCCCCGCCATGCCCCACTTCATCAAAGAACATATCAAATAGGAAAAACTTGCTAGTTCTTTTTCTTTTGCTCGCAATTACAGTTGTATTTGTCCCTATGGCCTTTGTTTTAGCTCTGTTTACAAAGGTGTCCTCAGAAATGGAACTGCCATTGCAGTGCAAGTGTTCAACCTGCAACTGGATGCGGTATTCAAGAGTTTTGATACGGAATGTGAAGTTTTTCGCAGCCTTCGCCATAGGAATCTCGTAAAAGTCACTACTAGTTGTTCCAATCTTGATTGTAAGGCTTTAGTTCTTGATTATATGCCTAATGGGAGTCTTGAGAAGTATTTGTGTTCGCACAGCTACTTCCTCGACATCAAGCAGAGACTAAGCATAATGATAGATGTGGCATGTGCTTTGGAATATCTTCACCATGGGTGCTTGTTGCCTGTGATTCACTGTGACGTGAAGCCTAGTAACGTCTTGCTGGATGAAGATATGTTTGCCCACCTCAGCGACTTTGGCATTTCAAAACTGCTTTCGGGTATATTGCACAGGGTACGTCTCTTTGTTTTGCTACTTTTTTGAACATTGATTATTCCTTTCTTTTCTTCCCACCTAAAAAGCATATTGCATCTTTAAATTAATTATTTGACTATAGATTATGGACTGGAAGGACTAGTGTCAACAAAGTGTGACATCTATAGTTATGGGGTCATGTTGCTGGAAACGTTTACTAGGAGAAAGCCTAATGAGTTTGAGGGAGATCTTAGCTTGAAACAATGGGCGAGTTATTCACTTCCAGATGCTGTAATGGAGGTCGTAGATGCCAACTTGTTAACATCAACTGGTAATCGCTTAAAGAAGGAGCTAGATGTTGTGGCATCAATCATGAAAGTTGCATTAGATTGTTGTAATGAATATCCAACAAGAAGGTCCAAATAATGAGGATGTTGAGGATGTTGTTGGAATCTGTTGTTCCAAATAATTTGTTTGCTGCAAATATTTGATTGGTTTTGGATTCCTATAATATTGCTTCTTTCTTTTTTGTTTTAGCACTTTATCTGTGCATGATTCTGTTTTCTGAAATTCTAGCTGGTTGAATAAATCTCACTATTTCCTTTTAACAAAACTAAATTGATCACCAAAATCTTGAAATAGAATGATTTATTTTTGTAAGTGTTAAAGGGATATTAATATGTTGGAGTGCGACATATCCCAATTTCTGCTTCCTCTCCCATTGATTTTGTCCCTCAGTGTCCAAATTACTTATAAAATGTCTTTGGCACATGATTTACAGGGAGACTCTTCATCTGGACTTTACATCGTGCAGCCTTTTGACAGAACTTCACACAAGCTGGGTCCGGTAAGGGTAGAGTGTATGTAGACCTTAACCCTACCTTGGGAGGTTAAGATGTTGTTCCCGATAGATCCTCGGCTCAAGGAAAAATAAAAGAAATTCAATGCAGGTCGGGGGACAAAAGATTTAATAGGAGCGAAAAACAATTGTTGAAATAAAAGAACCATTTTAAAGGGAACTTTCAAATGCACCGAACAAATAGTCTTTGATTTTTCTCCTCCGTCATGGACTCCGGCTTCACCCCAGTCAAGGGTTCGTGAAGATCTTTCTCGTACAGATAGTCTTCGATCTGCATCTTCCAGAAACCGAAATCGGATCCATCAAACTTCTCGATTACAAACTTCGATCCTTCCATCTTCAGTGATCGTGATGAATCTCCTAATCTCTGATACCAGTTGTTAGGATCGATTTGCGTGTGCACACACTAAATCTATGGAGAGGATGAAGAAAACTAGAGAGAGTTCTTGAGGAGAGAGAGAGAATTAATTTCGTGGTAACACCTGTGGGTAACCTCCATGGCGGACGGACTATTTATGTTAATGACTCAGAGTATATACAATTACACAGAGAAATGAGAATAAAAGGTACCATATGCGAAGGGTCTTCCGGAAGCAAGCTCTCTACCTCCACGAAGTAGGGGTAATGTCATTCAAATTATTAATTTCACCTACAGTAAAAAAAATAAAGAGTGAAGACAAAGTTTTCATCCTCAAATTATGAATTTCATATCTGTCCTTCACATTTCCTTTTTTTGGCACTTTTTTTTGGACTATGAGGGAAATTATTGTTAACTTTAAGCAAGAAAGAGACATTTTAAACATAAAAATCTTTCTTATGAATTCATTGTAGTATTAAAATTATGAGTTCAAATTATTTATAACATATATTTATATGTTAATTCAATTCATTCTTATGGTGTTATTGAGGTGCATCCTTTTACATTTGGTTATAAAAGTTGGGATAAAATGACACCAACGGTTTCTTATTTTGATGGTAGATTCAAAATAGTCTCTTACGTATGTATTTTATAGTTTTGGTCGTATAAGTTTGTAAAAAGCTAACATTTTTTTGGTTAAATATTTACCAAATTCATTCTTTCTGTGTTATTGATGTAACACAACAAAAACTTTTCCATGTTCATAGTCTTTCTTAGACTATCTTCAGCTCAAAAATCAAACCTTGAAGCTCTACAAAAAATTAGAATTCATTGGAGATGTGTTCCCGTATTTAGGAATACGTTTTTAGACGTGAAATCGTAAGAGGAATTCTAGCTCCGCCCGCATGGCATAGAAGAAGATAAAAGAAAGAGAATGCATTTTTTTTTTTGTTCATCTAGAAAAAAAAATGCCTCTACTTCTATTTTTGGTTGATGAACAAAAATGCAACTTGTTGTAACATTGACTCATTCAGTCTATTCTAAGTATTTTGTGACAACAAGAAAGTTTTCTTAGCTGAAATTCCCTTTATTTACAAATCACACATGAAAATACAAAACAAGTAAACTTTTAAGCTAAGTGTACTACCATACCCCTTAAATTTTTTTCCACAATATGATGTGCTATCAGTTCTTAATATATTAGAATAGCACTTAAGCAATCTGTCCAATCCTATCAGAATTATATTTTCAGCCTGTCAATGATCTTTTATACTTGATAATTGAATAGATATTAATAAAACAGAGTCCTCTTTTTTATGGTTTGAAGTCGTGGACTATTGCATTCTCATTTTCAACAATGTGAGACACACACCACAAGAATGTCAAGAAAAGTTGAATTCTTGATGTGCCCACACAAGCAAAAGACACATTTGTGTCCACACTTTAGTATGTGCCGGAACGGAGGTAGAAGGTTGTCACGACCCGAACCAGGGCCTGGCCGTGACGAGCATTTCGAACCATGGAGGCCCGAAACACCCCTCTCTGTCAAAACTAATATAAGATAAAAGGGACTGCAGGACATAAGACCTTCTGAGACATAGAAGGCTCACCACTTGTCTCTGCAACTCTGTTTGAAAGATCTAATGGTTCTCTTGACCCCTAGACTGGGCCTCTGAACCTAAGAGGTTGGAGAGGGGAGGGGGTCAGCACAAAAGTACTGGCATGCAGAGATATCAAAACAAAATATAATACTTTTACAAAGTATAGTTGAGAGCCATTATAAATCAATTTCGTATCAAATCATTTGAAAGCACATGGGTGTAATGCAATAGTTTTTCTCAACAATAATGAAATGCAACTGAGCTAGGTGGAATACCCTACATAATTTACACCAACTATCAAACCTCGGTTGCCACCGAGATTAGAGTATAAGTGAGGGAGAGACACTCAAGACCACACAACATGGTGTCTCGAACCAATGATAGTGCCCAATTTGGGAATGACATGAATTCAAGTACACAGATCACTTAGTCTGGTACCACTATTTTGTGTCGGCAAACACGTTATTGCAGCGATGAGCCGCTTGTGTCTCAAACGCCTTCTTCGGGCATCCACCTTTCTCATGTAGAATCAATGCATTCAAATTTCATCTTATTCAATCGCATATCGTATTTTGAAGGGTATCGTCATACCCAACTTGCAAGTCATCACTGTTACATCCACATATACATAATCATGTAAAAACCAAGGTGCTTCATCATTTACAAATGGTGAATAATATTTATTTCAAATTCATGCTCTCTTTTGTTGATCACAATATAATATGGAGTATTGAAACATTATCATGGGAATTTGAAAACAATTTATCATTCATATTTATTAACTTCCATGGAAAATCTCAAATCACATATGCATGGTTTCAACCGTTGAAGTATACATGCAAAAAATTCCCATGACACAAAGAAAGTGACTTAGAAATCATATAGAAAGCAAGATATTAGCATTTGATTGACCATTTAAAAGCATGCATATTCATAAAACTACACCCATGAGATTTTTGGATAACCCCACGTACCTCGATTACTATGAATATTAGGTGCTCCTTGAAGCCTACGTTGAGAGGATTCCAAATATGCAATTAGTTTCTAAAAACCACGGTTGAATCTTGAGTAGCTTGGTTTTTTATTTTGAAACCCTAAGGAGAATCTTGAGCACTTTTTATGAAAGAATATATATTGTGGGGTCCTTGGGACTAAATCTCATGTTTTAGGGCTAAGTAAGGATGGAAAAGGACCACTTTGTCCTCATGGTCCTTTTAGGGCTATGATCACATAGGCGCCGCCTAAGCTATCGCTTATGTTTACATAGGCGCCGCCTAGGCTATCGCGTATGTTCATATAGGTGCCGCCTAGGATATCAGCTATGTTCACATAGGCGCCGCCTAGCCTATCGCCTATGCTGTCCAGTAGCCATGGGCGATTGGTTAGGCGTCACTTATCACTTTGAAAGGTCATAACTTCTTGCTCGGGTGTCGGATTTTAGCCAAATTAGTATCGTTGGAAAGCTAACTCGAACACCTATCATTTGACACATAGTAGGTTCCCTAATTCGACATATACATAGAGTTATGGTCGAAGGAAACTGACACACTTTACAACATCCACTAAAACTTAGTCGATCAAAATAGTTTTCGACTCGTCCTAAGTTGTAGGACCTCTATGGTCTAAATTCAAGATTGAGTGGATTTCACATGCTACACGATAATTATCATGCCGTATAGGCGTAGGATTTTATGGCTTCGGGATTAACAACGCATCAAAATCATGGTCCATATTGTAGCCCGAATTGCGGGGTGTTACAAAGGTTGTCCACAGGTTCGACTGAACCCAGTAGCTTTAGTCCAAATTCAATATTTTTATTTTAAAAAAATCACTAAGTATGTACAAATTTAAATTCATAACCAGGTTATCAACACCTAACACATGTCGCTATTTTAGAATTTTAACTCATAAAATTCAAGTTCTGACTTCGCTTCTCACAAGGCTCAGTGTTACATTTTTATTGACAGATTTACTTGCTTTCTGATGAATTTGTGTAAAACATGTTAACTCCAGTCATGGTTTGCAAAACATGGTTGATTTGGTTGTTTCAATAGGTCAAGTCCTTGGACCCCACATATGCTGGAAAATAAATTTAGGGGAACAATATTATTGAGATGATAGAATAAATGAAAGTTTATCCAAAAAAAAAAAAAGATATTCTTAAAAGTTGGCACTATTTAAAGTCTCCAACCCACAGGTTATTAGCCATACCATTTCCCCACTAATTTATGCAATCATGGAGAAAGCATTCACCTCTTTTCTCTTGTTGCTTCACTATGTTATGGTTAGTTCAGCTATGACCGAAACTACCACTACCACTGATCAATTAGCTCTTCTTTCTTTAAAAATCTCAAATCATTTCCGACCCCACTTCTTGGATGAAAGTTGGTCCCCCATTTGTCACTGAGTTGGAGTCACTTGTGGCTCTCGTCACTAGCGAGTGAATTCCTTGAATCTTTCCAACAGGGCTTTTACTGGCAGAATTCCACAAGATTTTGGAAACCTCTCATTTCTTGTTTCTGTTGACTTGGGAAGCAACAATTTCCATGGAAATTTGCCTCAAGAAATGGCACGCTTGCGTTGGCTTAAGTTTCTTGATTTAAGTGTCAACAACTTCAGAGGGAAGGTTCCTTCTTGGTTTGGATTCTTACACCAACTTAAAGTTCTAAATCTTAGGAATAATAGTTTCACTGGTTCGATTCCTTCTTCATTTTTGAATATGTCCACAATTGAGAATTTGAATATGAATTTCAATTCCATAGAGGGCCAAATACCAAAAGTGATTGGAAGCCTTATAAACCTTAGAGAATTAAGGTTGAAAGGTAACAATCTCCTAGGTTCTATTCCTCCATCAATCTCGAATGCCACAAGGTTGGAGACGTTAGAATTATCTTATAATTCACTTCAAGGAAACATTCCAGAAGGGAACGACAATTTTCACAGCATGAAAGTCATATCCATACAAGCTAATCATCTTATGGGTTCTATACTATTCACAATTTTCAATATCTCAAGAATCTAAGTCATTGCATTTACTGGCAATAGCTTATAAGGAAGTCTTCCCAATGATTTATGCAGTGGTCTCCCAATACTCAAAGGGCTTTATTTATCCACGAACAAGCTTCGAGGTCACATGCCTACAAGCTCATCGAATTGTTCACAACTTCAAAAATTGTCTTTATCGGAAAATGAGTTTGATGAACCAATACATAGTGAAATTGGAAGATTAACCAATCTGCAGGCCTTGGCTCTCTGATCTAACCATTTTACTGGTATGAATTATCTTATGAATGCTTGTATGTAATGTTAGGATCGATTTGCATGCACACACACTAAATCTATGGAGAGGATGAAGAAAACTAGAGAGAGTTCTTGAGGAGAGAGAGAATTAATTTCGTGTTAACACCCGTGGGTAACCTCTTCGGCGGAAGGGCTATTTATATTAATGACTCAGGTTGAACCGCATGAACATTAATATATAACGGTACGTCACATATTAATCAGGCTCCACAACCTAACAATTCTTCCACTTGGAGTCTGATTCTGTCATCCAAGAATTACATTCTCAAAAAAAATGAAAAATATTCCTCCATCATCAATATGTTCACCATACCGCAACATCTTTAGACACAACTTGACCCGAACTGGGGCCCTAGCCGTGACGAGAATCCCGAACCATGAAGGCCCGGACGCCCTTCTAACTTGTAAACACATACACTGTCCTCATATGAAAAAGGTAATGAAGAAATATATAACGAAACGGAATCATGGTCATAAGTTTGACATAAATTCAACAATGGAAAATGAAATGCAAAATCATCTAATAACATCTGAAAATCATCTGCGAAATCTCTACTACATGACTAATAGCAACTGTCTGAAGACTAGGACAAGGCCCCCAGTAGACCAAAACCCTGACTAATGATAAATATGTGAAAATAAATAGGCCTTCTGAAATATAGAAGGTTCACCAATTGGACTCTGCAATTCTGTTTGAAGAAATCTACTGCTTATCAGAGCCCCTAGATTGTCCCTCAAAACTTGGAATGGAGGGGGTCAATATAGATGTACTGGTATGCAAAGCAATCCAAAATAAAGCTTTTATATAAACAAAATAATTGAGAGCTAGTTATAAAATATCTCATAAGATATAAATTCGAAACGCATGGGCATTATTGATAAAATCATAAAAAAAACTTTCTGTCACTGCAATTCATGATCTTTGTATTACTTCGGAGTTAGGTGGTACTCAACTACAAGTTTGATATTCCACGAAATATATGAAATCTGTCATTGACTCGGCAGAGAAGCCCCCAACCCAAGTGTGCTGCAAGGATTGGCGTGTCTGAGTTTGATACGCCACAAGGCACTAAGCCAGCATATAATAATATACCCGGATCGACAAATCACGATTTTGGGCAATGAGTTGTCTGAACTCGTGCCATCTTCGGGGTACCACCTAAGCTCTCTTTATGCCCAATTTTAGTCTATTCTGAAATATGCATCATTGTAGTTTCAAAATCTAAAAATCTGATTTCAAACATGCATTCTATTCTATTCTGACTTAACATGGCATTATCTGAGTTGGTGTCGTCACACCAAGACTTGCAAGTCTTTTTTCTGTGCCATAATGCATCATGCATGATTCTTTCATCAAAACTCAATTCAGACAACCCAAACATGTAAATAGTATAAGAAATTTCATGTTCCAAAACATAAGTCAAAACTATGCAAGAATTCTTCAAATATATGGTGGTCAAGTGCTTTTAGCAAAACTATGCACTCTTTCATTATATGTACATTCAACATTTATCAACATGCACAACTCTCTCTTTTGATTCCACAATCATGTTCAAATCATAGTATAAATTAAGACCTTTCATATCATGTTTTTCAAAACAAGCCATATCATATGAATAATGGAAAAAGTCATATCAAGAGAGGAATTCATTATAATTCATGCTCTCAATTGAGCATTCATCCTTAAACACATGCATACATATATATAGAATATTGTTAGATCATTGAATATTGTGTGTCAATTTTCTATCTCTTGTAATATGTAATCTTGTTATCATTGTGTTGATAAAACTAAAAGTCTAGTGTAGCCGTGTGAGGCCTATTTCGATTCACTAGCAACTTGTTGTTCATCTTGTTGTTCTCGTATTGGTTGAAATTGGGGGTTTAGAGGCGAAATGACAAGAAAGGTGGTAAGGGCGATTTATTAAATATATGTATAGCCGAATCTTTTTGCATGAGATTGAGTTGGTAATGAAGTGATACGTCCTTGTGTCTTAGTTTAGTAGAAGGTAAAGAAGGAGCTATTAGTCAAGGTGAATAGTTGTTTGCTTGAAGTATGAAAATGACTAGATTAGCCAGTAAGTTAGGATTATATACTCATGGTTGTTTGGAGAATTTGAAAGTAGTCTAAATGTACTCTTGGGTAAGTAGGTGTGATGTGAGCAAACCGTATAAGTAGATAAGATTGTATGGGGTTATAATATAAGATTAACATTGACCATGTAGATAAGGTTAAGGTCCTTAAGCATGATACTAAGTGTGGTATCAAGTCAAAAATACTATGAGATGTTACAATATTAAATACAAATATAAATTGTATCAGTGTAATTCTCTTGATAGACCACTTTTGTAATCTTAAATATATTTAGAAGCTCTTGTACTGATACCACTAGATTTTAGGATTCTATTATGTATTGATCCTTATGTCATTTATTTAGTAACCTGTAACGAAGACATTTGGTATGATTTTGAAAACTTGACAACCAAAATGCAGACATAAATTTGTGCAAAAAGAAAACAAATACCAACCCATATTTTACTAAAATAAGTAAGAAGAATCAAAACTTCTCAATCAGTATGATAAAAATAAAACAAAACAATCATATTTTCAGTCCCACAATCAGTATGTCATACTATTCCCAGAAATGAAAAAAAATAATAGAGAAGTGCCTTCTTCTAAAATCAGAAACTGAAGTCTATTTATATGTAGAAATTGTAGCAAGAAAATACTCTACCTTTATTTTGACATCACTACAGTGAGTCACCAAAGATGTGGAAGGGATCTACAAAGAATTCGTAAATCAAACCACTATGACACGATTCTTTTACTTACAGTATTGTTTTGAACTGGTTGTGTCTAATTTTTTTGCCTCCCTTTCCGATCCACATACTCAATGATAAGTTTAAGTGATATGAAAAGGATTATTGTGAGCATTTTTTGTCATTGAAGAGACTATTAGAAGAAGATGGAGTCAGTCATCAAACATGGAAGAATGATTGTTTAAATTGAGAATTAACTGTAACAATATAATAGAACTGATTTGCAGTCTTAATTTTTTGTTTTTTTGTTTTCTATTGGTTATCTTTTAGATTTATTTATAATAATTATGTAATTTCTGTTGAGCTTTATCCTTAAATGCCAAGTGGCTTAATATTGGGCTGTCACTTTAAATAGATATTGAAATTATTGGTAACTTTAGCAAGGAAGAGACATTTTAAACATGAACATCTTTCTTGTAAATTCATTGTAATGTTAAGAGTAAAGAATCTACTACACCTGAACTACAAACAAATTTGTTACGACACATTCCAACTTTATGGGGGCTCTATTACACTGCAAACTAAATTTTAGTATATTTTTATCAACTATTTTAGAAGACGTGATACCTTTTTTCGGCCTTTTTAGCTGATGTGGCACCTTTGACGTGAGCCTCATTTTATGTGATAAAGTTGCCATGTTAGCACAAAAGGGTGCCAAAAATAAGCTAAAACAAAGTTCAGGAGGTAATAAACCCCTGTGAAGTTCTTATCTCTAATATTAATACAATTCATTCTTGCTGTGTTATTGCATCCTTACATTTTGTTATAAAAGTTCGGATAAAATAACGCAAATGGTATCTAATGTTTAATGGTAGATTCAAAATGGTCTAAGCATGTATTTAATAGTTTTGGTTCTTTTATGTTTGCAAAAAGGTATCATTCATAGTCTTTTTCAAATATTTAAATTTTATTTGTTAAATATGTACAGAATTCATTCTTTCTGTGTTATTGAACATCTTACCTTTTGCTATAAAAGTTAGTGGAAGACTCCTTTTCGAGTCAATACGAGTTATATTTCTTTCTTTAGTTGTATTATTATTCTTGAGATGACATAAAGAAAGTAAAACTTTTCCTTTTGCTTTTAAAAAATGTTTGAATGAAAAGAAAGAGCAATAGATCTCTTTACTATTTAAAGTTTCAAACCCACATCATTACTAGCCATATCCATATTCCTACCAATTTATGCAATTATGGAGAAACTTGTTGCTTTCACATCTTTTCTTGTAACACCCACCACTTTCGGACTAAAGTTTGAACCGTTCTTTCTATGCGTATAGATCCAAACCCAATGATTATTTGTTAATATATGTGTGATGATCAATTATATAGTGTGTTAATACCTTTGAATATGAATTGAGGTCACAAAAATACCCGAACTCAAGAAGAGTTGGAAACTCTTCTATCGATTAAGTTTTGGTGAACGTCTAAACTTGTGTAAAATTTCGTTGACCATAACTTCTTGTATTTAATGAATTAGAGGACCTACAATATATAAAATGAAAGATCTTCGAGTCTTCTTTCCAACGCAACAAGTTTTACCTTAATCCAACATCGGAATAGAAAGTTATGCTGATTTTACTTTGAAGTATCTGTCTGCCAAAATGTGACGACGAAGCTGACGACCCATCAGCTCTAGTCGTCAGCCTAAGGCAGTGAGTGGTAAAAACCAGCCCAAAAGTGATGACCTAGGTGACAGCCATCAATCTTGGTCGTCAACTGATGTAATTTTGCCACATTTTTTGTTTCATTAGGGGTATTTTGGTCCTTTCCGCACTCCAAATATATGTTTTCTTGAACCACTTTACATGGGAATTAAATTATAAATATATATGTATGATTTAGCATGTTTTGTAAAGTTTATTGAGAGCATGAATGACCTAACTCCCTCTCCTTTATGATGTCTCTGATTTTCAAGTCTTGTGGATCAGTTAAATGTATGATTTTTCTCAAAGAATGTTTGTAAGTGTATCCTTTATTAATGATTATGGTATGATATGGGTTGGAGTGCTGCTTTAAGCAAATAAATGTCCACCTTTAGATTTAAAAAGGACAACAACAACAATAACAACAAATTCAGTATATTCCCACCTTGGGGTCTGGAGAGAGTAGAATATACGCAGTCCATACCACTATCTCTAAAGAAGTAGAGAGACTGTTTTCGATAAACCCCGACTCAAGACTTTAAAAAAGGACAGGTGTCACAAAATAAATAATACACTGGACCAACTGGAGATGAGCCGGTTCCGTTAGTCTTTAGATGACTTTAATTAATGAATAAAGGAAAGCTATTCCTTTTTTCCTAAAAATACGTGTGAATGGAAAATTCTCATAAAAGAGATTTTAAAGTCAGAAAGAGCAAGAGACCTCTTTGCTATTTAAAGTATCAAAACCACATCATTACTATTCACATCCATATTCCTGCCAATATATGCAATTATGGAGAAAGCTTTCAACCCTTTTCTCTTGTTGCTTCAGTAGTATATTATAAGTAGTTCAGCCATGACCCAACTTAACATCTCCACTGATCAATTAGCTCTCCTTTTCCTGAAATCTCAAATCATTTTGGACCCCTTTCACTACTTGGATAAAAGTTGGTCTCCAGCTACATTTGTTTGTCATTGGGTTGGAGTCACTTGTGGCTCCCGCGTCCAGCGAGTAAAGTCCTTGAATCTTTCAAACATGGCTCTTACAGGCGCAATACCCAGTGAACTAGGGAACCTCACTTTTCTTGTTTCTCTTGACCTGGGAAGCAACAATTTCCATGGAAATTTGCCTCAAGAAATTGTTATCTCCTACAGTACGGGTACATAGAATCTATATAATAGAATAACAACTTCAACTCTTGAGAACAAGAACACAAAGAAGTTGAACAAATACCCTCAACACAACATCAAAATGATCTTTCAAAGAGGTGTATTTTTTCTTTTCTTTTTCAGAATGTAGATGAAACAGAAAGTTGTTAAGACCAAGTCGTCCGAATTCACGGACTTTCCTTAAGGAAATAATTCCCCTCACTGTACCCGTGGTTGTGGAATTTTCCTCCCAGGATAGAATGACCTTCAATCCGACTATAGCGGTACCTCAAATAGGCGGATTCTTCGACCACACTCACGGTTTGAATGATCACACTTAAGAGTATTTTTAAGACAAGAAAAAGTTTGTAATCTGAAAATTGTTGTTTTTTTGTATGATAAACCTGTGGATGAAACCAGATTTATATAGACACTAGATGCCTTTTTGAAAAGGTGGCATTGGTTCATAATAGAGGTGTGTGACTCTTCCTGAACATGCATGTCTATTCAGTTAAAACAATGCAGTATTTTTCTGAAACAGTGCACTGGTTCACTGAAACAGTGTGTTTTTTCCGTTGAAGAGTTGCAACTCTCTGAAACTGTGCAATATTTACAACAATCTGAAATAGTGCAACCTCCTATAACAGAAGCAACAATCTAAAACAGTGCAACAGTTTCAAACAGACGCATCATTTATGAAACACTGCTACTGCGTATATATGGAGTTTTGAAAATCTACAGTAAATACTGCATTTTTTCCTTGGAATTCTTCGTAATTCAAATAAAGTTTGTCCAAAAATAAAGATCTCATCGATCGATTGACCAAATCCAAATCCGAAGCCGAGCCGAGCGAGCGGCGATGACGACGGCGCGAGGCATCTCTATTTCCTTGCCTCACTTACCATGTGAAGTAAGTGTTTCACTTTATAAACACTTTAAAGTTCTCTTCTTCCACCAATGTGGGAGAAGAGTAAACTTTCCAATTTAAAGAGTACACTTTCCCATTTGGGTGTCTCCTTCCCTTCTCTTGATTTCTCCATTTTCCATTCAACACACTATGAACCCAACAATCCCCCACATGAATGGGGAATGGCTATTTTTTGTAAAACGTTTACGGACAGTATGTGATCATCAAGCAAAGACTGATTGCATCCGGATAAGTGGGTTTCCCTTTGAACTTTCCGTAGTGAACATGTATCGGATGCACTCGGTCAATCGGTAGATTTGATATCTTTGAACCGTCGAGCTTTAATGTACACCTAGACAACACATGTCACACAACCAACCTTTTACCGTTTATGGTTCTTACGGTTTTGTTCTTTTCAGCCATGAACACGTCCCGGTTTTCATGAGAGCTTAGAGAATAGGCCTTTACTAACATTCTCTTTGAAGCGGCTTCCACTTCGCCCTCACATAGGTGATTTCTAAATGTTTCAATCCTTTAGATTGAACTATTTGGTCAAATCTTCCAAATTTAGATAATCATTAAAAGACTTTTCACCTTAAGTCTTATCCCTGTTTACTATACATTGTCTAAATCATGAGAATGGGTTGGGTAAATGACAATGTTGAACCTGTCAGACATAACATTGTTTGATCTCCTTGAACCTAGCTCTTGGGATCTCCAGCCTGCTAGGTAGAGTTATCGCCATGCTGACTTGTCCTAGGCCTTAAACCCATTCCATTGGATGCCCTTTCTACTCCTTCTCTAGATAGGCATTTTGTAAGTGGATCCGACACATTATCCTTTGACTTTACATAGTCTATAGTGATAATTCCACTAGAGAGAAGTTCTCTAATAGTATTATGTCTTCGACGTATGTGACGAGACTTACCGTTGTACATCATGCTCCCCGCCCTACCTATTACCGCTTGGCTATCACAGTGTATACATGCTGGTTCCACTGGCTTGAGCCAATAAGGAATATCTTCTAAGAAATTCTACAGCCATTCTACTTCTTCACCGGCTTTATCTAATGCGATAAATTCAGATTCCATTGTAGAGCGAGCGATACAAGTCTGTTTCGATGATTTCCAAGAAACTGCTCCTCCACCGATAGTAAATACATATCCACTTGTGGATTTTACTTCATTCGATCCGGTGATCCAATTTGCATCACTATATCCTTCAAGTACCGCGGGATATTTATTATAAGGCAAAGCATAGTATTGAGTGTATTTAAGATAACCCAAAACTCTTTTTATTGCCATCCAGTGAGTTTTGTTGGGAATACTCGTGTACCGACTCAATTTACTGATAGTGCAGGCTATGTCTGGTCGTGTACAGTTCATTATATACATTAATCATCCCAATACTCTTGCGTACTCCAATTGAGAATCACTTTCACCTTCATTTTTCCGAAGTGCAAAGTTCGCATCCAATGGAGTCTTGGCAATATCGAATTCCATATACTTGAACTTGTCAAGTACTTTTTCGATATAATGAGACTATGACAGTGCTAACCCTTGTGGAGTTCGAAGGATTCTTATACCTAAGATCACATCTGCAACTCCGAGGTCTTTCATATCAAACTTGCTCTCGAGCATTCGTTTGGTTGCATTTATGTCACAAATCTCTACTGATGATCAACATATCATCCACATATAAACATATAATGACTTGGTGATTTGGTGTGTCCTTAATATATACACATTTATCATATTCATTTATCTTGAATCCATTTGCCAACATGGTTTGGTCAAACTTTGCATGTCATTACTTAGGTGCTTGTTTTAGTCCATAAAGTGACTTAACAAGTTTACACACATTATTTTCTTTTCCTGGAACCACAAAACCCTCAGGTTGTTCCATGTAGATTTCTTCCTCCAATTCTCCGTTTAGGAATACAGTTTTCACATCCATTTGATGGATTTAAAGATCATATACTGCCGCCAAGGCAATTAACATTCGAATTGAGGTTATCCTTGTCACTGGCGAGTATGTATCAAAGTAATCAAGACCTTCTTTTTGGTTGAAGCCTTTTACTACAAGTCTTGCCTTGTATTTGTCAATAGTACCATCCGTTTTCATTTTCCTTTTGAAGATCCATTTAGAACCTAAAGGTTTATTTCCTGGAGGAAGATCAACCAATTCCCACGTATGGTTTTAAGATTGAATCAATCTCACTATTGACTGCCTCTTTCCAAAAGGATGAGTCTGATGACAACATCACTTCTTTAAACGTTCGAGGCTCATTTTCTAAGAGAAATGTTAAAAAATCTGATCCAAACGAAGTTGACGTTCTTTGACGTGTACTACGTCTTGGATTTTCTTCACTATGTACATTCTCACTTGGTTCATCTCGGGGTCGTTTAGATCCTCCACTAGATTGTTCATGTCTAGTTTTATACGAATAAATGTTTTCAAAGAATTCAGCATTATCTGATTCAATTACCGTATTTTTATTTATATCCGAATGTTCGGATTTATGAACCAAAAATCGACATGCTTTACTGCTTTTAGCATATCCTATGAACACGCAGTCCACCGTTTTAGGCCCTATCTTAACCCTTTTAGGTATAGGAACTTGAACCTTCGCTAGACACCCCCACACATTGAAATATTTCAAGTTGGGTTTCCTTCCTTTCCATTTTTCGTAATGAATTGATTGTGTCTTACTATGGGGAACTCTATTGAGTATACGATTGGCCGTAAGGATAGCCTCCCCCCACATGTTTTGCGGTAAACCAGAACTTATTAGTAAGGCATTCATCATTTCCTTCAAAGTTCGGTTTTTCCTTTCCGCAATTCCATTAGATTGAGGTAAATACAGGGCCATAGTTTGATGGATTATTCCATTCTCTACACATATTTGCGCAAAGGGAGATTCATATTCTTTGCCCCTGTCACTTCTTATCATTTTGATCCTTTTGTCAAACTGATTTTCAACTTCAGTTTTATATTGCCTAAACGCATCTATTTCTTCATCCTTACTATTTCGCAAGTAGACATAACAATATCTAGTGCAATTGTCAATAAAAGTTATGAAATACTTTTTTCCACCACGTGATGGTGTTGACTTCATATCACAAATGTCAGTGTGTATTAAGTCTAAGGGATTGGAATTCCTTTCAACAGACTTATAAGGATGCTTAGCATACTTTGATTCTACACACGTTTGACACTTAGACTTATTGCACTCAATTTGGCAAAACTTCTAAGTTAATCAGTTTTCGTAACGTTTTGTAATTAACATGGCCTAAACGTTCATGGCATAAATTATAAGACTCAAGCACGTAAGAAGAATTTGAATGTTTATTCATTTCAACAGTCATTACATTCATCTTATAAAGGCCTTCCTCGAGATAGCCTTTTCCTACATACATTTCTCCTTTGGTAACTACTATTTTTCCAGAAACGGTTACACATTTGAAACCGTTTTTATCTAGGAGTAAAACAAAAATTAAGTTCCTACGTAACTACGGAACATATAACACATTATTCAGTGTCAAAACCTTTCCGGATGTCATCTTTAGGCAAACTTTTCCTATTCCCTCCACCTTAGCAGTCGCGGAGTTGGCCATGTAAATTATTTCTTCCGCTTGAGCCGGAGCATATGTAGAGAACAACTCTTTGCTTGCGCAGACATGGCGTGTGGCCCCTGAATCCATCCACCAAGCGCGTGGATTGCCGACCATGTTGCATTCCGTGAACATAGCACGCAGGTCGTCATGATCCTTGTTGGACTCAATCAGATTCACTTGGTCCTTTTTCTTCCCTTTTTTCGGGGCTCGACAGTCTGTTGATTTGTGGCCAACTTTGCCACAGTTGAAGCACTTTCCCTTAAACTTTTTCTTGGGATGATTGCTTCCATGTTCAACATTCTTTCTTTTCTTCGAGTTGTTTTAGCCATCTTCTACTATATGTGCTCCATTCATTGTAGAGTTTCCCTTTGACCTTCTTTCGGCAGCTTTATTGTCTTCTTTAATACGAAGTCGGACAATAATATCTTCAATGGTCATCTCCTTGCGCTTATGCTTTAAGTAGTTTTTGAAGTCTTTCCACAAAGGTGGTAGCTTCTCAACTGTTGCTGCTACTTGGAAAGCATCATTCACAATTAAACCTACAAAACAGTTTATGTGAGTATTATGAACATTTTTAATTTGTTCAACTAAGGTATTTTTCAAAATTATACCTTCTGCTAGGAGATCATGTATGATGACTTGCAACTCCTGTACTTGAGAGACAACAGATTTGCTATCAATCATTTTGAAGTCCAGGAATCGTGCAACAAGGAATTTCTTAATTCCCACATCTTCCATTTTATATTTCCGTTCAAATGCCTCCCACAGTTCTTTTGATGTCTTGGTTCCACTATAGATATTATAGATGTCATCTTGGAGACCACTCAGAATATAGTTCCTGGAAAGGAAATCTGAATGTTTCCAAGCTTCTACAATAACGAAGCGGTCTTTGTCCGAGGTTCCCTCGAGTACCTCGGGAGCGTCTTCGCTAGTGAACCATTGTAGACATAATGTGGTGAGGTAAAAGAACATCTTTTGTTGCCACCGCTTGAAGTCGATGCCAGAAAATTTTCTGGGCTTCTCCGCCGGGGCCACTGTTGGCGGGGCATTTGTGCAACTTGATGTGGCAATATTAGTTGCCCCCATAGACGTTGTCGCATACATCATTTGACTTTTAGTTGTCATTTTTTCTGTCACCACAAGACAGAAAATTAGTATTTTTCAGAATACTATTAATAAAGTTTAATAACTTTACAACTTTTCCTTCTTGTTTCTAATTAACGACGAAGTTTTTATAACTTCAAATCGTCAATCAAGTGAACTTCAACTTTTGATGAAGATTTTATGTCTTCTAATCACAAGTTAAATTCAAACGGAGTAGAAAGCATAAGCTTTAATCTCCAAAAACAAGTTATACAGATTCTGTAAGGTTATTTCCTTAAGATTGTTATCTCCTACAGTACGGGTGCGTAGAATCTGTATAATAGAATAACAACTTCAACTCTTGAGAACAAGAACATAAAGAAGTTGAACAAATACCCTCAACAGATCAAAATGATCTTTCAAAGAGGTGTATTTTTTCTTTTCTTTTTCAGAATGTAGATGAAACAGAAAGTTGGTAAGACCAAGTCATCCGAATTCACGGACTTTCCTTAAGGAAATAATTCCCATCACTGTACCCGAGGTTGTGGAATTTTCCTCCCAGGATAGAATAGCCTTCAATCCGACTATAGTGGTACCTCAAATAGGCGGATTCTTCGAACACACTCACGGTTTGAATGATCACACTTAAGAGTATTTTTAAGACAAGAAAAAGTTTGTAATTTGAAAATTGCTATTTTTTTGTATGATAAACCTGTGGATGAAACCAGGTTTATATAGCCACTAGATGCCTTTTTGAAAAGGTGGCATTGGTTCATAATAGAGGTGTGTGACTCTTCCTGAACATGCATGTCTATTCAGTTAAAACAATGCAGTATTTTTATGAAATAGTGCAAGGGTTCACTGAAATAGTGTGTTTTTTCAGTTGAAGAGTTGCAACTCTCTAAAGCTGTGCAATCTTCTGTAACAAAAGCAACAATCTGAAACAGTGCAACCTCCTGTAATAGAAGCAACAATCTGAAACAGTGCAACAGTTTCAAACAGACACATCATTTCTGAAACACTGTTACTGTATATATATGGAGTTCTGAAAATCTGCTGTAAATACTGCATTTTTTCCTTGGCATTCTTCGTAATTCAAATAAGTTTGTCCAAAAAGAAAGATCTCATCGATTGACCAAATCCAAATCCAAATCCGAAGTCGAGCGAGCGACGATGACGACAGCGCGAGCCATCTCTATTTCCTTGCCTCACTTACCATGTGAAGTAAGTATTTCACTTTATAAACACTTTAAAGTTCTCTTCTTCCACCAATGTGGGAGAAGAGTAAACTTTCCAATTTAAAGAGTACACTTTCCAATTTGGGTGTCTCCTTCCCTTCACTTGATTTCTCCATTTTCCATTCAACACACTATGAACCCAACAGAAATGACACACTTGCATCGGCTAAAGTTTCTTGATTTAAGTTTCAACAGCTTCAATGGGGGGGTTCCCTCTTGGTTTGGGCTTCACAAACTTCAAGTACTAAATCTTGGAAATAATAGTTTCACTGGTTCCATCCCTTCATTTTCTAATATGTCCACACTTGAGACTTTGAATTTGGCATACAATTCCTTAGAAGGTCATATCCCTGCGTCTCTCTCGAATGCCTCAAGGTTGGAGACGTTGGAATTATCTGATAATTCACTTCAAGGAAACATTCCAGAAGGGTTCGGCAGTCTTCACAACATGAACTCATTGGGCATAGAGTGTAATCAGCTAGTGGGTTCTATACCATTCACTATTTTCAATATTTCTAGGATCAAATTCATTGCATTTACTGGCAATCTCTTATCAGGAAGTCTTCCCAATGGTTTATGCAATGGTCTCCCAACACTCAAAGGGCTTTATCTGTCTTATAACAAGCTTCATGGTCATATGCCTACAAGCTTGTCAAATTGTTCACAACTTCAACTATTGTCTTTATCAGTTAATGAGTTTAATGGACCAATACATAGTAAAATAGGAAGATTGAGTAACTTGCAGGAATTCTATCTCGGAAATAACCATTTCACTGGTACGTTTCATCTTATGCATACTAGCACTATTGTATCTTATTACTTCAGAAATTTATTTTATGACACATTAATTGCAGGGATAATTCCACAAGAAATTGGAAATCTTGTTAATTTGGCAAAGTTAGGCATGGAGGATAATCAGATTAATGGCTCTGTGCCGATCTCAATATTCAATATCTCATTGCTGCAAACTTTGACACTGGCGCCGAACAATCTTAGTGGATTCTTACCACGGGAGATTGGCAACTTAACCAAGATGCAACTTCTACAGATTAGTGAAAATAAGCTTATAGGTACATATATATTCAAATGGTGTCTCAAGTTAGTTTTTATAGATCCATTAGAACTATTAAAATTTTATGAATTTATGCATGTAATGAGTAATAAAATTTAACAATTATAAATAAATCTTCAAGTGTATGACAAGAAACACGATATAAGGAACGTCTTTTAATGTTAAAATTAATCTGTTTTAAGAAATAACCAGTAAATTTGAACTGTTGGTAGTTGCCTAACTTCTAATAAAGTATCAGTTTATATATTTGAGTCCATATAAAAATACAAACTTGCACAATCAGAAAATCATAAAAAATTAAATTTAGAACTTCAATGTAGAAAAAAAAATATAATATGTACATCCTTCTTAAGACTTTGATCAATAACAATAGGAAGAAGAAGTATATAGTTATTACATAATTTTCTGAGTTCTTGTCGACACCTTCTCCCATAACCAATTAAAAAGAAGTCTTCTTATAAAGTCAAACTAAAGCATGAATCACATAGATAAGCATTGAGCAAAATAGTCCATCTCACTTGTATTCATTTTTTCTACATGTTTTGATAGGTGAAATACCCAAAGAGATAAGCAATCTCGTTGAGTTGGAGGAACTTGATCTTGCATTTAATAGTTTTAATGGTTCACTTGATATGGAGATCTTCAACATATCAGGGCTGAGAATAATTGATCTTTCATTCAACAATCTATCCGGAAGCCTCCCACCAAACATAGATTCTATCTTACCCAACATTGAAGAGCTTTATCTGGCCAACTTAACCTATCTTATTGGGACTATTCCTCATTCCATCTCCAATTGTTCAAAACTTAAAATTCTTGAGCTTTCAAGCAACAAACTCACTGGCTTGATTCCCAACTCACTTGGCTTTTTGACTCATGTACAGTTACTAAATTTAGAGGATAACAATTTGACTAGCGACTCATCATTAATTTTCCTGACTTCCTTAACCAATTGCAGAAATTTAAAAATTCTGGATATATCTTTGAACCCTCTAAATGGCATGCTTCCAGCCTCCATGGGAAATCTTTCCACGTCTCTTACAAATATTATTGCCATCTGTAGTACAATCCAAGGGCAAATTCCAGATGAACTTGGGAACTTAAGCAGCTTATTAGACCTTAGACTTCCTGGAAACAACTTGGCTGGATTGATTCCCACAACAATTGGCAACTTGAGAAACCTTCAGCGCATCAACTTGAGAAAAAACAAACTTACAGGATTTGTTGGTGATCATATATGTAAATTGCAGCATCTGGGTGATATTTACTTGGATCAAAATCAACTTTCAGGATCTCTTCCTAATTGTTTAGGGAATATTACTTCCCTTCGGGAGATACATCTCGGTTCCAACAAATTGAGTTCCAATATACCATCAAGCTTAGGGAACCTTCAAGATCTAGGGGTTCTTGACTTATCGTCAAACAACATGGTAGGTTCTTTAACTCAAGAAATTGGAAATATAAAGGCTGTAACAAAGATGGATCTGTCGATGAATCAATTCTCAAATGAAATTCCTAGAGAAATTGGAGGCTTGCAAAATTTGGCACACCTTTCTCTGAGACACAACAAGTTGAAAGGATCTATACCTGACTCAATGAGCAACATGGTAGGTTTGGAATTCCTAGACCTTTCTCATAATAACATATCAGGAACCATTCCCAAGTCTTTGGAGAAACTTCAAAACCTGAAGTATTTCAATGTTTCTGCCAACAAATTGTATGGTGAAATACCCTCGGGAGGTCCTTTGAAGAACCTCTCGAGTCAGTTTTTCATCTACAATGAAGCATTGTGTGGTTCTTCAAGATTTAGTGTCTCGCCATGTCCCACTTCATCAAAGCACAGATCAAATAGGAAAAAATTGTTAGTTCTTTTTCTTTTGCTGGGAATTGTACTAGTAGTTGTTCCTAGCACCTTTATTTTTGTATGGATAAGGTATAGAAAAGGTAAAAGAGCTCCTCAACAAGCTGATTCATTGTCTGTCATAACAAGAGAAAGAATTTCGTACTATGAATTGATCCAAGCAACTGATGCGCTTAGCGAGAGTAATCTGAATGGTTCTGGAAGTTTTGGCTCTATTTACAAAGGTGTTCTCAGAAGTGGAACTGCCATTGCAGTTAAAGTTTTCAATGTGCAACTAGATGAGGCATTCAAGAGCTTTGATACGGAATGTGATATTCTGCGCAGCCTTCGCCATAGGAATCTCGTAAAAGTCATTACTAGTTGTTCCAACCTTGATTTTAAGGCTTTAGTTCTCAAGTATATGCCTAATGGAAGTCTTGAGAAGTATTTGTATTCCCATAACTATTTCCTAGACATCAGGTAGAGGCTAAGCATAATGATAGATGTGGCATGTGCTTTGGAATATCTGCACCATGGGTGCTCGTTGCCTGTGATCCACTGTGATCTGAAGCCTAGTAATGTCTTGCTTGATGAGGATATGGTTTCCCACCTAAGCGACTTTGGCATTTCAAAACTACTTGGTGAAGATGAGAGTGATTTATACACTAAAACCTTAGCAACATTGGGTTATATTGCGCCAGGTACGTCTCTTGATTTTGCTCTGAACAATTCTTTTGCCTTTCTTTTGTTCCACCTAGTTATCAAGTTACATCTTTAAATTAATTTTTTGATTATAGAGTATGGACAAGATGGATTGGTGTCTACTAAATGTGATGTCTATAGTTATGGAATCATGTTACTAGAAACTTTTACTAGGAGAAAGCCAAGTGAGTTTGAGGAAGATCTTAGCTTGAAACAATGGGTGAGTTATTCACTTCCTGATGCAGTAATAGATGTTGCAGATGCCAAGTTGGATTGTGTGGCATCAATCATGAATGTCGCACTAGATTGCTGTGCTGAATCTCCAGCAAAACGGAAAAATATGAAAGATGTTGTAGGGATGCTACAAAAGATCAGAATTCAACTTCTCGCACATTGAACATGCCCTTGGCAACTCTTGTTCCAAATAACTTGTTTTGTTGCAAATGTTTGCTAAATAATTGCATTGATGAGAAGAATGTTTTTTTTTAATTGGCTATAAAAGGAATTTTATGAATCACTCCTACACTTCTTTGCTGATGTCCCCTAGTGCATTCCAGTGTCCCCTTGGCTACTCTTTATAACATGTCAACCCAAGCAATCCATAGTTTTTCTCTGTGTAGACTTAAAGCCTAAAGAAACTTACAGATTGCAGGTTGGTTCCATAGTCTAGAGGAAGATTTTCTCCCATGCCACCATAGAATTCCTTGTTATTGTAGCTTCCCTCGACCACAAATAGCTTCTACAAGTGGCCTCTGTCAACTTGATTTCTTTCTTCGGAATTATAATCATTTGACCATCCATGTATTGATCTTGGTAGTAATCTTTGCCAGTAGGGGTTTGTATGCATTGCAGAACGGTGAGTCTTATTAGAGAGTATAATAAAGATATTGCAGATAGTTAACTTGAGGTTGAGTGCCATGTCATCAGCTATTAGTTGAGTTGTTAGTTAGGTTGTTACAACTAATTAGTGTAAGGTTAGTTGACAGCTGTACATGTTGACAGCTGTACATATCAGATATTTTATATTCAGTTGGTTAGTGCTAGTGTGTATATAAATAGAGGTGTAGTATATGAATTAGGAGTTAGTTCAATTATCATGTAGTAGTTTCTATTTTCATCTCTGTAACAGATTGTGTGTGTATGAACTGATATACTCTGAATTCACTCGTAAGCTACTTCGAATAAGTGTTTGATGTACAAATTAACATTGTATCAAAGCGGGAACGACTATATTGAGAGTTATCGATCTTAGAATTGATCAACCTTCTAAATTTTTCTACTGATTTTATTTTTTGCTTCATATTCGAGTTCATTTTTGAGCAACAATGGTGAAGAAGATTGATCATGATCATCCGTTATTTCTCTCACCTTTCGATGTACCAGGAGCTGTACAAATTGGGATACAGCTCGTCGGAATGGAGAATTACACATTGTGGAGTCGTGCAATGCAGTTGAATCTTCTTACGAAGAATAAATTGGGGTTTATTGATGGGAGCATTAAGAGAGATGATTTTACTGGTGAATTGGACAAAAAACAATGGGAACGGTGTAATGCGATGGTTATCTCGTGGATAATAAGTAATGTTAGCAAGGACTTCATCAGCGGAATATTATTTCGATTGAGTGCAACTCTTGTGTGGTCTGATTTGCAGGAACGATTTGAGAAAGTGAACATGTCCAGAATTTTACACTTACAGAAAGCCATAGCTACACATACTCAAGGTAATTCCCCTGTATCTGTGTATTATTCCAAACTTAAGGATTTATGGGATGAATTTGACTCCATCATTCCGCCACCTGCTTGTGATTGTGCCAAATCAAAGGAATACACAGAAAACATGAGTAGACAGAAATTATTACAGTTTTTTATGGGCTTGAATGATAGTTATGGTCAGGCTAGGAGCCAAATACTTATGATGAATTCAACACCTAGTGTTAATCAATATTATTCCATGATCATACAAGATGAAAGCCAGAGGGTTTTAGGTGTTGAGAACTATGGTGCAGGTGAAGGAATTGCACCTACTGCATTATTGTCTAATCGAGGTGGTTGTTCTGGTGGTGGATCAATCTCAAAAGGCAGAGGAGGTAAAGGAGACAACCATTTGCAAAGGCAACCAAGAGGACCTTATTGTGACTATTATGACATGAAGGAGCATACCAGACATGACTGCAACAAATGAAAGCATTATATTCATTGTAACATGCAAGGACACACAAGAGAGATTTGTTACCAGCTGATTGGATATCCACCCGATTGGAAGGGTAAACGGAGGGTCTATATAGTTCAAGCTGCATATGGACCACAGGTGGAAGGGGTAAGAGACCTCAGTTTGTGTCCTAATCCACAGGTACCAACACAAAGATCTCAGAGGTATGGTAATAAGCAGTACAATCTTTATTCGCAGTACTATTCTCAGCTAAGAACTAGCTATGGAAGAGGAACAGTCCCTTACTTCACTCCAAACCAATATATCAAATACTGGACATGTTAAACAAGCCAAAATTGCAGGACTTAAATGCAAATATAGAAGGTACATTTGCAGGTACTTCTTTAAGTAAAATAACTGATGATAGTTGTGTAGAGTGGATTGTAGACAGTGGTGCTACTAACCACATGGTAGGTACTAAATCCTTGTTGAATCATGGATTGACAGTGACCAATCCAGGAAAGGTTCATTTAGCTACTGGTGATTCAACCACTAGTACTCACTCAAGGAATACAAGGTTAACATAAGGTAATGTAGTTAAAGATGTGTTATGTGTACCATCTTTCAAGTTCAACCTTTTGTCAGTTTCTAAATTGGCTAAAGAGCTGAATTGTTGTACTTTATTCTTTCCGGATTTCTTCATCCTTCAGTATCTCTTCACTGGGAAGGTGAAGGAGATTGGTGAAGAGAAAGAAGGATTATACTTGTTGAGAACATAAAGACAACATCAAGCACAAAACATGGTACAAGATCCTCAACAACAGCTAAGAGAAGTGATGATGATGGTAGTGTATGGCATAGAAGACTAGGGCATATGCCAATGAATGTAATAAGAAATATTAGTATGCTAAAGACTGATCATAACCTTGCATTATCTCATTGTGATATATGTCCATTAGCAAGACAGATCAGGCTTCCTTTTCAAATCAGTAATAGTAGAAGTGTCAATTGTTTTGATTTGATTCATATGGATGTATGGGGACCGTACAAGGCTGCTACGCATAATAATATGAAGTTTTTCCTTACATTGGTTGTGGACTTGGGTATTTCTAATGCACCTTAAATCAGATGTTTCTACTATCTTGAAACACTTTGTTTTAATGGTTAAGACTCAATTTTGGTCACAGATTAAGGTTGTTAGATCAGATAATAGAGGAGAGTTCTTTAACTCTCAATGTGATGAATTGTTCAAACACTATAGGATAGTGCATCACAGTTCCTGTCCACATACACCACAACAAAATGGTGTAGTGGAGAGGAAACATAGACATATTTTAGAGGCAGCTAAAGTAATTAAATTTCAAGGGCATCTACCAGTCATGTTTTGGGGAGAGTGTATACTTGTAGCTGTGCATATTATCAATAGAATTCCTTTGTCTATTTTAAATAATGTATCTCCCTTTGAGGTGATGTTTGGAAGACCACCCGACTTGTCTTAGATGAGGATAATATGATGTTTGTGTTATGCAACAATTCCACACAAAATAGATAAGTTTGGACCCAGGGCAGTTAAGTCAGTCTTGATGAGATATGGAGCTACACAGAAGGGTTACAGATTGTATGACCTTGAGCATCACACATTATTCTGTAGCAGAGATGTGATATTTACCGAGACCATTTTTCCTTTTTCAGACTCAAAATGAACACTCAAATGTGCTGCAGAATAAAGTTGATAATATTGGATCAAGTAATGACTATTTAATCCATGAGAATTCAAACTTGGAGTTGGAGGATGATGTTGCAACTTTGCAAGGAAGAGCTGCAGCTGGAACTCTGTTAGATGATAGAGTTGATGGAATTGAAGAGAATATCCCTGTGAAACAAGGGGTGGATGTAGGTGTGGATACTCATGTGGAAGAAAAATCACAACCTGTTTGAAGAAGATCAACCAGAACAAGCAAAGCACCACTCTGGGAGGAAGACTTTGTGACATCCACTAAGGGTAACAAGTCAAATTGTCTCTATTATATATCAGATGGTATAAACTATAGTCATCTCTCCAAATCTTATCAATGTCTTCTTGCCAACTTATCCATGGAAACTGAACCAAGTACATACTATCAAGATATGCATGATAGCAGGTGGGTTCAAGCTATGAAAGAAGAGATACAAGCATTAGAAGATAACCACACATGGGAGCTAGTTACTCTGCCACCAGGAAAGAAATCTATAGGGTGTAAATGGGTGTATAAAATTAAGCATAAGGAAGATGGAAAAATAGAAAAATTTAAAGCTAGGTTAGTAGCCAAGGGCTATAACCAGAGGGAAGGATTGGACTATCAAGAGACATTCTCTCCTATTTTTAAATTGGTGACCGTAAGAATGGTTTTGTCTGTTTTTAAAATGGTGACCGTAAGAATGGTTTTGTCTGCTGCTGCAACAAAAGGGTGGAACATCTAACAAATGGATGTTTACAATGCTTTCTTGTAAGAAGATTTAACAGAAGAAGTATATATGCAACTACCAAAAGGTTTTCAACATGACAAAAATAGTAAGGTGAATGTATGCAAGCTTCTTAAGTCATTGTATGGACTTAAGCAAGCTTCTAGACAGTGGAATGATAAATTGACTAATGCCTTGGTTGTAACAGGTTTTCAGCAAAGTCCGTTGGACTATTCTTTTATGACTAAGAAGAGCACAGATGGAATTGTAGTGATTTTGATCTATGTGGATGATCTACTGGTGACAGGAAGTAGCGTAGAGTTAATTACAGAAGCCAAGCAAGTTCTGAAAAACAATTTTAAGATCAAGGACCTAGGAGATCTCAGGTTCTTTTTGGGAATAGAATTTGCTAGAAGTGCAGAAGGCATCTTAATGCATCAAAGAAAGTATGACTTAGAGCTTATTTCTGATTAGAGATTGGGAAGTTCAAGACCAAGTACTACCCCAATAGAGATAAATCAGAAACTTATAACTCATGATTTCGATGTCTTAGTTGGAAACAAATCTGATCCTCCCTTGATTGATTTAGGTGAATATAAAAGATTAATTGGGAGATTGTTGTATCTTACATTGACTAGACCTAACATCTCTTATGCAGTTCAAAGTTTAAGTCAATTCATGAAGGCTCCAAAAGAATCCCACATGAGGGCAGCAATCAGAGTAGTGAAGTATGTAACGCAGTCACCAGGAATGGGAATTCTGTTATCAACAAAGCCTACTGGTTCTTTGGAAGCTTATTGTGATGCAGACTAGGGATCTTGTGTGAACACTAGAAGGTCAGTCACTAGATACTTGATTAAATATGGGAATTCTCTACTTTCATAGAAATAAAAAAAGCAGTCTACAATCTCAGGAAGTTCCGCAGAAGCAGAGTACAAAAGTCTTGCTTCTACAGTTGCAGAAATTACATGGATCATTGGTTTATTTAACACACTAGATGTGCCTTTAATATTGCCTGTTCCATTGAATTATGATAGCAAATCTGCCATTCAAATTGCAGCTAATCCCGTGTTTCATGCAAGGACCAAGCATATTGACATTGACTGCCACTTTATTAGAGAAAAGGTTTTGAGTGGTTTTCTGGTTATCCATTACTTATGCTTATCTGAGCAACCAGCTGATGTTGTCACCAAAGGGTTGTGCAGGAATCAACATGCCTATCTCATATCCAAGCTAGGTATGAACAACAGTTAGTTGAGTTGTTAGTTAGGTTGTTACAACTAATTAGTGGAAGGTTAGTTGACAGCTGTACATATCAGATATTTTTTATTCAGTTGGTTGGTGCTAGTGTGTATATAAATAGAGGTGTAGTATATGAATTAGGAGTCAGTTCAATCATCATGTAGTAGTTTCTATTTTCATCTCTGTAACAGATTGTGTGTGTATGAACTGATATACTCTGAATTCACTCGTAAGCTACTTCGAATCAGTGTTTGATGTACAAATTAACAGTCTTTTAATGGATAATGGAACACCTATATACTTGAAAGGAAGCTCACCACTCTCATAGCCAAATAGAGTGATACTGCTTTTGGTATGGTCAGTTACCCCTCCAGAATAGACTTGACTCTTTATCTGCATTTGCTTTTGAAAGCTATCATGTTGGAACATATCCGAGTGCTCTTGATACAGGTTACAGTGTGAGCGACAATACATGCAGTCCCAATAGTGCTAAGAAATATACCAATTATGTTGTAAAAGATGGACCATTTAGCACTAGTGCTGGGAGGAACATTTTAAGTAATCAGAGTCTACGCAAAATTATTTTAGTGCGATAAAAAGTAAAAATCATTTTTCAAATTCAGTTCAAGATTCATACATAATTGATCATTAAGAATTTTCTCCTTTCTCCTTTCCAACTACATCGTTTTATTTTTAAAGCGTCAAACTCCATTAGCAAGAAATTAATACTTTAGCACAATTTAGCATATTGAGCTTAGCGTATACTATAACTATATAAGTAATCAGTATCTACAGGACAATAATAAGATTTTTACAGATCGAGGAAAAGACGAGTCAAGTCTAAAAATGCGTCCTTTGCCCATTTTATGGGAACATCACCTACTAGTTCTTCAAATTCCGGAGATAAAAATCCTCGAAACAATGGAACTTGTGCATCAACACTAAAGTATAATGTTATGATGCGTAGTATGTATTTCATCAGTGCCTAAGTAATAATGTTATGATGCATAGTATGTTGTTAGTACTTTAGGACACATTGTGCACCCAGAAACTACTGCATCAACACTCAAGTATAATGAGCTTCATCTCTATCTTCTCGTCAAAAAATAAAAAATAAAAAATCTTATCCTAAGAAGACATGAAATTAGGGAATAAATCTACTTATCTTTGATGGAGCTGAAAGATGAAGTGTGGAGATTTCATCGAGCTTGATAGATGCTGGTCCATGAAAGATCGAAGCTGATGCATCAATTTTACAGCAATGAGAGGATAGGATTATACAGTCGATTCGCAACAACAGGAAAATGCAAAATCCACAGATTTCAACGTTGAAGAACTTGAACGGACAGATATTAATTGAAATGGAAAAAGAAAATATTGGCAGACATAAAAGACGAATTCTACCACAGAAGCGATTCAGCAAAATTGACAAGTGAATGGATTTCACTTTCCTAATTTGAGTGCTTTGATTGAGTATATTTTGTTGTATATGAACCAGGCCACTTTTGGGCCTGGTCTTGAACACATTTGCGTTTTCCTAATAAAGGGCATTCAGCCCAATTTTAATAATAATAATAATAATTTTTTTTTAAAAAAAAACATGGCTCTGGCGGTGCGAGGGGTATTTTGCTCGCCTAGACCATATAAGTTAGAGATCCAAGTAACTGAAGAGTCAAATGACATAGTCGATAAACATAAATGTTGTGTACTATTTAAGAATAAAAATTTATAAAAATGTCTCTAAATGAAAGTAAAATTTAGTGTTAAGGGTCGTGGTGGATGAACATGATTCCTCCCCCTATAATCAAAGATCTTGGATTTGCACTCTAAATTTGAAAATAATCTTGGTAGAAAGTGCTTCCCGTTTAATGGATCTTACGCGATAGGAATTTGGATTAGGGATGAGAGGGTACCTAGTTTGAAAATAAATGTGGGAGAAGAATATTCATTAGAAAGTTTGAAAATAAAATTGACCGAGTTTTATATTACCTAAAAAGAAAATAGAATTAATTAATTGTACTGTCACATAAAATTCTCTACATAATTAATATACATAACTTTTGTGGAAGGCAACTTGGGAAGTCTTTTGGATTGATTAGATGAATAAATTTGACACCACAATTACAGTTGCAAGACTCGGTGTATTTTTGATCTTGGTCAATTTTGTAAAGTCTTTGGGGCCCCATTACCAGGAAAAAACCATAAAATGATAACAACCAATACAAATTATTTTTATGTATTCTTTTATTAAAAAAATTTCATAAAAACTTAATTTTTAAATTTCATGATAAATCTAAACAATAATTAAAAGTAAGTTCAGTCATGCTCAAACAAACTCCTTTTATTACCATCCAACAATTATGGTTTGCAAGACTTGGTAGATTCCAATTATACATTTTTGATTGCTTGGATGAGAAAATGGAAGTGTCATTTGAATGAGAATTGACTTGCCGTCTCGAAAAAGTATTTGGAGTTTGGACCTACTAGAGAATAATTTTACCACCATTACTACAGTTGCAAGTTGGTCAAGTCTTTGAGGCCCACATAAGTTAGGGAACCAATTAACTGAAGAGCCAAATGACAACAAGCAACACAAATTAATTTTGTGAACTTTTCAATAATAAAAATTTATTAAAACATCTCAAAATTAATTAAAAATTACCATCAATGTTTATGGTCGGATGGATCATATGAGTCCTCTTTTAATTACAGGTCTCAGGTTCACATGTTGGATGTGAAAACCCCTTTAATGGGCCTTTCAGATTACCAGTTGATACGAGTACGATCATGATCATGGACACTATTTGAGTATTTTGAAGACCACCTAAAGAGTGCACAAGTCTAAGTGTGAAGGAGGCCCAAAACCGTCCCAAGCACACTCCATGGGCTGTTTTTTGGAGCCCTTTTCATTAAAGGGTCTTTTAGTCTTTTGCCTTTTATTTTGTAATGTAATATAAATTGAACATTGTAGGGTTTTAGTTGGTAGTTTTTATGAATGTTGAAGAAAGAACACACCTATTAGAGAGAGAGAGAGTCCACAACAGAAACTAGGGCATAACATAAGGGTGGATTCTCTTGTGTGTTGCATTTTTCTTAATACGTTGGTGCTTGGCTGGTGGACGCATATCTTGTGTCAATTGTAAGAGTTAGGTGTTTGTTGTGTGAAGTGTTAAATATCCAAGAGTGGAACATGCTCTTGGGTTGTTAAGACTACATCAACACTTGTCTAACTATCTATCTTGTATCTTGTTTTAGTTTCAGCTTCTTGTGTTGTTAATGTAACCCGTTTGTTCTTGTTGCTATTGTAATATTGTGGAGCTTCATCTTGTGTTGCTAACTTGTTGTTGACTGGATGTTTTGGTGTATTAAAAACTTGTATCCTCTTCTTTCTTGTTCTAGATAGTGAATTCGAGAGAGATCCCCATTTGGTCCACGATTTGTTGTGATTTGTGGACTATTTTGGGGTGTGATTTCATGTTTCCTTGTTTGTTCCGTATCACTAGTAGACATCATAGGCCGAAAATACTGAAATAATAACAATTATGCCATTTAGAAAACCCGTGGAGAAAAATACAACGTTGAGATAATAAGAGAATCCTCCTTTTTAAACAAACTAAAACATTTAAAATAAAGAGAAAGAAAATGTCTAGAAAACATGACACTAAGCTGTGATATATATTTGCAGCTGGACCACTTCAAACCCTTACGCGCACAGTGTGTGTATTCACGCAGTGGTTCAGCTAGCAAATATATGGCATAGAAATACGATAAAAAATAATCTAGGGGATGATAGCACCTCCGCAAAGTTAAGATGTGTTACAACAAAATTTGCTAAAATTTAGGTATATTTCAGACTTTTCTCCCTAAACCATCTCAATCATGTAAAAATAGTTCTCAAGCATATAATATAAGTTTGTAAAAATTAACTTATTAGAGGAACATGGCATAACATTTTTGCACCATACAATTCTAAACAAAATAAAGCAAGACTTGGTTGACCTGCACAAGTCTTTGTCTGATTAAGGGAGTTTATGAACCATATTTACAATTGTAATTGAAACATGCAAGACTTGGTGAAATTAGAATTGATATGACCAGTGATGGAGCCATATGTTTTTCGAAAAAATACATTATGTAGCTAGGTAAATATATATATATATATATATATATATATATATATATATATATATATATATATATATATATATAATGTAAATATTACATATTGACACTCCTTGACATGTCTCTACCGTTAGTGTGAGGGATATATACGTACCATTTCATTAACGGTAGCGGCATATATGTACCTAATGTATGACGGATGATATATACGTACCATTTATCATAGTTCGAGGGTATATTTGTCCCTTTAGTAGAATATCTGACGCTTATCGACACTAGTTAGATGTGGATAGGATAATCAATCAGTGATAACATCAACAGTCGAGTTTTTCATAACATCGATAAAGAGTACATAAATGTCTTCACAAAACAACAACATAGCCAAATAGCAGTATGGCGTTACATATTAGCCAAGCAGCTCACTAAATATCTCCAGAAGTAGACCCTCTCGACTCAATCAAGCATCATGGTCAAGTCGTGCTTGTAATGCATGAGCGTGGAAAGCACGTTTTATGTGACATAACACACGTCAGATTCCATGTAGGATAAGAATTAGCCACGTAGAACTTTAGTAGAAGGCAACTTGGGGAGTGTTTGGACTGATTAGAGGAATAACTTTTCCACCCAATGTATGGTGTAAAGACTTGGTGTACTTTCGGTCTTCTCCAATTTTGTCAAGTCATTGAGGCCCACATAATTTGAAAAATTCCCTAAAATTATAATAATCAATACAAATTAATGTTGTGTATTCTTTTATTAAAAAGTAAGTTCATGAAAACATACTCTATAACAAGTCGAAATTTCAAAAAAAAATTATAAACTATAATTAAAAGCTCCTTTTATTACCATCCCATATAAAAGTCTACAGGTTCTTTCCTAGCTAGAGATAAAAGGATTATGAACATATAAATTATGCAAATCATGTGAAAATATTTCTCGAGAGTATAGTATAAGTTAGTAAAATAAACTTATTGGAGGAATATGGCATATCATTTTTGAACCACACAATTATTGGAGGAATATGGCATATCATCTGAGATCGACTTCTCATAGGACCAGGTCCCATAGATACTATTTTTTGCCGTCTTTGTGGAATAGTTTAAATATCATCAAAACTAAAGGAATGTAACACAACTATGAGAGTCATACATCATATGTGTTGGTGTAACGCTCCGAAAACGGGTCCCTGAGCGTCACACGGTGCTTGAGTCTACGAGTAGCCCCAAGCTAACCCTTTGAGCCATTTTCATACGCTTCAACACAAATCAATGGGGTTTCATAAATAACCCTCAAATATCAACAGAGTAATCATCATCCAAGAATAAAAGAATTTTATAAAGATAACAAAATACGACTTATTAGTCAACTCCCAACATCTATACTAGTCTGACAAGCCTCTAAGAAAATCAATAAAACCAGTGAGCCATTGAGACATGCCCCAACTAACTAATACTCAGTTATCAAATGTAAATAATTCCGTGAAACCAACATGTGATGTCCTCGGAACATGAGGACTCACCACAACAGAGGATGTAGAACAGCTTGCCCGAAGAATCACTGTCAAACCTGGAACTGAGCACCTGAACCTACATTCCGAGAAAATGCAGCCCAAATCCGAAGATGTGGTCAGTACCATGGAAAGGAACCGAGTATATGGGGTGTATGCAGTTGTATAAACATCATCGTCATAAATATTTATAATAAATATGTAGGATGTATGAAAGACTCAGATAGCCCGAAGAAAATCATCATAATCATGAGAGGATGAAATAAGTATAATAACACATGCGAGTCATCATATAATATGTCAATCACTTTCAGTTCATCAAAAATATCAATTCTCATAATGTAAATATCATTTAAATCTTTCGAAAGAATAACTTTCACAATTCCACTTTGAAATCACTTCACCGTTCACCATAGATATAAATCAGCCTCAGGCTCACTCCTACGGGGGCATGTAGTTCTAGGGATGTAAGGTCGCTTTATACCTCCCACTCGGTGCTAAAGATTTCTCCCGGACTTAACTCAGATCATTTCAAAGACAATCCACAACAAAATAATTTTAGTAATATAGAAATATACATCGGGAGCCATCATGCTTCCCATCTATCAAAATCAACCACGTTGTGAATTTCTTGCACACTCGAGTTCAAAACAACTCCATTAAGACCAAAAGGTCAAATTATTCGAAATATCTCAAATATTCAACATCAATATTCTTATAACACACACTTTCTCAAAAAAACACAATTTCCAATGGGAATTCACGACCCAAATATCAAAATCATGATAAATATCATTCAAGATTCATGCTTTATATCACCACACATGTAAATTCATCTTTCAAAGTCATAAACATCAAGATTTCATAATAATCATCATAAGATATGGGTTCATGCTTCAAATTCATAAAAATCAAATAAAAATCATGCCTTTGTAAAGAAAATTACTTTTGGGCACAAGAACGAAAGAGAGTTCTTGTCGAAAACCCCCACATACTTTGAATGATGAACTTTCAATCGATACTCATTTTTGATATGTTAATCATGCCTTTGAATGATGGTTCTTGGAGTTCTTGAACAAGGAACTTGGAATCTTGAATAAATTTGCAGAATTAATGGTGAACTTTGGAGGTTCTTGAAGTTGGATGTAGGAGCTTACGGTTTTTATTTTGAGTGAATTTGATGAAATATAACATATAATGCTTCTAGTAGGCTTTAATATAGGGTTTGGATGTATTTTGGGTGAGGGGGAAAGACCAAAACGCCCCTAATAATCAAATAATTCTCGAATCTGTCCTTTGGTGGACCGTTTTGATAGTCTGAAGTAGATCAACCATAACGTTTTACTTCGATATCCAAATTGGATGAAACCAATTTAATTAGAAAGAGGACTCCCATATCTTTCCGTTGATATATAGTATCTCACCCAGAGCATTGTGTACGAGGAGTTATGATCATTTGAAGTTGACCCAAAAATTCACTTTTGATAGGCTGAAGTAGATCGACCATAACTTCTTGCTCCGATAGACAAATTGGATGAAACCAATTTCATCGGAAAAAGGACTCGCATAGCTTTCCGTTGATATATAGTATATTACCCATATCATTATGTACAAGAAGTTATGATTGTTTAAATTTGGAGCAAAAATACGTCAGGCCTCAGTACTTTTTCCTGCACGTTTTACTGATCACTACTATTCATGGTTAGATCGGAATGTTCATAACTCGTCGTTCGGGTGTCCGTTTTGGATGATCCACATATCGTTGGAAAGATTATTCGATACTCTACGCAATGGTGGGTCATAATATAAGATATTCCACACGAAAAATTTATAGTTCATTCTAGAAGATAGAACCCAACACGTTTACGCACAAAATTTCAACGACAAATTTCTCGGGGTATTACATCATCCCCCCCTTGGAAACATTCATCCTCAAATGACACTAGGCATGCCAAGTTTAGATAGGGAATAGAGAATACATCTGAAACCATTCGTTAGACTCATCACCACATCGTTTCTCACTCCGAATGCAACATAGAATGCATAAATTCAAGAAACTACAGCTTAACACATAATAAATGACAGCTGAACTGCTGCAACTTTTATCAAAAGTGCATGATTTAGGAAAGAACGGTACGTTTGGCTTGATCAGAGTTCGCGGAAAATAGGTTCGGGTACTTGGATCGCATATCCGCCTCAGCTTCCCAAGTTGCACCCTCAACAGATTGGTTTCTCCACAACACCTTGACCAAGGGAACTTCTTTGTTCCTTAGTCTTCGGACACTGAAATTAAGAATCTCAACAGGAATCTCATCAAAAGAAAGATTTTCTTGAATGTCAGCATTCACAGAGGAATCCACTACCACATCATCACTAATATGCTTTCTAAGCATGGAGACATGGAATATTGGATGAACAGAGGGAAACTCGGAAGGAAACTCGACCTCATAAGCTACCTTACCAACACGGCTAAGAATTTTGTAAGGACCAACATAACGGGGACTAAGCTTCCCCTTCTTTCCAAATCTCTTCACCCCCCTCATGGGTGAAATTTTCAAATACACTAGGTCACCAACTTCAAACTCAAGGTCTCTCCTTCTAACATCCGCATATGACTTCTGACGACTCTGTGCAGTTTTCAACCTTTCCCTAATCAACTTAACTTTTTCCATAGCCTTAAATACCAAATCAAGACCAGTCACATCCGCTTCACCCACCTTGAACCAACCTATGGGTGATCTACACTTCCTCCCATATAAGGCTTCAAACGCAGCCATGCCAATACTAGAGTGAAAACTATTATTGTAAGCAAACTCTATCAACGGTAAGTGATCATCCCAACTTACCTTAAAGTCAAGTGCACAAGCTCTCAACATATCCTCTAAGGTCTGGATGGTCTGCTCAGCCTGACCATCAGTTTGCGGATGAAAAGCAGAACTCAAAAGCACTTGGGTACCAAGACCCTTCTGAAAAGCTTTCCAAAATTGCAAAGTGAACTAAGTACCCCTATTCGAAATGATAGACAAGGGAACTCCATGCAGTCTAACAAGCTCTCGGATATACAATCTAGCATAATCCTTAGCAGTATATGAAGTATGAACAGGCAAGAAATAAGCAGACTTAGTCAATCTATTAACCACAATGCAAATGGAATCATGATGGCGTCGGGAAGGAGGTAAACCAATCACGAAGTCCATATTTATCTCTTTCCACTTCTAGGTGGGAATATTAAACTCTTACATCATACCACCAGGTCTTTGGTGTTCAACCTTAACCTGTTGGCATGTTGCACACTTAACTACAAACTCTGCAGTATCTTTCTTCATGCCACTCTACCAATAGATTTCTCGCAAGTCTCGGCACATCTTGGTGGCACTAGGATGAATAGAATATCGCGCCCCGTGTGCTTCAGCCATAATCCTCTATCTCAAATCATCAATATTCGGGACACACAATCTACCCTACAATCTCAACACACCATCTCCCCTTGGGAGAAAACCTCTACTTTTTGGTCCTTGACTGACTCCTTTAGTTTAACCAAAATAGCATCTAAGTATTGCTTTTCCTTCACTTTCAAAACCAAGGAGGATTCAGAACTACTCTGAACCCCTATACTACCTTCAGTAGAGTCAAACAACCTAACCCCCAATCTAGCCAAACGATGTACATCACGAGCCAACTCTTTCTTAACTTCTACCACATGGGAAACACTACCCATGGACACTCTACTTAGGGCATCCGCCACAACATTGGCCTTGCCCGGATGGTACAACATACTCATATCATAGTCCTTTAACAATTCTAACTATCGTCTTTGCCTAAGATTCAATTCTGTCTGGGTAAACACATACTGCAGACTCTTATTATTAGTGAAAACATCAACATGGACACCATACAAATAGTGTCTCCAGATTTTCAAAGAAAACACAACAGCAGCTAACTCAAGGTCATGGGCGGGGTAATTTTTCTCATGGGGTTTCAACTGTCTAGAAGCATAAGCTATCACCTTACCCTTCTGCATCAATACACAACCCAACCCAACTCTTGAAGCATCACAGTACACCATAAAACCATCAACACCATCAGGCAAAGTCAAAACAGGGGATGAAGTGAGTCGAGTCTTTAACTCCTAAAAACTCTTCTCACAAGATTCAAACCACAAGAAATTCACTTTTTTAGGTCAACCGAGTCATAGAAGACGCTATAGAGGACAAACCCTCAACAAAACGGTGGTAATATCCAGCTAAACCCAAAAAACTTTAGATATCAGTTAGAGAAATAGGTGTAGGCCAATTTCTAACATCTTCGGTCTTTTGGGGATCAACTCTAATTCCCTCGGAAGAAATGATATGACCCAGACTGAACTTGGCAAAGAGCTTGTGATCTCTAAGGGTTTGCAAGACAGTTTGGAGATGATTAGAATGTTCATCCTCACTACGGGAGTACACCAGTATATCATCGATGAACACTATGACGAACATATCTAGATATGGTCTGAACACTCGATTCATGATGTCCATGTAAGCTGCTGGGGCATTAGTTAACCCGAAAGACATAACAAAAAACTCAAAATGGCCATAACAAGTTTTGAAAGCGGTTTTCGGGATGTCACACTCCCTAACTTTGAGTTGATGATAGCCAGAACAAAGGTCTATCTTTGAGAAATAACTTGCAACTTGCAATTGGTCAAACAAATCATCTATTCTCAGAAGGGGGTACTTATTTTTTACGGTGACTTTATTCAGTTAGCGGTAATCAATTGTCATGACCCGAGCCTAGGCCCTAGCCGTGACAAGCATCCCAAACCATGAAGGCCCGGAACACCTATTCTCTATCTAGTTATCATGCACAACATTCGTAGTCATAATAAAATGCGGAATTAAAACTGAGTACGGAAAACATGGTCAAGTTTTGCAATATTTCTGAATAATACTATCTGACATCAGTCTGCAAAATCTCTACTAAGAACACAAACATCTGTCTGAAAAGGAACTGGGACAAGGCCCCCAGTAAACCAAAAGTATAATAAATAAGATAATGTCTGACATAATTAGGCCTTCCGAATAATAGAAGGCTCACCACTAGAGATCAAGTCTGCAAATCCGAGAGTATCTACTGAGTAGTTGGACCCCTAGACTGTGCCTCAGAACCTGGAAGGAGGGGGTCAGTACAAAAGTACTGGCGCACGAAGCAATCCAAAATATAGTATAATGGAACATACATATATATATATATATAAGTGAAAGAAATTTTTCATCAAGACATCCTGTATAAAACTGTTTCTGAAAAATACATGGGCACTTTCTGAAAACATGCAACCTGTCTGTTCGTTTCAAATCATGATCTGTGTTTTACTTCTGAGTTAGGTGGTGTTCCACTACAAGTCTGAATATTCCACGGGCTGTATGGAATCCTCCATTGACTAGGTGGGGAAGCCCCCAACCCAAGTGTGCCGCAAGGGTTGGAGTCTCTGAGTCTGATACGCCACAGGACATTTAAGTAAGCGCATAATAATATACCCGGGTCGGCAAACCACAGTTTTAGGCAATGAGTCGATTGAACTCAAGCCCTCTTCGAGGAACCACCTAAGATCTCTGTATGCCCATTTTTAACCTTTTCTAAACATGCATCATTCTGAAATTTCTAAATCATGAAAGTCTGAAAAGTCTGTTAGTCTGAGTTTGATATGGCATTATTCTGAATTGGTATCATCATACCATGACCTTGCAAGTCATGATTTTTTTGAGCCATAAGGTACTAAGCAAAAGCTTTCATTCAAAACATTATTTAGACCACCCAAAACATGCAACTGATGTAAAGGATTTCATATTCCGAACTTAAAGTTCAATTCATGCAGAAATTTCATCAAACATATGGTGGTCATGTGCATTTTGGCAAAACCATGCATTCTTTCATTACATGCATATTCAACATTCAAAACCCTCTCTTTCGTGTTCAAGAATCGTATTCCAAACATAGCAAAAGTCAAAGCACTTCATATCATAATTTCTTTTCTTCAAGATCTCTTTCAAAACAATTTATATTATGTGAAACATGGAAAAATTTACATTAAGAGAGGGGTTTCATGAAAAGCATGCTTTAAATTCATATTTCAGGACAAACACATATATACATATACATATAATTTTCAAACCACTTTGGGGGAAAGCCAAAAGGCCAAAACAATATCATTAAAGCTTCTAAAACATGAGTATGCACATGAATTCGAAAACCCAATACTTAAAACATGATTTCTATGCCCATGAGATTTTAGGGAAAACCCGCGTACCTCTATTTCCAAGGATAATATATGTTTCTTGAAGCTTGCGGATTGGTGATTCCGAATATGTAATTATCTTTGAAAACTTACGGTCGAATCTTGAATTATTTGGGTTTTTATTTTGAAACCCTAAGGAGAATTCTTGATCAATTTTGAGGAAAGCATGTGTATTATGGTGTTTGAGGGATTAAATCCCGTGTTGGTGGTATATATAGGGGTGGAGGATGACCAAAATACCCCTAAGGAACAATTAAGGTCAAATCTGTCCCTCAATTGACAGTTTGATAGGCTGGAGTAAATCGATTATACATTTTTACCCATATAAACAAATTGGATGAAACAAAATGTATTTGAAAGAGGACTCAAAGATCTGTCGTTTGATATATTATAGCTCACACAGTTCGTTATATACAGGGAGTTATGATCATGTGAAGTTGACCCTTAAATGCTGAAAAAACTGGGCAATAGGCTATGCGTTTTGCTACTGTTTTGAAATCCAAACGCAGCCTTATGCATTCCGAAAAATTCCAAAACTTATCCGATATGTACTATGAGATTGCTCGATCGTAACGCAACTTGAAAATCTAAAATGAAGGTCGGGAAGGTCGAGAAGTTGTATCCCGAAGGTTGCCAGCTAAGAATGAGTCTAAGTCATTTCAACACTTAGAAAAATTTTAAAACTTAAGTCTAAAGCTCAGAAATTATAGTCTAATACATGCATGACTTTTACGGGGCGTTACATCAATGCACATACGCAAATAGCCATCTTTCTTTCTCACAAACAACACAGGAGCACCCCAAGGAGAAATACTGGGCCTTATGAAACCTTTATCTAGTAGATCTTTGAGTTGCTCTTTCAACTCCTTAAGTTCTGCAGGGGCCATATGGTATGGAGGAATAGAAATGGGCTGAGTGTCGGGAACAAGATCAATCCCGAACTCTATCTCTCTATCAGGAGGTATCCCTGGGAGATCATCCAGAAAGACATCAGAAAACTCATTGACGACGTTAACAGACTGGAGAGTTGGAGTCTCAGACTTAGTATCTTGACTCTAACCAAATAGTAAATACACCCCTTGGAAATAAGCTTTCTAGCTTTGAGGTAAGAGATAAAATGACTCTTGGGTGACATAGAATTCCCAAACCACTCAAACACGGATGCACTCAGAAACTGAAACTTGACCATTCAGTTCCGACAATCAATAGAGGCATAAAAAGAATACAACCAGTCCATATCCAGAATCATATCAAAATCTACCATATCTAACTCAATCAGATCAGTAAACAAGACTTTATGAAGAACGGTAACAGGACACTTTTTATACACTTTCTGGGCAACAATCGAATCACCCACTGGGGTAGAAACTAGGATAGGCTCAGGAATAATCTCAGGGCTCATTTCAAAATTCACAGCAATCAAAGGTGTAACATATGAGAAACTGGATCCAGGATCCAACAAAACATACACATCAAACTGAAATATACGAAGCATACCAGTAACAACATCGGGAGAGGCCTCCTGTTCCTGGTGGGACTGTAAAGCATAGAATCTATTCTGGCGCTGCCCGCCAGCATTGCTAGAAGAGGAGCCCTGAGCTGGGGCTGGGCGAGTCATTGGAACTTGAGCACTAACAGTCTGAGTCTAGGTCTGAGGGCGATAGTGACGACGCCCTTGTCCATCCTATGGACAATCTCTAACTCTGTGACCCATGTCACCACACCGGAAACAACCCCTCTTATCACCCCAATACTCACCCGAATGAGCCCTACCATACTTCGGACATAGGGGACAATTTGGCTTACTGCCAGCATTGTACTGGGTCCTGGATACATATGACCTTCTACCTTGCTCCTGCCTACCTCTAGGCACGAGAGAACTAATAGATGATGGTGATGGAATAGATGAACGATCCTAATACTGAGGGAGACTCCCTCCCTGCGATCTAGTCTGACCCTATCCGTGCTGCTCGAACCTAGCTCTCTTATTCCCCCTCATTCTATCTCTCTTCTTAATCTTGTCTGCCTCCATCTGTTAGGCATGAGTCATCAGCCTAGAAAGATTCATCTCACTATTCAGCATAGCAGACCTACACTCCTTAACCATATAACTAGACACTCCAGTCACAAACTTACTCATACTAGCCCGATTATCAGCCACTAAGTCAAAAGCATACTTGGCCAATTGATTGAACTTTAGACAGTACTCTCTAACAGTCATAGAGCCCTGTCGCAGGTTCATAAACGCTTCCACCTTTGCCTCCCTCATCTCTAAAGGGAAAAAATTATCCAGGAATGTATCCGGGAACACTTGCCAAGTCGTAGGGACAACTCCTTCACCTCTATCTTTCCTCTAAGAAAAAACCCATTCATAAGCAAGGTCTTTCAACCTATACGTAGCAAAATCCACACTATGTTCCTCAAATATATGCATCACCTGAGTAATCTTCCGCACCTCCTCTAAAAACAACATGAATCCTCATCAGACTTGGACCCATAGAATTCCAGTGGATTCATCCGCATGAATTCACGGATCCTGGCAGCAGTTGAATCATCTCCCTGCTGCTGTGGAGCCAGGGCCGGGTTGGCCTGAACATTTGCAGTGACATCTTGGGCCAGCACCTGAAAGGCTGCCGGAAATTCAGAATGAGACACGTTTTTATTCAATGAGAGCGGGTTGAGGTTGCCAACCATCATTATTTCTTCTCACTCGACGTGGAGGCATATTTTTGAAAGAGGAGAGCACGAATCAATAGCAGAGAGAGACACTTTAAGCACGATAGTCTTCTGAAAGAATGAATCACACTTTTTCCTAAAATATCTTGTAGCCTCTTGCTCATAGATGTGGCACGCTACACACCGATGATCAAGACTCTACTTAACGTGGCTTGTCAAACTCCCTAGGATACCTTAAAACCTTAGGATTTGATACCAAGTTTGTAACGCCCCAAAAATGGTTCTCGAAGCGTCACACGGTGCTTGAGGCTATTAGTAGCCCCAAGCTAACACTTTGATCCATTTTCATTCGCTTTAACACAAATCAACGGGGTTTCCATAAATAACCCTCAAATATCAACAAAGTAATCATCATCCAAGAATAAAACATTTTCAGAAAGATAACAAAATACAACTTATTAGTCAACTCCCAACATCTATACTAGTCTGACAATCCTCTAAGAAAATCAATAAAACCAGCAAGCCATTGAGACATGCCTTAACGGACTCATACTTAGTTATCAAATGTACATAATTCTATGAAACCAACATCAGACATCACGTCCTCGGAACATGAGGACTTACCCCAACAACTTATGTAGAACAGCGTGCCCAAAGAATCACTGTCAAACCTGGAACTGAGCACCTGAACCTACATTCTGAGAAAATGCAGCCCATATCCGAAGATGTGGGTCAGTACCATGGAAAGGAACTGAGTATATGGGGGTGTATGCAGTTGTATAAACATCATCATCTTAAATATTTATAAGAAATATGTAGGATGTATGAAAGACTCACATAGCCTAAAGAAAATCATCATAATCAAGAGAGGATGAAATAAGTATAATAACACATGTGAGTCATCATATAATTTGTCAATCACTTTCAGTTCATCAAGAATATCAATTCTAATAATTTAACTATCATTTAAATCTTTTGAAAGAATAACTTTCACAATTCCACTTTCAAATCACTTCACCGTTCACCATAGACACAAGAAAACACACATATACTGGGAGATCCTATAACCAACATAAACCATGTGAGCTACATGGAGTCCAACGTACAACCCACGTTCGGGAGAGCCATCCTATCCTTTCCATTGGAGTAGGACTATCGATATTAAATCCACATAAACTAGTGATTACTATATAAATTAGCCTCAGGCTCACTCCTACGGGGGCACGTATTTCTAGGGATGTAAGGTCGCTTTATACCTCCCACTCGGCGCTAAAGATTTCTCCCGGACTTAGATCAGATCATTTCAAAGACAATCCACAACAAAATAATTTCATTAATATAGAAATATACATCGGGAGCCATCATGCTTCCCATCTATCAAAATCAACCACGTTGTGAATTTCTTTCACACTCGAGTTCAAAACAACTCCATTAAGACCAAAAGGTAAAATCATTCAAAATATCTAAAATATTCAACATCAACGTGCTTATAACATACTTTTCTAAAAAAACACAATTTCCAATGGAGATTCACGACCCAAATATCAAAATCATGATAAATATCGTTCAAGATTCATGCTTTATATCACCACACATGTAAATTCATCTTTCAAAATTATAAACATCAAAATTTTATAAGAATTATCATAAGATATGGGTTCATGCTTCAAATTCATAGATATCAAATAAAAATCATGCCTTTGTAAAGAAAATTACTTTTGGGCACAAGAACGAAAGAGAGTTCTTGTTGAAAAACCCGACATACCTTGAATTATGAACTTTAGATCGATACTCATTTTTGAGATGTTAGTCATGCCTTTGAATGATGGTTCTTGGAGTTCTTGAACTAGGAGCTTGGAATCTTAAATAAATTTGCAGAATTAATGGTGAACTTTGGAGGTTCTTGAAGTTGGATGTAGGAGCTTATGGTTTTTATTTTGAGTGAATTTGATGAAATATAACATATAATGCTTCTAGTAGGCTTTAATATAGGGTTTGGACGGATTTTGGGTGAGGTGGAATGACCAAAACGCCCCTAAAAATCAAATAATTCTTGAATCTATCCTTTGGTGGACTGTTTTGATAGTCTGAAGTAGATCAACCATAATGTTTTACTCCGATATCCAAATTGGATGAAACTAATTTTATTAGAAAGAGGACTCTCATATATTTCCGTTTATATGTAGTATCTCACCCAGCTCATTGTGTACGAGTAGTTATGATCATTTGAATTAGACAAGAGTCACATCTCCATCTTTTTGAACCTCTCTTAGGAAGAAAAACTTGATATTGAAGTGTTTAGATTTTCCATGAAACACAAGATTGTGAGAGATAGATATTGGTGCTTGGTTGTCCACAAACACTTCAATGCTTCCTATTGGTTCCATATGCAGATTAATCAGAATTTTTTTTATCCACAATGCTTGATTTACCGCTGCTGTAGCTGCCACAAACTCAGCTTCGGCAGTAGATTGAGCCACAATGTCCTGTTTCTTACAACTCCATGAAAAAATCCCAGAACCAAGACTAAAATAGTGCCTTGAAGTACTCTTTGAGTCATCTTTGGAACCTCCCCAATCACTATCAGAGTACCCAAAAAGCTTCACAGATTGAGTCCTTTGGAACATGACTCCATAGGTGATAGTTCCTTAGATGTATCGCACAATTATTTTTGCTGCCTTCACATGTACTTTACTCAGACAATGCATGAACCTTGATTGAATACTTACAACATATAATATATCGGGTCTTGTTGCTGTAACATACATTAAACACCCAATGAAACTTCCGAAATATGTTTCGTCCACCTTTTAGGCTCCATCATCTTTGCTTAGTTTCTGTTTTGGGTTCATGGGAGTATTCACCTCTTTACAATTTTCCATTTTGAATTTCTTGAGAATTTCCTTCGCGTACTTCTTCTGGCAAATGAAAAACTCATCTTTTTCCTATGTAATCTCCATTCAAAGGAAATAAGTCATCAGACCAAGATCGGATATTTCAAAAGCTTGCATCATAGCCTGCTTGTACTCATCAATGAGCTTTGCGCTATTTCTTGTAATCAAAAGGTCATCGACATATAGAGAAACAACAAGAATCCCACTGTTATTGCATTTAACATATAGTGTAAATTCCGAAACACTTTTCTCAAAATCGAGGCTTAGCAAATAATCATCTATTAAACTATACCAAGATCTTGGTACCTGTTTTAGGCCATAAAGAGCTTTATGTAGTCGGTAGACTTTCTCTTCTTTTACGTCTACAACATAACCTTTAGGTTGCTCGATATAGATTTTTTCTTCAAGAACTCCATTAAGAAATGCGGATTTGACATACATCTGGTGCACTTTCTAGCCACGTTGTGCAACAATAGTAAGAAGCAACCTGATTGTGTCGATCCTAGTAACTGGAGCAAATGTATCAAAATAATCAACACCAAAAATATGTGCATACCCCTTAACTACAAGTCTTGCCTTGAGGTTGTTAACAGAACCATCAGTATTCAATTTTGTCCGGTAAACCCACTTCACACCGATGATCTTTCTATCTTGAGTCTTTTCCACAAGCTGCCAGGTTTTGTTCTTCTCAATCATTCAAAGTTCCTCCTCCATTGAGGCTTTCTACTTAGGATCTAAAACAACCTCTTCAAATCCAGAAGGCTCTAAAATGGCCACATTGCATCTCTAGTATATCTCAGAGAGAAACCTTGTTCCTCTCACAGGTTGATCATCAATGTCTTCATCGAAATTCGGTAGATTGCTTGTGATCTGCTTATGATTAACCTTTTCCCATACCCATTTCTCATTCTCCATAAAAAATACATCTCTATTTACTATAATTTTTTTAGTATGAGGCTTAAAAATCTTGTAATCTTTAGAGATTGTACTGTAACCAATAAAGACTCCAGGTTCAGCTTTCTTGTCTAACTTGTCCCTCTTAACCTGTGGAATATGAGAGAAACACAAAAAACTGAAGATTTTTAAGTTTTTTAAGGATGGCTTATAGCCGTTCCACTCCTCAAAAGGTGTCTTGCCATCAACTGCTTTGGTAGGCAATCTGTTCAGCAAAAAAAACAGCAGTGTTAGATGCTTCTGCCCATAAATATTTTGGTAAGCATTTCTCGTATAACAAACACCTCGACATTTCCATTATCATCCTATTCTTCCTTTCACTGACTCCATTATGTTCCATAGTATATGGGGCAGTGAGTTGATGCTCAGTACTTGCATTTTAGTAAAACTTTTCAAATCAATCAGATGTGTAATCAGTACCATTATCTGATCTAAGCATTTTCATCCTGCAACTACTTTGATTTTCTACCAAAGCTTTGAATTTCCAGAATACTTCAGGTACTTCGGATTTGAATCTGAGAAAATAAATCCAACACATTCTTGTCATATCATCAATAAATGCTATAAAATATTTACTTTCATTAAGAGAAACAGTTTTATGTGGTCCACACAAATCAGTATGGACTAACTGAAGCTTCTCCGATGCTCTCCAAGTTGCCTTGGCAAAAGGCATCCTGCTTTGCTTTCCAAATTGACATGTGTTGCATCATGTGTGTTTTCCCACCATGGATTGTAGTCCTTGAACCATATCTTTATTCACCATGGGCAATATCTCATTGTGATGAAAATGCCTGAGTCTCTTATGCCATACATCTGCTGTCATCTCTTGGCTCGAATAGGTAGCCGACTTTCCTTCCATTGGATCAAATGAAAAGCTTTTTCCTCTCACTTAACTTGGCAGATTTCTTGACCCTTTGGATCAAATATCACACACTTCTTGTCCCTAAAATTAAGCTTAAAACTATTCTCCAAAAGTTATCCTATGCTTAATAAATTTTGATCAAGTTTTGGAAAAAAAAGTACATCTAAAATTAACTTTGTACCTGAGCTGCTTTCAATAGCTACTATTCCTTTTCCTTTGGAAGAAAGATAATTACCATTACTGATTCTGACTTTAGAGATTTTGGACTTGTCTAAATATTTGAAAATTTCCTCATCATGAGTCACATGATTTGTACAACCGCTATCAATTATCCAGGACTCCCTTGAGACGCTGCTTGTAAAACATGATGCGACAAAAAGTTGATCTTCTTCCTGTTCATTAACAACTCGAGCCTCTGCATATTGCTGCTGAATTTTGTTTTTACAGATGATCGCTTCATTCCCAAGCTGATTACACTTAGTGCACTTAGCATCAGGACTCTTCCAACACTTGAAAGGTAAATGTCCGAGCTTGCCCCAATGCTTACAAGGAGGGTAGTTTCTTTTGAAACCACCTATTTTGTTTTTGTTACTTTGCACTATACCTTCTCCATCAGTTGGTTGGTACTTCTTATTCTTCTTCTTCTTAGAACGTCCATCATCATGATGCTTGGCTGGTAAGGCACTTTCGACAACTCCTCCTTGTCTCATAACACATCGTTGCTCTTGCGCTTGAAAAGAACTTAAGAGCTCTACAAGTGTTATCTTGGATAAGTCCTTAGTATTTTCTAAGGTTGTTATGGTAGCCTCATATCTTTCAGGTGCCGTTACTAGGATTTTCTCAATGATCCTTGAATCATTAAAAGCAGAACCCAACAATATGATGCGATTTGCTAAATTAAGGAGTCTGCCAGAGTACTCCTTTATGGTTTCACTTTCTTTCATCCTTTGCAGCTCAAACTCACGTACCAGATTCAACACTTGCATCCCTCAAATCCTTTCATCTCCTTCATACTTAGTTTTGAGATAATACCATACCTCTTTCGCTTATTCAAGAGACATGATATGAGTGAAGATATTAGATGAAACTACAGTAAATAAGCATGCCATTTCCTTTGATTTCCTAGTATTCTTCTCCTTGTGAGTTTTAATCTGCGCCACCATGGGATTGTCCGGCAAGGGGGCTATCTCATATTCAGCTTCAACAGCTTCCCATAGATCCAAAGCTTGCAGATATATCCGCATTCTAACTGCCCAGATTTGATAACTTTCTCCGTTGGTGGTGCCATTGAAGAAAAATTTTCTTCTCTGTTCAAGGTATCCACTGGATCAGATTGATGCAAACACTCACAGGTCCCTTAAGATTAAAGCTTTGATATCAATTGTTGGTTTCAAATCGTTAAAGGGAAAAAACACAGGAATTCAATAGTGAAACGTTGGCCGCTGAAATAGAGATGGAAGTTTAAAGAAGAGAAAACGCAGAGCGATATAGAGGGATTAATTTCTTGTCGAAAGACCGTCAATTATTGATCATCAACTTAGCAACTTAAATAGATGCTATTACAACTAAAAATAGTATAACGAAACAACCTACTTCAACCAAAATTAAGACAACTAATTAGTTTTCTACCAATGATAGAACTCCAAAATTAACTAGGATTGTAAGTAAAAAAGCTGGAGAAAAAAAACAGAGAAAGACGTGCATATTCCTAAAACAACTCTCAATAATATGGACATTAAAAAAATCTCTTTGGATCAGTACTCATGCACACATCATTTGAGGCAAATCATTTGTGATTCATCGTCATTAGCAAAAATTCCAATACATAAATTTGCACTTTAACTTGGCGTCAGATCACATCTATGACCTTCAACTTTGGGTGTGTACAAGTAGACACTTAAATTTTTACAAAGTTGAACAAGTAGACACACACGTTCTATGTGACATAATACATGTAGGACGTAATGTAGGACAACAATTGACCATGTAGAACACTTTAGTAGAAGGCAACTTGGGGAGTGTTTGGACTGGTTAGAGGAATATCTTTTCCACCAAATGTATGGTTGTAAAGACTTGGTGTACTTTTGGTCTTCTCCAATTTTTTCAAGTCTTTGACGCCCACATAATCTGAAAAATTCCCTTAAATGATAATAACCAATAGAAATTAATGTTGTGTATTCTTTTATTAAAAAAGAAGTTCATGAATTGAAATTTCAAACAAATTATAAACTATAATTAAAAGCTCCTTTTATTACCATTTTTATTACCATCCCATGTAAAAGTCTACAGGTTCCTTCCTAGCTAGAGATAAAAGGATTATAAACATATAAAATATGCAAATCATGTAAAAATATTTATCGAACGTATAGTATAAGTTAATAAATAAAATTAACTTATTAGAGGAATATGGCATACCGTTTTTGCACCACACAATTCTAGTCTAGATAAAATAAATCAAGACTTGGTTGACTTGCACAAGTCTTTGGCTGATTGAAACGTGCAAGACTTGCATGTTCGTCGAAAAGATACATTGTGTAGGTACGTAAAATATTTCTTATGTATATATTACTTAATTACACTCTTTGATTTTTTCATGAATTTACTTCTTTATATTTTGAAATTTCTTGATGAAAATTTTGACTCTGCTACTGAATATGAAAGAATGAATAAAGAAAAGTACTATTTTTTTTCAAAATCATGAAGACCAAAAGGGATACCTCATTGCTATTTAAAGTCTCAAAACCACTTGTTATAGAGCATACCTACAAATTTATGCAATAATGGAGAAAGCCTTTACATTTTTTCTCTTAACACTCTTGTTGCTTATGGCTAGTTCAGCCATGACCCAAACCAACATTACTATTGATCAATTGTCTCTTCTGTCCTTGAAATCTCAAATCATTTCCGACCCCTCTCACTTCTTGTATGAAAACTGGTCTCCCGCCGTTTCTTTTTGTCACTGGGTTGGAGTCACTTGTAATTCTCGCCACCATAGAGTGAAGTCCTTGAATCTTTCTAACATGGCTCTTATGGGAAAAATTCCCCGTGATATTGGAAACCTCACATTTCTTGTCTCTCTTGACTTGGGAAGTAACAATTTCCATGGAAATTTGCCTCAAGAAATGACACGCTTGCGCCGGCTTAAGTTTCTTGATTTAAGTTTCAACAACTTCCGAGGGAAGGTTCTTTCTTGGTTTGGATTCTTACACCATCTTCAAGTTCTAAATCTTAGGAATAATACTTTCACTGGTTCCATCCCATCTTCATTTTCTAATATTTCCACACTCGAGACTTTGAATCTGAATTTCAATTCCATGGAGTGTCAAATCCCAGAAGTGATTGGAAGTCTTATAAACCTTAGAGTATTAATGTTTAGGGGTAACAAGCTCATAGGCTCTATTCCTCTGTCACTCTCGAATGCCTCAAGGTTGGAGGCTTTGGAGATATCTTACAATTCACTTCAAGGAAACATTCCAGAAGGGATTGGCAATCTTCACAACATGAAAGCGCCATCCATACAAGATAATCAACTTACTAGTTTTATACCACAGTCATTTTTCGACATTACTAGAATTGAAAATATAGCATTTACAGACAATAGCTTATCAGGAAATCTTCCCAATGGTTTATGTAATGGTCTCCCATTACTCAAAGGGCTTTATTTATCGAGAAACCAGCTTCATGGTCATATTCCTACAAGCTTATCAAATTGTTCACAACTTCAAGTATTGGCTTTATGGGAAAATAATTTCACAGGTATTTTTATCTTTTGAATGCTTGTATCTAATTGCTTCATGTTGTTAAGGATTATATTTCATTATGTCTATCTACAGCTCCATTCATTCATTTTTTTGGTTTTATTAATCCACTGCAGCAAGGTGTTGCTCAGTTAGTTAGATGAGCTGGCTGATTGTTAGTATGTAGTGAGCTGGCATCCAAGAATGTTCTAGAACAAGTTTGTTATTCCTACAATTCCTCTTTGTAAATAGTAGAAGCAGTTATAAAATTCTCTCTCGTTCTTCCTCTTCTTCTTCTAAGCTCCATTAATGGAGTCCTAGCTAATTGAGATAGTTTATCACACCTTTTTAACACACAGTAATTGCATTAATTGAAGTATCTAAGTTTGGTGGTATTAGGCTTGGAGAGAAGCCAAATTAATGCTCTGTTCAAATATATTTATCTTCTATACGTATTTTTTTTCATTTTTCTTTTAATACTTTCGTATGACCAATGATATAAAAGTTAAAATCTTAGTGGATTCTACCATGGGAGATTGACAACTTAAACAAGATGGACTTCTTATATCTTAGCAAAAATAGATTGAACCAGCTATTTAAACTCACTAGTAATCCACTATTTGTTTTTCCAGGTGAAATACCGAAAGAGATAAGCAATCTCACTGAGTTGGAGCTACTTAGTCTTGCATTTAATAGTTTTAGTGGTTCACTCCCAATGGAGATCTTCAACATATCAGAGCTGAGACTGATTTCTCTTTCATTCAATAATCTATCAGGAAGCCTCCCACCAAACATGTGTTCTGTCATACCCAACATTGAAGAGCTTTATATGAACAACTTAAACAATCTTGTTGGGACTATTCCTCATTCCATCTCCAATTGTTCAAAACTTACTATTCTGGAGCTTGCTAACAACCAACTCACAGGCTTGATTCCCAATTTTCTTGGATATTTGACTCATCTACGGTTACTAAATTTATGGGCAAACAATTTGACTAGCGACTCATCATTAAGCTTCGTGACTCCTTAACCAATTGCAGAAAATTAACATTTCTTGATATATCTTTCAATCCTCTAAATGACATGTTTCCGGCCTCCACAGGGAACCTTTCCACCTCTCTTAGAAATTTTTACGCCAACAATTGCAAAATCAAAGGGCGAATTCCAAATGATGTTGGGAACTTAACCAGCTTATTAGACATTGATCTTTCTGGTAATAACTTGATCGGATCGATTCCAACATCAATTGGCAACTTGAGAGACCATCAGAGGTTCAACTTGAGTAGCAACAAATTTACAGGATTTATTGGAGATCTTATATATAAATTGCAGCATTTGGGTGACATTTACTTGGGTCAAAATCAAATTTCAGGATCGCTACCTAATTGTTTAGGGAATATTACTTCCCTACATCTGGGTTCCAATAAATTGAGTTCCAATATACCACCAAGCTTAGGGAACCTTCAAGATCTAGTGGTTCTTGACTTATCGTCAAATAACATGATAGGTTCTTTACCTCCAGAAATTGGAAATCTAAAGGCTGTAACAAAGATGGATCTATCGATGAATCAATTCTCAAATGAAATTCCTAGAGATATTGGAGAATTGCAAAATTTGGCACACCTTTCTTTGAGACACAACAAGTTGCAAGGAACTATACCTGACTCAATGAGAAACATGGTAGGTTTGGAATTCCTAGACCTTTCTCACAATAATATATCTGGAAACATTCCTAAGTCATTGGAGAAGTTTCAAAACTTGAAGTATTTCAATATTTCTGACAACAAATTGTATGGTGAAATATCCTAGGGAGGTCCTTTCAAGAACCTCTCGAGTCTGTTTTTCATCTACAATGAAGCATTGCGTGGTTCTTCAAGATTGTGTCCCACCAAGCCCCACTTCATCAAAGCACAGATCAAATAGAAAACAATTGCTAGTTCTTTTTCTTTTGCTGGGAATTGCAATAGTATTTGTTCCTAGCACCTTTATGTTTTTCTGGATAAGGTATAGAAAAGGTAAAAAGCTCCTCAACAAGCTGATTCATTGTCTGCCATAACAAGATAAAGAATTTCATACTATGAATTGATCCAAGCAACTGAAGTGCTTAGCGAGAGTAATCTGATTGGTTCTGGAAGTTTTGGCTCTGTTTACAAAGGTGTTCTCAGAAGTGGAACTGCCATTGCAGTTAAAGTGTTCAATCTGCAACTGGATGCGGCATTCAAGAGTTTTGATACGGAATGTGAAGTTTTGTGCAGCCTTCGCCATAGGAATCTGGTTAAATTCATTACTAGTTGTTCCAATCTTGATTTCAAGGCTTTAGTGCTCGAGTATATGCCTAATGGAAGTCTTGAGAAGTATTTGTATTCGCACAACTACTTCCTTGAGACTAAGCATAATGATAGATTTGGCATGTGCTTTGGAATATCTTCACCATGGGTGCTCGTTGCCTGTGATTCACTGTGTCTGAAGCCGAGTAATGTCTTGCTGGATGACGATATGGTTGCTCACCTCAGAGACTTTGGCATTTCAAATATGCTGGATGATGATCAAGGTGATTTGTACACTAAAACCTTAGCAACATTGGGATATATTGCGCCAGGTTCGTCTCTTAGTTTTGCTGATTATTCCTCTCTTTTTTTCCCCACCAAGAAAGTATATTGCATCTTTAAATGAATTATTTGACTGTAGAGTATGGACTGGAAGGACGAGTGTCAACAAAGTGTGATGTCTATAGTTATGGGGTCTTGTTGCTGGAAACATTTACTAGGAGAAAGCCTAATGAGTTTGAGTGTGACCTTAGCTTGAAGTAATGGGTGAGTTATTCAGTCCCAGAGGCAATAATGGACGTCGTCGATGCCAACTTGGTAACAGCAACTGGTAATCGCTTACAGAAGGAGTTAGATGTTGTGTCATCAATCATGAAAGTTGCATTAGATTGTTGTGCTGAATCTCCGGCAAGAAGGACTAACATGAAAGATGTTGTAGGGATGCTGCAGAAGATCAAGATTCAACTTCTTGCATATTGAACATGTTTTTGGAATCTGTTGTTCCAACTCACTTGTTTGTTTCAACTTTTTCTAAATTGTTGTATTCATGTAGAGATTGTTTTTTCGTATTGTTTTGTTTTAGCAATTGATTTGTGCATGATTAAGTTTTCAGAAATGCTAGATGGTTGCATTAAATCTCACTGTTTGCTCTTAATATTATTGTTGCAACAGGGGGGAACTTGCAAATTGAATTAGTAAAATCAAAATATTTTTAGAGGAATTAACTGTATGAATACAGATAGGCAAGTAATATAAATGTTTAGTATAATAAAATATCCTGATTTGAGCGGAATGGATTTTGTTTGTTCCTACACTTCAGTAAGGATCTGTTACTTTCAATGCATTCGCTGGATTCCCCATTATGATGACTCACTATGTTTCCCATCTGAAACCGAGTCCCTGTCGCGGCCATACCGATCTGATACCGTAAATTTAACACTAAGCAGTTCGGTAAATTAGCTCCATGTATGCCTCTTGTTAACCTTCTACCTTCTGTTCGAGTAATGTCTCACAGTCCGTTTTTGGTACAGTTGATGGTGTGAGAAACAAGTCTAAAAATGCATTCTTTTCTCTTCGGGGCCCTTTGCCATATTATCGGTCTAACTCTAGGCTGATCCCCTTTGCTCACTTTATTGGAAGATCACCTACTACTACTAGGCATATTCCTTTCACACAGATTCATCATTGATCAGTAGCAAAATTTCAAACCTTTCAACCATATACATGAGTTAATATGGATATTGTGGTAAAAAAAAACCTCATATTAATCATTGTTTCTTAAGGGCGTGGAAAGTCTAAAGTGGACAAGGAAAAATTACTGGAGGGAGTAATATCTATTTCGCAGGGCAAGACTTTGAGAACTTTTTCTTGGGGCATAACTTTTGTCACTGAACTTATGCCTAGCAAATTTTTTTGCCTTGCGTTTCTTTTTTCTTCCGTTTTTCGCTGTCAAGTACATTTCGGCCATTTTTCGTTTAACTTAAAGTGCTAAAGAAAATAAAATTAAATATCACCCCAAAATAATTCATGTGCAAATGACCCTTTGGAGGTGGATTATGTTGAGTTGAGCTAAAATCAGTGACACGACTCGAACTAGGGCCTGGCCGTGACAGACATCCCGAACCATGAAGGACCGAAACGCCCATCTCTTTCTGGTAATCTTGCACAACATTCATATATAAAAGAAGATGCGAAAACATAATATTCTACGGAAACATGGTCAATTCTGAATTCAACATAAGTATTGAAACTGTAAATCAACTACATCTAAATAACATCTGACTCAGTCTGCGAAATCTATACTACATGAAAATATAACAACTGTCTGAAACTAGAACAAGGCCCCAGTAGACCAAAACGGTAATAAGTGACATAATCTGAAAAGACAGGCCTTCTGGAATAGAAAAGGCTCACCACTGCACAATCTGATCAGCTGCCTGAATTATCTACTGCTTATCTGGACCCCTAGACTGAACCTCAGAACCTGGAGGGAGGAGGGGGAGGGTCAATATAGATGTACTGGTACGCAGAGCAAATCCAAAATAATCATTTATTTATGCAACATATATGAGAGCATTTGAGAACAGTTCATAAATATATCATATAGTAAGAAATGACATGGGAATTTTAAAAGATTCTACAAAAAATCATCACAACTCTGAGAAATCTGTGTTACTTCTGCGCTAGGTGGTATACCCTACAATTCTGAAAAATTTCATGGGCTATATGAAAAGTGCCATTAACTCGGCAACAAAGCCCCCAACCCAAGTGTGCCGCAAGGGTCGGAGTCTATGAATCTACTACGATACCCGGCCGTCGCCAGCGTACAATAATAATCTACCCGTAACGGCAAGTACGATTTCATGATAAGAGTTGCTTGAACTCGCGCCTTGTTCGGGTAACCACCTAACCCTCTTTAAGCCCCTTTTTAAAACTCTATCAAAACATGCAGTCTCTGAAAACATACTCTGAAAATATGCTCTGAAAATATACTCTGAAAACATAATCTGATATGGCATAAATACATATGGTATCGTCATACCATTGACTTGCAAGTCACATCTCTGAGCCATTATTAGTTTATCATAAATCTCTGTTTTCAAAACACAAGTCTTGGGATTACCATATCAATAATTCAATTCAAGAAACTCTTTCTCAAACCTCATGTAAACACATGCAAGGAACTCATCTTGGTCAAGCATTTCAATAGTACAATGCAAGGTGGTCATGTCAAAGTTCTCAATTCACATAAAATTCTTTCTTTTAAACACAATAACACATTTATATCAAGAACCACCCTTCTAAAATTTCAAATCATGATCAAATGCTATGATATTGCGAAAGCATCTTTCAAATCCCCAAACCATAATCTTTAATCCGATACACGAGAGGGAGTTCATAATTTATACTCTCAAACAATCTTAAATCTCAAATTCCATACATATACGTATACATGTAAATCAATTTAGGGGATAGAACCACAAGGTCAAAGCAATAATAACACTAACACTTTCGAAATACATAATCAATAATATAGTTTTCAAAGCCCCTATAAAATACATGCATCAAAACCTTAAAATCATGCTCTAATGATTTTAAGCCTATGTAGTTTTTAGGATAAACACCACATACCACTATTTCGGAAAATAATGGATGCTTCTTGATGCCCACGGTTTGGGGATTCCAAATCTCCAATTTATTTTGAAAACCCATGGTTGAATCTTGATTTATTAGGATTTTTACTTTGAAACCCGAATGGAGTTTCTTGAGAGATTTTGATGAAAATACACTTTGGTGTTCTTGAGATTAAATTCCGTATTATAGACTATTTATAAGATAGGAAAAATGACCAAAATACCCTTAAATGCTCGGGGGTTGAATGCTGAAAACTTGGCATGCACCGGACTTGCAAGGCTATGCCTGGCAATAGCGGTGGAGTTTCCCAGCCGACGCCTGGCAATAACGGTGGAGTTTCCAGGTTGACGCCTGGCAATATCGGTGCTCGAACCTGGGCGACGCGGGATTATCGTCTCGATCTACTGTTTTAAAAAACCAAACATTCCCTTACGCTATTCGAAAAATTCTGAAACTTACCCGGGATGTTCTACAACCTTTCCCCATCACCACGAAACTTGAAAATCTAAAAACAAAGGTCGGGAAGGTCGTAAAATAACTCTCCGAAGTTTTGAGACTTAAAATGAGACTGTCTCTTTGAAACTTAGAAAAATTTTCAAGTTTTCAACTCTATAAGCATGCTACTAGGTGATAACATATGGAGGATTTCTTGCGGGTGTGTTGCAACGACGGTTCGATTTCTAGTTCGAAAATGCGGGGTGTTACATTATCTCCCCCTTGGGATCATTCGACGGGTAGGAACTTGTTGAAGCTTAAAGGTATGGATAACACGGATATTATGTGTCCTCTAAGAAAGATATATCCGATCTGCAATAGTTAAACTTCTATCATGAAACTGAATTCTGAGTTGACTTGACTTTACTTGCTTCAAGAAGCTGATTCATGCGAAGAGTTTAGGATTCTCTTAGAGTATTCATGATCCAATTATACATATTGAATTGAGAAGTGATAACTTATAAAAGTACGAATCATGAGACAACCAGACCTAGGTCGCACAAGGGTATTACACTGTCTGAGCTAAAATACTTAGAAATTTTGAGATTATGCGCTGAACTTTTATCCACCGAGCCATGACCAAATAGCTGAATCTGAAACATGATGCTTCAAATGAACTGAATTCCCAATTTTCATGGATGGAATAGATTATATCCTGGGATGGCCATACACATAAGACTTCGGATACCTTGCTGAGGCGTGAGGAATAGAGCACTCACAGCATGAACTCATTAAAGAGATCTAATCTGAGGATGTAACTGATATAAAATCTGAATTTCTTTTCACTGATCGTTAAGAGTCATGGACTGCATGACCTGAATTTTGGAATACATAATTTACTGAAAGTGATTCTAACTCTTGCACCAACTAGGAACTCATCATACTAGGATCTAGGAGAGTACATGATTCCCTATCATATGCATGAATACAAACTATAATCCTTGAGCTGAAACATAAGGTATGAGTATGTGTTGGGATAACTGAAGCAAACTACTGAAATAAGAATATATTGAGCATCACTCTTCTCACGGCTATTCCACCACTTACTGGCACAACAATTAGAATTTAAACACTTGACTTGGTTACTCATTCTATCATCTCCCCCGTAGATTCAAGACATCACTCTAAGTCTGTGAACCACTGTATACACGTTGGTATAAACGAAAATACTCTACCCTAAAGTCTGGGACATACAACACACATAAAACTAAACTTACTCTGAAAGACGGTATCTTCGTGTATAACACCCAATACTAATATCTCTTTCTAAGATTTAACCCTTAGGCTTCTATGGCCCCAAAAGTTGTCATATAAAAACTTAAACATGGATATCATCAACCTCCTAGTCTACCGGTATCGCATCTCAAAACATATATCTCTCCTCTAAACCATGAGAATGAAAATCACACTTAAAAAGGTTCAACATCCTTAATCATAACTCCATAACTTAGCTATCACGAACATCACATATTATTTAACTAGGTTTTGTCTACCTAGCAACACAACGGTACTACTAATCCACACAACATGCAATGATCCTCAAAAATGATACAACACCAAAGCACCTTGGGCGTACTTCTACATCATACTTTCAACACCAGACTAGATTTCGAATCAAATAAACTTAAGGTCTTGTATACACTGTTCAAGCCTACTAGGTAATTTTCACACAACTAACATCTACCACATTATTCATTATACCAACCTTGATCACCCTCTACTATTCAAACTTAGTGTCTAGTTCTAGCTACGAAGAACCACAACTTCACACAATATTTTTACATGCCAAATATCTGAAAACATTAACCCACCAAAACTTCATAACAGTAAGGATCAATCACAATCCTATGATCTATGTTATTTAAAATCCATTAACATGTCCTCCTTCTACACAAAATTACTCTCTACCCTTTATACAACTAAAATTAGGGCAAAGCTATATAAGTCTCAATTAAACTCCCTTTTACAATCTCAGGGGCATCTAATTCAACAACACTCTTCCACCAAGTATCTTCATCAATAAACTATACCTTGCTTGCTCTCAACAAACACCGTCTACAAATCTTTTCATACTTCAAGCAAAAAACAATTCACCTTCACTAATAACTCCTTCTCTACCTTCTATTAAAATAACACACAGAGACGTGTCACTCCATTGCTAACTCACCCTTATGCAAAAATATTCGGCTATACATAAATTCAATAAATCGCCCTTACCACTCATCTTGCTCTTATGCCTCTAAACCCCCAGTTCCTACCAATACAAGAACAACAAGATGAACAACAAGTTGCTAGTGAATCAAAATAGGCCTCACCCGGCTTCACTAAACTTTGATTTTTTTTTAATGTTTTGAACAAGAAAATGAAATGAACAACAAACCAACTATGCTAGTGAATTGAAAGATCCCCACACGACTTCACTAGACTTTGATTTTTTTAAAGCACCATGATGACAAGATTACATATTACAAAAGATAGAAAATCAACACACAATGTTCAATGATCTAACAATACACATCTTACTCTGTATAAATAAAAATCTGAGTCAAACACCTCCCTCACAGACTACTATACAATCCACACATGCTACTAGCTACCACATTAGTCTACCACTATAGAGAAGTAAATCATCCACAAACATCGGTCATTCAATTAAAATATTTATTTACATAAAAGTCGCCCTCACTCTGAGACTTTATATCACCAGCTTCTTGGTCTAATCACACTACCAATTAGTCATGACACTAACACTGTAACTCATACTACTTTCGGGGGGAAATGCAGTTCCAACATTCTTTTACACATTATTACCCCTGAAATATGACATTTGTAACATAATTTTGAAAAGGACCGAATACTTTAGTACAACAGGCTGAAAAGCACGATTTCATTAAGATTAAGGTTCATACCAGAACCACTACACTCTGAAGCACTAAAGGACTCTTCCCAAGTCCTTGCAAAAATCTTATATGATTCTATCAGAAAGAACCATACCATTTAGACTCTAAACTTTTGAACTTGAATCAGCCCAATAATGAGACATGACTGAGAACATTAGAGTAAGGAAACAATTGGAATGAATGTTACTTTCATATAGGTGATACCATAGCATGAATTAGAGTATGAAAGAGGGATATTCTGACTCTATTGCACCAATTAGACCATAAAGAAAGAGAGACATTCCTAAACGCCTTGTGGCCTCCTGCTTATAAGTGTGGCATGCTACACACCGATAAAAAAGACTCTAACCGATGCGATTTTGCAGACACCCTAGGACTATGAACCTGGCTCTGATACCAAGTTTGTTACGACCCGAACAAGGGACTAGCCGTGACGGACATCCCAAACCATGAAGGCCCGGAATGCCCTTCTCTATCTGGTAATCATGCACAACATTCATATAATAAAAGAGGATGCAAAAATATAATCTGCTACGGAAACATGGTCAGTTCTAAATTCAACATAAGTATGCAAATTGTAAATCAACTACATCTAAATAACATTTGACTCAGTCTGCAAAATCTCTATTACATGAAAATCTAACAACTGTTTGAAACTGGGACAAGGCCCCAGTAGACCAAAACGGTAATAAGCGACATAATCTAAAAAGACAAGCCTTCTCTTCTCACTACTACACAATCTGATCAGCTGTCTGAATTACCTACTGCTTAACTGGATCCCTAGACTGAACCTCAGAACCGGGAGGAAGGAGGGCGGAACAATACAGATGTACTGGTATGCAGAGAAAATCCATAATAATTATTTATTTAGTCAACATATGTGAGAGAATTTGAGAACAGTTCATAAATATATCATATAGTAAGAAATCACATGGGCATTTTAAAATACTCTAAAAAAAATCATCACAACTATGTGAAATCTGTGTTACTTTGCGCTAGGTGGTATACCCTATAATTCTAAAAAATTCCATAGGCTATATGGAAACTGTCATTAACTCGGCAGAGAAGCCCCCAACCTAAGTGTGCAACAAGGGTCGGAGTATCTGAATTTACTACATTACATGGCCATCATCATAATACAATAATAATCTACCTGTATCGGCAAATACAGTTTCAGGCTAAGAGTTGCTTGAACTCCCGCCTTCTTCGAGTAACCACTTAACCCTCTTTAAGCCCTCTTTTAAAACTCTATCAAAACATGCAGTCTCTGAAAATATACTCTGAAAACATAATCTGTTATGGCATAAATACATATGGTATCGTCATACCATTGACTTGCAAGTTACATCTCTGAGCCATTATTAGACTATCATAAATCTCTATTTTTAAAACACAAGTCTTGGGACTACCATTTCAATAATTCAATTCAATAAACTCTTTCTGAAGCCTTATGTAAACACATGCAAGGAACTCATCTTTGTCAAGCATTTCAATAGTACAGTGCAAGGTGGTCATGTCAAAGTTCTCAATTCACATGCAATTCTTTCTTTTAAACACAAGAACACATTTATATCAATAACCACCCTTCTAAAATTTCAAATCATGATCAAATGCTATGATATTGCGAAAACATCTTTCAAATCCCCAAACCATAATCTTTAATCCGATAAACGAGAGGGAGTTCATAATTTATGCTCTCAAACAATCTTAAATCTCAAATTTCATACATATACGTATACATTTAAATCAATTTAGGGGACAGAACCACAAGGTCAACACAATAATAACACTAAAACTTTCAAAATACCTAATCAATAATATAGTTTACAAAGCCCCCATAAAATACATGCATCAAAATATTAAAAACATGCTCTAATGATTTTAAGCCTTTGTAGTTTTTAGGATAAACCCCACGTACCTCTCTTTCAGAAAATAACGGATGCTTCTTGATGACCACGACTTGGGGATTCCAAATCTCTAATTTATTTTGAAAAACCACGGTTGAATCTTGATTTTTTAGGATTTTTAGGTTGAAACCCTAATGGAGTTTCTTGATAGATTTTGATGAAAATACACTTACTTTGGTGTTCTTTTGATTAAATTCCATGTTATAGACTAATAATAAGATAGTGAAAATGACAAAAATACCCCTAAATGCTTGGGGGTTAAATGCTGAAAACTGGGCACGCACCGGACTTGCAAGGGTATGCCTGGCAATAGCGGTGCAATTTCTCGGGCGACGCTTGGCAATAACGGTGGAGTTTCCCGGGCAAAGCCTGGCAATATTGGTGCTCTAACCTGGGTGACGCGGGATTATTGCCCCGAGTTACTATTTTGGAAACCCAAACATGCCCTTATGCTATCCGAAAAATTCCGAAACTTACCCGAGATGTACTACGACCTTGCCCCATCACAATGAAACTTGAATATCCAAAAACGAAGGTTGGAAAGGTCGTCATATAAATCTCCGAAGTTTGGAGACTTAAAATAAGACTAGGTCTCATTGACACTTAGAAAAATTTTCAAGTTTTCAACTCTATAAGCATGCTACTAGGTGAAAACATATGGAGGATTTCTTGCAGGGGTGTTACAACGACGGTTCGATTGCTAGGTCGAAAATACGAGGCACTACATTATCTCCCCCTTGGGATCATTCATCCCCAAATGATGTGTAGGAACTTGTTGAAGCTTAAAGGTATGTAATAACGCTGACATTATGTGTCCTCTAAGAAAGATATATCCGATCTGAAATACTTAAACTTCTATCATGAAACTGAATTCTAAGCTGACTTGACTTTACTTGCTTCAAGAAGATGATTCATGCTAAGAGTTTAGGATTCTCTTAGAGTATTCATGGTCAAATTATACATATTGAATTGAGAGGTGATAACTTATGAAAGTACAAATCATGAGACAACCAGACTTAGGTCGCACAAGGGTATTACACTGTCTGAGCTAAAATACTTCCAAATTTTGAGATTATGCACTGACCTTTTATCCACCGAGCCATGACCAAATAGTTGAATCTGAAACATGATGCTTCGAATTAAATGAATTCACAATTTACATGGATGGAATAGATTATATCCTGGGATGCCCATACGCATGAGACTTTGGATAGTAGGACCGTGTGAAAAGTTGGAAAACCACAGTAACTGATTATCCTGACTGTCAAACTGATTTGCTGGCTATACATACTGAATTACACCAGACACTTATACTTAACTAGAGTATTTCTTCGACACCCTTTCTAAAGAAGTTCTAGTAGCCTTAGAACACAAGGGATCTCGGGCATGAGTTACACAAGACATCCAACTAGGGAATCACAACAATGACATTACTCTTTAACCCGGAATATAGACACATAACTCATAAACTAAGAAAGAATTACCATGCCGTAAGCAAAGGAACTTCTTACTTTTAGGTTAGCCACACTTCTAAATTACTCTCTCAACTATACTTTTCCCCTTAAATATCATGCTCATTTATTCCACTTATTTTTCTTACATTGACGCTGATATCTCCTTCTACTAATGTCTAAACTGAACTAAATCCCCTCACTATCTTCAAGCCTAACTCAAACCACAAGACGCACCACATAATACTGTAGTACTAGTCTGAATCATAAATTTAGTATATCCTGCATTTCACAATTCCTCATCTCATGCATAATTCTTATTTCCATTCCCACAATCACCTTCAACTTCAGATTAGACATTCACAAACACTCAAAGCATCCATCCGTATGTATACAAACATGACATTCAATCCTATATTCTTACCCACATATGCACTTCTAAACACAACTTGCAAAACACCTTCCTCATCTTCTCTAATACTTCTATCCATAACAACTTCCCTGCACTACTCAGATGATATGCCTAAAATATTCTCAACTAACCAAGCCATACACGAAACTTCACCTCAAAATTCTTTCAAACTTATAGACTTGGACTCAATCTCACTCCACAATTACCGCCTTAGCTCAAATAAATACACAATCATCTTTCATCAACAAGAAATTCTTACTCTCTACTATCTAGACAATTGTTCATCATCGCTATCTCGACCTAAGGGAAAGGTCATTGAAAATTTGGAATATCGAGATCCAAAACATGAGGGGAGTACTAAGCATAACTTGATACCCTTCTGAGGCGTGAGGAATAGAGTACTCACGACATGGACTAATTAAAGAGATCTAATCTGAGGATGTACCTGATATAAAATCTGAATTTCTTTTCACTGATCGTTAAGAGTATCACATGTGTACAAGAGTCATTGACTGCATGACCTGAATTTTGGAATTCATAATTTACGGTAAGTGATTCTGACTGTTGCACTAACTGGGAACTCATCATACTAGGAGCTAGAGAGTACATGATTCCCTATCATATGCATGAACACAAACTATGATAATGGAGCAGAAACATAAGGTATGAGTATGTTTCCCGATAACTGAAGAAAACTACTGAAATAAGAATAGATTGAGCATCACTCTTCTCACGGCTATACCACCACTTACTGGCACAACAATTAGAATTTAAACGCTTGACTTGGTTACTCGTTCTATCATCTCCCCCTTAGATTCAAGCCATCACTCTGAGTCTATGAACCACTGTATACATGTTGGTATAAACTGAAATCACTCTACTCTAAAGTCTGGGATATACAATACACATAAAACTAAACTTACTCTGAAAAACGGTATCTTCGTGTATAACACCCAATACTAATATCTCTTTCTAAGATTTAACCTTTAGGCTTCTATGGCCCCAAAATTCGTCATATAAAAACATAAACGTTGATATAATCAAACTCCAACACATCATACTTCTTTCATCATAGTCTACCAGTATCGCATCTAGAAACTTATATCTATCCTCTAAACCATGAGAATGAAAATCACACTTAAAAAGGCTCAACATCCTTAATCATAACTCCACAACTTAGCTATCACGAACATCACATATTATTTAACTAGTGTTTCTCCACCTAGAAACTCAATGGTACTACTATTCCACACATCATGCAATGATCCTAAAAAATGATACAGCCCTAAGCACATTGGGTATACTTCTTTATCATACTTTCAACACCAGACTAGATTTCGAATCAAATAAACTTAAGCTATTGTATACACTGTTCAATCCTACTAGGTCATTTTCACACAACTAACATCTACCACATTATTCATTATACCCATCTTGATCACCCTCTTCTATTCCAACTTATTGTCTAGTTCTATCTACGAAGAACCACAACTTCACACAATATTTTAACATGCCAAACATCAGAAAACATTAACCCACCAAAACTTCATAACAGTAAGGATCAATCACAATCCTATGATGTATCTTATTTAAAACCCATTAACACGTCCTCCTTCTACACAACATTACTCTCTACCCTTTATACAGCTAAAATTAGGGCAAAGCTCTATAAGTCTCTATTAAACTCCCTTTTACAATCTGAGGGGCATCTAATTCAACAACACTCTTCCACCAAGTACCTTCATCAATAAACTATACCTTTCTTGCTCACAACAAACACCGTCGACAACTCTTTTAATACTTCAAGCAAACAACAATTCACCTTAGCTAATAACTCCTTCTCTACCTTCTATTAAAATAACACACAGAGACGTGTCACTCCATTGCTAACTTACCCTTATGCATAAAGATTCGGCTATACATAAATTCAATAAATTGCCCTTACCACTCTTCTTGCTCTTACGCCTCTAAACCCCCAGTTCCTACCAACACAAGAACAAAAAGATGAATAACAAGTTGCTAGTGAATCAAAATAGGCCTTACACGGCTTCACTAGACTTTGATTTTTTTTTTGTGTTTTGAACAAGAAAATGAAATGAACAACAAACCAACTATGCTAGTGAATTGAAAGAGCCCCACACGACTTCACTAGACTTTGATATTTTAAAAACACCACGATGACAAGATTACATATTACAAGAGATAGAAAATTAACACACGATGTTCAATGATCTAAGAATACACATCTTACTCTGTATAAATAAAAATCTGAGTCAAACACCTCCCCCACAGACTACCATACAATCCACACATGCTACTAGCTACCACATTAGTCTACCACCATAGAGAGCTAAATCACCCTTAAACATCAGTCAGTCAATCAACTACATCTAAATAACATCTGACTCAGTCTGCGAAATCTCTATTACATGAAAATCTGACAACTGTCTGAAATTGGGACAAGGCCCCCAGTAGACCAAAACGGTAATAAATGACATAATCTGAAAAGACAGGCCTTCTGCTCAGCTGTCTTAATTATCTACTACTTATCTGGATCCCTAGACTGAACCTCAGAACCTAGAGAGAGGAGGGGGGGTCTTTACAGATGTACTAGTATGCAGTGAAAATCCAAAATAATCATTTATTTTGTCCACATATATGAAAGCATTTGAGAACAGTTCATAAATATATCATATAGTAAGAAATCACATGGGCATTTCAAAAGATTCTAAAAAAAATCATCACAACTCTAAGAAATCTGTGTTACTTCTGTGCTAGGTTGTATACCCTACAATTCTAAAAAATTCCATTGGCTTTATGGAAATTGTCATTAACTCGGTAGTGAAGCCCCCAACCTAAGTGTGCCACAAGGGTCAGAGTCTCTGAATCTACTATGTTACATGACCATCGCCAGCGTACAATAGTAACCTACCCGTATCAACAAATGCGATTTAAGGCTAAGAGTTGCTTGAACTCGCGCCTTGTTCGGGTAACCTCCTAACACTCTTTAAGCCCCTTTTTAAAAATTTATTAAAACATGCAGTCCCTGAAAACTTGCTCTGAAAATAAACTCTAAAAACATAATCTGTTATGGCATGAATACATATGGTATCGTCATACCATTGACTTGCAAGTCACATCTCTGAGCCATTATTAGTCTATCATAAATCTCTGTTTTCAAAACACAAGTTTTGGACCACCATTTCAATAATTCAATTCAAGAAACTCTTTCTCAAACCTCATGTAAACACATGCAAGGAACTCATCTTTGTCAAGCATTTCAATAGTACAGTGCAAGGTGGTCATGCTAAAGTTCTCAATTCACATGCAATTCTCTCTTTTAAACACAAGAACACATTTATATCAAGAACCACCCTCTCTATAATTTCAAATTATGATCAAATGCTATGATATTGCGAAAACAACTTTCAAATCCCATAGCATAATCTTTAATCTGATACACGAGAGAGAATTCATAATTTATGCTCTCAAACAATCTTAAATCTCAAATTCCATGCATATACGTATATATGTAAGTCAATTTATGTAATAGAACCACAAGGTCAAAACAATAATAACATTAAAACTTTCAAAATACATAATCAATAATATAGTTTTCAAAGTCCCCATAAAATACATGCATCAAAATCTTAAAATCATGCTCTAATGGTTTTAAGCCCACGTAATTTTTAGGATAAACTCCACGTACCCCTATTTCAGAAAATAATGGATGCTTCTTGATGCCCACGGCTTGGGGATTCCAAATCTCCAATTTATTTTGAATACCCACGGTTGAATCTTGATTTATTAGGATTTTTAGTTTGAAATTCTAATGGAGTTTCTTGAGAGATTTTGATGAAAATACACTTAATTTGGTGTTCTTGGGATTAAATCCCGTGTTATAGACTATTTATAAGGTAGAAAAATGACCAAAATACCCCTAAATGGTCAGGGGTTGAATGCTGAAAACTGGGCACCCACCGGACTTGCAAGTCTATGCCTGGCAATAGCGGTGGAGTTTCCCAGGCGACACCTGGCAATAACGGTGGAGTTTCCCGAGCAAACGCGGATTTATCACCCTAAGCTACTATTTTGGAAACCCAAACATGCCCTTAAGCTATCCGAAAAAGTTTGAAACTTACCCGGGATGTACTACGACCTTGCCCCACCACAATACAACTTGAAAATCTAAAAACAAAGGTCGGGAAGGTCGTCAAATAAATCTCTGAAATTCGGAGGCTTAAAATGAGACTAAGTCCCTTTGACACTTAGAAAAATTTTCAAGTTTTCAACTCTATAAGCATGCTACTAGGTGATAACATATGGAGGATTTCTTGCGGGGGTGTTACAACGACGGTTCGATTTCTAGTTCAAAAGTGCGGGGTGTTACAATCAGTCAATAAATTGAGAAATTATATTGTGCTCAATCCATAAAATTTTGGCAAATTGGATGGGTCTATCAACTTTTTGATCATATTTGACAGCCCAACATGTATCTATACAAAAAGTATTATCTTCCAAAATTTTCTTCTGAGCTTGATGATAGCAGGTAATATGGAGCAACGCTGGAAAAATCAACCTATAGGAAAATGTTTAGCCATTTTGAAGTATCTACTTCGAAGAAATTGTACCCCATATCATGAGCACTAACTTTACATTTAATTGTAAAATTATTGGACTCGACTACTTAATTACATATTTTTTAATTAAATAGTCTTTTGTTACATAAAAATCTAAATTTTATATATCAATTAAAACAAAGATAACTTTTAAACATTTTACAATATAAAAATGATATGTGCTTAAATGAAGTGATAAAAATAAGGGTAATGGCTCAAATATGTCATTGAACTATCAGAATGTCTCATTTATGCTATCAGTTAAAAATTTGGCACATTCATACCATCACTATTACAAAACTAGCTTATTCATGCCATTACTTTTTAACTGGATTTGTAAAAACAGCTTTTCCACGTGGCCTTTTATTATAGATTCACGTCATTAATTAAAATTGATATAATTTAATAATAATTGATCTTATTGATATTGAAGGGGTTACAGCTGTATATATAGAGAACTGAAGAATAACTAATTACAGAATAACCCAGATGTATTTAATAATTATATATGTAGTCTATTATCCCCCCGCAAGCTGAGCAGCGGTAACGAGGGGCAGCTTGGAGCAGAGATACTGAAAAGGCTGTAACGAAAGAGGCTTGGTGAGAATATCAGCAAGCTGGTCAGTAGATGGGACATAGTGCGTGGCCATCGTTCCTGCAAGTACCTCATCGCGAACAAAGTGGCAGTCGGACCCAACATGCTTCATACGATCATGAAGGACTGGATTTTTGGTAACACAAATAGTGGACTGATTGTCACAATAAATCTGTGGTTTCGTCGGGGGAATGCCAAGTGCATCCGTAAGGTATCGTAACCACATGGCTTCAGCAACACCCGCAGCCATGGCACGATATTCTGCTTCTGTGGAGGAACGGGACACTCGCGTTTGCTTCTTGGTGCACCAGGAAATCAGATTCGGTCCCATCATAACAATATATCCAGTAGTGGACTTCCGATCATCTTTGTCGTTAGCCCAATCCGAATCAGAAAAAACAGATATATCAAACGAGCCCTTTTGAAATAAAATTCCACAGTGAAGAGTACCTTGAAGATAGCGCAGAATGCGTTTCAAGGCCTGAAAGTGTTGCTCTGTGGGAGCATGCATTGATTGGGAGACTCGATTGACTGCATATTGGATGTCCGGACGAGTAACAGCAAGATAATGAAGTCGACCGACGAGGCTCCGATATAGTGTAGGATCGGCAAAGGGAGTATGCGGCCCTGGGGATTGGCGAACTGCCATGGGAGTGACCGCGGGTTCGCAGTCTGCCATTCCAGCTCGATTTAGAAGTTCAAGGGTATATTTTGTCTGATGCATCAATATGGTTCCCGATTTGCGGATGAGTTCGAGGCCAAGAAAGAACTCCAGAGGACCGAGGTCCTTAAGTTTGAAGTCACGATGCATAGCCTCAGTAATTTTAGTGATGAGTGATGACGAGCTGCCTGTAATAACAATATCATCCACATAGATAAGAATGATGACTGTCCCTCAAGAACAGTGAAGGGTGAAGAGGCTGTTGTCATGATGGGAGGTGCGAAAACCAAGACCCTGCAGAAAAGTAGAGAGACGTGTGTACCAGGCACGTGGGGCCTGTTTCAGGCCATACAGTGATTTGCGAAGCTTGCAAACATAGTGAGGACGGTTGGGATTAACATATCCCGGTGGCTGAACCATATAGATTTCTTCCGCAAGATGACCATGAAGAAAGGCATTGCTGACGTCTAACTGATGAAGCGGCCAATCATAGTGAAGAGCAAGAGACAAGACCAGACGAATAGTCTGTTGCTTAACAACAGGCCTGAAGGTCTCCTTATAATCCACACCATACTCCTGATGATACCCTTTTGCAACCAGACGTGCTTTATAGCGAGAAAGAGATCCATCTGAATTTCGTTTGATGCGAAACACCCATTTGCACCCAATAGACTTTCGGTTACTAGGCAGAGGTACCAAATCCCATGTACGTTGTTCATTCAGAGCCTGAAATTACTCATCCATAGCTTGGCACTAGAAACTATTTTTGGAGGCTTGGGTGTAGGTAGTAGGCTCAGTTATGGGATGTGTATCAAAGGCTATTTGAGTGTGGTAGGCTTTGGGTTTGAAGGTACCGGCCTTGGTTCGGGTTGTCATAGGGTAAGTGTTGAGTGGAGGGTGATTAGGAAGGGGTGGTGGAGTTGTATGATGTGTGGACGGGGGTTGGGTGGGGCTGTCGTGGGAGCTGGGATGTGCAGCGTTGGATGGGGTGGCTGTATGTGTGTTAGGAGTAGGATGTAGGGAAGTGGTGGGTTGTGTGGCAGTCGGCTAGGTGTTCGGGTGGGAGGTTTGGGGGTTCGGGTGGGTGGGTGGTTGGTTCGGGTGGCTAGGTGGTTGGTAGGGGTGGGTAGTAGTGTAGTGGGGTACCAGGTTAGGTGCCGAGTGAGCCGAAGCGTGAGCGTGTGAAAAGGACGGAAATAATGGCACAATGCCAAGTGGATTGGGGGAGTATGGAGTAGAGGAAAGACTCGTGTAAGGAAATTGTTCCTCCACAAAACGAACATAACGGGAAACATATGTTTTCTGAGATACAGGATCGAAACATTTGTAACCTTTGATAGTGGGATGATAGCCTAGAAAGACACAAGGGGTGGACCGAGGTTGAAGTTTATGTTGAGTGTGTGGACGCAACCAGGGATAAACTAGACACCCAAACGGGCGGAGATGGATGTAGTCGGGTGGATGATTGTAGAGACGGGCATATGGAGTGGAGTTGGAGAGAGTGTGAGTGGGCATGCGATTTATGAGGTAGTTGGCAGTAGCAAGGGCATCAACCCAAAAGGAAACAGGTAAGGTGGAATCATGGAGGAGCGCAACAACTGTTTCTATTAGGTGACGGTGTTTGCGCTCAGCAACGCCATTTTGTTCAGGGGTATATGGACATGAAGTGTGATGAAGAGCCCCTAGATGTTGAAGAAAAACACCAAATGCATTGTTGACAAATTCTTTGCCATTGTCACTTCGAAAAATTTTGATTTTGGCATCAAATTGAGTTTAAACCATTCGGTCAAAGTTGACAAAAACAGTATAAGCTTCAGATTTAAATTTCAGAGGATAAAGCCAAGTGAATTTACTGTAATCATCAACAAAACAGATATAATAACGAAAACCTTGAACAGAAGGAACTGAGGTTGGACCCCAAACATCAGAATAAATTAATTGAAATGGCGCAGTGGCCTTGTGTTCAGACAGTGAAAAAGGTAAACGGCAAGATTTAGACATTGAACAGGACTCGCAATGTAATTTTTCTGAAAAATTAAAACCTAAGGAAGATAAAATGGATTTGGCGATGGCGGATGATGGGTGCCCAAGCCGGCGATGCCAGGTGGACGAGAGAATGGCTTGACTCACAACAGACGGAGACCTGGATGGAAGAGTGTATAGCCCATGCTCACAGCGGCCCGTGTACCGCACCCGGTTCGTCGTATTGTCCACTATCTGGAAATTGGTGTCATTAAAAATGAGGGTGCAGTTATTCTCTTTAGTAAAGCGATAAACAGATAAAAGATTGGATGTGAGGGAAGGGACGTGGTGAAGGGTTGAGAGATGAAATTTACCATTTGGGGTATAGACATACCCAGAGCCGGTGTTTGTGATGGGAAGGGATTGACCATTGCCTACTGTAATAGTTTCTGAGCCATGATACGGATGAGGAGCTTGAAGTTGGGAATAATCCGACGTCACATGGGTGTTAGCACCTGTGTCTAGATACCAATCGCCAGATTGAGCGTTTGTGGACGCATGCATCGCCCTTGATCCTCCGGACTGGCTATTTACATTCTGCGAGTCATCATAACGATACCAGCAATTAGCCGCAGAATGGCCCCGTTTAGCACAAATTTGGCACGTCGGAAGATCTCGTGTGGGCCCCCGCTGGTTTCCTCGTCCCTGTCCGCGGCCTGACTGGAAGCCGCCCCTCGGTGGAGGCCCGCCTCTGCCTTGCTGCCCGGCGTTCCGACGGTCACCGCCGCCGCTGCCTCGCCCTTAGTTACGGCGATCGTCACCGCGACCCCTGGCCGAGCCCCCGCTGCCAGCTGAGTAAAGAGCCGTGACGCCAGGGGTGGAACTGGCTTCTCCGAGCAGTAATTTGTGTTCCATGTCTAGATTCAATTCTTCTTCATTAAGCCATCCAGACAGTTGATTCAGAGTGATTTCGACAGGTGAGAGGCGAATATGCTGTTTGAGAGAGGAATAGCCAGCCGGAAGGCCACGTATCACGGCATTCACCACGTCTCGTTCAGGAATAATCTCGTTCACAGCATCTAGGTCAGACAGAATAGAGGCCACATCATCAAGGTATTGAGTCATCGTCTTCGTTCCCTTCCGAAGAGTATGCAATCTGTCACGCAACTGAAAAATATGAGCCGTGGACACAGAGTTGTACCTTATGGCTAGTGCGTCCCAAAGTGAAGCCGATGTGAGAAAACCCCGGGCCTGTTTGTGCACAGAGGGGCTAATAACTGCGAGAAGACAGGCTCGGATCTGAGTGTCTACGATCATCCACGGAAGGTAGTCGGGATTTGGGAGCATGACGCCGTCCTGCTCGGCTGTCTCGGGCGACGGCTTCTCCGCACCGTCAATCCATCCGAGCAGCAAGTTGGCTGCGAGGGCGGTGCGGACGTTAAGTGCCCAGGCCGGGTAGTTGTTGCCAGATAATTTTTCGGGGATGAGATTGTGGAGATTCCTGAGCAGTAATTTTACTCCAGACGATAAATTTGACAGAGGATCAACAACCTTGTCCATGGCGCCGACCTACGGCGGAGGAGGGAGGCCGTGCGGCGTGGTGTAGACGGTGGCGGCGGCGCACACACGTCGGAAAAGAGGAGAGATTAGGGTTTGGGCGGAAGAAGAAACCCTAGCTCTGATACCATGATATAATTTAATAATAATTGATCTTATTGATATTGAAGGGGTTACAGCTGTATATATAGAGAACTGAAGAATAACTAATTACAGAATAACCCAGATGTATTTAATAATTATATATGTAGTCTATTAAAAATAAATCAATATTACTTTAGAGATAACAAGAGAACCCTCCATTTTAAACTAACTAAAAAACATTTAGAATAAAAGAGATAGAACGTGTCTAGAAAACACTACACTTACGAAAAGTTCATAAAGAAAGTGTTTAAAAGATATTTTGTCTTAAAAATATTTAAAATAAGACAATCCAAACATGCTCTACATGTTGTGTACTTTTTTAGAATTTTAAAAAAATGTAAAAACATCTAAAAATTAAAAGTAAATAGTCTCGTCGTGCTATTAAACTACGATAGAACAATTTGATCGAGAATGTAAATAGTTTTTCATCTTGTCATATCCATTACCCAAAAAGTAGTGACTAGAATCAATTATAGACTATGCCAATACAAGTTAATGTTGTGTAGTCTTTTATTAATAAAGAAGTTCATGAAAACATACTCTAAAACAAGCCCAAATTTCAAATAAATTATAAACAATAATTAAAAGCTCATTTTATACTATCATCCCATATAAAAATGTGCTAAATTAACTTCTACAAAAAGTAACTAGAACGTAAAAGTCTACAGATTCTGTCCTAGTTAGAGATAAAAGGATAATAAACATGTTATGATCTGAAAAAAAGTCCGAAAAATATACCTAACTTTGATAAATTTTTTGTAACATGCCACAACTTTATGCGGGGGGTGGGGGGTTCTATGATCCTCGTAAATTATTTTTTATCATATTTATGTGGCATATATTTGCTTAGTTGGACTACTTCAGATCCTTACGCACACTGTGTGCATTTATTCGCGCAGTGATCCGGCTAGCAAACATATTCCACAGAAATATGGTAAAAATAACTAGAGGGTGATAGGACCCCACAAAGTTAAAACGTGGTACAACAAATTTCGCCAAAGTTTAGGTATATTTCAAAACTTTCTCCCTAAACTATCTTAATCATGTAAGAAAAACTCTCAAGCGTATAATATAAGTTAATAAAATTAACTTCTTTGAGGACCATGGCATACCATTTTTGCATCACACAGTTCTAGAGAAAATAAAGCAAGATTTGATTGACTTGCGCAAGTCTTTGTCTGATTAGAGAAATTTATGAACCATATTTACAATTCTAATTGAATCGTGCAGGACTTGGTGAAATTAGAATTGATATGACCTGTGGGGGAGCCATATATTACATATTGACACTCCTTGACTTTTTCATGAATTTACTTCTTTATATTTTGAAACCCCTAAATGAAAATTTCAACTTTGCTGTTGAATATGACTGAATGAATGAAGAAAGGAATTTTTTTTCAAAATCATGAAGACCAAAAGGTAGATTTCATTGATATTTAAAGTCTCAAAACCACATGTTATAAGCCATACCACTTTCCTACTAATTTTTGCACTAATGGAGAAAGCCTTCAGTTCTTTTCTCTTAATAGTACTCTTGTTGCTTTACTATGTTATGGCTAGTTCAGCCATGACCCAAACCAACACTACTACTGATCATTTGGCTCTTTTGTCCTTAAAATCACACATCATTTCCGACCGCTCTCACTTCTTGTATAAAAACTGGTCTCCCGCTATTTATGTTTGCCATTGTGTTAGAGTTACTTGTGGTTCTCGTCACCAACGAGTGAAGTCCATGAATCTTTCTAACATGGCTCTTACGGGCAGGATTCCCTAGGAATTTGGAAACCTCTCATTTTTCGTTTCTCTTGACTTGGGAAGCAACAATTCCGGGGAAATTTGCCTCAAGAAATGGCACGCTTGCGTCGGCTTAAGTTTCTTGATTCAAGTGTCAACAACTTTAGCAGGAAGGTTCCTTCTTGGTTTGGATTCTTACACCAACTTCAAGTTCTAAATCTTGGAAATAAAATTTTCACTGGTTCCATCCCTTCTTCATTTTCTAATATGTCCACACTTGAGACTTTGAATCTGGATTTCAATTCCATAGAGGGCCAAATACCAAAAGTGATTGGAAGCCTTATAAACCTTAGAGAACTAAGCTTGTATGGAAACAATCTCATAGGTTCTATTCCTCCATGGATCTCAAATGCCTCATGGTTGGAGACGTTAGAATTATCTAATAATTCACTTCAAGGAAACATCCCAGAAGGGATCGGCAATCTTCACAACATGAACTGGTTGTCCATACATTATAATCAACTTACGGGTTCTATACCATTCACAATTTTCAATATTTCTAGGATCGAATTCATTTCATTTACTGGCAATAGCTTATCAGGAAGTCTTCTCAATGGTTTATGCAATGGTCTCCCAATACTCAAAGGGTTTTATTAATGGACAAACAAGCTTCACGGTTATATGCCTACAAGTTTGTCGAATTGTTCTCGACTTCAAATTTTGTCTTTTTCAGATAATGAGTTTGATGGACCAATACATAGTGAAATTGGAAGATTGAGTAACTTGCAGATATTAGAACTCGGAATTAACCATTTCGCTGGTACGTTCCATCTTATCAATACTAGCACTATTTTATCTTATTACTTCAGAATTTTATCTTATTACACATTAATTTTAGGGATAATTCCACAAGAAATTGGAAATCTTGTTAATTTGGTAGAGTTAGCCATGGAGTATAATCAGATTACCGGCTCTGTCCCGATCTCCATATTAAATATCTCATCACTGCAAATTTTGTCACTGTTGAGGAACTAATCTTAGTGGATTCTTATCACGGGAGATTGGCAACTTAACCAAGATGCAACATCTACAGATTAGTGGAAATAAGCTTATAGGTACATATATATTCTAATGATGTCTCATGTTAATTTTTATAGATATATTAGAACTATTAAAACTCTATAAATTTATGCATGTAATGAGTAATAAAATGTAACAATTATAAATAAATCTTCTAAACACCATATAAGGAGAGTCTTTTAATGTTTAAAATTTATCTTCACGGTCGTATGCCTACAAGTTTGTCGAATTATACAAAACTTCAAAGATTGTCTGTATCAATAAATGATTTTGATGGACCAATACATAGTGAAATTGGAAGATTGAGTAACTTGCAGAAGTTGTATCTCGGATTTAACATTTCAAAGGTATGTTTTTATCTTATGAATTCTTGTACCTAATTGCTTCGTAATTTTATTTTATTACACAGTAATTGCAGGGATAATTTCAGTTATTGAATAATTGAGGTATCTAAGTTTGGTGATATTAGGCATGAAGAGAAGCCAGATTAGGGGATTCTACCACCGGAGATAGATAACTTAAACAAGACGCAATTCTTATATATTAGCAAAAATAGATTGAACCAACTATTTAAACTCACTAGTAATCCACTATATGTGTTTCCAGGTGAAATACCCAAAGAGATAAGCAATCTCATTGAGTTGGAGGAACTTAATCTTCAGAATAAAAGATTCAGTGGTCCACTTCCAATCGAGACCTTCAACATATCAGGGCTGAGAGAGATTTCTCTTGGAAACAATTGGACTATTCCTCATTCTATCTCCAATTGTTCCAAACTTACAATTCTTGAGGTTTCAAACAACAAACTCACTGGCTTGATTCCCAACTCACTTGGATATTTGACTCATCTACAAATCCTAAACTTGGGGGCAAACAATTTAACCAGCGACTCATTGTTAAGCTTTCTGACTTCCTTAACCAATTGCAGAAATTTAACATATCTTGATATATCTTTCAACCCTTTAAATGACATGCTTCCGGCCTCCACAGGGAACCTTTCCACATCTCTTAGAACATTTTTTGCATAAGTTGTAAAATCCAAGGGAGAATTCCAGATGAAGTTGGGAACTGAAGAAGCTTATTAGACCTTAGACTTTCTGGAAACAACTTGGTTAGATCGATTCCCACAACAATTGGGAACTTCAGAACTTCGACTTGACTAATAACAAATTAACAGGATTCATTGGAGATCATATATGTAAATTGCAGCATTTGGGTGATATTTACTTGGGTCAAAATCAACTTTCAGGATCTCTTCCTAATTGTTTAGGGACTATTACTTCCCTAAGGAAGATACATCTGGGTTCCAACAAATTGAGTTCCATATACCACCAAGCTTAGGGAACCTTCAACATCTAGTGGTTCTTGAATTATCATCATACAAGATGGTAGTTTTTTTACCTCCAGAAATTGGAAATCTAAAGGCTGCGACACTAATAGATCTGTCAGTGAATCAATTCTCAAATGGAATTCCTAGAGAAATTGGAGGCTTGCAAAATTTGGCGTACCTTTCTTTGAGACATAACAAGTTGCAAGGACCTATACCTGACTCAATGAGAAACATGATAGGTTTTGAATTCCTAGTCCTTTCTCATAATAATATATCCGGAAACATTCCCAAGTCTCTGGAGAAACTTCAAAACTTGAAGTATTTCAATATTTCTGTCAACAAATTGTATGGTGAAATACCCTCGGGAGGTCCTTTCAGGAACCTCTTGAGTCAGTTTTTCATCTACAATGAAGCATTGTGTGGTTCTTCAAGATTTAGTGTCCCACCATGCCCCACTTCAGCAAAGCACAAATCAAATAGGAAAAAATTGCTTGTTCTATTTCTTCTGCAAGGACTTGCACTTCTATTTGTTCCCATCTCTTTTGTGTTCGTATGGATAAGGTATAGGCGAGGTAAAAGAGCTCCTCAACAAGATGATTCATTGTCCACCATAACAAGAGAAAGAATTTCATACTATGAATTGCTCCAAGCAACTGATGAGCTTAGTGAGAGTAATCTGATTAGTTCTTGAAGTTTTGGCACTGTTTACAAAGTGTTCTCAGAAGTGGAGCTGTCATTGCAGTTAAAGTGTTCAGTCTGCAACTGGATGCGGGATTCAAGAGTTTCAATACAGAATGTGAAGTTTTACGGAACCTTCGCCATAGGAATCTCGTGAAAGTCATTACTAGTTGTTCCAATCTTGATTTTAAGGCTTTAGTGCTCGAGTATATGTCTAATGGAAGTCTTGAGAAGCATTTGTATTCGTACAACTACTTCTTAGACATCAGGCAGAGGCTAAGCATAATGATAGATGTGAATATCTTCACCATGGGTGCTCATCGCCTGTAATCCACTGTGATCTGAAGCCTAGTAGCATCTTGCTGGATGAGAATATGGTTTCCCACCTCAGCGACTTTGGCATTTCAAAGCTGCTTGGTGAAGATCAGTGTGATTTGTACACTAAACCATTAGCAACATTGGGGTATATTGTTCCAGGTATGTCGATTAGTTTTGCTGATTACTCCTTTTTTTTTTCCCACCTAGAAAGCATATTGAATCTTTAAATGAATTGTTTGACTGTAGAGTATGGACTGGATGGACTAGTGTCTACAAGGTGTGATGTCTATAGTTACGGGATCATGTTGCTGGAAATGTTTACCAGGAGAAAGCCTAATGAGTTTGATGGAGATCTTAGCTTGAAGCAATGGGCGAATTATTCACTCCCAGAAGCAGTAATGGACGTTGTAGATGTCAACTTGGTAACACCACAGGGTAATCAGAAGGAGCTAGATGTTGTGGCTTCAATCATGAAAGTTGCATTAGATTGTTGTGCTGAATCTCCGGCAAGAAGGACAAACATGAAAGATGTTGTAGGGATGCTGCAGAAGATCAAGATTCAACTCCTTGAATGTTGAGCATGGTTGTTGTTTTGTTTTGTTTTAGCACTTGATGTGTGAATGATTCTGTTTTCAGAAATGCTAGATGGTTACAATAACTCTCACTGTTTCGTCTTAATATTAGTGTTTGCAAGGTGTTAATTACTCTTAATATTATTCAAATTAATTGTGTTCTGGTATGCTAGATGGTTTCAATAAATTTGACTGTTTGACTATACAAAGGGCATAAACTCATAGAACTCTAACAGATTCATGAGGAAAGTAATTGTTGTTGAAGCCAATAAAAGGGCAGCCTGGTGCACAAATTTCCCGCTATGCATGGGGTCTAGGAAAGGGATGGACCATAAGGGTCTATCATACATAGCCGTACCCTACATATCTTTAAGAGATCAGTTTCCATGGCTCAAACCCGTAACCTCTTGATCACATGAACAACCTTTTCCTGTTACGCCAATGAGTAGGTTTAATTCCTCAATTCTAAAGAAGACACTATAGTATATGTTAGTAAGTGCGGTACTACTTTTCACCACACAACTCTACAGAACACGAAAGCAAGACTATTTACAAAGAATTAAGCACAAAAATTCTTTGGCGGTATTAGTATTGATATGTCCCAAACATTGATGGTCTATTCAACCCATCAAAAATTTTAAAGGTTAGAGAATGTAAATAGTTTTTCAAGTTGTATTTGTATTCACACAACTATTTCCTCGACATCAGGCAGAGACTACGCATAATGATAGATGTGGCATGTGCTTTGGAATATCTTCACCATGGGTACTTGTTGCTTGTGATTCACTGTGACGTGAAGCCTAGTAACGTCTTTCTGGATGAAGATATGGTTGCCCACCTAAGCGACTTTGGCATTTCAAACTGCTTGGTGAAGATCAGGGTGATTTATACACTAAAACCTTAGCAACATTAGGTTATATTGCGCCAGGTACGTCTCTTAGTTTGGCTGATTACTCCTTTCTTTTTTTCCCACCTACAAAGTATATTGCATCTTTAAATGAATTGATTGACTGTAGAGTATGGACTGGATGGACTAGTATCTACAAAGTGTGACGTTTATAGTTACGGGATCATGTTGTTGGAAACGTTTACCAGGAGAAAGCCTAATGAGTTTGATGGAGATCTTATCTTGAAGCAATGGGCGAGTTATTCACTCCCAGAAGCAGTAATGGACGTTGTAGATGTCAACTTGGTAACACCACAGGGTAATCAGAAGGAGCTAGATGTTGTGGCTTCAATCATGAAAGTTGCATTAGATTGTTGTGCTAAATCTCCGGAAAGAAGGACAAACATGAAAGATGTTGTAGGGATGCTGCAGAAGATCAAGATTCAACTCCTTGCATGTTGAGCATGATTGTTGTTTTGTTTTTTTTTGTTTTAGAACTTGCTTTGTGAATGATACTGTTTTCAGAAATGCTAGATGATTGCAATAACTCTCACTGTTTCGTCTTAATATTATTGTTTGCAAGGTGTTAATTTCTCTTAATATTATTCAAATTAATTGTGTTCTGGTATGCTAGATGGTTTCAATAAATTTCACTGTTTGACTGTACAAAGTGCATAAACTTATAGAACAATAACAGATTCATGAGGAAAGTAATTGTTGTTGAAGCCAATAAAAGGGCAGCCTGGTGCACAAATTTCCCGCTATGCATAGGGTCTAAGAAAGGGCTGGACCATAAGGGTCTATCATACATATCTTTAAGAGATCTCTTTCGACGTCTCAAGCCCGTAACCTCCTGATCTCATGGAATAACCTTTACCAGTTACTCCAATGGATTGGTTTAATTCCTCAATTCTAAAGAAGACACTATAGTATATGTTAGTAAGTGTGGCACTACTTTTCACCACACAACTCTACAGAATATGAAAGCAAGACTATTTACAAATAATTAAGCACAAAAAAATAAAGTAAAACAAGACTTGGTTGACTTGCCAAGCCTTTGGTTGATTTGGTGGTATTTGATATGTCCCAAAAATTGATGGTCAATTCAACCCATCAAAAATTTTAAAGGTCAGAGAATCGCGTCTGAATGTCATATTAGGGGAAGTATTTTATTTGTAAATATTATGAACTTAACAAATTAAGGTTATTTTATAGTCATGACTTTAACTAAAGTACTGCTTACCAATACAATTTATAACAAATACATAATTCTATATTACTAGTTTCAAACAATTTTAACCAAACACGTAATCACACTATGTTTTCATTTTTGATAACTGCGGTTTTTGATCTAGCTTTTCCGCAACTCAACTATTTCCAAAGGATATATAGAAAATAATTCACTATCTATGAAAGAACATACTATAAACTATAGGATATTCATAAAATAGGCAAGTTGGAGCTATTTCAAGATCAGAATGACAAGGAATATCCATATCAGTATAATTATAGAAAGTAATTTATTGGAAAAATTTGACTAAACTTGATTAATATTAAGAAGACACTATAGTATAAGTTAGTAAATGTGGCATTACTTTTCACTACACAATTCTAGAGAATGTGAAAGCAAGACTATTTAAAAGAATTAAGCACACAACAAATAAAGCAAGACTTGGTTGACTTGCAAGTCTTTGGCTTAATAGAGGACTTTTTTGACACCATATTTATAATTCTGATTGGGATGTGAAAGACTTGGTTGACTTGCCAAGTCTTTTGCTGAATAGAGGACTTTTTTGCCACCATATTTATAATTTTGATTGAGATGTGAAAGACTTAGTTGATTTGGTGGTATTAGTGTTGATATGACCAAAAGGGAGACCTCATTTCTATTTAAAGTCTCAAAACCACATGTTATAGAGTATACCTACTAATGTTTTCAATAATGGAGAAAGCCTTCACATTTATTCTCTGAACACGCTTGTTGTTTATGACTAGTTCAGTCATGACCCAAACCAACATTACTACTGATCAATTAGCTCTTCTGTCCTTAAAATCCCAAATTATTTCAGACCCATTTCATTTATTGGATGAAAACTGGTCTCCCACCATTTCTGCTTGTCATTGAGTTGGAGTCACTTGTGGGCAAGATTCCCCGTGAATTTGGAAACCTCTTATTTCTTGTTTCTCTTGACTTGGGAAGCAACAATTTTCATGAAAATTTGCTTCATGAAATGGCACACTTGCGTTGGCTTAAGTTTCTTGATTAAAGTGTCAACAACTTCAGTGGGGAGGTTCCCTATTGGTTTGTTTTTTTACACCAACTTCAAGTACTAAATCTTGGAAATAATGAGCTTCATTTCCTATCTTCTCGTCAAAAAAAAAAAAAAATTATCCTAAAAAATCCGAGTCGAGGATTATTATGGTTGACATCAACGCAGACAAAGCTATATACTTGTCTCCAAGATGGCTCTCGCGGTGCGAGAAGTATTTTGCTTGCCTAGACCAGATGAGTTAGGGAACCAAGTAACTGAAGAGTCAAATGACATCAGACGTTACTAAGAAATGTTATTTACTATTTAACAATAAAAATTTATAAAAATATCTCTAAAAGAAAGTAAAATTTAGCGCTAAGGGTCGTTGTGGACGAACATGATTCCTTCCCCTATAATCAAGGATCTTGGATTTGCACCCATTTGAAAATAATCGTGCTAGAAAGTACTTCCCGTTTTGATAGAAATTCGGATTATGGAAGTAGTTCTATTTTGATAAAACTGCTACTAAAATCACAACAAAAACAATTTAATCCCAATATTTTAATTTCTTATAAAAATAAAATTGACCGAATTTTATATTACCTAAAAAGAAAATAGAATTAATTAATTTTACTATCACATAAAATTCTCTATATAATTAATATACATAACTTTTGTAGAAGGCAACTTGGGAAGTCTTTTAGACTGATTAGAGGAATAAATTTGTCACCACATTTACCGTTGTAAAGTCTTTGGGGCCACACAACCAAGAAAATCCCCTAAATTTATAATAACCAATACAATTATTTTTATGTATTCTTCTACTAAAGAAAGTTCATAAAAACATAGTCATGACACAAACAAACTCCTTTTATTACCATCCCATATAAATGTGCCAAATTATCTGTAAAAGTAACTTGATTGTAAATGTCCCTGAATTCTATCCTAGCTTAGAGATAAAAGGATTATAAATAAGGTTATGATCAACTATATAAAATTATGTTAATCATGTAAAAATATTTCTTGAAGTATAGTATTAAGTTAACAAATGTAACTTATTAGAGGAACATGACATACCAATTTTGCACCACACAATACTTGAGAAAATAAAGCAAGACTTGGTTGACTACTTGACCTGCAAAAATCTTTGGCTGATTAGGGGAATTTTCGCATCATATTATAATTCTGATTGAAAAGTAAATGTTATAAGGAGTATGGCGTTTTGGATTAACCAGTAGGCTTCATAGACCGACAATCCTGGAATAACAATAATTATACCATTTGGAAAACCCATAGAGAAAAATACAATGTCGAGATAACAAGAGAATCCTCCATTTTAAACTAACTAAAAAACATTTAAAATAAAAGAGATAGAAAATGTTTAGATGACACGACACTTAGCTGTGGCATATATTTGCTTAGTTGGACCAGTTCAAATCCTTACGCGCACAGTGTGCGTGTATTCACACAATGATCCAACTAGCAAATATATGCCATAGATATACGGTAAAACATAATCTAAGGGACGATAGAACCCCCGCAAAGTTGAGATGTGTTACAACAAATTTCGCCAAAGTTTAGGTATATTTCAGACTTTTCTCCTTAAACTATCTTAATCATGAAAAAATAATTCTCAAGCGTATAATATAAGTTGGTAAAATTAACTTATTAGAGGAATATGGCATACCATTTTTGCATCACACAATTCTAAAGAAAATAAAGCAAGACTTGGCTGACTTGCACAAGTCTTTGTCTGATTAGGGGAATTTATGAACCATATTTACAATTCTAATTGAAACGTGTAAGACTTGGTGAAATTAGAATTGATATTGATATAATTTAATAATAATTGATCTTATTGATATTGAAGGGGTTACAGCTGTATATATAGAGAACTGAAGAATAACTAATTACAGAATAACCCAGATGTATTTAATAATTATATATGTAGTCTATTATCCCCCCGCAAGCTGATCAGCGGTAACGAGGGGCAGCTTGGAGCAGAGATACTGAAAAGGCTGTAACGAAAGAGGCTTGGTGAGAATATCAGCAAGCTGGTCAGTAGATGGGACATAGTGCGTGGCCATCGTTCCTGCAAGTACCTCATCGCGAACAAAGTGACAGTCGGACCCAACATGCTTCATACGATCATGAAGGACTGGATTTTTGGTAACACAAATAGTGGACTGATTGTCACAATAAATCTGTGGTTTCATCGGGGGAATGTCAAGTGCATCTGTAAGGTATCGTAACCACATGGCTTCAGCAACACCCGCAGCCATGGCACGATATTCTGCTTCTGTGGAGGAACGGGACACTCGCGTTTGCTTCTTGGTGCACCAGGAAATCAGATTCGGTCCCATCATAACAATATATCCAGTAGTGGACTTCCGATCATCTTTGTCGTTAGCCCAATCCGAATCAGAAAAAACAGATATATCAAACGAGCCCTTTTGAAATAAAATTCCACATTGAAGAGTACCTTTAAGATAGCGCAGAATGCGTTTCAAGGCCTAAAAGTGTTGTTCTGTGGGAGCATGCATTGATTGGGAGACTCGATTGACTGCATATTGGATGTCCGGACGAGTAACAGCAAGATAATGAAGTCCACCGACGAGGCTCCGATATAGTGTAGGATCGGCAAAGGGAGTATTCGGCCCTGGGGATTGGCGGACTGCCATGGGAGTGACCGCGGGTTTGCAGTCTGTCATTCCAGCTCGATTTAGAAGTTCAAGGGTATATTTTGTCTGATGCATCAATATGGTTCCCGATTTGCGGATGAGTTCGAGGCCAAGAAAGAACTCCAGAGGACCGAGGTCCTTAAGTTTGAAGTCACGATGCATAGCCTCAGTAATTTCAGTGATGAGTGATGACGAGCTGCCTGTAATAACAATATCATCCACATAGATAAGAATGATGACTGTCCCTCGAGAACAGTGAAGGGTGAAGAGGCTGTTGTCATGATGGTAGGTGTGAAAACCAAGACCCTGCAGAAAAGTAGAGAGGCGTGTGTACCAGGCACGTGGGGCCTGTTTCAGGCCATACAGTGATTTGCGAAGCTTGCAAACATAGTGAGGACGGTTGGGATTAACATATCCCGGTGGCTGAACCATATAGATGTCTTCCTCAAGATGACCATGAAGAAAGGCATTGCTGACGTCTAACAGATGAAGCGGCCAATCATAGTGAAGAGCAAGAGACAAGACCAGACGAATAGTCTGTTGCTTAACAACAGGGCTGAAGGTCTCCTTATAATCCACACCATACTCCTGATGATACCCTTTTGCAACCAGACGTGCTTTATAGAGAGAAAGAGATCCATCTGAATTTCGTTTGATGCGAAACACCCATTTGCACCCAATAGACTTTCGGTTACTAGGCAGAGGTACCAAATCCCATGTACGTTGTTCATTCAGAGCCTGAAATTCCTCATCCATAGATTGGCACCAGAAACTATTTTTGGAGGCTTGGTTGTAGGTAGTAGGCTCAGTTATGAGATGTGCATCAAAGGGTATTTGAGTGTGGTAGACTTTGGGTTTGAAGGTACCGGCCTTGGCTCGGGTTGTCATAGGGTGAGTGTTGAGTGGAGGGTGATTAGGAAAGGGTGGTGGAGTTGTATGATGTGTTGACGGGGGTTGGGTGGAGCTGCCGTGGGAGCTGGGATGTGCAGCGGTGGATGGGGTGGCTGTATGTGTGTTAGGAGTATGATGTAGGGAAGTGGTGGGTTGTGTGGCAGTCGGCTGGGTGTTCGGGTGGGAGATTTGGGGGTTCGGGTGGGTGGGTGGTTGGTTCGAGTGGCTAGGTGGTTGGTACGGGTGGGTAGTGGTGTAGTGGGGTACCGGGTTAGGTGCCGAGTGAGCCGGAGCATGAGCGTGTGAAAAGGACAGAAATAATGGCACAATGCCAAGTGGATTGGGGGAGTATGGAGTAGAGGAAAGACTCGTGTAAGGAAATTGTTCCTCCACAAAACGAACATAACGGGAAACATATGTTTTCTGAGATACAGGATCGAAACATTTGTAACCTTTGATAGTGGGATGATAGCCTAGAAAGACACAAGGGGTGGACCGAGGTTGAAGTTTATGATGAGTGTGTTGACGCAACCAGGGATAAACCAGACACCCAAACGGGCGGAGATGGATGTAGTCGGGTGGATGATTGTAGAGACGGGCATATGGAGTGGAGTTGGAGAGAGCGTGAGTGGGCATGCGATTTATGAGGTAGTTGGCAGTAGCAAGGGCATCAACCCAAAAGGAAACAGGTAAGGTGGAATCATGGAGGAGCGCAACAACTGTTTCTATTAGGTGACAGTGTTTGCGCTCAGCAACGCCATTTTGTTCAGGGGTATATGGACATGAAGTGTGATGAAGAGCCCCTAGACTTTGAAGAAAAACACCAAATGCATTGTTGACAAATTCTTTGCCATTGTCACTTCGAAAAATTTTGATTTTGGCATTAAATTGATTTTGAACCATTCGGTCAAAGTTGACAAAAACAGTATAAGCTTCAGATTTAAATTTCAGAGGATAAAGCCAAGTGAATTTACTGTAATCATCAACAAAACAGATATAATAACGAAAACCTTGAACAGAAGGAACTGAGGTTGGACCCCAAACATCAGAATGAATTAATTGAAATGGCGCAGTGGCCTTGTGTTCAGACAGTGAAAAAGGTAAACGACAAGATTTAGACACTGAACAGGACTCGCAATGTAATTTTTCTAAAAAATTAAAACCTAAGGAAGATAAAATGGATTTGGCGATGGCGGATGATGGGTGCCCAAGCCGGTGATGCTAGGTGGACGAGAGAATAGCTTGACTCACAACAGACGGAGACCTGGATGGAAGAGTGTATAGCCCATGCTCACAGCGGCCCGTGTACCGCACCCGGTTCGTCGTATTGTCCACTATCTGGAAATTGGTGTCATTAAAAATGAGGGTGCAGTTATTTTCTTTAGTAAAGCGATAAACAGATAAAAGATTGGATGTGAGGGAAGGGACGTGGTGAAGGGTTGAGAGATGAAATTTACCATTTGGGGTATAGACATACCTAGAGCCGGTGTTTGTGATGGGAAGGGATTGACCATTGCCTACTGTAATAGTTTCTGAGCCATGATACGGATGAGGAGCTTGAAGTTGGGAATAATCCGACGTCACATGGGTGTTAGCACCTGTGTCTAGATACCAATCGCCAGATTGAGCGTTTGTGGACGCATGCATCGCCCTTGATCCTCCGGACTGGCTATTTACATTCTGCGAGTCATCATAACGATACCAGCAATTAGTCGCAGAATGGCCCCTTTTAGCACAAATTTGGCACGTCGGAAGATCTCGTGTGGGCCCCCGCTGGTTTCCTCATCCCTGTCCGCGGCCTGACTGGAAGCCGCCCCTCGGTGGAGGCCCGCCTTGCTGCCCGGCGTTCCGACGGTCACCGCCGCCGCTGCCTCGCCCTTGGTTACGGCGATCGTCACCGCGACCCCTGGCTTCTCCGAGCAGTAATTTGTGTTCCATGTCTAGATTCAATTCTTCTGCATTAAGCCATCCATATAGTTGATTCAGAGTGATTTCGACAGGTGAGAGACGAATATGCTGTTTGAGAGAGGAATAGCCAGACGGAAGACCACGTAGCACGGCATTCACCACGTCTCGTTCAGGAATAATCTCGTTCACAGCATCTAGGTCAGACAGAATAGAGGCCACATCATCAAGGTATTGAGTCATCGTCTTCGTTCCCTTCCGAAGAGTATGCAATCTGTCACGCAACTGAAAAATATGAGCCGTGGACACAGAGTTGTACCTTGTGGCTAGTGCGTCCCAAAGTGAAGCCGATGTGAGAAAACCCCGGGCGTGTTTGTGCACAGAGGGGCTAATAACGGCGAGAAGACAGGCTCGGATCTGAGTGTCTACGATCATCCACGGAAGGTAGTCGGGATTTGGGAGCATGACGCCGTCCACCTCGGCTGTCTCGGGCGGCGGCTTCTCCGCACCGTCAATCCATCCGAGCAGCAAGTTGGCTGCGAGGGCGGTGCGGACGTTAAGTGCCCAGGCCGGGTAGTTGTTGTCAGATAATTTTTCGGGGATGAGATTGTGGAGATTCCTGAGCAGTAATTTTACTCCAGACGGTAAATTTGACAGAGGATCAACAACCTTGTCCATGGCGCCGACCTACGGCGGAGGAGGGAGGCCGTGCGGCATGGTGTAGACGGTGGTGGCGGCGCACACACGTCGGAAAAGAGGAGAGATTAGGGTTTGGGCGGAAGAAGAAACCCTAGATTTGATACCATGATATAATTTAATAATAATTGATCTTATTGATATTGAAGGGGTTACAGCTGTATATATAGAGAACTGAAGAATAACTAATTACAGAATAACCCAGATGTATTTAATAATTATAAATGTAGTCTATTAGATATGACTAGCGGGGGAGCCATATGTTCGTCAGAAAAATACATTATGTAGCTAGGTAAAAATATATATATATTTTGATGTATATATTACATCTTGACATTCTTTGACATATGTCCCTACCGCTAGTGTGAGGGACATATACCTACCATTTCATTAATGGTAGTGACATATGTGTACCCAATGTATGACGGAGGGTATATACGTACCATTTATCATAGTTTAAGGATATATTTATCCTTTTAGAAGAATATCTGATGCTTATCGACACCAGTTAGATGTGGATAAGACAATCAATCAGTGATAACATCAACAGTCGAGTTTGTCTTAACAGTGATAAAAAGTACATAAATATGTCTTCATAGAACAACAACATAGCCAAAATAGCAGTATGGCATTACATATTTGCCAAGCAACTCACAAAAGATCTCGAGGAGTAGACCCTCTTGACTCAATCAAGCATCATGGTCCACTCGTACTCGGAATGGATGAGTGTGCAAAGAACGTGTACTCAATAGGCATCACATTCCGAAAATGCTGAACTAACAACATTCAACATTAAGCATGAAATTTACCTCAACGAGATCTCCCTAGCACATACACAGTTTAAGTGAAGTAATAGAAAGAAGTCAAATAATCATTGGATCTATATAGTTCAAATACAATTTATATGCTATGCTGATACAGTCCATATGCAATACAAATACAATTTTCAACTTGGGCCATTCGGCCCTTTTCTAAAATATTTCAGTTTTTTTTTCGCTACAAATTTTTTACCTGAAAAATATTCTGCTTTTTTTATTAATTAAAAATAATAATTAAATATAATTATATAAAAATGGTATAATTATTATATAGAATATTTATATATGTATAGAAATTATATAGTTCTATCAAGTATGTATATGTATAAAATATACATTAAAAAATGTGTAGAAAGTGTATAAACATTATATAATTGTTTTATAAAATGTGTCAAAAAAAAACTGTACAATTATTATTTAAATTGTATATCGAAACTATATAATTTTCGTATAGAATATTTATATGCATAAGACATGTATAGAAACTATATAGAACAAGCCAACAAATTAAAATGGCTAGAAAATAGAATTTGAATTCCATGATCATCTTCTTAAAATTATTCCATTTGTTCTGGGGTCAAATATATTGAATTATGCTGAATTCGTAATTAAAACTCTAGCTTCGCTTACTTGGCATAGAAGAAGATAAGAGAAAAGACTGCATTTTCTTTTCTACAAAAAGTAACTAGAATGTAAAAGTCTCCAAATTCTGTGATAGAGATAAAAGGATAGTAATTAATAAACAATGTTATGATCAATTATATAAAATTATGCTTATCATGTAAAATATTTGTTGAACGTATAGTATAATTTAACAATTGTAACTTATTAGAGGAACATGACATAGCATTTTTGCACCACACAATTCTAGAGAAAATAAAGCAATACATGGCTGACTTGCAAAAGTCATTGGCTAATTAGGGGAATTTTCGCACCATATTATAATTCTGATTGAAAAGTTAATGATACAAGGAGTATGGCGTTTCAGTAGACATTATAGGCCGACAATGCTGAAATAACAATGATTATGTCATTTGGAAAACACGTAAAGAAAAATACAATTTTGAGATAATAAGAGAATCCTCCATTTTAAACTAATTAACTACAAAACGTTTAAAATAAAAGAGATAGAGCATGTCTAGAAAACAGGACACGTACGAAAAATTTAAAAATAAAGTGTTTAAAAGCTATTTTGGCTTAAAACCATTTAAAATAAGACAATCCAAACATAATTTACATGTTGTGTATTTTTTAGAATTTAAAAACAACGTAAAAACATCCTAAAAATTAAAAGTAAATAGTTCCATCGAGATATTAAACTACGATAGAATAATTGCTAACCGTGCTATCTTTGATCAAGATTGTTTTTCATATATATATATTACCTAAAAATTAGTGACTAGAATCAATTCTAGACTATGCTAATCACATAAAATACTTGGGGAGTGTTTGGATTGATTAGAGGAATAACTTTGCTATCAAATGTACGTTTATAAAGATTTGGTGTATTTTTGGTCTTCTCCAATTTTGTCAAGTCTTTGAGGCTCAGAAAACCTGAAAAATTCTCTAAAATGATGCCAGCCAATACAAATTAATGTTATGTATTCTTTTATTAAAGAAAATCACAAAAGCATACTCTAAAACAAGTCAAAATTGCAAATAAATTATAAACAATAATTAAAAGCTCCTTTTATGCTACCACCCCCTATAAAAATGAGCTAAATTGACTTCTACCAAAAGTAACTTCAATATAAAAGTATACGGATTCTGTCCTAGCTAGAGATAAAAGGATTATAAACATATAAAATATGCAAATCATGTAAAAATATTTCTCGACCGTATAATATATGTTAATAAGGTAGTTTTATTTTTTCCCATCCTTTTAATGGATCTTCACTATATAATTGTTCTAATTTTTTCTTAACTATTTCTATCTTATTTATTGAAAATATAGTTATTTCTATTTTATTTATCGAAAATACTACTAATTCTATTGTATCTTCAGTGGTTTTTATATTTTCTAACTTTTGTGTAATTTTTTCACTTCCTTTTATCCAATCAGTTTTCTTTCTTATTTTATTATTAACTCTTTTTGCTCTTACTTTTTGTTTACATGGTGTTGTAAACCACCAATCGTTTCTAGTTATTATGTGTGGGTATAGTTTATCTAAAAATGGCATTCCTAAAAGTATCTCTTTTGATGTTAGTTCATAATTATAAATTTCTTCTATTGTCAATATCTTATCCCATATTTGTGCTTTTACATTCCTAGCTTTATAAGTAATTAAGCTTCCTTCATTATTAAATCCTTTAACTACTATTGGTATTTTTAATTTATCCCATTTACTTTCTGGTAAGCAATTATATTTACATAAATTAGCTTCTGCTCCTGTATCTATCATAGGCGTATAATATCTACTGTAATATCCTTCCACTATTATCTTCATTAATACATATATCTTCATTTTATGTTAAGGCTCTTTTTAAGAATAATCTTTCCCTATTATATGTTATGGTTAATTGTGTATGCTCTATATTATATGGTTTTACTTGTTCTAACCATTTTATTCCTAATATTATATCTGCTTTTTGTATTTCTTCTTTTACTTCAAATTCTATTTTTATTTTTCTAATTCCTCCTATTATTATTTCTTTTTCTGCAATATCTTTACTATTTATTAAACTTCTCGGTAGATCTAGGAATATATCATTATCAGTTTTTATTTTTTCATTTTTTACTAGACCTTTTGCTATATAATTTTCTTCTTGTCCCGTATTTAAGAGTATTAAATAATTTTTTATATTTATTTTTCCTGTTATGTAATATTGGTTTAAATTACTTATTGAATTTGTTTCATAACTTGTTCTTTTTGATGAGGTTGATGATTCTGGTTTTTCATTAGCTATTCTTTTTGTTGCACTTAGTGATTTTCGTATATTTTTTCATCTATTATGAATTTTTCTTTGTTCATTTTATTGTGAATAGTTCATGTTGATATATATATTCTACACTATCTATTTGTGATTCTAATTTTGATATTTCACCTTTTTGTGTATTAATTGAATTTTTACTAACTCCGGAAAATATATTATAATGCAATCTTTCTTTTCTTATTTTTAATTCTTTACGTTTTTCAGAGATAAATTAGTTTAATTCTGTGTATTTTTGCTCTTTATTCATTTAAATTATATTTATAATATCTTGGTGGATATCTAAATCTAATTTTATCATAATTAGGTGGTATGTATCTCATTCTTCTGGATTTTAAATGGATTATTAGTTTTGCTTCAATACTAGATATTAATGTAATTAGATAGGCTAATCTTTGTGGATTTTCTTTTGTTTTATTTAGACTTATATATTCTGAATAATTACTAACTAAAGATTCTTTAATTTTTCTAAAAGATTCTCTATTTTTAAATGGTCTTCTCATAATTTATTTAATAAATATTAAATTAAAATTTAACTAGTTCTGTGACTAAGTCTAACTTATATCTCACTTCTGTACTTTTTAAATTACCGTGCTCTGATACCATTTGTAGGGGGGTGCGGATAACTAGGCTAATAAATAGATTCATTATATTAGAGGAACATAAAGACTAGTCTAGAGAAAATAAAGCAAGACTTTGTCTGATTGAAATGTGCAAGACTTGGTGAAATTATAATTGATATGACCAATGGCAGAGCCACATGTTTGTCGAAAAAATACATTGTGTAGGTACATAAAAATATCTTTTATGTATATATTACGTAATGACACTCTTTGATTTTTTCATGAATTTACTTCTGTATATTTTGAAATTTCTTGATGAAAATTTTGACCCTGCCACTGAACATAACTGAATGAATGAAGAAAGGTATTTTTTTTCAAAAATCATAAAGACCAAAAGGGACACCTCATTGCTATTTAAAGACTCAAAACCACATGTTATAGAGCATACCTACTAATTTTTGTAATAATGGAGAAAGCCTTCACATTTTTTCTCTTCACACTCTTGTTGCTTATGGCTACTTCTGCTATGACTCAAACCAACATTACCACTGATCAATTGACTCTTTTTTCCTTAAAATCTCAAATCGTTTCAGACCCCTTTCACTTCTTGGACGAAAGTTGGTCTCTCGCTACGTCCGTTTGCCATTGGGTTGGAATCACTTGGGGTTTCCGCCTCCAGCGAGTGAAGTCCTTGAATCATTCTAACATGGCTCTTACGAGCAGGATTCCCGTGATCTTGGAAACCTCTCATTTCTTGTTTTACTCGACTTGGGAAGCAACAATTTCCATGGAAATTTACCACAAGAAATGGCACGCTTGCGTCGGTTTAAGTTTCTTGATTTAAGTGTCAACAACTTCAGAGGGAAGGTTCCTTCTTGGTTTGGGTTTTTACACCAAGTTCAAGTTCTAAATCTTGGGAATAATAGTTTCACTGGTTCCGTACCTTCTTCATTTTCTAATATTTCCAAACTTCAGAGTTTGAATATGAGATACAATTCCATAGAGGGCCAAATACCAAAAGTGATTGGAAGTCTTATACATCTTAGAGAACTAAACATGAGGGGTAACAAGCTCATAGGTTCTATTCCTCTGTCACTCTCGGATGCCTCAAGGTTGGAGAATTTGGAGATATCTCATAATTCACTTCTAGGAAACATTCCAGAAGGGATCGGCAATCTTCACAACATTAAAGTGCTATCCATACAATATAACAACTTACGGGTTCTATACCATTCACAATTTTCAATATTTCTAGGATCGAAATCATTGCATTTACTGTCAATAGCTTATCAGGAAATCTCCCAAATGGTTTATGCAATGGTCTCCCAATACTCAAAGGGCTTTATCTATCCAAAAACAATCTTCACGGTCATATGCCTACAAGTATGTCGAATTGTTCACTACTTCAAAGATTGTCTTTATCAATAAATGATTTCACAGGTATGTTTTTATCTTATGAGTGCTTGTGTCTAATTGCTTCAGAATTTTATTTTATTAGACAGTAACTGCAGGGATAATTTTAGTTGCTGAATTAATTAAGGTATCTATGTTTGGTGATATTAGGCATGGAGAGAAGCCAGATTAATGGCTCTATTCAAATATACGCAATTTTTTCGTTTTTTTTCTGTTAATACTTTTGTATGAACAACAATATAAAAGTTAAAATCTTAGCGGATTCTACCACGGGATTAGTAAAGTGGCCCACTGGGTCTTTAATTTTTTTTTTTAAAAGGATTCTACCACGGGAGATTGAAAACTTAACCAAGATGCAATTCTTATATCTTAGCAAAAATAGGTTTACTAGATTTAACCAACTATTTAAACTCACTAGTAATATACTATGTTTGTTTTCAGGTGAAATTGTTGAAAGTTGCTTTAAGAATGCAACTATTTTTTTCTGTTTTCTCCAGTTTTTTTTAAGTACAATCCTAGTTAAATTAGGAAGTACTATCTTTGGTAGGAAAGTAATTAGTTATTCTAATTTTAGTAGAGGTAGGTTGTTTCTTTGTCCTTTTTTTAGTTGGAATAACAACTATTTAAGTTGCTATGTTGATGATCAATTATTGACTTTCTTTTTACAAGAAAATAATCTCTCTATGTCTCTCTGCATATTCTCTTCTTCAAACTCCATCTTTGTTTCAGCGGCCAACTTTTTGACTATTGAATTCCTGCGTTATTTTTCTTTAACGGTTTTTAAACCAACAATTGGTATCAGAGCCTTAATCTTAAGGGACCTGTGAGTGTTTGCATCAATTTGCTCCAGTGGATACCATGAACGGAGAAGCAAATTTTTTCTCAATGGCACCACCAACTTTTAATGGAGAAAGTAATCAAATCTGGGAAGTTACAATAAGGATATATCTGCAAGCTTTGGATCTCTGGGAAGCTGTTGAAGATGAATACGAGATAGCTCCCTTGCCGGATAATACCACGGTGGCGCTGATTAAAACTCACAAAAAGAGGAAAACTAGAAAATCAAAGGCATTGGCATGCTAATTTACTGTAGTTTCATCTAATATCTTTACTCTTATCATGTCTCTTGAATCAGCGAAAGAGGTATGGGATTATCTTAAAACTGAGTATGAAGGAGATGAAAGGATTCAAGGGATGCAAGTGTTGAATTTGGTACGTCAGTTTGAGATGAAAGAAAGTGAAACCATAAAGGAGTACTTTGACAGACTCCTTAATTTAGCAAATCGCATCAGATTGTTGGGTTCCACTTTCAATGATTCAAGGATCGTTGAGAAAATCCAAGTAACGGCACCTGAAAGATTTGAGGCTACCATAAAAACCTTAGAAAATACTAAGGACTTGTCCAAGATCACACTTGCAGAGATCTTAAGTGCTTTTCAAGTGCAAGAGCAACGACGTGTTATGAGACACGGAGGAGCTGCCGAAGGTGCCTTACCAGCCAAGCATCACGATGATGGATGTTCTAAGAAGAAGAAGAATAAGCAGTACCAACCAACTGATGGAGAAGCTGCAGTGCATAGCAACAAAACAAAATAGATGGTTTCAAAAGAAACTACCCTCCTTGTAAGCATTGCGGCAAGCTTTGGCATGCACCTTTCAAGTGTTGGAAGAGGCCTGATGCTAAGTGCACTAAATGCAATCAGCTTGGCCATGAAGCGATCATCTGTAAAATTAAAACTCAGCAATAAGATGCAGAGGGTCGAGTTGTTGATGAACAGGAAGAGGATCAACTCTTTGTAGCATCATGTTTAGCAAGTAGTGTCTCGAGCGAGTCGTGGCTGATCGATAGTGGATGCACAAATCATATGACTTGCGATAAAGATCTTTTTAAAGATTTGATCCCTACTAAAGTTACACAAGTTAGATTCGGCCATGGTGGTTATATTCCAGCAAAAGGAATGGGAACCATTACAATTAAAACACAATCGGTCACTAAAACAATTTCTGATGTTCTTTATGTACTCGATTTGGACCAGAACTTGTTAAGTATTGGTCAGTTACTAAAAAAAGGTTTCAAATTATATTTTGAAGATAAACACTGCTTGATCAAGGAAGCATCTGGACAAGACCTATTTAAAGTCAAAATAATAGGCATAAGTTTCTCATTAAATCCATTGAAAGAAGAGCGTGGATTTCACCAGTTGTGTGTGGAGCCACCTTTGCTAAAAGAAGACATTCCACCTGATGATGAAAGATGGCTTTGTCCTGGTTGTGATTTCAAAGTTGTCTGCATTGACTTGGTTAATGATAGTCAAGGAACCGACCTTTCCATCACTGACAGTTGGGAGAAAGTATATCTCCCAAGGAAGCTGTTGCTGCTGCGTTTAGGGAGAAGCTAGATGATATTTCTGGACTTCTATTAGATGACTCGGAGGATGATAACTACAACCCTGAAAATCCAGATGTAAAAAAAATGATTCCGAAGCAGAGGAAGAAAATTCCAAACTTGTTTCTACCCTTGGAGAACAAGATTCTTTGCCATGAAAGATGAAAGGTACCCTCAAGAAGAAATTGGCAATTATTGATCCTGTGTTAAAAGACATACAGACAAAGAAACATGAAAGGATTCAGGAATTCTTGAACATAGAAACACAGATAACAACAATTTGTGCAGAAATAGCAGGAAATGACAAAGTTATTAGTCCCACAGATGTTCAAGTAAATGAACAAGACTTGACAGCTAAGAGATTGGCAGAACTGAAGTCACATCTTCAAGAACTGAAGTCATATCTTCAGGAACTGAAGTCTGAAACAAACCTCCTGTTGCAACGAGTGAATAGCTATATAAGCGCAATTTATGAGCTTACAATATTTATGTCACTTGATTTCAAGAAGATAATAGCTAATATCAATCCAAGCTTGGCGAATCATTTGAATGGACAGTCAAAGAGCATATGCAATGAAATACTTGCTAACTTGAAAAGTGAAGTCAATTCACTGAAGCAATTGAAGCAGTAGCGGCTAGAAAGAATTCAAGATCTTGGAAGTTCTCTAATAGAACTTTGGAACCTCATGGACATTCCAATGGAAGAACTACAGAGGTTTAACCATATCACTTCCTTAGTTTCTTCCTCTATTGATGATATAACTAGACAAGGATCCCTTGCCATTCACATTATTGAACCGGATGAAGTGGAAGTTGAGCATTTAAGTGCTCTATAGACCAGTAAGCTGAGAGAATTGATATTTAAGAGACAAAATAAGCTCGAGGAAATCTACAGGAGTGTTCGTATGGATGTAGATAGTGAGATTGCACGCCAGATTTTAATCCATCTTATGGAGTCTGGCAGTGATCTCTCTGGTCTGCTTTCAAGAATGGATGATCAGGTGGTGAAAGCCAAAGAGGAAGCTGCTAGCAGGAAAGATGTTCTAGATAAAATGGAAAAGTGGAAACATGCATCCCAAGAGGAAAGCTGGCTTGATGAGTATCGAAAGGATGAAAATCGTTACAGCGCTGAGAAAGATGTCCACATTAATTTGAAACGTACTAAAAAAGCATGGATTTTGGTCAGCAAAATACCATCCCTCATTGAGAACTTGACTGCCAAGATGAAGGCCTGGGAGAAGTAACTCTAATCTACTGCAAGTCTGACAACCAGCTAGCAGACCTGTTCACTAAGCTACTTCCAGTCAGCAAGTTCGAGCTTCTACGGCAAATAATTGGTGTTTGCATTTCATAAAGCAAGGAGGAGTGTTGAAAGTTTCTTTAAGAATGAAACTATTTTTTTCTGTTTTCTCCAGTTTTTTTTAAGTACAATCCTAGTTAAATTAGGAAGTCCTATCTTTGGTAGGAAACTAATTAGTTATTCTAATTTTAGTAGAGGTAGGTTGTTTCTTTGTCCTATTTTTATTTGGAATAGAAATTATTTAAGTTGCTAAGTTGATGATCAATTATTGATTTTATTTTAACAAGAAAATAATCTCTCTCTGTCTCTCTGCATATTCTCTTCTTCAAACTCCATCTTTGTTTCAACGGCCAACTTTTTGACTATTGAATTCCGGCGTTATTTTCCTTTAACGGTTTTTAAACCAACAGAAATACCCAAAGAGATAAGCAATCTCATTGAGTTGGAGCTACTAAGTCTTGCAGTTAATAGTTTTAGTGGTTCACTCCCAATGGAGATCTTCAACATATCAGGGCTGAGAATAATTGATCTCATAGACAACAATCTATTAGGAAGCCTCCCACCAAACATGTGTCCTATCTTACCCAACATTGAATAGCTTTATCTGGCCAACTTAACCAATCTTGTTGGGACTATTCCTCATTCCATCTCCAATTGTTCAAAACTTACTATTCTTGAGCTTGCCAATAACAAACTCACTGGCTTGATTCCCAATTCTCTTGGATATTTGACTCATCTACAATTCCTAAACTTGGGGGAAAACAATTTCACCAGCGATTCATCATTAAGCTTCCTGACTTCCTTAACCAATTGTAGACATTTAACAGTTCTTTATCTACCTTTTAACCCTCTAAATGGCATGCTTCGAGCCTTCACGGGAAACCTTTCCACCTCTCTTAGAAAATTTTACGCCAACAATTGCAAAATCAAAGGGCGAATCCCAAATAAAGTTGCGAACTTAAGCAGCTTATGAGACCTTGATCTTTCTGTAAATAGCTTGGTTGGATCGATTCCAACATCAATTGGAAACTTGAGAAACCTTCAACGCTTCAACTTGAGTAACAACAATCTTACAGGATTTATTGGTGATCATATATGTATATTGCAGCATTTGGGTGATATTTACTTGGGTCGAAATCAACTTGCAGTATCTCTTCCTAATTGTTTAGGGAATATTACTTCCCTTAGGGAGATACATCTGGGTTCCAACAAATTGAGTTCCAATATACGACCAAGCTTAGGGAACCTTCAAGATTTAGTAGTTCTTGACTTATCGTCAAACAACATGGAAGGTTCTTTACCTCCAGGATATAGAAATCTAAAGGCTGCAACACTGATAGATCTGTCAATGAATCAATTCTCAAATGAAATTCCAAGAGAAATTGGAGTATTGCAAACTCTGGTGCACCTTTCTTTGAGACTCAACAAGTTGCAAGGATCTATACCTGACTCAGTGAGCACCATGTTAGGTTTGGAATTTCTAGACCTTTCCCATAACAATATATCTGGAATCATTCCCAAGTCATTGGAGAAACTTCAAAATCTGAAGTATTTCAATGTTTCATATAACAAGTTGTATGGTGAAATACCCTCGGGGTGTCCTTTCAAGAACCTCTCGAGTCAGTTCTTCATCAACTATGAAGCATTGTGTGGTTCTTCAAGATTTAGTGTTCCTCCATGCCCCACTTCATCAAATCACAGATCAAATAGGAAAAAGTTTCTAGTTCTATTTCTTTTTCTAAGACTTGCACTTTTATTTGTTCCTATCACTTTTGTGTTTGTTTGGATAAAGTACAGAAGAGGTAAAAGATCTCCTCAACAAAATGATTCATTGTCTACTGCAACAATAGAAAGAATTTCATACTATGAATTGATCCAAGCAACTGATGCGCTTAGCGAGAGTAATCTGATTGATTCTGGAAGTTTTGGCTCTGTTTACAAAGGCGTTCTCAGAAGTGGAACTGTCATTACAGTAAAAGTGTTCAGGGATGCGGCATTCAAGAGTTTTGATACGGAATGTGAAGTTTTGTGCAGCCTTTGCCATAGGAATCTTGTTAAAGTCATTACTAGTTGTTCCAATATTGATTTCAAGGCTTTAGTGCTCGAGTATATGCCAAATGGAAGTTTTGAGAAGTATTTGTATTCGCACAACTACTTCCTCGACATCCGGCAGAGACTAAGCATAATGATAGATGTGGCATGTGCTTTGCAATATCTTCACCACGGGTGCTCGTTGCCAGTGATTCACTGTGACGTGAAGCCTAGTAACATCTTGCTGGATGAAGATATGGTTGCCCACCTAAGAGACTTTGGCATTTCAAAACAGCTTGGTGAAGATCAGGGTGATTTATACACTAAAACCTTGGCAACATTGGGGTATATTGTTCCAGGTACGTCTCTTAGTTTTGCTGATTACTCATTTTTTTTCCCACCTAGAAAGTATATTGCATCTTTAAATAAATTGTTTGACTGTAGAGTATGGACTGGAAGGACTAGTGTCAACAAAGTGTGACGTCTATAGTTATGGGGTCATGTTGCTGGAAACGTTTACTAGGAGAAAGCCTAATGAGTTCGACGGAGATCTTAGCTTGAAGCAGTGGGTGAGTTATTCACTTCCAGAGGTAGTAATGGATGTCGTAGATGTGAACTTGGTAACACCAATGGATAAAGGCTTACAGAAGGAGCTAGATGTTATGGCATCAATCATGAAAGTGGCCTTAGATTGTTCTGCTGAATCTCCGGCGAGAAGGACTAACATGAAAGATGTTGTAGGAATGCTACAGAAGGCCAAGATTCAACTTCTTGAATGTGGAGCATGTAGTACCAAATGAATTGTTTGCTTCAAATTCTTGCTAAATTGTTGGTTGCTTTTTTGGTTTTAGCACTTGATTTGTGCATTGATTCTGTTTCCAGGAATCCTAGCTGGTTGCAATGAATCTCACTACTGCCTTTTAACTAAACTTAAATCCTGGGTACCTTATATAATAAATTGTCCAATAATATCCCTGTGATGTGCCTCCTTCATCAAGTTTTCGAACATCAAAGAAGGCAGTTGCTCTTGTTCCGCTACTATCCTTTGTTTAGTCCTTTCCTTTATCTCCATAAGTCACCCTGACTAAGTTTATGTTTTCTTACCTGTTATGTGGAAGCAATATTCTTATGAAATAGAGTTGCCTTACTAATTGTGAAATTTTGGGTACTTGGATCAAAATCAAATTGATAATCATGAAAATCTTGAAGTTAATGAGGTTCAGGATAATTTAAGCAGAAGAGATCATAAAATATGCAACCTATTCAGTTTCCGCGCCTCGAACCCGTGACCTCCTAATCACATGGAGGAACCTTTACCAGTTACACCACTGAGTTGGTCTAATTCCTCGAGTCTACCAACATTAGTTATTGGAGCCACCAAATAGCAGGATTTATTCATGTTCACTAGTTGGCCAGAGATATGTTCATAGCATAAGAGCTAGAGAGTTGCTATTACCTGATGAAAAAACGAATAGTATCATCAACATAGCCGAAGTGAGTGTTAATAGGGCATTTGTTCATGAACATTATAATTAATAAAATCTTTTTACTGAATGAAATTATTAATCTTGATAGAACATAATTCATTGAAAAAAATTTGACTACCTCTAGGAAGGCTCTTATTGCCTGGGATAAATCTGCTAGTGCTAGGTTGACTAAATTTGATTTATATTGAGATGGCACTATCGTGTAAGTTAGTAAATGTGTCACTACTCTTCACTACACAATTCTACAGAATATGATAGCAAGGCAATTTGCAAAGTCTTGGTTGTCTTGCCAAGTCTTTGGCTGATTAGAGGACTTTTTGCAACCATATTTATAATTCTGATTGAGATGTGAATGGCTTGGTTGATTTGGTGGTATTAGTATTGGTATGACCAAAAGGGATATCTCACTGCTACTTAAAGTCTCAAAACCACATAGTATAGAGCATACCTACTGATTATTGCAATAATGGAGAAAGCCTTCACATTTTTTCTCTCAACACTCTTCTTGCTTGTGGCTAGTTCAGTCATGACCCAACCAACATTACCACTGATCAATTAGCTCTTCTTTCCTTACAATCCCAAATTATTTCGGACCCCTTTCACTTCTTGGATGAAAGTTGGTCACCGGCTATATCTATTTGTCATTGGGTAGGAGTAACTTGTGGTTCTCGTGACCAGCGAGTGTAGTCCTTGAATCTTTCTAACATGGTTCTTACAGGCAGGATTCCTCGTGAATTTGGAAACCTCTCATTTCTTGTTTCTCTTAACTTGGGAAGTAACAATTTCCAGGGAAATTTGCCACGAGAAATGGCCTGCTTGCATCGGCTTAATTTTCTTGATTTAAGTTTCAACAAATTCAGAAGGAGGTTCCCTCTTGCTTTGGGTTTTTACACGAACTTCAAGTTCTAAATCTTAGGAATAATAGTTTCACCTGTTCCATCCCTTCTTCATTTTCTAATATATCCACACTTGATACTTTGAATCTGAATTTTAATTCCATAAAGGGCCAGATAGCAAAAGTGATTGGAAACCTTAGAGAATTAAACTTGAGGGGTAACAATCTCATAGGCTCTATTCCTCTGTCACTCTCAAATGCCTCGAGGTTGGAGACTTTAGATATATCTTATAATTTACTTCAAGGAAATATACCAGAAGGGATCGACTATCTTCACAACATGAAATTGTTGGGCATACAATATAATCACCTAACGGGTTCTATACCATTCACAATTTTCAATATATCAAGAATCGAAGTCATTGCATTTACGGGCAATAGCTTATCGGGATATCTTCCCAATGATTTATGCAATGGTGTCCCCATACTCAAAGGGCTTCATTTATCTATAAACAAGCTTTATGGTCATATGCCTACAATCTTATCAAATTGTTCACAACTTCAAATTTTGTCTTTATCAATAAATGAGTTTGATGGACCAATACATAGGGAAATTGGAAGATTGAATAACTCGCAGAAATTGGATTTTGGAACTAACCATTTCACGGTTATGTTTTATCTTATGAATGCTAGTAATATTTTATCTAATTACATCACAATTATTTTATTACACATGTAGGGCTATAGAGTGTGGAAGCGTGATAAATTCAACCAAAGATTCCGAGAAATTACTAAAACAGTAAAATTGACATCAAGGTTTTAGGTGGAAAAACCCTCTTTAAATAGAGGTAAAAAACCACCGGCGAGAGAGCCAAAAATTTCACTAATATTGACGAGAGTACAAAATATTTTCTCGGGACTAACAAGACAAAATAGCCCCTTACAAATTCTCTACGAGTATAGAAATACTCAACCAAGAAGTAGAGAAAGAAGAAAATATAAAGGAGAGATTGGCTATTGAAATGTTGTGGAGGTGTCTTTGCAAATGAAGTAGCATTGGCTTTTATAGCCAAATCTGGACCTCAAAAGTCTTGCCTTCATATATGAATGCAGCCACTGATGTTGAAAACACAAAGTCACAAATGTCTTCATCATCCACAATTGTTGAAATATGAGCAGCAGTTGTTGACAAAAGGAGAGCAGCCAACAAATCTCCACCTTGATCTCCTTTTGACCGGAAATACTCTCTCGCCATGAAATCCTGTTAACAATGAATAATACCAGCTAAGTCCAAGCAATGATCGAACTTAGCGACTGGAAGCGGTTTGGTTAACATATCTGCAGGATTTTCAGTTGTATGGATTTTTTCCACAGTAATTTCTCCTGCATCAACAATATCTCGGATAAAGTGGCGTTTAATATCAATATGCTTGGTCTTTGAGTGATGCTTGCTATTCCTGGCCAAGTGGACAGAACTCTGACTGTCGCAGAACATAACAAGAATGTGTTGTTGTAAACCAAGTTCAGCAACCAAGCCTCGGAGCCAGATAGCCTCTTTCACTCCTTCAGTAGCAGCAATATATTCTGTTTCAGTGGTGGATAAAGCCGCAATGGCTTAAAGTGATGAATACAAACTGATAACAGAGCCACAAAGTGTAAAGATATAGGCGGAAAGTGATCTTCTCCGATCTAAATCACCACCGTAGTCGGCGTCAACATAACCAACTACGCCTCCTGGATCAGACTTTTGTCTATCAAATACCAAACCAATATCAGGAGAACCCTTCAAGTAACGAAGGATCCATTTGACAGATTCCCAATGCTATTTTCCTGGGTTGTGCATGAATCTTCTAACAACACTAACCTCATAAGCCAAATCAGGCCTAGTACATACCATAGCGTACATAAGGCTTCCGACTACATTAGAATACGGGACATGTGACATGCGCCTTTGTTCCTCTTCTGATTGTGGACACTGATCTGATGACAACTTGAAGTGGGCAGCAAGTGGAGTATTAACAGCTTTGCAATCTCGCATTCCAAATCTGTCAAGCATCTTCATTACATACCTTTTCTGTGATAGAAAAAGTTTTCCAGCTTGACGATCTCTGTTAATCTCCATTCCAAGAATCTTCTTGGCAGGACCTAGATCTTTCATATCAAATTCACTGTTGAGCTGCACCTTTAACTTGTCAACAAGAGTTTTATCTCTTGCAGTAATTAACATATCATCAACATATAACAACAAGTATACTAGTGATCCATCAGATATTTTTTGAAGATAGACGCAGTTATCATAACTACTTCTAGAATAGCCATGTCCAGTCATGAAGGAATCAAACCTTTTATACCATTGTCTTGGTGATTGCTTCAAACCATAAAGAGATTTCTTCAGACGACATACATGGTTCTCCTTTCCAGGAACAACGAACCCCTCTGGCTGCTGGATATAAATTTCTTCCTCAAGGTTACCAAGAAGAAAAGCAGTTTTCACATCTAACTGTTCCAGCTCCAAATCATACAAGGCAACTAGAGCAAGTAATACACGAATTGAAGAATGACGAACAATGGGAGAAAATACTTCGTTAAAGTCAATACCTTCCTGTTGATCAAAACCACTTACTACGAATCTTGCTTTGTACCTTGCATTTTCAACACCGGGGATGCCTTCTTTTCTCTTAAAAATCCATTTGCAACTAATGACTCGCTTGCCTTCCGGTAACATCACCAAATCCCATGTTTCATTTTTGAGAAGACTCTCGATTTCTTCTTGCATTGAAGCAGTCCACTTTGCTGAGTCATCACCAGGGATAGCTTCAGAATAATTCTTGGATTCACCATCTTTACCCATATCTTGTGCAACAGTCAATGCATAAGCAATGTTGGCAGATTCTGTGATCAGTCTTTGAGTCGGTTTTCTTGGCCTTTGTTGTGGAAGTTCTTGAGCCATAGACCATGGTTGTGGTAAACCTCGACGTTGAGGTGGATGTTGTCGTGGACTCATTTGTTCAGCAGTGACTTCATCTTCTTAAGTGGTGGAAGAATTAGGGATATTTGCTTCCAAAATGGGAGCTTCAGTCTCAAACTCCACCTTCTCTCGAACATCCTCCTGATCACCTGTATCAGTGGAGGGAGCAACAGTATCTTTTCCAGAAGATAGCATACCATTTTCATTAAAGGTTACATTCCGACTATGAAATATTTTGCGAGATTCAGGGTCATACAAACGATAGCCTTTAACCCCTAGGCCAAAACCTAAGAAAATGCATTTCTTAGCACGAGGTTCCAATTTTCCCTCGTTCACATGAGAATAAGCAGGGTAACCAAATATTCTAAAATTAGAATAATCAACAGGGTTACCTGACCAAACTTCTTCCAGAATTTTGCAGTCGAGTGATCGATTTGGTGAGCGGTTTATCAAGTAACATGATGTTGATGCTTCTTCTGCCCAAAATTCTTTCCCCAGAGTAGAATGGGAGAGCATACAACGAACTTTCTCCAAGATAGTTCTGTTCATCCTTTCAGCAACTCCGTTTTGTTGTGGAGTTCTTGGAACGGTGAAATGTCTGGCAATACCTTCTTTCTTGTAGAAATCATTAAACTCATTAGAACAAAATTCGAGGCCATTGTCTGTCCTTAGCCTCTTGATCTTCTTTCCAGTCTGGTTCTCAATTAATAATTTCCACTCTTTAAAGGTGGAAAAAGCTTCATTCTTTTGCTTGAGAAAATATACCCAGAGTTTACGTGAAAAATCATCAGTAAATGTCAGCATATAATGACATTTACCTTTGGAGGGAACTCTCGATGGACCCCAAAGATCTGAATGGATGTAGTCCAAAGTACCTTTGGTCCTGTGAATGGCTTTTGAAAAGCTAACCTTTCTCTGCTTACCAAAAATGCAATGCTCATAGAAATCGACCTTACCGGTACAATGGTTGCCAAGATAGCCTTTCATTTTGAGAATTTGGATTCCCTTCTCACTCATGTGGCCTAACCTCAAATGCCACAACTTTGTGTTGTCTTTGTTGGATGAGGCGACGGCTGCAGAACCTATAACAGTTGAACCCTGAAGCAAATACAAACTACGAGATCGAATTGCCTTTAGTAACACAAGAGCTCCTTTGGACACTTTTAAAACTCCACCTTCAGCTGAGTATCTACACCCTTGAGATTCAAGAGTGCCTAGGGAAATGAGATTCCGTTTCAAATCAGGGACATGTCTGACACTGGTCAAAGTTCTAATGACTCCATCATGTGTCTTGATTTTGATTGTGCCTTTGCTGACAACTTTGCATTGAGCATCGTTGCCCATTAAGACAAGACCACCATTAAAAGATTCATAGGTGGTAAACCAGTCTCTATTAGGATACATATGAAATGTACAACCAGAATCAAGAACCCACTCATTTTTTGACCTTTGTTCAGTACCAGAAGCAATAAAACACTCTCCATTAGATTCGGTTTCTACAAAACTAGCTTCGGCAAATTTTTCGGGTTGCTTACCCTTATCTTCTCTGTTTTACTTATTTTTCAATTTGTAGCACTCAGAGATTTCATGATTTCTTTTCTTGCAATAACGGCAATACTTAGAGTTTTTACCTTTGGATTTGGATTGGTTTTTACCGCTACCACCTACTTCGTGGTTTCTCCCTCTAACTACTAGTCCTTCACCCGAACTTTCAGAATGAATTTGGGTATCAAATTTTTCTTTGGACAGTAGGTTAGACTTGACATCATCAAAGCTCAAGGTAACATTATTACCATATAGCATAATTTCTTTGAATGTCTATATGAGGGTGGCAAAGAAACAATAAGTAGTACGGCTTTATCCTCATCATCAATTTCGACATCCATATTTTCCAAATCAATTATGATGGAATTAAATTCACCAAGATGAGATTGGATGGGTGTACCTTCAGACATACGAAGTGTGAAAAGTCGCTCCTTTAACCGGAGTTTATTTGCAAGACTTTTGGTCATGTACAGAGACTCCAATTTACTCCATATACCGGCTGCAGTTTTTCTCATTGATGACTTCGCGTAGCACCTCAAGGGACAAGCATAATTGGATTGTGGATAATGCCTTTTCATCCATCTCTTCCCACTACTCCTCCGTTGTAGTGGCTGGCTTCGCCGATTTGCCAGACAGAACCTTCTTTAGGCCATTCTGGGTAAGAATAGCTAGCATCTGGACTCGCCAGATAGCAAAACTAATTTTACCATCAAATTTCTCAATATCGAACTTCATCGACATTTTTAATAAAAAAAATCCCGGTTGAATTATCGTGTCTCTGATACCAATTTGTAGGGCTACAGAGTGTGGAAGCGTGATAAATTCAACCAAAGATTTCGAGAAATTAATAAAACAGTAAAATTGACACCAAGGTTTTAGGTGGAAAAACCCTCTTTAAATAGAGGTAAAAAACCACCGGCGAGAGAGCCAAAAATTTCACTAATATTGACGAGAGTACAAAATATTTTCTCGGGACTAACAAGACAAAATAACCCCTTACAAATTGTCTACGAGTATAGAAATACTCAACCAAGAAGTAGAGAAAGAAGAAAATATAAAGGAGAGATTGGCTATTGAAATGTTGTGGAGGTGTCTTTGCAAATGAAGTAGCATTGGCTTTTATAGCCAAATCTCGACCTCAAAAGTTTTGCCTTCATATATGAATGCAACCACTGATGTTGAAAACACAAAGTCACAAATGTCTTCATCATCCACAATTGTTGAAATATGAGCAGCAGTTGTTGACAAAAGAAGAGCAGCCAACAACACATTAAATGCATGGATAATTCCACAAGAAATTGGAAATCTTGTTAATTTGGTAGAGTTAGCCATGGAGAAAAACCAGATTACCAGCTCAGTCCCAATCTCCATATCCAATATCTCATCGCTTAAAGTTTTGTTACTGTGGCAGAACAATCTTAGTGGATTCTTACCATGGGATATTGTCAACTTAACCAAGATGCAATTTTTATATCTTGAAGAAAAATAGTTTTACTGGTATGTAAGCAATGTGATAGCAAGAGGTACAACTTATGCTAATTAAATTACTAGTATTCCTTTTTGGCCTTGTGTTGACAGGTGAAATACCCAAAGAGAGATGCAATCTTGTTGAGTTGGAGGAACTTATCTTGGGCATAATAGTTTTAGTGGTCAACTTGAGATGGATAACTTCAACATATCCGGGCTGAGACTGATTTCTCTTTCAAACAATAATCAATCAGCTAGCCTCCCACCAAACTTGTGTTCTGTCATACCCAACATTGAAGAACTTTATCTGACCTTTACCAATCTTATTGGGACTATTCCTCATTCTATCTCCAATCTTGTTGGGACTATTCCTCATTCTATCTCCAATCTCGTTGGGACTATTCCTCAATCTTTTGCATCTGACCATATATTTGGTAATCAGAATCTTTTCTCAAATCTTATCCACTTCACAACCCTTAGCGCAGTTACCCTTGCTAATGGATCTTGAATTGCAGTAAAAGGAATAGGGGACATGCAACTTCTTCCCTCTATTTCCTTAAACTTAGTTTTATTTGATCTGGAATGTCCATTTAATTTGGTTTCTGTTAGCAAATTAACCAAACACCTAAATTGTAGTGTCATTTTTTTGGCTGAATCTGTTGTTGTACAGGACAAGAGAATGAGGAAGACTATTGGAACAGGATATGAGTCACAAGGACTGTATCACATGTCAAAAATACCACCACCAGTTGTCTTCACTTTTTCTGCCTCAACTGATCTTCTCCATAACCGTTTTGGTCACCCGAGTCTACCAAAGCTTCAGAAATTAATTCCTAGTCTTTCCACTTTGTCTTCTTTTGAATGCGAGTCTTGTCAACTTGGGAAACATAGTCGCACTTCGTTTCCCGAAAGAGTCAATAACAGGGCCACATATATGTTTGACATTGTTTACTCAGATGTATGGGGTCCTAGTCGTGTTATTTCAAGTTAACGATTTCAGCATTTTGTTACCTTTATTGATGTTTTTTCTCGTTGCACATGGGTATTTTTTATGAAAAATCGTTCTGAAGTATTCTATATTTTTCAAAAATTCTATGCTGAAATAAACAATCAATTTGGTGTTTCAATTAAGGTATTATGCAGTGATAATGCAAAGGAGTACTTATCTTCACCCTTTGGAAGTTTCATGTCACCTCAGGGAATCACTCATCAAACTTCTTGTGCATATACTCCTCAACAAAATGGAGTCGCCGAACGTAAAAATATGCATCTCATTGAGACAGCTCGAACTTTACTCATACACCATCACACTCCTCTTCATTTTTGGGGGGATGTTTTTCTCACTGCTTGTTATTTGATAAATAGAATGCCCTCCACTATGTTGCAACAACAAAGTCCTTACTCAGTTCTCTTTCATGGTCAAAATCCTTATCGTCTACCTTTGAGAGTGTTTGGATGTAATTGCTTTGTCCATGATCAAAGTACTGGAAATGACAGACTCCAACCGAAATCAATTAAGTGTGTCTTTCTAGGATACTCTCATCACCAAAAAGGTTACAAGTGCTATGATCTAAAATCAAATAAATATTTTATCAGTGCAAATGTAGCATTTTTTGAAACATCTCCCTATTTTACACCAAGCACTACAAGCAGAAGTTTAATTCCTCATGTTTTACCGGTACCTATACTTCCTCTACAACAAATCAGTCTTCCAGACAACCTCCAAACCGCTCCTCCTCGTCCATTTCAAATATACGCCCGACGTGCTCGTCCTCTTAACAATACTAATGATAGTACTACTCCAAGTCCAGATACACTGGTAGCTCCTGATGATTCATCTCATGCTCCTTCATGACCTGCTCCATTCATACCTTTAGCAGATGCAGTGACCGCACCAATCGCCATACACAATAGTATACACACTACTCGAAATCAATAACCAGAGAGATATAACTGTTTAAGTTATCATCGGTTGCCCCTATTATATTATACCTTTGTATTCACCTTATCTAATATACCTATACCAAATATAATATCCAGGGTGGAGAGATTCTATGATTGAAAAATTGAATGCTTTACAGACCAATAACACCTAGGAATTGGTCCACTTATTGAAGGGGGAATCTATTATTGGAAGTCGATGGATATATACAGTAAAGGTGGGTTCAGATGGAACAGTTGATCGGCCGAAAGCTCACCTTGTTGCTAAAGGATATACCCAGATTTATGGTCTTGACTATGGTGACACGTTCTCTCCAGTTTCAAAAATTGCATTTGCTTGACTGCTTATATCCTTGGCACAATGCTTCACTGGCCGCTTCATTAACTAGACATTAAGAGTGCATTTTTACATGGCGAACTTGATGGGGAAGTTTATTTGGAGAACCTCCGGGATTCGTTGCTCAGGGGGAGTCAGTTTTTTGTCTCAACCGCTCTTTATATGGCCTCAAGCAATCTCCGAGAGCATGGTTTGGCAAATTTAGTTTTGTTGTCCAATTGTGTGGGATGTCTCAAAGTAAAGCAGATCACTTTGTTTTCTATCGACATAATGGTCTAGCAAAGAACATTTTTCTGGTCGTTTATGTTGATGACATTGTCATAACTGGAAATGGTACAGAAGGAATATCTCAGCTAAAGCAATATTTGTTCAGTCACATTCAAACCAAGGATTTGGGGAAGTTAAAGTAATTTTTGGGAATTGAGGTAGCACAATCCAAAACAAGTATTGCTATTTCACAAAGAAAATATGCTTTGGACATATTAGAGGAGTCATGCATGTTAAATTGAAAACCAATTGACACTCATATGTATCCAAACATCAAACTCGTCCCAGGACAGGGAGTGATACAATATTGAGTATGTATCAAGAGATTCAAGCTAACACAAGAACAACATCACTAGAGAATCAAAGGCCCCACTCGGCTTCTCTAGGTTTGTAAGGCAACAACAACAATATTAAACAAGATAGATAAATAACAAAAGATTGCAATAACTATAGTGAATCGAAAGAACCCCACATAGCTTCACTATATCAACACACAAAAACATGATTACAAAATGATGGATAGTAATTTGACACAAAATATCCTAGAATCTAAGAACCCTAACATGAAGATTAGGTCCCTAAGAACAAAAGATATTTACCCTAAATTCTTACTTGAATCAATAGGAACTCATTATCCTCAAGACCCCAAATTTCTAGCCAAAGAACAACAAAAGTGTTACTACACTTTGTTGTCTAGTTTTGGGTTCACTCTCATGAACAAGAGAGAAGTTCTAAAATTATTACAAGGCTTGTGTAGTGAAATATCAATAATGAAGTAAGTCCAAGAAATAGCCCTATTATTGTCTATATATAGTACTCCACAAAATGAAAGGAAAATGAGCATTCTAGCCTTGGTCTTGGGTGGCTTTCAAGTGTAATAAAAAAAGTGTTGCTACACTTTTTTTTGGAGTGTAATAAACTTACACTTCAAAGCCCCTCTTAACATTTCAAAATATGGAATCCCAAAGATGAATTAATTGCACACTCACACACGACCATTTGCATGAACATGGCTTGGAGTTTTTGTGACTCTCGAGCTTGGCTATGTGTGAATGGTATTGAGATAGTTGCACTTGTATCATCCTATCCATCTTGAAGAGAATTTGTCCTCAAATTAGGTGGATGTTCATCCTCAACCGTGACAATAGGAGAGAGGTCACATATGTTAAAGGGGTTATGCACTTGATATTCTGGAGGAAGATCAATTTTGTAGGCATTATCATTGATTCTTTCAAGTTCTTGAAAGGGAAAATCACCCCTCGGCATCAACTTGGTTTTCCTTTGTAAAGGAAACTGGTCTTTTCTAAGGTGCACCCAAACCCAATCACTCGGTTCAAGAATAAGGTTTCTTCTCCTCTTGTTTGCTCTCTTAGCAATCTCTTGATTTTTCTTCTCAAGCTTTTGCCTCACTTTCTCATGCAATTTATTTATGTCATTGTCTTTATTGCTTAAATCTAAGCTAATCATAAGATCACTTGGAAAAGGAGTTGAATCCAAAGGGGTAAGGGGGTTGATGCCGTATACACACTCAAAGGGATTTATTCTCGTACTTGAGTGAATAACCCGATTGTATGCAAATTCCATCAAAGGTAGGTGGTCCTCCCATGAAGTCATATTTCCTTTAACCGTTGATCGTAACATAGAACCTGAACTCCTATTTACAACCTCAGTTTGGCCATCAGTTTTTGGGTGGCAAGATGTAGAGAATAGTAATCTAGTGCCAAGCCTACCCCACATTGACTTCCAAAAGTGACTAAGGAACTTAGAGTCTCTATCACTTACAATGGTCCTTAGAACACCTTGCCATTTGACAACATTTACAAAAAATAAAGAAGCCATATTTGATGCATCTTCACTTTTAGTACAAGGAATGAAGTGTGCCATCTTAGAAAATCGATCAACCATAACAAAAATGCTATCCCTACCTCGTCTAATCCTCAGCAATCCTAACACAAAATCCATAGATCTATCAAGACAAGGACGTAAAGGAGTATGAAGTAGGGCATACAACCCGTGATGGAGGAGCCGAGACTTGACTCCAATGCAATCTTCAGATTGGCCGCAAATCCTAGCGACGTCCTTGTGCATTCTAGGACAATAGAATGGCTCCTCGAATATCCCGAGGGTGTAGTCAATCCCAAAATGACCCATTAGACCCCCATCGTATGTTACCTCATAAATAACACTGTCCAAGAGATACAAAGTACACACAATCGTCTACCTTTAAACAAGTAACTATCAAACTTGGCATAGGGATTTGAACCCCTATCCGAAACCCAGTTGTCCCTACCCAATTTTTCGCATTCCCTAAAGATGGGAGCAAAGTGAGGGTCCTCGGGATACAATGCCTTTAGGCTCTCAAAACCCATTAACTTTGAAGACAAAGTGGACACAAGTACATGTTTTCTAGACAAGGCACTGGCAACCATATTTTCCTTACCCTTCTTGTATTGAATAACATAAGGGAAGGTTTCTAGAAACTCAATCCATTTGGCATGTCATCAGTTAAGTCTGTCTTGTGCCCGTAGATGATTCAAGGATTCATGATCCGTTCGGACCACGAATTCTTTGGGCCATAAATAATGATGCCAAGTGGCCAAGGCTATAATCAAGGCATACAACTCTATATCATACGAAGAGTAGTTTAGAGTTTCTCCTTTGATATTTTCGCTAATGTAAGCAATAGGCTTCAATTCTTGCATTAAAACCGCACATATTACAACTTTGCTAGCATCACATTTGACTTCAAAAGGTTTTTCAAAATTTGGCAATTGTAGAAAAGGGGACGAGATGAGCATAGCTGTCAAGTCCTCAAAGGCCTTAGCTAGGTTATCTCCCCACTTAAAAGGCTGATCTTTTTTAATCACTTCGGTCAAGGGGGCGGCAATGGTGCTAAATCCTTTGACAAAATATCTATAAAAACTAGCCAACCTATGGAAGCTTCTCATTTCTCCTACGGTTTTGGGAGTTTTGGGAGTTGGCGAATTTTTAATAGAGTCAATCTTAGATTCATCCACTTCGACCCCTCTTGAGCTCACCACAAACCCGAGAAATACAACCTCATAGACACCAAAAGAACACTTTTCTAGATTAGCATATAACTTCACCTTTTGGAGGACATCAAACATATATTGCAAATGCTTTACATGCTCATCTAAGGACTTACTATACACCAACACATCATCAATCTAAATAACAAAAAACTTCCTAATAAATGGATTCATCACATAATTCATTAGACTCATGAAAGTACTTGGAGCATTTGTTAGGCCAAATGGCATAACCATTCATTCATAGAGACCGAATTTTGTCTTGAAGGTGGTTTTTCATTCATCACCTGGTTGCATATGGATTTGGTGATAGCCACTCCTCAAATAAATTTTAGAAAACAAACACGAACCACTCAATTCATCAAGAATATCATCTAGCCTAGGAATAAGGTGAGGATATTTTACCATTATCTTGTTTGTTGCTCGGCAATCAACGCAATATGCTACGTCCTATCTTTATTGGGAACTAGTAACACTAGAACCACAAAAAGGCTCATACTCTCCTTGATGTACCCTTTGTTGAGAAGTTCCTCAACTTGGCATTGGAATTCCTTGGTATCCGCCGGTTGCTCCTATAAGCCAGTTTGTTGTGTAATTGTGAGCCCGACAAAAAATTAATTCGGTGACAAATTCCCTTTAATTGAAGGAAATCCTTTCGGCAATTCCATTGGGAAAACATCCTCGTAACCGTGAAACACATGAGAAATAGGAGGAGAATTGGAAACGTTTGTGGGGTTAGTATTAAAACAATGAGCCAAGAGGAGTATTAGAGTGTCCTTGTCATGATCCATAAATAGTTCCTTCCTCCTATCCATCATCACATGCTCTCGTTCCCCTTAGAAGTTAGGGACCCCTCATCTTCCCCTACTCCCTCACTTTTGGAATTCCCTCTTTTCCCCTCACTCTCGGCCATCTTTCCCCTTTCCCTTAATTCCCGCATCTTTTGGTATTATTCATTCACTTGGGAAGGAAATAATGGATGAAGAGCGATCTTTCGTCCATCCTTCTCAAGTGTATACAGATTGGACCTTCCATCATGTTTGGTCGACCTATTATATTTCCAAGGCCTTTCTTACAACAAGTGACAATCTTGCATTGGTATCACGTCATAAAGCACCTCATTATGGTAGTTGGATACCTTAAAACGTATCACGCATTTCCTCGTGACCTTTAACTCACTACATTCATTCAACCATTGAAACTTGTAAGGACTAGTGTGAGGTGTAGTCAACAATTTCAAGAAGTTTACCATTACAACACTAACCACATTCACACAACTTCCACTCTCTATCACTATAGTGCACATGCTTCCCTTTACAAGACATTTAGTATGGAATAAATTCTCCCATTGACTTGGATTATCTATTGCCTTACTAATCATGGCACGCCTCACTACAAAGTTTGGAACCATGTATTCCCCTTCTTATGGTTAATCATCCTCACAATCATCATCATCATCATATGGCTCATTTTAGGGTTCCTCTCCATCTTGAGGATCGGCCTCATTCTCTTCTTTTTCAAGACCCACTTCTTCACCAAGTTAATTCAATCTCCCTTTCCTTAGGATCACATTGCGTCGGTTCAGATATTCATTGGATTTATGTCCCCAGCTTTGGCATTTGAAGCATTGGAACCCCTTAGGTTTAGGATACTTATGAGCCTCTTGCCTTGGTGGATATTTTTTCATTGCCTTGGCCTCGGGTTGCCTTGTAGTGGTGGGTTTGTCTTTGTTTTTATGCCAACCCGTGGTGGAGGAAGTAACCTCCTTACCCCTCGGCCAACCCAAGGGTGCTTGACCCTTGGCTTTGTAACTTGTTCTTTCCTTAAGTTCTCTTTCAATTTCAATGGCCGCTTGAAAGATCCCTTCAACATTATCGAATTTATGAAGGGTCAAGTAAGTAAAAATCTCCTTATTCAACCCACACTTAAAACAAATGATGTCATGGATGATTTGTTCCCCCCAATGGTCAGGCTTCAATATGAGTTGTTGAAACTCATCATAGTATGCCATAACATTTTGATTCCCTTACCTCAAGTTCTACAACCTCGCAAGCAACTCATGATGATAACTTTCGGGAAGGTACCGTTGCCTCATTAGATACCATAACCAAAACCATGGTGGTGGTTTCCCATCTATCAACTCGTTGCCAAACCACTTGATGTATTCCCACTAAGTGTTACCAAAGCCTTCAAAGTGGACTATGGCATAACAACTCTTCTTCTCCTCCGAAATGTCATTCACTTGGAATACCTTGTCATACGCCGATTCCCAAGCACAATACACTTCGGGATCACTTTTACCCTTCAACATAGGTAGGATCAATTTGATGGTATTGATGCTTACGTCTCTTTCTTGGTATCAGATTCCCCTTTCTCCATACCCTCGATATCTTCTTGGATCCATAAATCCCCCTTTTATCCCCTACTCCCTCATGTAAAATCGTCAAGGGCTCCATACTATTCATAATCATCTCTACCATATTTCTCAAAGTAGATGGGACGATTTTGGACCTTTGAAACTTGATTTGAAGGGATTGGATTTTGTAGAGGTGGTGGTCTTTGGTTCAGTGGAGCTCGAAAGGGAGGGTTTGGATTTAGTATAGGTATTGGACACCCAAGTTCCTTTAGTGGAACATCAGGAGTTTGGGAATAGGCTGGTCTATTGGAGTCTCAGGTTAAGGGGTTATAGGTGGTTTGGCTTGCGGCATTTAGTGGAGCTAGTGAAGGATTTGGCAATTGTGGCCATGTTTTGGGAGTAACAGTGGAGGAGGAATTTCTCTCAGGTCTACTTGATGAAAAATGTTGAGGAGTAGAAGGGTGAGAGTTCCTTTGAATCTCTACTTGTTCTAACCTCCCACTAATAGCCGTTACTTCTTCCCTTATGGCTCCCAATTTCTTACTAAACCTTTCAAGTGTTCGGGTCATAGCCTCAAAAGTGACCTGCATATTCTCTATTTCATTAGAATCCAGGGTTTGAGACGTGGTTGCCTCCATTGTAAAGGTATCACCTACACAAGCAACAAACAAGTTAGTTTAAAACCTCTCCTATCCCACACTCTCTCGGATCCCTCATACTCGAGCTCCACAAGTGTTGTAGATTAGCTAGTAACCCATGAATCCTTAAGGTTTGAGTATACTCTTGTCCAGAGTGGATTCTTGTTTGAAACTCAAAGAATTCCTATAGGACTAGAGTCAAGGAGTTACAACATATCTAAATGACAAAAGCACACAAACAAACAATGACACAAATACAAGGTTTCAAAGGACTAATTGACAACCTAGTAGGAATGTACTTGCTTTCTAATTAGTTCTCGAGTAAATTAGAAGGGACTAATAATCAATAACTAGAAACTAGAATATCAAAATTGACCTTAATTAATGACATGAACAGTGGTTAAGGTGATGTGGTGGTATGGTATTGGTCACGGGTCCATATATTTTATTCATCAACTTGAAGCCTTAATCTTCATAATTTTGTAATGGATGACTTTGCTTTTTTTTTTGGAGGGAAAGTAAAGTCTTGTAACTTTTTTAACCTTTTCCAACTCAAAAAGGTGAGGCTTGAATTTACTAGTTCCACCAGACATGGCTCCTTGTTTTAAGAAAAAGTAGTTGTTAAGTTAAGGAAGTTAGGTTGGTAAGTCTTCTCACAAACAACTTTACAACTTTATAGTGGTCAAGACATGAAATGAGGAGAATATCAAGATGAACACCAGAACAATACTTCAAGAACATAACCACAATTCACCAATAACAACCCACTTTAAATGTCAAGGAACGACAACTCACAACTTGGCCTGCTTCAAGTTCATCATACTACCCCTTCAAGTCTACAACATCAATGGCAATATGTTAAGCTCAACTTAGATTTAGACACTTTTTGTGTTGATGAGAAAGAGATTAACACAAGAAACAAACTACACATACAAAATTATTGTAGATCTAACAACCATTTTCGGCGAAAATGTTCAAGAACACACTCTTGGTAAGAGCTTCCTAAGATTGGTTTTGTTAGAACAAAACCAATACTTTAGCTTTGATACCAAATGATACAATAATAAGTATGTATCAAGAGATTCAAGCCAACACAAGGACAAAAAGATGAGCAACAAAGTGCTAATGAATAAAAAATGGCCACACACGGCTTCACTAGGCTTCCAACACTTGATTTTAGAACTAGAAAATGAGTTTAACAACAAGAAGAACAAACAAAAATAATGTTAGGCAATCGAAAGAGCCCCACACGGCTTCACTAGGTTTTTATTTTTAACAACACAATGATAACAAGATTACAAGAGATAGAAACTTGACACACACTATTCAATGATCTAAGAACCCTAACAAGAGAAAGGACACTAAGATTAATGAATATCAATACCAAGTTCTTTTTTGAACCAAGAGGAATTCAAAGAACCCCAACATACTAGTTTATATCCAAGAGACAAAACTAGTATCACTCAACTAGTGATTTTTCATAATTGGGGCTTCTCCAATGGAAGAGTGAAGTTCCAAAACATTACAAGTGTTTGTTGTCTTCAAAAATACGAATGAACTAATAGCAAAATAACCCTAATGTTGTTTATTTACATTACACCACAAATGAAAGATAAAATAACAATTTAACACTTGCCATGGGTTGGCCTTGGAGTGTATGTTTATTACAATTCAAGGCACCTCTTCATACTTAAAATTATTTAAACCATTTGGTGGATCAAGTAACAACATACACACGGCCCTTTGCATGAACAAGGCTTTGAGTCGTTGCAACTCACGTGCTTGGCTTCATGTGAAAGGTCTCGATATAGGAATTCCCATATCAATAAATCTTTCTTCCCTATAACTTTTCATACTCATAACATCCATACACATGAACATAATTCAAGTTTAGGAAAAACAAACCCATGATTTAAATAAGATTTTATCATAAATCAGGATTCCCAATGCATACTCTTAAATCTCATAGTACGTTCGTACATATATACTTAAGATCTTGTAAAAACTTTAAAATTTATGCCCAAGGAGTTTAGTATAGTCCCACATACCTTAGATTAACGAAAACGTCAAGAAATTTTGACCCTTGAGGCCTTATCTCTCATACCCTAGGTTGTTTTCTCTTCTTGTGCTTAACGAAGATGAACTACGGATATTTGACAGTGATAAAACATGAATTTGCACTTTAATTTTGACTAAGAGTGTTTAGGGATGGTTATGGGACGTGAAAGGACCTTATTGACCTTAAAATAACATATAAATGGAGCATTTACACCTGTATTCCATTAGCCATACGACGCACAGCCCATGGCCTAGAACCCATGTGGGCGACGCATGCCCCATTGCCAAGAAACCAAGTGGGCTATGCATGCACCATTGCCTAGCAATTCAAGTGGCGGTAGGCGATGGAAATGCGATGCACGACCATTGCATGGACTCTATTTTGCGATGTACACTTAGTTTTGAGGTCCCAAAACTCCCCCAACACTTCCCACAACATCTATACATGGTCTACCATCAATACGGGGGTCCTAAAGGTCATTCTAAATGCATTAATAGAGCATTATAACTACGGAGTGTTGCATTATCTTCTCCCTGGGATCATTCATCCCAGAATGATGGATAGGAACTTGTTGAAGCTCTAAAAGTATGGAATAGAGGACATAACATTGCATTAAATATTTTTTTACAACAAAATATGCAATGGTATCAAAATATCCTCATAATAACCCCTAGTGAATCGTGTAAGAAAGAAGCATGAGATAATAAGAATTGGCATATAGATGACTTTGCACATGAGTTCTAGGGATCATGATCATCACAACATACATCATGACTTTATTTGGGAATCATAGGCCTGCTTTACATCAGTACTAATCATTAAATAAGATTTCATGCGAGATAGAAATAGAAGTATTCTCTACCTTAGAAGAAACAATGAATAGACCTAAACCTTAGAGACACTAGTCAACTATTCCCCAAACAATAAATAACATACTTCATCATTTCCAACTTACAATTCTCCCATCACATATCTAACCACAAGAGTTTAAGTCCCACAGCATAGTACTTCTATGGTTAACCTTAACTTGGTGAAAAGAGGTTCTAGGATAAGCTATAGGAACCCATACTCTATATCTCTTTAAGAATATCGCTTTACCTCATCACTATAATCCAAAAACCTCAAGACTTGATTCAAGAAGTACTAACCACACACCACATTGGTTTGGGTTTTTATCTATCACAAAATTCAAGCCTATCTTTACTATACCCGCTTCATGGATATCCCCACTAAGACCAACAAATTCAATCACTCTCACAAAGATTTTCACCACATATCTCTTTCCTAACTATTTCACATAACAAAATTTCATCTCCTTCTTTTCACCTTCACCTATAACCTTATCTAAAGAAATCACATCAAAATTTTCACTTTCAAGAACATCTACTCCCCCTACTTAAGTCACTGCTACTCTTCTATAACGTCAATCATGCTATCATATAGAGGGTCATTGAGGGACCCAATCATAAGCATCATGAATAGGAGAAACACTATTTGACTGTAACTTATACTTATTAAACTACTCAAGGTGGATGGTGCGGGTGTCACGAGATCGAGACCATTTACTAGAAGCCAAGCTTGATAACTACAAAGACTTCAAGGTGCGTTTATGAAAATGGTACGAACTCACCCAATTGAGTGTACAACTTGACATATGAGGGATTACATTAGGTTCTCCAAATACACCCCAAGGCTTCCCGAAAACACTACACACCCGCCACCCCTTCATTAAGGGTAAAAAGGTCCTTTTGCCAACCTTTTGTAATAGACTATTTAAAGTAAGTTCTTTAGTCTTGTTCCTTATGTTATTATTGAAATCACTTGTAATATTGAACATCACTTTACTCTCAATAAGAGAGTAGACCACCAAAAATTTGAACTTCACAAGTGAAAGGTTCCACTTATGTTGTGAATCGGCTAGAAATGTGTGTGATTAGTGAACCGAGTTCCTCTTGTGTTCGTGTAAGAACTTGGTGACTTTTAATGTGATTTGTAGAGGTTTTAGAGTTTGATACACTCTTTAGTTGCTATATTTCATATTCTCCTTGTGTCAAGTTACCTATCTTTTATCGTTTTCCAGTTGTGTTTGATTCTAGTGTTGTCTTGTTGTCTTGTTGTTGTGGGTTTAGGCATGTTGTTGCAGGTTGTTTTTGGACTGTTTTGGTGTTGTAGATACCGTTTTTTATCATTTGGTATCAGAGAGAAGGCTGGTCGTGTTCTTACACCACCTATCTTTGGCTATTCTAGTTGAAAATAAAAAACAAAATGTTGTCGGTGACTAGTGTTTGGCCGAGAAGTTGTCTAGATTTAGTTGTTTTACTTGTCTTAGTGGTTTCGTGTGTTAGATTGTTGTTTCCCTAGCAAGTGTAACGCCCCGTAAAAGTCATGCATGTATTAGACTGTAATTTCTGAGCTTTAGACTTATGTTTTAAATTCTTCTAAGTGTTGAAATGACTTAGACTCATTCTTAGCTGGCAACATTGGGGATACAACTTCTCGACCTTCCCGACCTTTATTTTTGGATTTTTTTGTTGCGTTACGATGGGGCAAGGTTTTAGTACATCTCGGTGAAAATTCAGAATTTTTGGACGAGCCTAAGGCCTCGTTTGGATTTTGATCCAGTGGCAGCACACGATTAGCCCGCGCCGCCTGCTGTATCACGCCCGGCCAAAATGTCCAGTCCATTCGGATTTTTAATGGCATTTCCATAAATACTCATTCTCCTATCAGCTTAAACACCGGATTAAATCCCTAAAGAGCCAAAATATTATTATATTCTTCAAATTTGCTCAAGAACTCTCCTTAGGGTTTCAATATTAAAACCCAAGCAACTCAAGATTTAAACGCGGGTTCGTGAAACAAATTACGAATTTAGAATCCTCTCGACGTAGGCTTCGATAGACACCCCAAATTCATGGAGAACAAGGTACGTGGGGTTTTTCCCAAATTCTCATAGGCATAGAAAAATCATGTTTTAGAATGGGGTTTTAAATAATGTATATTTATTTATGTATAAGATGTTTTAACATCATTGTTTTGGTATTTTGACCATCTCCAAAGCGATTTGATAGTTTATATACATATATGAATGAAGGTGTTTCAATTTTGAATACATGAACTTGATAAAGACATTTGACCACTAGGTGTTTGATGAAATTTCTGCATGAATTGAACTTTAAGTTTTCGGAATATGAAATCCTTTACATCAGTTACATGTTTTGGTGGTCTAAACTATGTTTTGAATGAGAGCTCTTGCTTAATACATCATGGCTCAGAAAAATCATGACTTGCCATACCAGACTCAGACTAATAGGCATTTCAGACTTTCATGATTTTAGACATTCAGAATGTTGCATGTACAGAAAAGGTTAAAAATGGGCATACAGAGATGTTAGGTGGTTCCCCTAATAGGGATTGAGTTCAAGCGACTCGTTGCCTAAAACCGTGGTTTGCCGACCCGGGTATAATATTATGCGCTGACTTAAATGTCCTGTGGCGTATCAAACTCAGACACTCCAACACTTGCGGCACACTTGGGTTGGGGGATTCCCCGCCGAGTCAATGGCGGATTCCATACAGCCCATGGAATACTAGACTTGTAGGGGAATACCACCTAACTCAGAAGTAAAACATAGATCAGGATTTGAAATGAACAAACAGGTTACATGTTTTCAGAAAGTTCCCATGTATTTTTAAGAAACAGTTTTATACATGATGTCTTAATGAAAAATTTCTTTCACTTAATATGTATATATATACATATATATATGTATGTTCCATTATACTATTTTTGGATTGCTTCGCGTGCCAATACTTTTGTGCTGATCCCCCTCCTTCTAGGTTCTGAGGCACAGTCTAGGGGTCCAGCTACTCAGTAGACATTCTCGGGTTTGCAGACTTGATCTCACAGTGGTGAGCCTTCTATTATTCGGAAGGCCTAATTCTGTCAGACATTATCTTATTTATTATGTTTTTGGTTTACTGGGGGCCTTGTCCCAGTTTCTTTTCTGACAGATGTTTGTGTTCTTAGTAGAGATTTCGCAGACTGATGTCTGATAGTATTATTTAGAAATATTGCAGAACTTGACCATGTTTTTCGTACTCAGTTTCAATTCCACATTTTATTATGATTACGAATGTTGTGCATGATAACCAGATAGAGAATGGGTGTTCCGGGCCTTCATAGTTTGGGATGCTCGTCACAGCTAGGGCCTAGGCTCGAGTCATGACAAACTTGGTATCAAAGCATGGTTCATGGTCCCAGGGTGTCCGCGAAATCGCGTCGAGTAGAGTTCTATTTATGGGAGTGTAGCGCGCCACACTTATAAACAGGAGGCTCCTAGGCGTTTAGGAATATTTCCCTTCTTTGTGATTTAGTTCGTGCTACAGAGTCTAAATTGTCCCCTAATCAATGATCTCTTGTATTTCAGAAACACGACTATGCCTCCCCGTCGCAACATCAATTAGAGTGCTCAGGCAGATGTGGTTCGTCCCACCCATGGGATGCGGACCCGTAATAGAGCTTCCACGCCAGAACCTGTCCCTACTCCGGGAGTCCCTCCAGTCCCAACCAGTCCACCTCGGGCTCTGCGGACTAATGTCAACCGTCCACCAACTGCTCAGAGAGATATATCAAATGCAGAGTTCAGACGGTCTATCCTTATGCTAATACAGCTAGTAGCTAACCAGGCTCAACGATCGGAAGATGTTGGGTCTGTATCCATTACGTCTGAGGCCACTAGAGTCGGGCATTTCATGAAGATGAATCCACCAAAGTTTACTAGTACAAAGGTAGAGGAAGATCCACAGGAGTTCGTGGATGAGATGGAGAAGATCTTTAAGATAATGCATGCAGATGAGATTGAAGGAGTGGAATTGGCAACTTATCAGCTTAAGGATGTTGCAAATGAGTGGTATGCAGACTGGGAAGATACAAAAGGTGTGAGTGCTGAGCCTACAGTTTGGGGTGAGTTTGTAGAAGCTTTCCTTGACTGATTCTTTCCTCTAGAGGTGAGGGAGGCCAAAGCAGAAGAGTTCATGAATATGAAGCAGGGCTGTATGAGTGTACAAGAGTACACTTTGAAGTTTAATCAACTAGCCCGCTATTCACCAGAATTGACTAGCAATATGAGAGACCGGATGAGGAAATTTGCATCCGGCCTTGCTGATAACCTGATACTTGAGTGCCAGGGGGCAATGTTGAATAGGGAGTTAGACTTTGCTAGACTGATAGTCCACATGTAGTAGGTGGAAGAGAAGAAGAGAAAGATCGCTGAATCTAGAGAGAAGGACAGACAGGCCAAGAGAGTCAAATCTGCGGACCAGCACCAGAGTCAGTCGCAGAGTGGTAACTGGGGAAATAGGTGGTCGAAGAAGACGAGGTTTTGGAATAATACACAGTCAGTAGCCAGTGCCCAGTGCCTAGACCCCCTGCAGACAGACAGACTCAGAGCTTTCAGACTCCTCATGGATCTAGAGCACCAGATTCTCAGTCGCACGGTAGTATGGCTCAGCAGCATCGAACTTACCCGCGATGTGAAAATTGTGGTAAGAATCATCCGGGGAAATGTCAGTTGGGCACACTTGCATGTTATTCATATGGTCCGTCAGGCCACTTTCAGAGGGACTGTCCATCTGCTAGGAGGAGTGCTGGTGGTGCAAAGTTTCAGGGAAATTCCATAGCTCCACCCCTATCTTAGAAGGGCGCCACATCAGCTGCCAGGAATAGTCGCAACTGGTTATATGCCTTGACTAACCGCCAGGAGGCGGAAGATTCCCCAGATGTTGTTACCAATATGTAACAAATCTTTTCCCGTGATGTCTGTGTGTTACTTGATCCCGGATCTACCTTATCCTATGTGACCCCTTATGTGGCTATTGGTTTCGGGTTTTTCTGAACCCTTTTATGTTTTTACCCCGGTGGGGGGATTCTTTTATTGCTAGAAGGGTATATAGGGGTTATGTGGTGACTGTTGGTAGTGGGAATACGGTGGCAGACCTTATAGAGTTGGACATGCTTGTATTTGATGCTATCTTAGGGATGGATTGGCTCCATTCATGCTATGCCATATTGGATTGTAGGACCCATAGAGTTACCTTTTCTTTCCCGAATGAACCAATGATAGATTGGGAGGGACATTCTTTAGCACCCAAAGAGTACTTTATATCTTATCTCAAAGCCTAAAAAATCATTTCAAAGGGTTGCTTGTATCACCTTATTCGAGTCAAGGACTCTAAAGTTGAAAATCCTCCTCTTTAGTCTGTCCCTGTGGTGAATGAATTTCCAGAAGCCTTTCCCGAAGATCTCCCAGGGATACCCCCTGATAGGGAGATAGAGTTTGGTATTGATGTGTTGCCAGATACCCGTCCCATTTCTATTCCGCTATATAGAATGGCTCCCACAGAGCTAAAGAGTTTAAAGAGCAGCTAGCAGACATCCTAGATAAGGGATTTATACACCCCAGTGTATCTCCTTGGGGTGCACCTGTACTTTTCATGCGTAAGAAAGACGGTTCCCTTCGTATGTGCATAGATTACCGTCAGTTGAATAAGGTCACAATTAAAAACAAATATCCTCTTCCTAGGATTGATGATCTTTTTGACCAGCTTCAGGGTGCTAGATGTTTTTCAAAAATAGACCTTCGTTCGGGCTATCATCAGTTGAAAGTTAGGGAGTCAGACATTCCCAAAATAGCTTTTTGAACCCGATATGGTCATTATGAGTTTCTTGTCATGTCCTTCGGGTTAACTAATGCCCCTGCAGCCTTCATGGATATTATGAACAGAGTTTTCCATCAGTTTCTTGACTTGTTTGTCATTGTATTTATTGATGATATTCTGATTTATTCTAAGAGTAAGGAGGATCATGCCGATCACCTCCGAATCATTCTTCAGACCCTTAAGGATCATCGGTTGTATGCCAAATTTTCCAAGTGTGAGTTCTGGTTAGATGCTATTGCCTTATTAGGGCATACTGTGTCCAGTGACGGGATTAGAGTGGACCCCCAAAAAGTTGAGGCAGTGAGAAAATGGCTCAGACCCATGACTTCAACCGATATTCAGAGCTTCTTGGGTTTGGCAGGTTATTACAGAAGGTTCATAGAGAGTTTTTCATTCATACCGGCCCCACTCACTAAACTGACTCAGAAAAAGGTAAAGTTTGTGTGGTCTGATTTATGTGAAAATAGTTTTGAGAAGTTGAAAGACAAACAAACCACTGCACCTATTTTGACTCTTCTAGAGGATGTTGATGGTTTTGTGGTTTACTGTGATGTGTCCTGTGTGGGACTTGGCTGCGTTTTGATACAACATGGTAAGGTGGTAGCTTATGCATCTAGGAAGTTGAAGGTGCACGAGCGAAACTACCCTACTCATGATTTGGAGTTACAGGCTGTGGTGTTTGCCCTTAAAATTTGGCGGCACTACTTGTATGGTGTTCATGTTGATATCTTCACTTATCACAAGAGTCTGCAGTATGTTTTCTCGCAGAAAGAATTGAATCTCAGGCAGAGGCGGTGGTTGGAACTTCTGAAAGACTATGATATGAGCCTGCATTACCATCTGGGCAAGGCAAATGTTGTAGCCGATGCCCCCAGCATGTTGTCTATGGGCAACCTTTCTCATGTAGAAGAAGAAAAGAAAGAGATGGTGAAGGATATTCACCGCCTTGTGAATCTAGGAGTGCGACTGTTAGATTCCGAAGACGGAGGGGTGATTGTTCATGAGTTAGCTAAGTCATCCCTTTGTGGTGAAGTGAAGGAGAAGCAGGTTGATGATTCCATCTTGATGCAAATCAAGAAAGATGTGGGTCAACATAAGGTGATGTTTTTTGAAATTGGTGGTGATGGCACTTGAGGTTTCAAGGTAGATTATGTGTTCCGAATGTCAACGGGCTTCGAGAAAGAATTTTTGATAAAGCTCACACCTCAAGGTATGTTGTTCATCCTGGTTCTACTAAGATGTACCATGATTTGAAATCTATGTTTTGGTGGAATAATATGAAGCGAGATGTGGCTAACTTTGTTTCTAAGTGCTTGAATTGCCAACAAGTGAAAGTAGAACATTTGAGGCCGGAGGTACTTCCCAAGAAATAGCTTGCCCTTGTGGAAGTGGGAAATGATCAATATGGACTTTATTACAGGACTTTCGAAGTCCCAAAATCAGTATGACTCTATATGGGTGATTGTAGATAGGCTGACCAAGTCAGCTCACTTTCTGCCTGTCAGGACTAACTATTCGGGGGAAGATTATGCTAAGCTGTTCATTGCAGAAATTGTCCGTTTGTATGGAGCGCCTGTCTCCATTATATTCGAACGAGGTACGTAGTTTTCTTCTCAGTTTTGGAGATCGTTTCAAAAAGGTTTAGGTACCCAGGTGAACTTAAGTACAACATTCCACCCTCAGACTGATGGGCAAGCTGAACGCACCATCCAGACCCTGGAGGACATGTTGAGGGCCTGTGTGATTGACTTTAAAGGTTGTTGGGTTGACCACTTGCCACTGATAGAGTTTGCGTATAACAACTGTTTCCACTATAGTATTAAGATGACACCTTTTGAGGCATTGTATGGTAGGAAATGTAGGTCTCCAATAGGCTGGTATGAAGTAGGTGAGATGCAGATGTATGGGCCTGATCTTGTTCATCAGGAAATGGAGGATGTGAAACTCATTAGGGAACGACTTAAGACAGCTCAGAGTCGTCAGAAATCCTATGCCGACGTCAGAAGAAGAGAGTTAGAGTTTGAGATTGGAGATTGGGTTTACCTCAAAGTTTCTCCCATGAAGGGAGTTATGCGTTTCGGGAAGAGGGGTAAGCTAAGTCCTCGCTATATAGGCCCGTATCAGATTGTAAGAAGAATAGGTGGAGTTGTGTATGAATTAGAATTGCCTGCAAGTTTGGGTTCTATTCATCCAGTATTCCACATATCCATGTTGAAGAAGTGCATCGGAGATCACTCTTTGGTGGTGCCCATTAATGAGATCAAGGTGGGAGATTCCTTGTCTTACGAGAGAAAGCCCGTGGAAATCCTAGATCGACAAGTGAGAAAATTGAGGAGTAAAGAGATAGTCTCAGTTAAAGTGTTATGGCGAAATGAGAAAGTTGAAGAAGCAAATTGGGAGTTGGAGCATGACATGAAAGTGAGATACCCAAGCCTATTTGAACCAACAAATAACGAATAGGAAGGTACAATTATTGCTTTATGTTTCCTTCTATATATGAATCTGCTTGAAATCGTGTGTGACTATTTCCGCGTCATCATTCGGGGACGAATGATCCCAAGGGGGGATAATGTAATGCCCCGTAAAAGTCATGCATGTATTAGACTGTAATTTCTGATCTTTAGACTTAAGTTTTAAATTCTTCTAAGTGTTGAAATGACTTAGACTCATTCTTAGCTAGCAACCTTCGGGATACAACTTCTCCACCTTTCCGACCTTTATTTTTGGATTTTTTTGTTGCATTACGATGGGGAAAGGTTGTAGTACGTCTCAAAGAAAATTCAGAATTATTGGACGAGCCTAAGGCATCGTTTGTATTTCGATCCAGTGACAGCTCGCGATTAGCCCGCGCCGCTTGCTAGATCACGCCCGGCCAAAATGTTCAGTCCATTCGGATTTTTAATGGAATTTCCGTAAATACTCATTCTCCTATCAACTTAAACACGAGATTAAATCCCTAAAGAGCCAAAATATTATTATATTCTTCAAATTTGCTCAAGAACTCTCCCTAGGGTTTCAACATTAAAACCCAAGCAACTCAAGATTTTACCACGGGTTCATGAAACAAATTACAGATTTGGAATCCTCTCGATGTAGGCTTCGATAGACACCCAAAATTCATGGAGAACAAGGTACCGGGGTTTTTTCCAAATTCTCATGGGCATAGAAAAACCATGTTTTAGAATGGGGTTTTAAATTATGTATATATATTTATGTATAAGATGTTTTAACATCATTGTTTTGGTCTTTTGACCATATCCAAAGCGATTTGACAGTTTATATACATATATGAATGAAGGTGTTTCAATTTTGAATACATGTACTTGCTAAAGACATTTGATCACCAGGTGTTTGATGAAATTTCTGCATGAATTGAACTTTAAGTTTTCGGAATATGAAATTCTCTACATCAGTTACATGTTTTGGTGGTCTAAACTATGTTTTGAATGAAAGCTCTTGCTTAATACATTATGGATCAGAAAAATCATGACTTGGAATGTCTTGGTATGATGATACTAATTCAGACTAATGTAGACTCAAACTAACAGACATTTCAGACTTTCATTATTTTAGACATTCAGAATGTTGCATGTACAGAAAAGGTTAAAAATGGGCATACAGAGATGTTAGGTGGTTGCCGAAGAGGGCTTGAGTTCAAGCAACTCGTTCCCTAAAATCGTGGTTTCCCGACCCGGGTATACTATTATGCGCTGACCTAAATGTCCTGTGGAGTATCAGACTCAGACACTCCAACCCTTGCGGCACACTTGGGTTGGGGGCTTCCCCGCCGAGTCAATGGCGGATTTCATACAGCCAATGGAATACTAGACTTGTAGGAGAATACCACCTAACTCAAAAGTAAAACACAGATCATGATTTGAAATGAACAGATAGGGTTACATGTTTTCAGAAAGTGCCCATGCATTTTTAAGAATCAGTTTAATACATGATGTCTTAATGAAAAATTGCTTTCACTTAATATGTATATATATACATATATATATGTATGTTACATTATACTATTTTTGGATTGCTTCGCGTGCTAGTACTTTTGTGCTGATCCCCCTCCTTCCAGGTTCTGAGGCACAGTCTAGGGGTCCAGCTACTCAGTAGACATTCTCAGGTTCGCAGACTTGATCTCACAGTGGTGAGCCTTCTATTATTTGAAAGGACTAATTATGTCAGACATTATCTTATTTATTATGTTTTTGGTTTACTGGGGGCCTTGTCCCAGTTTCTTTTCTGAGAGATGTTTGTGTTCTTAGTAGAGTTTTTGCAGACTGATTTCAGATAGTATTATTCAGAAATGTTGCAGAACTTGACCATGTTTTCCTTACCCAGTTTCAATTCCACATTTTATTATGATTACGAAGGTTTTGCATGATAACCAGATAGAGAATGTGTGTTTCGGGCCTTCATGGTTCGGGATGCTCGTCACGGCTAGGGCCTAGGCTCGAGTCATGACAACTTGAGTCTAAGGACAAAGATTTGAGCTCTTGTTAAGTGTTTTTGAAGTGCTGGACGGCTTGGCAATTGTTGTTGTTCAAAGTGTTCTTGTTGTTGTTCATATTGTTCTTGAGTAATATTCAACAAAAGGCATTGTTTGATTTGAAAAGCAGAAGAGAGAGGTAAAGTCTTGTGTTTGTCTTGGAATTTGTTTCAAGACAACACCAAAGAGGCAAATAAACAAAATTCCTCCCAAAAGCTTACTTACCAAAAGGGTGTCAAACCTTTTTCAAAAAGAACCACAAGAGGAAGGGGACAAAGCCAAGGCAAAAAGGTGTTTTGCCATTTTGGTTGAAGTTGGTGAAAAGTTGATTGACACCTTTGACTATTGGAAAGAGAGTCCCAAGTCTTGCCTTTTCACTCCAAAACTGAAAATTATCACCAAAAAGAAAGATTGAACAGCTCAAGATTGAAAAAAAAAACATCACACTTCAACAACACTTTTAGAAGTCCAAAGAAAAGAAAATGTGGACCACAACAAAACTCAAGCTCTTGGACATTCATTGTTTCTTTCCTTCTCTCTACTAGTTTCTTTCTATTAACTCCTATGCTAGTTGGAAACTAAGTAATAACCTACTAAGTTGTGAACTAGTTTTCGAGTACGTGTTTCGTGTTAATGTTCCCATATGGTTCTTTGCTCGTTCATAATTCGTAGTTATTCTTGGTTCAAGTATGCACAAAACTTCCTTGAGTCTTCCAAACCGAAATCCATTATAACTCAAGAGTAGATTCATTCCCAAGTACTCACAAGTTGATAGCCGGCTTACAACACTTGAAGGTCTATGTGAGGGAGTTGAGTGAAAAGAGTGAGTGAGAGTATTTGGAACTAACGTTTGCTTGTTTTGTAGGTACATTTGCAAATGGAACCACAACACATGGAACCCGAAACTTCCAATGCCCAAACTACGGACCATAATGTTATGAATGCCCTTGTAGCTAGTCTTGAGTCCTGGTCTCGGGACGTGGCTAGAGTGGAAATGACCTCTATTAGTGGGTGTGTAGAGAGGATAGAAAGCCAGCGGAGTTCTCAACCCTGAAATCCTAAAAACACATCCCCAACCATTATCCCCGAAGCCATGCACCAAAGAATGTATCCACCAAATTTCATACCTCAAGTCAACTATTACTCACAATGCCGAGGCCTTGATGAACCTAGCCATTCCCCATATCACTAAGTCCCACATGAAGGACTTGGAAACCAAATGCCACCCTTTAATCCGAATCGTCCGAACCAAACCACTCCAAACCAAAGGCCTCTCCCACTAAATGCCAATCCACCATACCAAATTCCAAATGTCCGAAACCCACCAATACAAAAAGAGGGATATGTGAGGGAGAACCAAAGGGGAAGGTATGGGATTTATGATGATCCTTATTTAATGGAAGATGGGATGAAAGGTAGATGGGTAGAACCAAGGGAAAATCGAGGGCTTGAAGGTAGGGGATAAAGTGTTTGGGAAAGGGATGTTGGTCTTAACACTATCAAAATGGGACTTTCAATATTTAAGGGAGAAAGTGATCCCGAAGAATTTCTCTCATTGGAATCCGCATGCGAGAGAAGAAGAGCTGCTATGCCATTGCTCATTTGAGGGATATGCTACCACACTGTGGAAATATGTTAAACATTTTGGTAATGTATTGATTGAGGGGAAACCCCCTCCTTAGTTTCGGTTAAGGTATCTTATGATGAAAAAGTACCTTCCCTAAAGTTATCAACATGAACTCCTTGAAAAATTGTACAACTTGAAGAAAGAAAACCAAAGTGTGGCAGCCTACTATGATAAGTTATAACAACTCATATTGAAACTTGATCATAGAGGAGAACAAGTGAGCCACCATATAATCCAGTTAAAGGTCAGCCTAAACAAGTAAATCTCTATGCATATGACACTTCATAAGTTTGAAAATATTGAAGGGATTTTTCAAGCGGCTTTGGAGATTGAATAAGAGAACAAGTAAAGGTCGGCATACATAACCAAAACATACTAAGGGTCCACGGGTTGGAACAAGGGGAAAGAAGTGCTTCCATCGACTTTGGGGTGGAAAAAGTCCAAACAACAAACAACCAAGGCTCTTCCACCCATGAACAAGGTTGCTCAACCATCTCCTTCACGGTTTGAAGGCAAGCTGAATGTCACTCCCAATTCTAAGGGATTCCAATACTTCAAATGCCACAGGTGGGGACACAAGGCTAGTGGGTTTCCTAATCAGAGAAATGTGATATTAATGTGAGGGAAGTTGTATTTCTTAGGGGAAGAATTGGGGGCTAAAACAGTTGGAATTGAAGGAGCCTCTCAAGATAGAGATGGAGAGAAGGCTGAAAAACCTAGTGATGATGAGGAAGAGGAGGTTCGGTCTCAAGAAGGGGAACTTGAAGTACCTATTTATGTGGTTCGGAGAGTTATTGTTTCCAAATTGTTGGATGATCCTAGCTAATGGGAAAATCTCTTTCATATGAAGTGTTTTATTAAGGGGAGTATGTGCTCTGTGATTATTGATAGCAGAAGTTGTGCTAATGTGGCTAGTGCCTCGATGGTAGATCACTTGAAGTTTCCAACTACTGAACATACGAGTTTGTATAGGCTCTAATGATTGAACGATTATGGAGAGTTGAAGGTAACCCATCAAGTGGTGAGGATGAGGTACTTTGCGACATCATTCCTATACAAGCTTATAATATCTTGTTGGGTTGGCCACGGAAATACGATAGGTTGACCAAGAATGATGGCCATACCAACTACTATTTTTTTGTGTTCAAGGGTCGAAAGTACAAACTCCGGCCACTATCACAATCACAAGTGAGGCACACCAAAAAATAAAGAGTTTGCAAAGAAAGGGAAGGAAATAGAAGGAACCCACTGGAAAGGGTGTGAAACTCAAGAGTGTAAAGGATAAGGGGGAAGAAGTATTTTTAGTTTTGAGGGGTAGGTATTCGATAGTAATATTTGCTCAAAAGGGCGGCCTCTTCAAAGAGTATGATGACTCTACTCCTATGCTACTTTTGGATTATGTTTTGAATGCTAACCCATCCACTTCTATAATCCGTCTTCTATTTCTAATATTTTGCAGTAATTTGATGATGTATTTCCTAGGGAATTGCTGCAAGGACTTCCTCCACTTTGAGGAATTAAGCATCAAACATATTTTTTTCCTAGGGCGCAACTACTGAACAAGCCAGCTTATAGGAGCAACCCCACGGATACAAAGGAACTCCAACAACATGTTGAGGACCTCCTCAACAAAGGATACATCAAGAAAAGCATGAGTATGTGGGCGGTCTCGGTGTTACTTATTCCTAAGAAGAATGGGACGTGGCGAATATAAGTGGACTGGTGAGCCATAAATAAAATTATGGTAAAGTATCATCATTATATTCGTAGGTTAGATGATATATTTGATGAACTAAATGGATTTTGTGTGTTTTATAAGGTTGATATTAGAAGCAGATATCACCAAATCCATATGCAATTGGGTGATGAATGGAAGACTGCATTCAAGACCAAGTTTGGTCTATAAGAGTGGATGGTCATGCTCTTTGGTATTACCAATGCTCATAGTACCTTTATGCGGCTAATGAATCATGTGATGAAGCTTTTTACTGGCAAATTTGTAGTTGTGTACTTTGATGATGTTTTAGTTTATAGTAATTCCCTTAATGAACATGTATTGCATCTAAGGAGTGTGTTTGATGTTCTTTGGAAAGAAAAGTTGGATACTAATATTGAAAAATGCTCCTTTGGTGTTGATAAAGTTGTGTTTTTGGGATGTTTTGTACGCTCGAGGGGAGTAGAGGTAGACGAATCCAAGATAGCCACCATTAAAGATTGGCCAACCCCTAAAACCATGGGTGAAGTTTGGAGCTTCCATGGGCTGGCAAGTTTTTATAGGAGGTTCGTTAAAGGACTTAGTACCATTGAATCATGCTTGACCGAAATCATCAAAAAAGACCAACCTTTCCAGTGGGGTGAAGAGCAATCTAAGGCCTTTAAGACCTTGAAAAATATGCTCATTTCGGCAACATTGTTGCAATTGCCTAATTTTGACAAGATATTTGAAATAGAATGTGATGCTAGCAAAGTGGGCATAGGCACTATTTTGATGCACGAATTAAAGCATATAGCTTACTTTAGCGAAAAGATGAAAGGAGCAACTCTAAAGTACTCTACGTATGATTTGTAGTTGTATGCCGTGGTTAGAGAATTAGGTAATTGGCAACACTACATTGGCCCAAGAAATTCATAATCCGAATGGATCATGAATATTTGAAGCACCTTCTGTTACAAGACAAACTTAACAAATGGCATGCCAAATGGATTAAATTTCTTGAAACCTTTCCCTATGTGATTCAATACAAAAGGGGTAAGGATAATGTGGTTGCCGATGCATTGTCTAGAAAGCATGTTATTTTGTCCACTTTTTCATCCAAGATAATTGGGTATGAGAGACTCAAGTCTTTGTATCTTGAGGAACCCTACTTCGCTCCTATCTTTAGGGAAAGTTAATCCACAGGTAAAGATAAGAGACAATTGGATTCCAACCACTAGGCCATGTTTGATGGATATTTATTTTGGGGAGGATGGTTGTGTGTACCCTCTAAATCATAGACAGAGTTGTTTGTGAGGAAGGCACATGACGCCGGTCTTATGGGTCACTTTGGAATTGATAAGACCCTCGGAATATTGGAGAAACAATTCTATTGGCCTATGATGTGCAAAGATGTTGTGAAAGTTTGTGGTTAATTCATGGATTGTAGGAGTGCTAAGTCTAGGCTAATTGCTCACAGGTTATAAACCCTGATTCCCACTCCATCATGCCTATGTTTTGATATTTATATGGATTTCGTGTTACGGATGCCAGGAACTCAAAGGGATCGAGATAACATCTTTGTTGTTGTTGATTGTTTCTTCAAAATGGCACACTTTATTACATGTAAAAATTGTGAATATACGGGTAGTGTAGATTCTTTGTTTATTGAAAATTTTGTTAAGTTACACGGCATCCCAAGGACCAGTGTAAGTGATAGGAACTTCAAGTTCCTTAGTCACTTTTAGAAGTCAATGTTGGGTAGGGTCGAAACTAAATTGTTGTTTTCTACTTCTTGCCAACCACAAATCAATGGCTAAATGGAAGTAGTGAATCGATCTTGGGTTCTATGTTCTATTCAATGGTTAAAGGTAAGTTGAAGTCTTGGGAAGATCAACTATCTCTCATTGAATTTGCTTACAATTGGGTGATCCATTCAAGTACGGGCATCACGCCCTTTGAATGTGTCTACTGACTCAATCCCCTAACCTTCTTGGATCTAAATCCTTTCCAAGTGATGTTTTTGTTATCTTAGATGGAAACAAGAGAGCCTAAGGCATGAAAATCTTGCATGAGAAGGTGAGGTTGCAGCTTGAGAGGAAGAAGCAAGAGATGTCCAAATGAGTCAACAAAGGAAGGAGGCATCTTGTGCTTGATCCAGGAGATTGGGTATGGGTACGCTTATGGAAAGACTGGTTTCCAAACCAAACAAAGGGTAATTTTCTGCCAAGAGGTCACTTTCCATTCCAAGTTCTTGAAGAAATCAATGATAATGCTTACAAGATCGACTTGCCACCGGAATACCAAGTACATAACACATTCAATATGTGTAATATCTCATGAATTGATACCATTGAAGATGAAGAAACCATGAGTTTATGGTCAAACTCCTCTCAAGATGGAGAGGATAATATAGGTGTCACTGGTTCAAGACCATTTACTAGAAGCCAAGTTCGGGAACTACAAAGACTTCAAGGTGCGTTTATAAAAATAGACACGGTTGAGCTTGTTGCAAACTCTCCCAAGGGAGTGTACGCCTTGACATATGAGGGATGACCTTAGGTACTCCATATACACCACAAGGCTTCCCCAAAAGACTCCACACCCGCCACCCCTTTATTAAGGGTAAAAGGGTCCTTTTGCCAACCTTTTGTAATAGACTATTTAAAGTGTGTTCTTTACTATTGTTCCTTAGCTTATTATTGAAATCATTTGTAAGATTGAAGATAATTTTCCTCTCAATAATAGAGTAGACTACCAAACATTTGAACATCACAAGTGAAAGGTTCCACTTGTGTTGTGAATCAGCTAGAAATGTGAGTGCTTGACTGAACCGAGTTCCTCTTGTGTTCGTGTAAGAACTTGGTGCTTTTTAATGTGATTTGTAGAGGTTTTAGAGTTTGATACACTTTTTATTTGCTATATTTTGTATTTTCCTTATGTCAAGTTACCTATCTTTTATAATTTTCCATTTTTGTTTGATTCTAGTGTCATCTTATTGTTTTGTTGTTGCGGGTTTAGGCGTGTTGTTGCAGGTTATTGGCAGACTATTTTGGTATTATAGATTGTAACACCTCAATTCTCGAGAACCGGAATTCCACACGGTGCTTATGATCCCAAAAGACCGCAAGCTAACCATTTTCCTGATATCTGTACCTGTTTACTGCATAATATAATAAAATACATGCGAAAACTGTCTAACACTTGCCATAAGGTTCAAACATCTAAAAATATACAATAGCTTAAACCACACACTAATACATCTGTCTGAAAAGCCTCTACATTGCCTGAACTATGGAGTTGAAGGGACAATTCCCCAACTAACTCCATCTACTAAAAATAAATACTGTAATAACAACATCCTCGGATAATGAGGACTCACTGCCGCACCCACTGCTGCTATACAAGTGACTTCTAAGATGCTCCAAGTTTCACTCCTCTGAACCTATGGTGCCCCAAAATAAAAGAACACCATAGCGCGAATGCGTCAGTACTAAGATATACTGAGTATGCAAGCAGGGAAGGCTAAATGCAAGGGCTTATGCATGAACATTTAATCAATAGAATAATCATTAGAATAACGAACGAGTACATATTTATGAATGCACAATTCACAACCACTATAACAATTATAACAACTCCAGATACCACAGCTCGGATACCACTTTACTGTCCTCGGAACCCACTACTGTACTGGGGTACTGCATTACTTAATCATAGGACACCAACACTGATCAATAAAATACACTCACACCCCTAACTCCTAAAGATATATACTGACACAGAAACCATGGGAAGTAGTTACATAACTCACCATGACTCCTCATAAGGAACTGAATATGTGGGGGTGCAAGCAATAATTTGAATAATATCTTTAATTTCGTAAAACATGCGTACGGAAAATGAAGACTCACATGGCTTGAATTTCATTATCCATACATCTCATAATATTATAGAGAGGAAAACATAAGTAAAATCCCATAAATCATCATAAAATCATCAATATTCATCATAAATTCTAATGACTCATCATAGACAACAAAACTCATCAACTCAAAACTCGGAGCGACTCGATAGTTCAACAAACATACTCTTATGGAAAGGGGAGTTTCCTATAACCGACAACCCCACGTGAGCCGCGTGGAATACCTACATTTGCCCTCCTAGGGAGAGCACTCCCTACATTGGAAGGAGTGTTTTACTCTTGCCAGGGAGTACAACCTTAAAGCTTTCATAATCACAATTCGGCTCTCTGGCCAACAATATCATCATCAACAACCCTATGGTGGCATATAAGTTTGGGGAAATACCAAATTTCTCTCTTGGTGCTAAGTAATACCCCCCGACTATCTCAGAACGCGTTAGGAAATCCACCACAACATCACAAGGGTCTATCATAAAGACCAAATCAAATCTCTTTCTCATTTATCAAATCATATCAATTTGTGGATTTCTAACTCAAAACATTTTAGCTTAAAACATTTTAATTTTCCTCAACATCAACATGGTATCAATAACAAAGCATTTAGTCTTTGCGAGCTTAAAATCAATATGAATCATCCCGACTCTGTGGATGCAAATCAATATTCTCAAATGATCATTCTTTCATTTCAATATTCAAATAATGACAATAGCTTTTGAAAAGCATTTAAGATCTTCAAATCATAGTAAGATTTTGTATGTCGTAATGTAACTCAAATCATGACTCTTATATCAAGAATCCTCAAAAAATAATTTCATAGTAGTGGTATGCAATTTATGGCATAAAATCTCAATTCAAGAAAACAAGATAATAAGGTTATTATGTATACCAATATTGGACTATTCAAAGTTCCATAAATCATATCTTGAAAACACTTGAAATATCAACTCATGGTAGAAATATGGAATTCACCATATCAAATCATAACTTGGGAATAATAAACTAATCATGTACCTCAAAGCATAAACAATTTATATTTTTCATAACCTCATAATTCGTCATTAAAACATATTGGGTATTTACCCACTTTACAAAATCGCGAAATTCCAATGATAAAATCAATTCTTTGGGCACAAGAATGAAAAGATATTCTTGTTCAAAACCCCACATACTAAGTTCTCACGAAATTCGTTTTTAGTTCTCAAATCATCCGAAATTCATCGATCATAGCACGACTAAGATTATCGCAGAACTGACTCAGCTCTAGACCAGCAGACTAGCAATCAATAACATAAGTAATACGTAGTATACAACAACGCATATTCACATACCCACAGGCCATCATGCACCATGCATTCATTAACACCTCACACCAATCATTTGAAGATCATATTCATATATAAGTATTGGGATCTCACGCCATTACATCGTAGATCATTCAACAAGGATGCATATGGTTAAGGAAGAATACAACATAACATAGTTCATCCAATCGGGATACACACAAATAACATAGATTCAACACATTATGATATGAACATAGTACAACACATGGAAAACACAATTACCTCAATATCACTCATCTTGGCGTCACAACAAATCGCTACTCTAATTAGCATGATCTCATAAATTCAACACAATTCCTCTAAACCATAAACAAACATGCTCCAATCACCCTTCTACATCATGCACATCCAATTAAATCCACAACACATTCTAACAATATTCAAGACCTTAACTTGATGGTCACAACACATATTCACATCATGAACATAATTTCTATCCAACCATGACAAAATATTAACATCAAATTAATTCTACACAAAGCATAGAAATCACAAACTTATATATATTTTCGAAACGCTCAACACAATCTCTCCATTTCATAAACAACATACTCAACATTTCATTCACATCATATGCATCAACTTCCCCATTTCATAAGAATTATGTCCCAATATCTCATCCACAATAAGAATATAATTTCCAATCACAAACACCACAATAATATTCATGCTATCAATTTAGAAGTCACAATACAATATGATCATCAATTAAATTCAATCAACACATAGAAACCACAAGTTCATATTTTGAAAAATAGGATTCTTGGGCTTTATGGACTGAAGGGATCCATAAATAAACACTTGCATACCTTAGACTCCGTAGCCGGAAGATATTGACGGAAGGAATTCTTAAATCAAAGCCTCCAATTAATTTTCCAAAATTCAAAACCCTAACCCTAACTTGATATATATATATACATATAAGAGAAATGAGAGGAAAATAATACAAGTTATCAGCTGAATGGGGTATTTATAGAGGTTTAAAAGAGTGGTGAAAGACCAAAATGTCCCTAATAAACAAATAAAACCCGAATTTGTCCATGGGGGACTGTTTTGATAGGCTGAAGTAGATTGACCATAACATTTTACTACGACGTCCAAATTAGATGAAACCAATTTCATTGGAAAGAAGACTCCCAGGTATTTCCGTTGATATATAGAATATCACACAGTTCATTATGTACAAGGATTTATGACCGTTTAAAGTTGGAGCACGTTTTACTGTTCATCACTATTCACCGTTCGATCGGAATGTTCGTAACTCATCGCTTGGGTGTCCGTTTTGGATGATCTACATATCGTTGGAAAGATTGTTTGATTCTGTTTGCAATGGTGGGTCCAAATCTAAGAAATTCCACACGAAAAATTATAAATCGTTCTAGAAGATAGGACCCAATACGTTTACGTACAAAATTTCGACGGAAAATTTTCTGGGGTATTACATAGATACCATTTGGTATCAGTGGAACATAAGGTGAAGATATGATACAATAAACACAAAGTACTTCATATATTGTGTCTGGATCGTAAGTAGAGAGTCATTCGACATAAACACACCACAATATGAGTTCTTAAGACTGGACACAGTGAGAAACTGTAATGCTCCACATTTTGGGCTAGACTTTGAAGCGTCGTTCCTACATGTGTGAAATTTAATCCAATAATTTTTATGTTATTATATGTGTCATGATTGTTATCTTAGTTTGTGAAGTGCTTTCGAGATAAAAAATGTTCATAGAAATTACTTAGAACAAAGTTGAGTTAAGAGTCTTTGATTCATCCAAGATTGGTATTTGATTCTATAAGGGTCTATATAAGGAAGTATAAATTTTGATATAGGTGTAATTTTTCAGCTCAAGACCCAAAAAATTGTATATAATTGAGTTATCTTTCCAACGATACTAATTTTGCCTTAATTTGATACCCGAACGAAAAGTTACAGCCATTTTTGTGAGAGGCAGTGAGCGCTTGTGATGAAATCCCGACTGTGGGGCTTATACCGCTGGACTGGAGCGTACGCCGAGGGGGATACTTCACCGGGATAAAGGGTGCAATACAGGGTCTATTCCCCCACTGTTTCAACTTCTTAAGTGTCAAGGGCCACTTTGGTCATTTCCCCTAAACCCTAAACATCCAAAGTATGATGTATAGCATCCCAAAGGGAATTATTTACCCATATTCCTCAAAATTTCATACGTAAAAACCCTCTCCTTTCCCCCATGAACAAAGTTTAAGCTTTTCCTCTAAAGAACACAAGGAATTAAAGCTTCAAGTTTAAGAAACCCTTAAGAAAATCTGCAAGAAATCATTTATTCAGGTATGTGGGAGTTAATCCATGGATCCCCTTTCACCCATGGGGCCCAAAAATCTCTCTTTGATTTAAAGTATGAATTTTTCCATTATTATGAAGTTGTATATGTTCAATATATGTTTAACTCATGTTTTTTCTTAGTAATTTGACTCAATTCATGTCCTAGTATGATCCCATGAAAAGATTGGTTATCTCATATCCCAAGTTTTCGATTTTCCATGCCTTATTCAAGAGAATTTCCTGATAAATCCCCAAGTTATGAATTTTTCCATGTAATCCTATTGTTTCCTCATGTTCAAGATACTCTCATGTCTAAGGTTATGATTTTTATATGATTGATGAAATACCATGTTTGTGTATTTGAAACATAATTACCTATTACTGTATTTCAAGTTTGATATTGTATTTTATACTCATTTAGTGCTAGTGGGTTATGAACACCCGTTACCTATGTGTTTTAACATAATTGCATTTTCAAGTAGCAAGTCAGTTAGAATCATGATTTTATCACTATGTTAAGATCATTATTTTTATAATCAACCCACTAGTATTTATTTCATGTTAAATATATCCATTCACATGTTCATGATTTCTTCAAGATTATGCATGCACTGTTATTTTCAGCATACTAGAACCTGAGCTTAGCTTATCAGTTATCCGTGCATATACGAGTTTGTGGTTTAGTGTCTTTCAGTTGAGAGTAGTATTCAGTACCGAGCGAACATTAGGATGAGGGCTCACCCGCTAGTCAGGACTGGGTCATTAGTATCAATACCTAAATTCAAGAACTATGTAGCCAGTGTAGGATTTATGAGATGTCACCTTCAAGTTTAGGACTAATACTCTCTTAGGAGTAACCCTCTAGTTAGTATTGACTCCCTTGCCCTTCGATACTGTAACGCCCAACACTTTCAAGCTAGAAAATTAAGCCGTCATTCATACATGTGTAAAATCTTATCCCATGATTTATATTTAAATTAATGTGTCATGTTCTTTATCCTCATTTTTAAGTGCTCTGTAGGTGTTAAATGTTCATAGGGACCACTTAGAGCATAGTTGAACTAAGATACTTTGTTTTAGCTAAATCTTTGTATTTGATTCTACAAGGGTCTACTTTAAATGTGTATAACTTTTTATACACGTAGAATTTTGTAGCTTAAGACCCACCAAATTGCATATAATTGAATTAGCTTTCCAACGATACCAATTTAGCCTTAAATCGATACCCGAGTAGAAAGTTATGGCATTTTCCGTGTGAGGGAGTTAGTCGATGCATTCTTGATGCGTCGAGTCGACTGCGCCCCGACATAAAACCTGATGTGAATCTAAAGTGGTTTTACGCATTATTTCAATTCCTAAAGGGTTTAGGTCACTTTAGTCATATTAACTCACCCAAATTCCGTCCCTAATCATCCTCAAATGAAATAAGCTTATCAGTAACGTTTTAACTCTCTTAAGATCCCTAATTCATCTTTCAACAACAAAAGAGGAGAAAACAACTAGGGTTTGAGAAATCGAGCATAAAGGTCAAATCTTCATGATTTCTTCGAAATTAAGGTACGTAGGATTTTCCTAAAACTATATGGGCATAAGGATATTATTTCAGTAACATTTAAACATTTTGAGATCATGAATTTGTGAAGGATTTCGGAAGTTATATTTACAATTTTGCAATCTGAATTCTTTAATGATATTATTGTTTTGGTCTTGAGGCCTTTCCCCTAAAATTTATTTGTATTGTATACAAGTATGTATGTAATCGAGTTTGAAGATTTAATTGAGAGCGTGAACATATAGAATCCATCTCTTGTTATGGATCCCTATTGTTTTCATATGATATGTATTATTTCTAATGTATTTTTTTAGAAGCATAATACAAATGTCTTGATTTTTGTTTATGACTTGATTATGATTTGGATTGAATAGAGGGTTTTTGTACATGTTAATAATGTTGAAGATATATAATGAAAAAGTTGCATGATTTGTCACAAAATACTTGACCACCACATGTTTGTTCAAATGTTGAAAAGAGAGAATTTTTGTATAGTTTGAAATATGTTTTGAAATGAGAACTCTCTTGTATTGTTAAATGTTTTGGGTGGTAAACTGATCCGATTGAATTGAAGTAACTAATGCATATCATTATGTGGATTGAAAGTGATTAAAAAGGATGACCACCGTAGATAAAACCATTGCAGAGAAAATTATTGGTTTAAAAATGTTTTGAATGGTGAACTGTCTATTGATAATTGAATCATTTGGGTCGTCGGTCAATACCTTTTGAAATAAAATAAGGGCAGTACAGATGTTGTTACATGACTTACAATTTCGGGTATGATGATACCCGATTTTGATGTGCCTGAATGACTTTAAGAAAAAAAACTTTTCAAAGAAGATATGGTTTAAAGAATCTAAAACCAGGCTTAAGAGAGTTAGATAATTACCAGAAGAAGGCACGAGTTCAGAAAAATCATTGCCCGAAATTGTTATTTGCCAACACGGGTCTATGATACTCGAAAGGGAAATTGTACGCTGGCGACGACCCAATGGCGTAGTAGAGAAGCAGAGACTCCAGCCCTTGCAACAAACTTAGGTTGGGGGCTTGGCTGTCGAGTCAATAGTGGATTCTATATAGCCCGTGGAATAGCTGAGTTATAGGGTGTACCATCTAGCTCAGAAGTAAGATAAAGAGTGATTCATGGATGTCAGATAATTGTTCAAAGTATTTTATATGCCCAGGTGTTATTCATATATCATATATAAAAACTGTTTATAAATTTCTCTCACTTATATATGCCCATGTGTTATTCATATATCATATATAAAAATTGCTTATAAATTGCTCTCACTTATGTTATATAAAAATATATTATTTTTGATTGCTCTGAGTACCAGTACATTTGTATTGACCTCCTATATTTCAGAGTCTGAGGCTCAGTCCAACGGTCCTGCAAAACCGTAGAAGTGTCACACAACAGTGTGCAGTTGGTGGGCCTTCTTTCTTTCTGAAGGCCTGTTCTAGAGCATTGTTATTGAATTTTGTTTTGAGTCTGACTGGGGGCTTATCCCAGTTTTGTTTTATACCACTGATAGATCTTGTAATGTTAGAGATTTTGTAGACGGGTGTCATATGTCTAGAATATTCATAACTTCCTTTCAAATTGTTCAAGTCTATTAGTTTGACCATGGTTCCATCTTATATTGTTTTTCTGCAATTTTTCTGTTATTATATAAATATGGTGTATGATTAGCAGATAGAGAAGGGGCGCCGAGCCTTCATGATTCGGGATGCTCATCACGGCCAGGGCCTCGGCTTGGGTCATGATAAATACATCAGCCTTGTGGATCCACATCATCAATCAGTGTTAGTACCCGTGGCACGGTATTTACACCCTTCTAACTAGGGTTACAAGTTAGACCCTGATTAGGTCAGATTAGGCATGTCAGTTACATGATACCTCCCACAGTCTCAGTATAATATTCAGTGTATTTTCATTTCAGGTTTTCTTCACTAAGTCTATAGACTTTCAAATATACAGTTATATAGATTTTAGTATTTAAGAATTACAGATTTTCTAAGTGACATAACAAATACATGCTTAAACTTACATTCTTAGATATTATAGTTTTGATGCATTTATGCTCAGTTATCTCATGTTGTTCAGTTAGTCCTTTTCTCATATGCATAGTACCCCACAGTTTTAGTCCAGTTATTGAGACTAAGTATAGTTTAGTTTTTCTTGATCAGTATTTAGTTATTATTTAATCAGTATACAAATAATAGTTATTTAGTATCCAGACATCTGTTATTCAGTATTTAACTACCAATCATTCAGTTAATCAGATTAGCTTAGATATGTTATGTTTATTTTTGTGGGTATATGCATTCATGTGTATATACATTCATGCTCAGTATATTTGTATATTTAGATCCTCGAGCTATGTCATTTTCTATCACGTAGTTTCTGACCTAGTATTCATACAGTATCCATGTTATATTGTTTTCCAGCTTCAGTTCTACTTATTCTACGAAAGAAAATCTTTAAGAAACTAAGTGTAGTGACTCGCTAACTTATAAGATTTTTTTTGTTAATCTTGTAGGATATATCAACTTTCATCTTATTTTAGTCTCTGGTAAGTCTACTTGCTCTTAGCATGAATTCTTTAGATTTTATATATAATCAGTTTTACACATTGCATTCACCTTTAGTTACTCAGTACATTCTAGAAGTACTGATTCATATATACATCTGTGTGGCTATATTGTTTCATAATATAGGTACCAATTGTAGCCCACACATCATGATCATAGAGTTGCAGTTTCCAGCCAGCAGGTGATGAGTTCTCCTATTTCAGGGACTCTAGTCAGATGTTGACCATGTACTTTATTTTTATTATTCATATGTATTGATTTGTGGTAGCTAGAGGCATGTCACAACTATCTATAGTCAGTATAGTAGAGGCTTCATAAATGTCAGTCAGAGTGAGTCATGTAATTTGAGTTCTTTCCTCGGTTTTATCAGATTGTAAAATTTTATCAGTTACATACTTATTTAGAGATAAGGTAGTCATGAGTTTGCATAAACTTTATCACTTTGGGCTAAACCCGACATAAAATGAATCAGTAATGTATAGAAAGCATAGTTCCGTAGAACTAAACATGATATGAGACATGGTGTTATGGACCATGAACAATCATAACGTCAATCTTGAATACATGAAAGCTTAGCTTGCCGAGGGATATTATTTCTTTTAGTTTGGAGGTCAAATCATAGGCATAAGAGCATATGGAAATTGAACCATAGACATAGGCATAACTTGAATACATTAGACATTAGTAAAATGACCTCTTAAATTGATATAGGAGGAACTTGCTTGAATAAGAATAGATTCACCATGACTCTTTTATGAAACTTGAAACCATAAGAAAATTTGGGAACCACCTTAATTTGCCATCTCCCCTTTAGATAAAAGTCGCAATCCTAGACTTAAGAATAGAGCTTCTCGTTAAATCTACAAGAACAACAATCAACTCAATGGGGTATCACCATACACATAAACGGTACACTCCCCCTGATAAACTATGCTCTAAAGGAATTACTTTTCGGAAACGCTACTCTTAACTTTCTCTAGCATCTATAGCCATCATCCTACAACTCACAGTCTCATGAGCATACACATCTTTATTACTTAATTATCACATAAAAATCCACTCTCCACTGCTTAACATTCAAACATTAGACCTCTAATCACATAACTTACAACTTAACAAAGTGTGCAAAACTATACCAAATGTGCATATTGCATACCTATATTTTCTTAATTCAACTCTGAAGAATACCATATAACAACTCCCCAGACTTCTCCATAATACCAAACTCAGGAACACAAACTAGGTACGCAAGATACTTATACACATAAGTCCTTATCTAACAACATGCTGCCTGGGGCTTCAACTTATTCTTATATACTTAACAATCTTATACACTTAATGACTCAACCATAGTTCATCATATTTAACATTATTCCTCATCACTATATATGTCACAATTATCCACCCCTTATTCCGCAAGTTGCTACTCTAGGCATTGCACACATCAAATCAGTCCTACTACTTACTCCGACAAAACATGCATCATTAATCTTAAGTTCTATTCTTACCACCTCAATCCATATCTAAAGTTCAAGACCATAGTCTTGCAATAATCATGTACCACTGATGAAGCATGCCACATATTATACTAGTCCATTAAATGGGGAAATCAACGCAAGTGTATTATTTCTCGTAAATACGGCCCATAAGTTGATTCTTAAGCATAACATTTCTACTACACCTTAAAATCTACCACAAACCTTCTAACGTGCAGTACTAGTTTACAACTACTATAGAAATGACAATCAACTACTATAGACCCAAGTTTTGACACTCACTTAACTCGAACGATAGGAAGGCTTTCAACTCGTTCTTGAGGTAGAGGACCTCTATAATGTCAATTAATGCCCAAATAGGTTTCCACACTCCATAATTGATTAACATGCCAAATTTTCATAGGATTTAAGGCTTTTGGATTATCTACGCATAGAAATAGTGGTTTACGTTCTAGTCTAAAATTCGAGGCGCTACATTATCTCCCCTTGGGATCATTCGTCCCCGAATGACGGGTAGGAATGTTGAATCTTAAAGGTATGGAATAACGCAGACATGATGTGTCTTCTAAGAAAGGATATAACTGATCTGAAACATTTAAACTTCTATCATGTAACTGAATTCTAAGTTGACTTGACTTTACTTGCTTTAAGGAGCTGATGCATGCTGAGAATTTAGGATTCTCTTGAATTGTTGGTGATACAATCATATATATTGACTTGAGAAGTGATAACTTGTGCAAGTATGAATCATGAGGCAATAAGACTTAGACTGTACTAGGGAATTACACTGTCTGAGCTAAAATACTTGGAAAACAATTTTGATATTATGCGCTGAACTCTTATGAACAGAGTCATGACTAAATAGCTGAATATCAAACATGATGCTTGGATTGAACTAAATTCTTATATGGGCATTGATAACTCTTTCTACTAATGTCTAAAGTAGCTTAAATCCTTTCACTGTGATCAAGACTAATTCTAAATCACAAAATACAACATGCCACCCCACAATACTAGTCTAAGAAATATGATTCAATCTTCTATATCCTCTTTAGAGATCACACCCTAATCATAACGTGCCTTATCATTTCAATGACCAACTCTGAACTCTTACTATGGATTCACTAGCGCATATTGCGTTTCTCTACTTAAATCTAAACATGACATTCAAGACCATCTTTATAACCACATATGAACTTCATGGCAAATACCCATAAAGACATACTTCATATATATTCTCTAAACACCTATCAATACAACTCACATGCTCTACCCCAAGAATATTCTCACACAAAAACATTCCACTAACCATCACTTGTATCTAATACTTGGCCCAAATCTTACTTCATACTTATGTCCTTACCTAAAAAAAGCACACACCGATCTTTCATCAAAAATAATCATTACCTCATAACCACAATCATTACATAAGGGGGAGTCACAAAAAGGTTAGAACATAAGATCTTAAAGCATGGAAGGATACTATACGAAACTTGACACTTAACTGAGGCCTGAGGAACAACGAATCTACATCATGGATTTATCAAAGTGATCTAAATTGGGGGCATACCTAGCTATCAACGGATCCTCACCAATCATTTGGCATGTAGCATGAGTTATAGAAACTGAGCACACTATACAACATAAATACATGAGTCATGAGCTACACAACCTCAATTTTTGGACTCCAAAACTTATGGACTATGATTTCGACTATTAAAAGAACTGAAACTCCTATTTAAGGCATTGGAAAAGCACCTGGTCCTCCATCATATACATGACCATGAACTATGATCATGGAACTAAAACGTAAGGCATGAAAAGGTATTGGGATAACTGAAAATACAAAAATAAGAATGGGTTGAGCCTCACCCACACTTTCCGATGTTCTATATCGTACTGGCATTTCTACTAGAATCTGAGAGTCTGACTTTGTTACTTGTCTTATCATCTCCCCCTTAGCTTCAAGCCATCACCACAGATTTGAGAGATCCCTTACTATACTCTAAACTGAACTACACTAACTGCACTTTGGGGGTTAGGAATACGATGATACATGCAATTAATAGAACTTAACACAAATGACTACACCTAGAAGTATAAAAATCCACTGCTAATACTACTTTATGAGACACACTTCTATGTTTCTATAGCCCCAATTGTCATTATATAATACTTGAACACTTACTAACTTCAAATCTTCATGAGTATCCCCGTAGTCGGAGTGCACACCATCTAGCGCTTCAACTCTTATTTCTATTAGCTCAACCTTAAAAAACTCAACATTAGATTCTAACACTTAACATGAATATCATCAAGATTTTGATGAACCACACTACTTCCGTCATAGCCTACCAATATCGAAACCCCAAACATATATTTCTCTACCATGAGAATTAAGATCATATCAAAAGGCTCACTATTATCAGTCAAAACTCCTTAACTTGGCCATTTAAGATATTATGTACCATCTAACTAGTCTTTCTCCACCTAGCTACTCAACGGTACCACTAGCCATACACAACATGTAATAGCCTTAGAATATGTCGCCACTCCATATCACCTTGGGCATACTTCTATATCTTACATACAACATCAAACTTCATTACTAATCACTTCCATATAACTAGTATCATTAATTAAGAAATTATCACATCCACCTTCATGGACATCAACTGATCAAACTTAATGTCTAGTGCTAAACATGATTTACAACCCAACCTTACATATAATTCACACTTGAAAACCATGAAATAAACATCAAGAAACACTAGTACACTACATCTTCATAACAGCAATAATCAATCATAACCTTACGTTTCTCCTTATCGTAACTCATTAGCACATACTATTTCAACACATCAAGCCTACTAATTTATTCCCACAAAACATACATTATTAATCTCATGCCACTATTCTTATCACCAAATTCTACATTTAAATTCAAGCCTATAGACTAGCATCAATCATCAACCACCAATGAAGAATGCAACATGATATACTAGTTCATCAATTTGGAAAATTCTACGTAAATAATTCATTTAATCTAGATACTACCCATAACCAAAACACCTTTATGACATTACTACTATACCTCCAAATCTTCTACATACCTTCCCACAAGTAGTATTAGTTTACAACTACCAAAGAAAAAAAGGTTAAGGGGGGTAAAGTCACATAATAGACATGATCAACCTTAACCTTATATTATACTTCAATACGATCTTATCTATACAAAAGTCACCGTCACTCTGACTTCAAACCTTATGACTTCATATCATCAACTTATTTATATAATATCACCACAAATAGGTCATGACACCGACACTTTAACTTATACTACTACTCAGGTGGAAATACAGTTCTAACAAACATTGAACAACAAGATGAAGAAGAAGTTTCTAGTAAATCAAAATAGGTCTCACACGACTTCACTAGACTTTTATTTTTGTGTTTTGAACAAGAAAATGGAATGAATAACAAAGCAACTATGATAGTGAGTTGAAAGATCCTCACACATCTTCACTAGACTTTTTTTATTTCAACAACACAATGATATCAAGATAACAATAGATAGAAACTGGACACACAATATTTAATGACCCAAGAATAAACATCTTACTCTTGTCTTAATTAAACGCCTCTTAAGAACGAGGACAAAATTTTAAACTTGAGGGACTTATGAAACATTAGGGAGCTCTTTTTAAGCCCTTTGTGTGTCTTCTGAAATTTCTGTTAGTAAATCTGAGAGCATTATTTGAGAACACCATATTAAGGAAAAGAATTAGTATAACTTTTCTTTCGTATGGGCGACACCATAGCATGAATTAGAGTATAAAGGAGGAACATCCTGACTACATAGCATGAACTAGAACATGAAGAAAGAGAAAAATTCCTAAATACCTAGAAGCCGCCTACCTATAAGTGTGGCGCGCTACACACCCATAAACAAGACTCTACCGATCGCAATTTCGAAGACACCCTAGGACCATGAACCGTTATTTGATACCAAGTTTTTCAGGACCTAAACATAAACCTTGGCCATGACGAGCATCCCAAACTATGAAGGCCCGGACGCCCTTCTCTATCTAGTAATCATGCACAATATTCATAAATTATAATAGAATATGTGGAATTGTAAATCATTATGGAAACATGGTCATAATCTGAGTCCAATTAAACTATGAAAAATGAAATCCAATATCAACTACACAACATCTGAACCAGTCTACAAAATCTCTACTACATATTAAAATGACAACTGTCTGAAACTGGGAAAAGGCCCCCAGTGGACTTAAACCAAAATAAATAACATAATCTAAAATACATAGGCCTTCTAATATAAAGAAGGCACATCAACTGCACACATCACTGCTGTTTGAAAACTCTACGACCTAGTAGGACCTCTAAATTGAGCTTTAGACTCTGGGAGAAAGGGGGTCAATACAAATGTACTGGTACATGAAGAAATATAAAATAAATCTTGTATATAAATAAAATAGTTGAGAGATTGTTATAATCATCAGGAAAAATATCATTTCAAAACACATGGGCATTTTATTAATCATAAAACTTTTCTGTCAATGCAATTTCTGATCTTCGTATTACTTCTGAGTTAGTTGGAACTCCCCTACAAGTCTAATTTTCCATGTGCTATATGGAATCCTCCATTGACTCGGAGGGGAATCCCCCAACCCAAGTGTCCTTCAAGGGTTGGAGTGTCTGAGTATGATAGGCCACAGGGTACTAGGCCAGCGTATAATAATATACCCGGATCAACAAATCACTATTTTGGGCAATAAGTTGTTTGAACTCATTCCTTCTTCGGGGAACCACCTAATCTCTCTTTATGCCCAATTTTAGTCTATTCAGAAATATGCATCATTCTAGTTTCAAAATCTGAGAATCTGATTTCAAACAGGCATTCGTTTTTGTTCTGAATTAACATGGCATTATCTGAGTTGGTATCGTCACACCAAAAATTGCAAGTACTATTCCTGAGCCATAATGTATCATGCAAGATTCTTTCATTAAAACTCAATTCAGATCACCCAAACATGCAAATAGTATAAGAGATTTCATGTTCCGAAAGCACAAGTCAAAACTATGCAAAGATTATCATTCTTTCAATAAGAATGTGGTGGTTCTAAAATCTTTTTCAAACTATGCAATTCATTCCCTTAGATATTCATATTCAATATTTATCAATACAAACAACCCTCTCTTTTGAATTCAAAAATCGTATTCAAGCCTTAGCAATAATCAAGACATTTCATACTATGCTTTTCAAGATCCATTTCAAAATAATTCATATCATATGAAAGATGGGAAAATCATAACAAGAGATGGATTCATTATAATTCATGCTCTCAATTGAATATTCATCCTTAAACATATGTATACATATATATTGAATTTTAAATCAATTTGGGGAAAGGCCTAAAGGCCAAAACAATGTCATTGAGACTTCTAAAACATGATTAGAAATCATAAATCTAAAATCCTTTTTCTTAAAATCATGATTTCTATGCCCATGAGATTTTTAGGAAAAGCCCACATACCTTAATTTATGACTCTTGAATGAACTCGTGCTTTAGGGATGCTATTCGAAAAATTGATGGGTGCTTAATGTATCCCTCACAATGGGGATTCCGAGTCTCGAAGAATTATTGAAAACCCATGGTGAAATCTTAAGATATTTTGATCTTTGGGTTGAAACTCTAAGAAGTGTTCTTGTGAGAATTTGTGAGAATGAGGGTATAATTTGGTTATTAGAGGCTGAATCTCATGTTATTGGGGTTATTTAAGGGTGGTAAATGACCCAAATACCCCTCTTGAATGCGGAGCTTGACTGCCGGAAATTACACTGGCAGGAATAGGCAAGGCACCACTTCGTATATCGCCCTGGCTTACTACCTCTCACAAAAATGGCTGTAACATTTTGCTCAGGTATCAGATTTTGGCAAAATTGGTATCATTGGAAAGCTAATTCGAAGAAATTTTATTTGATATATAGTAGTCCCTCAAATTTGACATATACAAAGAATTATGGTGAATTGAAGTTGACCCAAGTTTTCACCCTCACTCAACTAGAATGATAGGAAATCTTTCAACTTGTCATTGATTTAGGGGACATCTATGATCTCAATTAATTCTTAAATAGGTTCCCAAACTCCATAATTGATTAACATGACAAATTTGCATAGGATTTAAGGCTTTTAGATCATCTATTCATGAAATGACGGTTTTCGCTCTTGCCCGAAATGTGGGGTGTTACATTATCTCCCCTTTGGGATTATTCAACCCCGAATGATGGTTAGGAATGTTGAAGCTTAAAGGTATGGAATAACGCGGACATGATGTGTCTTTTAAGAAAGGATATAACTGATTTGAAACATTTAAACTTCTATCATGAAACTGAATTCTGAGTTGACTTGACTTTACTTGCTTTAAGGAGATGATTCATGCTGAGAATTTAGGATTCTCTTGAAGTGTTCGTGATCCAATCATATATATTGAATTGAGAAGTGATAACTTGTGCAAGTAAGAATCATGAGGCAACAATACTTAAACTGTACCAGGGTATTAACACTGTCTGAGCTAAAATACTTGGATTTTTTTTTTGAGATTATGCGCTAAATCTTCTAAACTGAGTCATGAATAAATAGCTGAATCTGAAATATGATGCTTGGACTGAACTAAATTTGCAATTTACATGGATGGAATAGATTATCTCTTGGGATGGTCATACACATGAGACTTCAACTATTAGGACTAGGTGAAAAGGTTGAAAACTACAGTAACTTAAACTGAATTACAGACTGAATTATACCAGACATTTTTACTTAACTGGAGTATCTCTTCAACACTCTTTCTAAAGAAGTTCAAGTAGAATTAGGGAGCAAAGAATCTTGAGCATGAGTTACACAAGACATCCAACTAAGGAATCACCAAAATGACACTACTATATAGCATAAAATAAGGACATATAACTCATAAACTAGGAAAGAATTTCAAAGCCTTAGGCGATGGATCTTGTTACTTCCAAGCTTAGCACACTTCTCGAATACTCCCTTAACTATACCGTTCCCCTTAAATACTATACTCATTTCATTCAACTTATAACTCTTATATGGGCATTGATAAATCTTTCTACTAATGTCTAATGTAGCTTAAATCCTGTCACTGTGATCAAGCCTAATTCTAAAGCACAAAATACAACATGCCACACAACTATACTAGTCTAAAAAATATGATTCAATCTTCCACATCCTCTTTAGAGATCATACCCTAAGAATAACATGCCTTATCACTTCAATGACCAACTCTGAATTCTTACTATGGATTCACTAGCGCATATTGTGTTTCTCCACTTAAATCCCAACATGACATTCAAGCCCATCTTTATAACCACATATGAACTTTACGGCAAACACCCATAAAGACATACTTCATATATATTCTCTAAAACACTATTAATATAACTCACATGCTCTACCCCAAGAATATACACACACAAAAAAATTTCCTCTAACCATCACATGTATCAATGACTTGGCCCCAAATCTTACTCATACTTATGCCCTTACCTAAAACAAGCATACAACGATCTTTCATTAAAAAGAAATATTCACTTCTCACCTTAATCATTACATAAGGAGGAGTCAAAAAAAGGGTAGAACATAAGACCTTAAAGTATGAAAGGATACTATATGAAACTTGACACTTAACTGAGGCCTGAGGAGCAATGACTCAACATCATGGATTCATCTAAGTAATGTAAATTGGGGGCATACCTGGTTATAAATGGATTCTTGCCAATCATTTGGCGTGTATCATGAGTTATGGAAACTGAGAACACAATACAACATGAGTACCTGAGTGTCATGACTAGAACTAAGGCCTGGCCGTGATTGATGTCCCAAACCATGAAGGCCCGAATGTCCTACTCTATCTGGTAATCATTCCCAAAATTCATATTATAAAAGAAACTGTGGCAATATAATTTAATACGAAAACATGGCCAAAACTCTTAGTTCTTTTTAACAATAAGGAATGAAATCCGAAATTAACTAAACACCATCTGGAATAGTCTGCGAAATCTCTACTACATAATCAAGTGACAAATATCTGAAAACTAGGACAAAGACCCCAGTATACCAAAAAAAATGGAATAACATAATCTGAAATAAATAGGCCTTCTAGAAGAAAGAAAGACTACTACTGGACAGATCACTTCACTCTATAATACTCTACTACTTAGCTGGAACCCTAGATTGAGCCTCCGAACCTGGGAGGTAGGGGGTCAATATAGATGTACTGGTACGCAGAGAAAATCCAAAATAATAATTTATATTAAACATATATGAGAGAAATTTAAAATAGTTTATAAACACATCGTATAGTAAGAGATCACATAGGCATTTTAAAAGACTCTGTAAAATCAAATGAACTCTGTGACACTCTTTGTTTTACTTCTACGCTAGGTGGTATACCCTACAACTCTGAAACTCCATGGGAAATATGAAATCTGCCATTAACTCGGGAGCCAAGCCCCCAACCCAAGTGTGACACAAGGGTCGGAGTCTCTGTATCTACTATGCCACACGACCATCGCCAGCGTACAATATAATCTACCCATATTGGAAAATACGATTTTAAGATAAGCGTTACTTGAACTCAAGCCTTCTTCGGGTAACCACCTAACCCTATTTAAGCTCATTTTTAACTCTTTAAAACAAGCATTCTCTGAAAACATACTCTGAGAACATACTCTGTTATGGCATACATACTTATGGTATCATAATACCATTGACTTGCAAGTCACATCTCTGAGCCATTGTTACTTTATTATCATATTTATTTTCAAAACATAATGTTTGGTACCACCATATCGATAAATTAGTTTGAAGAACCCTTTCTTTAAATACTCATGTAAACACATGTATGCAACTCTCTTTGACAATATTTCAATGATACAAGGTGGTCATGTCAAAAATTCTTAATATTTTGCAAATATTTCTCTCTTTAACAAAATATATTATGGCAAGAAACTACCTCTCAAAATCTCTAAATCATGCTCAAAATACTATGGTATTTGAGTAAACTATTTTCAAGTCATAAATCATGCATTTCAAATCCTTCACATTAATATCATAAACTTAAAGTTATCAGAAGAGAGGGATTTCATAATTTGTGTTGTCAAACAATCTTCATTCTAAATCTTCATACATATACATATACATGTTAATCAATTTAAAGGGCGGAGGGGGGGGGGGCGAAGGCCTAAAGACCAAATCAATATTACAATTAAAATTCATAATGTATAATAAAATCATGTATTTCAAAACTCCTCTTCTAAATTCATGCTGGATAATCTTTAAATCATGTTCTAGTATATTAATGTAAAGGGGGGGAAGTCCTAAATACCAAATCAACAGTACAATTAAACATTCATAATGTATAAAGAAATCATGTATTTCAAAACCCCTATTCTAAATTCATGCTTGATAATGTTTAAATCATGTTCTAGTGTTTACAAGCCCATGTACTTTTTAGGATAAACTCCACGTGCCTTAGACTATGAACTTTTGATGAACACTTGCTTTTGGGACTCTATTTGTGCTTTTGAGGGATGATTCTTGAAGATCATAGTTTGGGGATTGTAATTCTTGAATCAATTTTGGAATTTAATGGTGAAATTTATGGGATCTTGAATCTTAGGTTGAGGCCCTAGGTTTTGGTTATTGAGAGGATTTGAGGGAAAGGAGTGTATTTTTTGTGAAATGGAGGTTGAATTCAGTGTTTATGGAGTTATGGGGTGAAGAGAAAATACCAAAATATCACTCCAAAATTGTTTAGGCAATGCTGAATTTTAAAGGTAACGACCGTGGCTGATAGGTCGTCACATATGTGATAACTTATCACACCAGTTCACCACTCAGAGTCTAATTTTTGTGAGTTACTTCCTCGGACTGGCGACATGGATGATAGGTAGTCATATATGTGATAACTTATCAGCTTAGGTCGTCACTTGTCGACAGACAGATATGCAGATGTAAAATGGATATAACTTTTTGCTCCATTCTCAGATTTGGGTGAAATTAGTATCGTTGGAAACATAATTTGAAGATTTTTTATTTGATATATAGTAGGCCACCAAGTTCTTCATATACAAGGATTTATGGTCCATTGAATCTAACCCAAGTTTCGATGCACACTCAAACTTGAACGATAAGAAAGCTTTCAACTCGTCCTTGAGTTTGGGGACCTCTATGATCTCAATTTATGCTCAAATGGGTTCCCACACTACATAATTGATTAACATGCCAAATTTGCATAGGATTTATGGCTTTTGGATCATCTACGCATAGAAATAATGATTTTTCATTCTAGACAAAAAAGCGGGGTGTTACATTATCTCCCTCTTGGGATCATTCGTCCCCGAATGATGGGTAGGAATGTTAAAGTCTTAAAGGTATGGAATAACGTTGACATGATATGTCTTCTAAGAAAGACTATAGACTAGCTGAAATGCTTAGACTTTTGTCTTGAAACTAAATTCTGAGTTGACTTTACTTTACTTACTTTAAGGAGCTGATTCATTCTGAGAGTTTAGGATTTCCTTGAATTGTTCATGGTCCAATCAAATTTATTGAATTGAGAAGTGATAAATTATGCAGGTACAAACCATGAGTAAACATGACTTATATCGTACCAGGGTACTGTACTGCCTGAGCTAAAATACTTGGAAGTATTTGAAATTATGGTCTGAACTCTTATGAACTGAGTCATGACTAAGTAGTTGAATTTGAAACATGATGCTTTGACTGAACTGAAATCGCAACTTACATGGATGGAATAGATTATCTATTGGGATGGTCATACGCATGAGACTTCGGATAGTAGGACTGGGTGAAAAGGTGGAAAACCACAGTAACTTGTCTATCTGATTGTTAAACTAAATAACAAGCTATACAGACTGAATTTTGCTGGACCCTCATACTTAACTAGAGTATCTCTTGATCACTCTTTCTAATGAAGTCCTAGTAGCATTAGGGAGAAAAGAATCTTGGGCATGAGTTACACAATACATCCAACTAAAGAATCACAAAAGTAACACTACTCCATAGCTTGGAATATAGACATATAACTCACAAACTAGGATAGAATTACCAGGCCTTAGGCAATGCCACTTCTTACTTTCAATCTTAGCACATTCCTCGAATACTCCCTTAACCATACTATCCCCCTTAATTACCATACTAATTAAATTCAGCTTAAAATTCTTATATGGGTATCGATAAATCTTTCTACTAATATTTAAAGTAGCTTAAATCCTTTCACCGTGATCAATCCTAACTCTAAATCATAAAATACAACACGCTACATCACGATATTATTCTAAACAATATGATTCAACCTTCTATATTTTGTTTTTGATCACATCCTAAGCATAATGTGCCCTACCACTTTAATGTCTAACACTGAACTCTTACTATGAATTCACTAGCGCATATTGTGTTCCTCCACTTGCATCCAAACATGTTATTGAAGCCTATCTTTATCACCACGTATGAACTTCAAGGCAATATTAATCAAGAAATACTTCATATATTCTCTAAACCACAATCAATGCAACTCCCACGTGCTACCCCAAGAGCATATACACATAAATTTTCCATTAACCATCACATGTATCAAAAACTTTGCCCCAAATTTCACCTCACACTTATGGACTTATCTAAAACAAGCATACAATGATCTTCCATCAACAAAAAGCATTCACTCATCTCCACTATCATTATATAAGGAGTCAACAAAAGGTTATAACATAAAACCTTGAAGCATAGAAGGATATTATATGAGACTTGACACTTAACTGAGGCATGAGGAATAACAAATCAACATCAGGAATTTATCAAAGTAAATGTGAATTGAGGGCATACATGGCTATAAACTCAATTTTTTTCAATCATTAGGAGTATAGAATGAGTTATAGGAACTGAGCACACTATAAAGAATGAGTACGTGAGTCATGAGATACATGACCTCAATTTGGAGTTCATAGCATATGTAATGTGATTCCGACTATTGAATGAACAGGAACTCCTTATTTTGGAACTGGAAGAGTACATGATTCTCTATCATATGCATGAAATTGAACTATGATCATGGAACCAAAATGTAAGGCATGAGTAGGTATTGGGATAGCTTAAAATTACTGAGATAAGAATGGTTGAGTCCCACCCTCACTTTTTGATGTTCTATATCATACTGGCAATACTACTAGAATATGAGAGTCTGACTTGGTTACTTATTCTATCATCTCCCCCTTAGCTTGAAGACATCATCTTAAGTTTGAGAGATCCCTTACTAGACACTAAACTAAACTATACTCACTACACTTTAGGGTCTGGATTGCGATAATACACACAATTAATAGAACTTAACCCGAATGACCACACCGGAAAGTGGAAAACCCACTTTTAATACTACCTTCTGAGATACACTCTATATTTCTATAGCCACCAATAGTCATCATATAAAACTTGAACACTTACTAACTTCGAATCTTCATGAATATCCCCATAGTTGTACACCCTCTAGTGCTTCTACTCTTATTTCTATTAGTTCAATCTTCAAAACTAAAACTTAAATTCTAACACTTAACATGGATATCACCAAGCCTTTGATGAACCATAATTCTTCCATCATGGCCTACCAATACGCGACCCCAAACTTATATCTCTCTACCATGAGGATTAAAATCACATCAAAAGGATCAACATTATCAGTAAAAAATCCTTAACGTGTCCATTTAGAACACCATGCACCATCTACTAATATTTCTCTACCTAGCAACTCAATAGTACTACTAGCCACACTCAACATGTAGTAGCCGTAGAAAAATACCACAGCCTCATATCACCTTCGGCATACTTCTACACCATACATACAACATCATACTTCATTACGAATCAAATAAACTTAAGGTCTTGCATACACCGTTCAAGCCTATTAGATCACTTCCATATAACTAGAATCATTAACAAACAAATCATCACATCTACCTTCATGGACATCAATTGTTCAAACTTCATGTCTAGTGCTAAACATGATTTACAACCCAACCTTATAGATAATTCTCATAAAGCATACATCATTAATCTTAAGCCACTATTCTTACAACCACATTCTACATTTGAATTCTAGTTTATAGTCTAGCATTAATCATCTACCATGAATGAAAAATGCAACATAATATATTAGTCTACCAAATTGGGACATCCTACCCAACTACCATATTTTATCTAGCTACTACCCACAACTAAAATATCTTTATGACATTACTACTATACCTAAAAAATCTACTAAATACCTTCTCACAAATAGTACTAGTTTAGAACTACCAATGAAAACAAGGTCAAAGGGTAAAGTCACATAATAGACATGGTCAACCTTAATCCTCTATCATAACCCCATACAATCTTATCTACTTATATATCTTCCTAACATCACATTTACTTACCCAAGAATACATTTAGTCTACCTTCAAATTCCACAAACAACCATGAGTCTATAATTATAATTTACTGGCTAATCTAGCTATTTTCATACTTCAAGAAACAACCTTTCACCTTAACTAATAACCCCTTCCCTAGATTTTACTAAACTAACACACAAAGACGTATTACTTCATTTCCATCTCAATCTCATGCAAAAAAATTCAGCGATAGATATATTCAATAATCCGACCTTACCACTTTTCTTGCCATTACGCCTCTAAACCCCAAGTTCCAACCAACAAAAGAACAACAAGATAAACAACAAGCCCACACGGCTTCACTAGACTTTTAGTTTCAACAACACAATGATAACAAGATTACAAGAGATGGACACTTAACACACAATATTCAATGATCTAAGACTACACATCTTATTCTGTATAAATAAAAATCTGAGTCAAACACTCCCCTCACAGACTACCATACAATCCACACATGCTACTAGCTACCACTGTAATCTATCACTCTAAAGGGGTAAATTATCCTTAAACATCGGTTATCCAACTAAAATATTTGTTTACACAAAAGTCACCCTCCCTCTAACTTCTAATTTTGTGACTTCACATCACCAACTTCTTGGTCCAATATCACTACCAATAGGTCATGATAACAATAGTTCAACTCATACTACTATTCGGGTGGAAATACAGTTCAAATATTCTGCTACACATCATTCCCCTTTTAAGGCATGATATCTTCAACATAATTTTTTTTTTTGAAAAGGGCCGAATACACTGGATACTGCAGGCTGAAAAGAATGATCTCAGCAGAATCAAAGCTCACATTAGAATTAGTACACTCTGAAGCACTAAAGGACTCTTCTAAAGCCCTTGCACAATTTTTAAAATCTTATATGACTCAATCCGAAAGAACCATACCATTTAGACTCTAAACTTTTCCACTTGAATCACCCCAATAATGAGACATATCTTAGCACATCAAAGTATGGAAGGAATTGGGATAACTTTACTTTCATATGGGTGACACCATAGCACAAATTAAAGTATGAAAGAGGAATATTCTGACTCTATTGCATGAATTAGAACATGAAGAAAGAAAGACATTCCTAAATGCCTTGTAGCCTCCTACTTAAAAGTGTGGCGCGCTACACACCCATAAATAATACTCTACCCGATGCAATATTGGAAACACCCAGGGACCATGAACCATGCTCTGATACCAAGTTTGTCAAGACCCAAATCGGGGCCTGGCCGTAATGGACATCCCAAACCATGAATGCCCGTACATCCTACTCTATCTGGTAATCATGCACAATATTCATATAATAAAAGAAAATGCAAAAATATAATTAATACGGAAACATGGTCCAGACTCTTGGTTTTTTGTAATAATAAGCAATGAAATCTAAAATCAACTAAACAATATCTGGAATAGTCTGCGAAATCTCTACTAAATAAGCAAGTGACAACTGTCTGAAAATTGGGACAAGGGTCCCAGTAGACCAAAACAAATGGAATAACATAATCTAAAATAAACAAGACTTCTAGAACTAAGAAGGCTCACCACTGCACAGATCACTTCTCTCTAAAATACTCTACTGCTTAGCTGGATACCAAGATTGAGCCTCCGAACATAGAAGGTAGGGGATCAATACATATGTACTGATACACAGAGCAAATCCAAAATAATAATTTATATTCAACATATATGAGATCAATTTAAAATAGTTCATAAATATATCGTATAGTAAGAAATCACATGGGAATTTTAAAAGACTCTGCAAAATCATATGAACTCTGTGACACTCTTTGTTTTACTTCTGTGCTAGGTAGTATACCCTAAAATTCTAAAATTCCACGGGCTATAGGGAATCTACCATTAAATCAGCAGCTAAGCACCCAACCCAAGTGTGCCGCAAGGGTCGAAGTCTCTGTATCTACTATGCCACACGACCGTCTCTAGTTTACAATAATAATCTACCCATATCGGCAAATACAGTTTTAGTCTAAGATTTACTTGAACTCAAACCTTCTTTGGGTATCCACCTAACCCTTTTTATGCCCATTTTTAATTCATTAAAATATGTTTTCTATGAAAAATACTCTAAAAACATACTCTTTTATGGAATACATACTTATGGTATCATTATACCATTGAATTGCAAGCCACATCTCTAAGCTATTGTAACTTTATTATAATCTTTGTTTTCAAAACATAAAGTTTGGGACCACCATATCGATAAATCAGCTCGAAGAACCCTTTCTTTAAATACTCATGTAAACACATGTATGAAACTCTATTTGACAACATTTCATTAATAAAAGGTGGTCATGTCAAAAATTCTTAATCTTATGCAAATCTTTCTCTCTTTAACAAAATACATTTACGTTAAGAAACTCCCTCTCAAAATCTCTAAATCATGCTCAAAATACTATTGTATTTTAGTAAACTATTTTCAAGCCATAAATCATGAGTTTCAAATCCTTAATATTAATATCATAAACTTTAAGTTATCACAAGAGAGGGATTGTAACGCCCGACATTTTGAGCTAGAATAAAAACCATCATTTCTATGCATAGATGATCCAAAAGCCATGAATCCTATGCAAATTTGGAATGATAATCAATTATGTAGTGTGTGAACCTATTTAAGTATGAATTGACATCATAGAGGTCCCCTAACTGAAGGACGAGTTGAAAACTTTCCTATCATTAGAGTTTGTGTGTGTGTATAAACTAGGGTCAACTTCGATCAACCATAACTCTTCTCATAATTAATTAGAGGACCTACTATATATCAAATGAAATATCTTCAAATTATATTTCCAACAATACTAATTTTTCCTAAATCTGATACCCGAACAAAAAGTTATGGTCATTTTAGTGGCTGAGGCTGTAACATCATCCGATAAGCGTGCGACGCACGCCCTATCGCATGCACAAAAATTTCATGTCCTGTTTCTACATTTGTAAGGGAAAAATGGGTATGTTCCATCCCTTATCCAGCTATAACATGGGATTAAATTCCCAAAACACCAAATCATGATTCTTTTCTCTCAAATTCATCAAGAACTCACCCTAGGGTTTCATACTAAAAACCAAAATATCTCAAGATTTAGCCGTGGGTTTTCCTTAATTCTTCAAGATTCGAAATCTCCATAAAGTGGGCTACAAGAGGCCCCTATCTATTGTACGTATAGCATCTCAAAAGCTAGAGTACATTCAAAAGCTTTTAATTTCAGTTACGTGGGGTTTTCCTAAAATCTCATGGGTATAGAAATCATCTTTTTAAGAAAAGGGTTTGGGATTTATTAATATATTCATGTTTTAGTAGCGTTGATGATATTGTTTTGGTCTTTAGTATTTCTCCCAAATTGATTTGAAATTTGATATATATATATATATACATATATATATATATATAAGCATGTGTTTTAAGGTTGATGATTGAATTCAGAGCATGATTCAAAAAAAATCTCCCTCTTGTGATGATTTTCATTTACTTATGATATACTATGAAATCTTTTGAATGCATCTTAAAAAGCATGCTATTAAGTGTCTTGAATAATGTTATAGTTCGATTTTGATTTTGATTTCAAAATAGAGAGGGTTGTTTATATTGAAGAATGTTGAACATAATCATATAACGAGAAGAGTTGCATGGTTTGTTAAAGATTACATGACCATCACTTGTTTATTGAAAGTATGGGAACTTTGCATAGTTTTGACTAATGTTTTTGGAACATGAAATCTCTTATACTATTTGTATGTTGGGGTGATCTGCATTAAGTTTTTTGATGAAAGAATCATGCACGATGCATTATGGCTTAGAAATAGGACATGCAAGTCCTGATGTGTTGACAACAATTTAGATTATGCTATGGTAATTTAGAATAGAATAGAATACTTGTTTGAAATCAAATTTTTCAGATGTTGAAACTAGAATAAAGCATGATTCAGAACAGGATAAAATCAGGCATAAAGAGATGTTAGGTGGTTCCCCAAAGAAGTCACGAGTTTAGACAACTCGTTGCTTGAAACTGTGATTTGCCAATCCGGGTATATTACATTATGATGGCCTAGTGTTGTGTGGCGAATCAGAATTAGAAACTCCAACCCTTGTGGCACACTCGAGTTGGGGGATTCCCCGCCGAGTCAATGGCGGATTCCATACCGCCCGTGGAATATCAAAATTGTAGGGAAGTACCACCTAACTCAGAAGTAGTACAAAGATTAGAAACTATTTTTGACTGAAAGGTTTCTATGTTTTTTTCAAGAATGCCCATGTGTTTTGAAAATTATATCTTTCATGATGTTTATGATTAGCTCTGAACTATTTTATTTATATAAAAGCTTTATTTTGGATTGCTTTACATACCAGTATATCTGTATTGACCCCCCACCCCTCCATTAAGGTTCTGAGGCATAGTCTAGGGGTCCTGATAAGCGGCAAATTTCATCAAAAATGAGTGAAGAGTACCAGTTGGTGAGACTTCTATATTTCAAAAGGCCTTGTTTCTTTCAAACAGTTATTATTTATTATGGATTTTGGTCTACTGGGGACCTTGTCCATGTTTTCAGACAGTTGTTATTTGATCACGTAGTAGAGATTTTGCAGATGGTTTTTAAATGGTGCTTAGTTGATTTGGATTTATTTCCTCATTGTTGAACAAAATTTAAATTATGACCATGTTTCCGTAGCAGATTTTATTTCCATATTTCCTACTTATATAAGAATGGTGTATATGATTTCAAGTTAAAAGGCCCCTTAGGCCTTCATGGTTTGGGAAGTTCATCATGGGTATAGCCCTGGTTTGGGTCGTGACAAACTTGGTATCAGAGCAAGGTTCATGATCCTAAGGTGTTTGCGAAATCACATCGGGTAGAGTTTTATATATGGGTGTGTAGCGCGCCGCACTTATAAGCAGGAGGATATTAGGTGTTTAGGAATGTTTCCCTTTCCTTATGTTTTAGTTCATGCTATTGAGCCAGAATGTTCCTCTTTCATACTCTAATTCGTGCTATGGTGTATCCCATTTGAAAGTAAAGTTATCCTAATTCTTTCCATACTTTGATGTGCCTTGATATGTCTCGTTATTGGGTGATTTAAGTGCAGAAGTTTAGAGTCTAAATGGTATGGTCCTTTCTAAGTGCAGAAGTCTCGTTTTTGCAAGGACTTGAGCAGAGTCCGTTAGTACCTCAGAGTGTATTGATTTTTGAGCGAACTTTGATTCTGATGAAATCGTGCTTTTTAGCGTGCGGAATTTAAGATTATTCCGTCTCTTTTCAAAAATTTATGTTGCAGATGTCATGCTTCAAGGGAATGATATGTTGCAAAATGTTGGAACTGTATTTCCACTTGATTAGTTGGCACGACCCGACCTGAGGTCATGGCCGCGATGAGTATCTCGAACCACACAGGCTCGAGATACTCCTATCGCGTCCGATCTTATGTTAATTCTGATAACATGGATGACTGTGTCTGACAGTCCTGAATCTTCTATAATTATCTGAGTTCTTTTATCATATCTGAATTGACTAAATCTGACAGTCCTGGTACTGAAATCTGAAGAACTATATGAGTTCTTTAACTGAGACTAAGACTGAAACTGTGGGAGGTAGTTATTTAACCGACATGCCCTAAGGGTGCTATAATTGCTGAGCTGGGGTCCAATCTGTGCCTTGATTGGAAGAGTGTCAATACTGCGCCACTGGTATGGACAAGATGTGAGTGACCCTCATCAGGTAGGTACTCTAATGAGAATTGTGGGACCCTAATCTGACAGGTTAAGCCACCTCATCTACCCTCAACTGATAAGAATTGATATCTCAACCTATGATGGCTACGTAGTTTTGGAATGCAAGGATGATTGCTAAGAATCACACCCTCATCTGACAGTGTGTGTTCCCATCCTTGGGTTCACTCAGTGCTAACTTCTACTCATTTCATAAGAGACTGAATATGATTAACTAACAGTACATAGACTGAGTAACTAACTTCTGTTGACTGACAGAATAGTACTACTATCTGAGAATTAACTGATATCATGAGATTTCTGAGATTTCCTGAGTCACATGACTGAATGAGTTCTATAGATCATGGCTTGATTAAGAGTATCATGATAACATGACATGGATCTAGGCACAAAGTTATATCTTTTGGGTACAAGTACCCCCAGGACTCGATGGAAGGAAACTGACACACATGACTGACTTGATCATAAGGATAGAGTCCATAATTCACAATATCATAAGTAGGGGATTTCATGCTACACGTGGTTTTCAACATCTTATACATAGAAGGGGATGCGCACAATATGTATATACTCGCATTGGTTCAATATCACACTCGTTCCATATCACAACAATAACACACAACAATAACGTGGAGTTCATGTGGAATCATAAAGCATAGAGCATGTACTTGTCATTTAGGAACTATTAAATCATGTAAGATGAATTCTATCTTTCTAGGTATTTTATCAAACACTTTACATGGACAACTTTGGGCATAGGTTTATTCATGAATTCAACCATTCAAATCACCCAAAGGTCATATATTTTAACTCATATGTCATCCTAGTTTCATAGAAACACATAAAGATTCTATCTTGGCATCATTAAACACATAAACATGATATATAGTTTAAAATCAGGTTCTTGAGCTTCATGAACAAAAGGAGTCCATGAAATCAACACACACATACTTTATTTTCATAAATTTATGAAGGTTGACGGAGAGACTTTAATGATTTATAATATTATATGGAAACCCTTACTAGTGTTCTTGAGAGAAATTGTGAAAAGAGGTTATATTTTAGTGCCAATGGGAGCTTATCCTGTGTTTTTGAGCTTATATAGGGTGGGGAAATTTCCTATTTTACCCTTAAAAATATGGAGCTGGAAGCAGGAATTTTTGACAGCATGCGATGGATCATGCATCAATGCTATATTCCACCGTACTAGAGCATGCATCGCATGCTATATCGCATGCTAGGACCAAGCGATTGAGCATGCGTCGCATGCTAATCTCATGATGCTACCATTTTGAAATTCAAAAATTCTCTAAATGGATTCAAAAAATTCCAAAACTCACCCGGGATATACTATGACCTTGCCCCATCGCATCACAACTTGAAAATTAGAAAAAGAAGGTTGGGAAGGATGTTAAATAAATCCCCAAAGTTTGGAGGTCTAAAATGAGACTAAGTATTGAACACTTCGCTAAAATTTTCTAAGTGTTCGACCTTATATTGAGCTTCAAAGAGCTAAACGAGCTGAATACAAATGCAACAATTTTATGGGATGTTACAATATCTCCCCCTTAAGAACATTGTCCTCGAATGAGACTGACTGAGAGGGGAAACAATAAGCTAAACATAAACTGGACATGAATGACTGAAACATGATCTCATAACTGACATGACTGTCAAACAGAATATATCATACTGAACATGCATATCTGATACATCTGTAACTGATTCATAAATACATGACTGAGATTTTTGATAACTGAAGTTCTCGCAATGAGAATGCACATCTGATGCATGATTATACACTTGATGGATACATGAATGCATGAATGAATATACAATGGTACTTGATACCATATTTGTGATGAAACATGAGCATGAACTGAATACCAAGTTGTATATAATATTGAATAGGAAAATAAATAATCTTAAGAAGGATTGTTACCTTGAGCTTGATCTGAATTGGCGGAGAAGAGGTGAGGATGCTTGGTACGTATATTTTCTTCTGCTTTCGCAGTATCTCCCTCAATGGATTGGTTTCACCAAAGAACTTTGACTAGAGGGACTTCTTTGTTCCTCAATCTATGAGTTTGACAGTCTAGAATCTCAACTGGAATTTCCTCATAAGAGAGACTATTCTGAATGTCAATGCTCTAAATAGGGACTACAACTGATGGGTCACCTATCAATTTCTTGAGCAAAGAGACATGAAAGACTGGGTGAATTAAGGCTAGATCTAAAGGAAATTCTAGCTCATAGGCTACCTTGTCTAAACAACTGAGAATCTTGAAGGGATCGACATATCGGGGACTGATCTTTCCATTCTTGCCAACCGATTGGAGATCAGCTCCTCCTACCATAGAGAGCTTCAATTGGAGGTATCTGAATAATGGAATGATAGATATTGCTGTACACAAACTCAATAAAAGGCAAGTGGTCATTCCAACTTCCCTTGAAATCAATTGCACATGCCCTTAGCATATCTTCTAGAGTCTTAATGGTCCTTTTGTCCTAACCATCTATCTGAGGATGAAAAGTTGTACTGAGATGAACTTGGGTACCAAGACCCTTTTGGAATGCTTTCCAAAGAGAGAGGTGAAATGGGTACCTCTGTCTGAGATAATAGATAATGAAACACCGTGTAATCTGACCAACTCCCTAATGTAGAGTTTGGCGTAATCCTCGGCTAAATAAGAGGTATGGACTAGAAGGAAATGAGCTGACTTGGTCTTTGTATCTACAATGACCCAAATCAAATCATATTGATAACGAGTTCGAGGCAAACGTGTCATGAAATCCATGTTCAGTTCTTCCCACTTCCAAGTAGAAATGGTGAACTCCTACATGGAACCACTAGGCTTCTGATACTCTATCTTAACTTGCTGACATGTAGAGAACTTAGCCATGAAAGCTGCAACATCTCTCTTCATCCCACTTCACCAATAGATCTCGCACAAGTCGTGGTACATCTTAGTGGCCCCTGGATGAATAGAGTATCACGCACCATGAACTTCAACAAGAATTCATTGACTTAAGTTATCCACATCTTAAATGGATAAATGACCCTGAAAACGAAGAACATCATCTCCCCCTTCGAAGAAAACCTCTACTTTCTGATTCTAAACTGACACTTTTAGCTTGACAAGGCTAGGATCCATATCTTGCTTTTATTTCACCTCGGAAACTTGAGATGACATTGAACTACTTCGAACACATACACCAGCCTCTGAATAATCGACTAAGCAAACACCTAGTCTGGTAAGCTGATGGATTTCCTGAGCTATCTTTTTTTTCTATCCTCAATGTGAGAAACACTACCCATGGAGAGTCTACTGAGAGCATTGGCCACAACATTGGCCTTGCTAGGATTGTAAAAGACACTCATGTCATAATCTTTCAAAAGATCTAACCACATTCTCTAACGAAGATTAAGATCATTATGAGAAAAGACATGCTGGAGACTCTTATGATCTGTGAAGACATCTACATGAACTCCGTTGAGATAATTCCTCCAAAACTTTAAGGCAAATACTATGGCTGCTAACTCAAGATCATGAGTAGGATAATTCTTCTCGTGGGGCTTTAACTGTCTGGAGGCGTAGGCTATGACCTTACCATGCTGCATGAGGAAACAACATAAACCCATTCTGGATGCATCACAATATACTACAAAGCCATCAGAACCATCTGGAAGATCTAGAACTGGAGCTGAGGTGAGTCGAGCCTTCAACACCTAAAAACTCTTCTAGCAAGAATCTGACCACTGAAACTTGACCTTCTTCTAAGTCAATCTAGACATAGGGGATACAATAGAAGAAAATCCCTCAGCAAACCATCTGTAATAGCCAGCCAAACCGAAGAAACTCCTGATATCTGATAGAGAGATAGGGCAAGGCCAGTTTCTTACCACTTTGGTCTTATGAGGATCGACTCTAATGCCATCACTGAAAATAATATTGCCAAGCAATGCTACTGACCTTATCCAAAACTCGCACTTACTGAATTTAGCGAATAGCTAGTTGTCTCTGAGTGTATGAAGAACAATTTTGAGATGGTCTACATGATCGTGCTCTATGCCAGAATATACAAGGATATCATCTATGAAGACTATGATGATCATTTACAAGTACTTCTTGATGACATAGTTCATCAAGTCCATGAAAGCGGTCGGGGCGTTAGTAAGACCAAAGGACATGTCTAGAAACTCGAAGTGACCATATCGAGTACGGAAAGTTGTCTTCGGGATGTCACATTCTCTAACTCTAAGTTGATGGTAAATTGATCTGAGGTCTATCTTAGAGAAATAACTGGCACCCCGAAGTTGGTCAACCAATTCATCTATCGTAGGAAGATGATACTTGTTCTTGACTATAACTTTATTGAGTTGACAGTAATCAATGCACACCCTGAGAGAACCGTCTTTCTTACACACTAATAAGACTGGTGCACCCCACGGGGAAATATTAAGTCTAATAAATCCCTTATCTAAGATATTCTTCAATTATTCTTTCAGTTCTTTGAGTTCTATTGGTGCTATTCTGTATGGAAGAATAGAAATAGGCTGAGTATCTGGAATAAGGTTGATGTCGAAGTCTATTTCCCTTTTCGGTGGAATACTTGGAAGATATTTGGAAAACACATCTGAATAATCATTAACCACTGGGAATGATTCAAAGCTAGGAGGTTTGGAACTAGTGTCCTTGACATGCCTGAGATGATAAACACACCCCTTAGATATCATTTTCCTTGCTCGAAGTTAGGAAACAAGTTGACCCCTGAAAGATAAAGTACTACCCATCCACTCTAGGATGGGCACGTTCTGTTTGCTTTCATTGTATGAAGTTAGTTGGAGACATATTCCTTCATCTCCTTACTTAGACATTATTTAGAGGCTTTCAGATTTAGTTTATATTTTTGATTCAGCTTTCAAATGTTTTGGGTATTTTTTTACCTCATATGGATGTTATTATTTTACAGATATTTCATTCAGATGAACCTTATGTCCTATTGTTCATGTTTTCCATATTTTATATGTATAATATGCAGTTCACACGTACAGATATTAGTCATGGGTTAGCTTGTGGTCCTTTAGGGTCATAAGCACCGTGTAGCATTTTGGTTCAGCAAATCAGTGTGTTACAAACTTGGCATCAGAGCCTAAGGTTCAGTAGAGTCCTAGGAAGTCTGAAAGCCACATCTAGTACAGTCTTGTACATAGGTGTGTTGTACGCCATATTTATGTACAGGAGGCTATGAGGTGTTTTAGGAACAGTTTCCCTACTTTCAGTATTCAAGTCATGCTAGTGAGCATAATCTCAAGTTAAACTCTTAGTGTAATCCGTTCTTCTCTTATTTTAGAACATGCCTCCAAAGAGAAGAAACTAGCCAGTTTCTCATCCCCAAGATCTTTTGGGCGAACATATTTCCCATGCAGAGTTTAGGGCCGTATTCACCATACTTGCTCAGTCTGTGGCTACCCAAAACGAACAGCCACCAATTATTTTGGCCAATCCAGTGGCCAACTCAACTACAACTAGGATTTTGGAATTCACCCAAATAAACCCTTCATCCTTCTTCGGGTCTAAGTCTGATGAAGATCCTAAGGAATTCATTAACCAAGTCCAGAAGGTCATAGAAATCATAGGAGTTACTTCTTATTAGAGTGTCGAGTTAGCCGCATACTAGTTAAAGGATGTTTCTCACACTTGGCACAAATAGTGGAAGTCTAAGAGGTTAGAGGATGTAGGTCCTATAGAGTGGGAGCAATTTGTCACGGGTTTTCTAGACAGATTCTTTCCCAAAGAGTTGAGGGAGGAAAAAGTTTTTGAGTTCATCAACCTCTAGCAGGGAAATATGATGGTTAAAGAGTACTCTCTCATATTTACCCAGTTAGCCAGATATGCCCCTTATGTGGTTGCAGATAATAGGGCTAAGATGTTCAAGTTCATGTCAGGGGTGAATGATAGCATGGTAAATGAGTGTAGGTCTGCGATTCTGAATAGTGATATGACCTTAGCCAGACTCATGACCCATGCTCAACAAATAGAGGAGCAGAAGAATAGAACTTGGGAGAGGAAGAATAAGAGAGCAAGTTTAGGTAGTTTCAGTTTTACTCAATCCAAATAAGAAGGAGGAAATCATTTGCAATTTTATCCTAAGCCAATAATTCCATCTCCTTCCTCCACTAATGCCCTGCTGTCAAAATTTAGAGACGGAAACAGAGTCAGAGCACCAAGCTCTAAGTCTTAGGACAGTGTCAGCAATGCCCGAACTAATCCCCTATGTCAGATTTGTGATAAGAACCACAAGGGTACTTGTAGAGCTGGTAGGCAATGTTTGTTTTGGTTGTGGTAAGCCAGTTTAGAGATTCAAAGATTGTCCCCATCCCAGAAATCAGTGTCTACAAAACTGTTCCATAGCTCATTCTGATCGCTCGAACCAGCAGGGTGCCACTTCCAGTGCTACTAGTGGACAACGCCCAAATAGACTCTATTCTCTTCAGACCAGATAGGATTAAGAAAATTCTCCTAATGTCGTTACTAGTACGTTGTAGATTTTCTATGTTTATGTTTATGCTTTACTAGGTCTAGGTGCATCCTCGGCTTTTGTTACTCCTTATATAGCAGGCAATTTTTCAATCAGTCCTGATATTTTATCTGAGCCATTTTAAGTCTCTACCCTAGTGGTTAAAACCATCATAGCTCAGCAGGTATACAGGAACTACTCGGTTATGATATTTCAGAAAGCCACGTCAACAGATTTAGTCAAGTTAGAGATGACTAATTTTGATGTCATTCTCGGCATGTATTGCCTTCATTCCTGCTATGCCACAGTCGCCTGTAGAAATAGGATAGTTTAGTTTTAGTTCTTGAATAAGCATATCCTAGAGTGGGAAGGTAGTACTTCATCTTTCAGGGGTCAACTTATTTCCTACCTTTGGGCAAGGAAAGTGATATCTAAAGGGTGTGTTTATCATCTCGTGCATATCAACGACTCTAGTTACGAACCTTCCAACTTTGAATCAGTCCCAGTGGTTAATGAGTATTCAGATATGTTTCCCAAAGATCTTCCAGGTATACTTCTTGAAAGGGAAATAGACTTCGACATCGAACTTATTCCAGATACTCAGCCTATTTCTATTCTGCCATACAAAATGGCACCAGCAGAGCTCAAAGAACTAAAAGAACAGTTGAAGGATCTCATAGATAAGGAATTCATTATACCCAGTGTTTCCCTGTGAGGCGCACCGGTCTTATTCATGAATAAGAAAAATGGTTCTCTCAGGATGTCCATTGATTACCGTTAGCTTAATAAAGTTATGGTCAAGAACAAGTATCCATCATTCCTAGGATAGATGACTTGTTTGACCAACTTTAGGGTGCTAGTTATTTCTCCAAGATAGACCTCAGATCAGGCTACCATCAGCTTAGAGTTAGAGAATGTGACATCCCTAAGATAGATTTCCATACTCGGTATGGTCACTTTGAGTTTCTAGTAATGTCCTTTGGTCTTACCAATGCCCTATCTGCTTTTATCGACTTGATTAACCGTGTGTTCAAGAAGTACTTGAATATTTTCATCATAGTCTTCATAGATAATATCCTGGTCTATTCCTGTACAAAGCGCGATCATGCAGACCATCTCAGAATTGTTCTTCAGACTCTCAAATACCACTAGCTATTCACCAAATTCAGTAAGTTCAAGTTTTGGATAAGGTTAGTAGCATTCCTTGGGCATATTATTTTTGGTGATCGGATAAGAGTAGATCCTCAAAAGACTGAAGCAGTAAGAACCTGCCTCGCCCTATCTCTCCATCAGATATTAGGAGTTTCTTAGGTTTGGCTGGCTATTATAGATGGTTTTTTGAGGGATTTTCTTCTATTGCATCCCCTATGTCCATATTTACTTAGAAGAAGGTCAAGTTTTAGTGGTTAGATTCTTGCGATAAGAGTTTTCAGGAGTAGAAAGCTCGACTCACCTCATCTCCAGTTCTAGCTCTTCCAGATGGTTTCAATGGGTTCATAGTATATTATGATACATCCAGAGTGGGTTTAGGTTATTTCCTCATACAATATGGTAAGGTCATAGCCTACACCTCCAGACAGTTAAAGACCCATGAGAAGAATTATCTTACTCATGTTCTTGAGTTAGCAGCCGTAGTATTTGCCTTAAAGGTTTGGAGGCATTATCTCTATGGAGTTTATGCAGATGTCTTCACAGATCATAAGAGTCTCCAGTATGTATTTTCTTAGAAAGATCTTAATCATTGTCAAAGAAGGTGGTTAGAGCTTTTGAAAGATTATGACATGAGTGTCCTTTACCATCCGAGCAAGGCCAATGGTGTGGCCGACACTCTTAGTAGACTCTCCATGGGTAGTGTTTCACATGTTGAGGATAGAAAAATAAAGATAGCTCAGGAAATCCATCAATTTGTCAGACTAGATATTCGGTTAGTCGATTCTTCAGAGTCATCTCTAGTTTTTGAGGTAAAATAAAAGCAAGACAGGGATCCTAGCCTTTTCAAGATAAAAAAGTCAGTTCAAAATCAGAAAGTAGAGGTTTTCTCCCAAGGGGGAGATGGTGTTCTTCTTTGTCAGGGTCGTCTGTGCATTCTAGATGTGGATGACTTATGGCAATGAATTCTTGCAGAAGCGTATGGTGCACGATACTCTATTCTTCCAGGGGCCACTAAGATGTACCGTGACTTATGGGAGATCTATTGGTGGAGTGGGGTTAATAGAAATTTTGTAGCTTTTATGGCTAAGTGCTCTACATGTTATCAAGTTAAGATAGAGCATCAGAAGCCTAGTGGTTCTATGAAGGAGTTTACCATTCCTACTTGGAAGTGGGAAGAAGTGAACATGGATTTACTCGTCATCAGCATAATTCAGTTTGGGTCTTTGTAGACAGAATGACCAACTCAGCTCAGCTCTATCCAGTCCATACCTTTAATTCAACTAAGGATTATGTCAAAATCAATATCAGGGAGTTGGTTAGATTACGCGGTGTTCCAATATCTATTATCTCATACAGAGGTACCCAGTTCACTTCTCATTTCTAGAAAGCATTCAAAAAGGGTCTTGGTACCCAATTTCATCTCAGTATAGTTTTTCATCCTCACACAGATGGTTAGGCCAAAAGGACCATTCAGACTTGGGAAGATATTCTAAGGGCATGTGGAATTGATATCAAGGGAAGTTGGGATGACTACTTTCCTTTGATTGAGTTTGCATACAATACTAGCTATCATTCCAGTATTAAGATGGCTCCGTTCAAAGCTCTTTATGGTAGGAGGTGCAGATCTCTAATCGGTTGGTTCAAAGTTAGTGAGGCCTCAGTCATAGGTCCTGACTTAGTATTCGATCCCTTAGAGAAAGTTTAGTTGAACATAGAAACACTTCGGGTTGTCCAGAGCCGACAGAAGTCCTATGCAGATATGCACAGAAAGGATCTCGAGTTTGAGATTGGTAACTATGTCTATCTAAATATCTCTCCCATGAAGGGAGTGAAGTGGTTCGCAAGAAGGGAAATCTCATTCCCTGATATATCGGTCCCTTCAAGATTCTCAGTCATTTAGGAAAGGTAGCTTATGAGCTTGAATTTCCTTTAGAACTAACGTCTGTTCACCAAGTCTTTCATGTCTCTTTGCTCAGGAAGTGTATATGTGAACCATTAGTCATAATCCCTATTCAGAGCATTGACGTTTAGAACTGTGTGTCCTATGATGAAATTCAGGTTGAGATTCTAGAATATTAGACTCGTGGATTGAGGAACAAAGAAATCCCTCTAGTTAAAGTTCTTTGGCGAAACGAGTCAGTTGAGGGAGCTACTTGGGAAGCATAAGAAGAAATACACACCAAGTATCCTCACCTCTTCTCTACCAATTCAGATCAAGCTCAAGGTAACAGTCCTCCTTAATCTTATTCAATTTCCCGTCCAATATTCTATACAACTTGGTATTCAGTTCATGCTCATGCTTCAACATAAATCTGGTATCAATTACCATTTCATATTCAGTCATGCATTCATGTATCCGTCCAGTGTATCATCATGCATCAGATATGCATTCTCATTGTGAGAACTTTAGTTATCAGAAACATCAATCATGCATTCATAAATCAGTTACACGTGCATCAGATATGCATGTTCAGTATGATATATACAGCTTGTCAGTCATGGCAGTCAAGATATCATGTTTCATTCATTCAAGTCCAGTTTATGTTTAGCTTATTATTTACCCACTCAGTCAATCTCATTCGAGGATGATTGTTCTTAAGGAGAGATATTGTAAAACCCCATAAAATAGTTGCATTCGTATTCAGCTCGTTTATCTCTTTGAACCTCAATATAACCTCCAACACTTAGAAAATTTTACCTAAGTGTTCAACACTTAGTCTCATTTTAGATCACCAAACTTTGGGGATTTATTTAATGGCCTTCTCGACCTTTGTTTTCTAATTTTAATGTTGTGTTGCGATGGGGCAAGGTCGTAGTACATCACGAGTAAGTTTTGGAATTTTTGGAATCCATTTAGAGCATTTTTGAATTTTGAAATAGTAGCATCATGTGATTTGCATGCGATATAGCACGCGACACATGCTGTAGTGTGGTGGAATATAGCATGCGACGCATGCTCCATCACACACTGTCAAAAATTCTAGCTTCCAGCTCTGCATTTTTAAGGGTAAAATGGGAAATTTCCCCACTCTGTATAAGCTCAAAAACACAAGATTAGCTCCCATTGACACGAAAATATAGCCTCTTTTTACAATTTCTCTCAAGAACACAAGTAAGGGTTTACATAGAAGCTTATAAATCATCAAAGTCTCTCTGCCAACCTTCATAAATTTTTGAAAATAAGGTATGCGTGTGTTGATTCATGGACTCCTTTCGTTCATCAAGCTCAAGAACCTGATTTTAAACTATATATTACGGTATTTGCATTGTGATTTGATTGTTGATCATGTTTATATGTTGAATGATGCCAAGATAGAATCTTTCTGTGTTTGTATGAAACTAGGATGACATGTGAGTTGAAATATATGAACTTTGAGTGATTTGAATGGTTGAATTCATGAATAAACCAACGCCCAAAGTGGTGCATGTAAGGTTCTTGATAAAATGCCTAGGAATATAGAATTCATGTTCCATGATTAAATAGTACCTAAATGACAAGTCCATGCTCTATGCTTTATGATTTCGCATGAACTCTACGTTATTGTTGTGTGATATTGTTGTGATATGGAATGAGCATGATATTGAAGCAATGCAAGTATATACGTGTTGTGCGCATCTCCTTCCATGTGTAAGATGTTGAGAACCACTATAGTATGAAATCACCTACTTATGATATTGTGAATTATAGACTCTATCCTTATGATCAAGTCAGTCATGTGAGTCAGTTTTCTTCCATCGAGTCATGGGGGTATTTGTACCTGAAAAATATAGTTGTGTGCCGTGAGCAATGTTATGTTATAATGATACTCTCAGTCAAGCCATGATATATAGAACTCAGTCAGTCATATGACTTAGGAAATCTCAGAAATATCATGATCTCAGTTAATTCTCATATAATAGTACTATTCCGTCAATTAATGGAAGTTAGTTACTCAGTCCATGTACAGTCAGTTAATCATGTTCAGTCTCTTAAGATAGAAGTAGAAGTTAGCACCGAGTGAACCCAAGGATAAGAACACACATTGTCAGATGAGGGTGTGATTCATAGCAGTCATCCTTGCATTCCAGAACTACGTAGCCAACGTAGGTTGAGACATCAAACCTGTTAGTTGAGGGTAGATGAGGTGGATTAACCTATCAAATTAGGATCCCACCATTCTTATTAGAGTACCTACCATATGAGGGTCACTCACATCTTTTCCTTACAAGTGGCGCGGTATTGACACCCTCCCAATCTGGGCACAAATTGGACCCAAGCTTAGCTATTATAGGACATTTGGGCCATGTCGGTTAAACAAATACCTCCCACAGTTTTAGCTCAGTCTCCATAAAAAAACTCAGATAGTTCTTCAAATTTCAATACCAGGATTGTCAGATTCAGTCAATTCAGTTACAGTAGAAGAACTGAGATAGTTCCATCAGATTTAGGACTGTCGGACACATTTATCCATGTTATTAGAATTCTAGTATCAGTCATGTTATATATCGGTAAACCATGTATTACAGTACGAATGTAGATATAACGTATTCACGATCTCAGTTACTATGTATACATGTTTTCACTCTCACATTTATATTAGTCAGTTAGTTAGCATTGCTCATGCATGTAAGCTCTTTTGCATTTAGCCTACCTCTCTCATTCACTCAGTACTTTTAGTTGTACAGACGTATTTGCGCTATGTTGCTTTCTTTTATTTTACACCACAAGTTCAGAGACACGAGTTCCAGATCAGCAGTAGCAGTTGTATTTCAGTATACAGAGTTGCAGTAAGTCTTCTTCATTCGAGGACGATATGATATCACTTCATTTATTTTCTTCGGTCAACTTTCAGTTTACAGAGTTAGTTGGAGACATGTTCCTTCAACTCCTTACTCAGACAATATTTAGAGGCTTTCAGATTTAGTTCAAATTTTATATTTAACTTCCAGTTGTTTTGGGTATTCGTTACCCCATATGGATGTTATTATATATTATATATTATATATTCTATTTAGTTGATCTTATGTCCTACTATTCATGTTTTCCGCATTTTACATGTATAATATGCAGTTCAAAAGTACAGGTATAGATATCAGTCATAGGTTAGCTTGTAGTCCTTCGGGGTCATAAGTACAGTGTAGCATTCCGATTCAGCAAATTGGGGTGTTACATTAGCAGTATAACTTAAAGTATTGGTGTCATGACCTATTGGTAGTGAGATTACACCAAAAGGTTAGTGATATGAAGTCACAAAGTTAGAAGTCAGAGTGAGCGTGACTTTTATGTGAAAAAATATTTTAGTTGAATAATCAATGTTTGAGGATGATTTACCACTTTATAGTGATAGACTAATGTGGTAGCTAGTAGCATATGTGGATTGTATGGTAGTCTGTGGGGAAGTGTTTGACTCCAATTTTTATTTATATAGAGTAAGATGTGTATCCTTAGATCATTGAATATTATGTGTTAATTTTCTATCTTTTGTAATATGTAATCTTGTTGTCATAGTATTTTTGAAAAAAACTCAAAGTCTAATAAAGTCGTGTGGGTCTCTTTCGATTCACTAGCATAGTTGCTTTGTTATTCATTTCATTTTCTTGTTCTTAAACATAAAAATCAAAGTCTAGTGAAGCCTTGTGAGGCCTATTTCGATTCACTGGCAACTTATTGCTCAACTTGTTGTTCTTGTGTTGGTTGAATATATGTATAGCCAAATCTTTTCGCATGAGATTGAGTTGGTAATGAAGTGATACATCCTTATGTGTTCTTTTAGTAGAAGGTAGAGAAGGAGTTATTAGTTAAGATGAATTATTGTTTGCTTGAAGTATGAAAATGGTTAGATGAGCCAATAAGTTATAATTATAGACTCATGGTTATTTGTGGAATTTGAAGGTAGTCTAAATGTACGCTTGGGTAAGTAAGTGTGATTTGAGAAATCTATATAAGTAGATAAGATTGTATGGGGTTATAATTTAAGATTAAGGTTGACCATGTCTATTATGTGACTTTACCCCTCTTGACCCTCTTTCCATTGGTAGTTGTAAACTACTATTTGTGAGAGGGTATGTAGTAGATTTTTGAGGTATTTGGATAGAATGTCTCAATTTGATAGACTAGTATATTATATTACCTTCTTCATTGGTGGTAGATGATTGATTCTAGACTATTGGCTTGAATTTAATATACGATGTGGATGTAAGAATAGTGGCTTAAGATTAATGATAAATGTTTTGTGAGAATTGTGTGTCAAGTTGGGTTTTAAATCATGCTTAGGACTAATCATTAAGTTTGAACAGTTGATGTCCATAAAGGTGGATGTGATGATTTCTTGGTCAATGATACTAGTTATATGGAAGTGATCTTGAATGGTGTATGCAAAAGATTAAGTTTATTTGATTAGTAACAAAGTATGATGTTGTATTTATAAGGTATAAGCATGCCCAAGGTGATATGAAGTTGCGGCCTTTTCTAAGACTATTACATGTTGCGTGTGGCTAGTAGACATAGTAGTACCGTTGAGTTGCTAGGTAGAGAAAGACTAGTAGTATGATTCATCAAAGGCTTGGTCATATCCATTTAAAGTGTTATAATCTAAGTTTGAATTTTGAACCGACAGAAATAAGAGTTGAAGTGCTATAGGGTATGCACTCCGACTATGGGAATACTCTCAAGGATTCGAAGATAGTAAGTGTTCAAGTATTATGTGATTGACTATTGGGGTTATAGAAAGATAGAGTGTGTATCGGAATATAGGATTAGCAGTGGGTTTTCCCCTTCCAGGTGTAGCCATTTGGGTTAAGTTCTATTAATTGCATATATTGGCGTATTCCAGACCCCAGAGTGCAGTGAGTGTAGTTCAGTTTAGAGTCTACTAAGGGATCTCTCAAACTTAAGATGATGTCTTAAAGCTAAGGGGGATATCATAAAACAAGTTAGCAAGACAGTCTCTCAGATTCTAGTAGTGATGTCAGTATGATATAGAACATCAGGAAGTGAGGGTGAGGTTCAACATATTCTTATCTCAGTATTTTTTAGTTATCTCAGTACTTACTCATGCTTTAAGTTTCAGTTCCATGATCATAGTTCATGTTCATATATATGATAGAGAATCACGTGCTCTTCCAGTTCTAAAATGAAGAGTTCCAGTTCATTCAGTTGTCGGAATCACATTCCATATATAGTGAACTTCAAATTGAGGTCATGCAGCTCATGACTCATGTACTCACTCTTTTTAGTGTGCTCAGTTCCCATAATTCATGCTATACTCTTTATAATTGATGAAATTCAGCTTATAGTGATGTATTCCCCAATTCAGGTCACTTTGATGAATCCTTGATGTTGATTTGCTATTCCTTTGGCCTCAGTTAAGTGTCAAGTCTCATATAATATCCTCACATGCTTCAAGGTCTTATATTCAAACCTTTTAGTGACTACTCCTTATATGAGTAAATATTTCTTGTCAATGGAAGATCATAGTATGCCTATTTTAGATAAGGCATAAGTGTGAAGTAAGATTTAGGGTCAAGTCTTTGATAGATGTGATGGTTAGTGGAAATTTGTTTGTGTATGTTCTTGGGGTAGCGCGTGCGATTTATATTGATAGTGGAATAGATAATATGTGAAATATGTCCTTAAGGGTGTTTGCCTTGGATTCCATATGTGGTTATAAAGATGGGCTTGAATGACATGTTCACATTTAAGTGGAGGAACGCAATATGCACTAGTGAATCCATAGTAAGAGATCAGAGTTAGTTATTGAAGTGGTAAGGCCTGATATGCTTAAGGTGTGATCTATAAAAATAAATATATAGAAGATTGAATCATATGGTTTAGACTAGTATCGTGGCGCGTCATGTTTTATTTTGTGATTTGCAGTTACGCTTGATCATGGTGAGAGAACTTATGTTACTTTAGGTAGTTGTAGAAAAATTTATGAATGCCTATATAAGAATTCTAAGTTTAATCAAATGAGTATGGTATTTAAAGGGAATAATATAGTTAAGAGAATATTCAAGAAGTGCGCTAAGCTTGAAAGTAAGAAGTTGCATTGCCTAGGGCCTGGTAATTCTATCCTAGTTTATGAGTTATATGTCTACATTCCATGCTATAGAGTAGTGTCATTGTTGTGATTCCTTAGTTGGGTCTCTTGTGTAACTCATGCCCAAGATTCTTTGCTCCCGAATGAAACTAGAACTTCGTTAGAAAGAGTGTTGAAGAGATACTCCAGTTAGGTATAAGTTTCTAGTATAATTCAGCCAGTATGACCAGCAGTTCAGTTTAACAGACAGGCAGACAAATTACTATGGTTTTCCACCTTTACACTCAGTCCTGCTATCCGAAGTCCCATGTGTATGACCATCCTAAGAGATAATCTATTCCATCCATGTAAATTGCAAATTTAGTTCAGTCTGAACATCATGTTTCAGATTTAGCTACTTAGTCATGACTCAGTTCATAAGAGTTCAGCGCAAAGTCTCAAATCTCTCTAGGCATTTTAGCTCTAGCGGTGTAATACCTATGTATGATCTAAATCTTGTTGTCTCAAGATTCGTACTTAAATAAGTTATCACTTCTCAATTCGATACATATGATTGGATCATGATCACCTCAAGAGAATCCTAAATTCTCAGCATGAATTAGCTTCTTAAAGCAAGTAAAGGTAAATCATCTCAGAATTCAGTTTCATGATGGAAATTTAAATGTTTCAGATTAGTATATTCTTTCTTAGAAGACATATCATGTCCACATTATTCCATATGTTTAACACTTCAGCATTCCTACCCATTATTTGGGGATGAATTATCCCAAAGGGGAGATAATATAACACCTCACATTTCAGGCTAGAATAAAAATCATCATTTCTATGTATAGATGATCCAAAATTCATAAATCTTATGCAAATTTGGCATGTTAATCAATTATGTAGTGTGTTGTAACGCCCCAAAATTGGATCCTGAGATGTTACACAGTGCTTAGGGTCACAAGTGACCCCAATCTAACGCTTCTACTAGCATAACTCATAAACAACTGAATAAAATTCTTAAATCTATATAAAATGAGCGAGAACATAAAACATTTCTGATCTTGGTCAATACAATTCTTAACTTTACAAGATTACAACTCTGTTTTTACAAAAATAAACTCACCCAAGGGATTGTACGCCTTAACATATGAGGGATGAACTTTGATTCTCAAAATATACCCCAAGGCTGCCCCAAAACACTCCACACCCGCCACCCCTTCATTAAGTGTAAAGAGGTCCTTTTTCCAACCTTTTGTAATAGACTATTTAAAGTGTGTCCTTTAGTCTTTTTTCTTAGTTAGCTTATTCTTAAAATCACTTGTAATATTGAACATCATTTTTCTCTCAAAAAGAGAGTAGACCACAAAATATTTGAACATCACAAGTGAAAGGTTCCATTTGTATTGTGAATTGGGTAGAAACCTGAGTGCTAGACTGAACTGAGTTCCTCTTATATTCGCATAAGAACTTGGTGCTTGTTAATATGGTTTGTAGAGGTTTTAGATTTTGATACACTCTTTAGTTGCTACATTTTGTATTCTCTTTGTGTCAAGTTACCTATCTTTTATCGTTTTCTGTTTGTGTTTGATTATAGTGTTGTCTTGTTGTTGTGAGTTTAGGTGTGTTGTTGCAGGATGTTGGTGAGCTATTTTCGTGTTTTAGATATTGTTTGGTATCAGTGGAATATAAGGTGAAGATATGATACAGTAGATATGAAGTGATTCATATATCAAGTGTCTTGATCATAAGTAGAGAGTCGTTCGACATAAACACAACACAATATGACTTCTTAAGACTGGACACAGTGAGAAACTATAACACCCCATATTTTTGGGCTAGACTTTGAAGTGTTGTTCCTACGTGTGTGAATTTTAATCCCATGATTTGTATGTTAATATATGTGTCACGATCATTATCCTAGTGTGTGAAGTGGTTTTGAGGTAAAAAATGTTCATAGAAATTACTTAGAACAATGTTGAGCTAAGAGTCTTTGATTCGTCCAAGTTTAGTATTTGATTCTAGAAGGGTCTACTTGAATGAGATAACTTTTGATATACGTGTAATTTTTCAGCTCAATACCCACCAAATTGTATATAATTGAGTTATCTTTCTAATGATACAAATTTTGCCTTAATTTGATACCTGAATGAAAAGTTATAGTCATTTTTGTGAGCGACAGTGAGTGCGCACGATAAGCCCGAGCGGCGGGGCTTACACAGCCGGACTGGAGCGCGTTGAGTGGGTTACTCCACCGGTCTAAGAGGTGTGATATAGGGTGAATTCCCCCTCTGTTTCAACTTCTTAAGTGTTAAGGGGCACTTTGGTCCTTTCCCCTCAACCCCAAATGTCCAAAGGACGATTTATAGCATCCAAAAGGGCATTATTTGCCCATATTTCTCTAAATTTCCCATGTAAAAACCCTCTCCTTTCATCATGAACAAAGTTCAAGCTTTTCCTCTCAAGAACACAAGGAATTTAAGCTTCAAGTTTAAGAAACCTTCTAGAAAATCCTCAAGAAATAATCTACTAAGGTATGTGGGAGTTCATCCATGGGTCCCCTTTCACCCATGGAGCCCAAAAACCTTTCTTTGATTTAAAGTATGAATGTTTTCATTATTATGAAGTTGTATATGTTAAAGATATGTTTAAATCACGTTTCTCCTTAGTATTTGACTCAATTCATATCCTAGTATGATCCCATGAAAAGATTGGTTGTCTCATGTCCCAAGGTTTTGATTTTCGATGCCTTATTCAAGAAAATTTCATGATAAATCCCAAAGTTATTAATTTAGCCATGTAATCCCATTGTTTCCTCATGTTCAAGATACTCTCATGTGTAAGGTTATGATTTTTATATGATTGATGAAATACCGTGTTTGTGTATTTGAACCATAATCACCTATTACTATATTTCAATTTTGATATCATATTTCATACTTATTAAGAGCTAGCGGGTTATGAACACCCGATACCTATGTATTTTTACATAATTGTGTTTTCAAGTAACAAGTCAGTTAGAATCATGATTTTATCACCATATTAAGATCATTATTTTATAATGAGCCCACCAGTATTTATATCATGTGAAATATATTAGTTCACATGTTCATGATTTCTTCAAGATTATGCATGCACTGTTATTTTTAGAATACTATGACCTGAGCTTAGCTTATCAATTATTAGTGCATGCACCAACTTGTGTTTCAGTGTCTTTCAGTTGAGAGCAGGATTTAGTACCGAGCAAACCTAGGGATGAGGGCTCACCCGCTAGTTAGGATTGGGTCCTTAGTAGAAATTCCTAAGTTCCAAAACTACGTAGCCAGCGTAGTATTTATGAGATTTCACCTGCCAATTCAGTACTGATACTATCTTAGGAGTCACCCGCTATTTAGGACTGACTCCCTTGTCCTTCGATACTTTAACGCCCTGCATTTTTGATCTAGAAAATTGTGTCATTGTTCGTACGTGTGTAAAATCTAATCCTATGATTTATATTTAAATTCATGTTTCATGTTATTTATCCTCATGTTTGAAGTGCTCTCTAGGTGTTAAACGTTCATAGGGACCACTTAGAGCAAAGTTGAGCTAAGATACTTTGTTTCAGCTAAATCTTTATATTTTATTCTACAAGGGTCTAATTTAAATTTGTATAAATTTTGATACACATAGAATTTTGCATCTTAAGAACCACCAAATTGTAGGTAATTGAATTATCTTTCCAAAGATACCAATTTCATCTTAAACCTATACCAGAGTAGAAAGTTATGGCATTTTCCGTGTGAGACAGTAAGCCGATACGATCTTGACACGTCGCTTCGACTGCGCCCCGACACAAAACCTGACGCAAATTTAAAGTGGTTTTACGCGTTATTTCAATTCCTAAAGGGTCTAGGGGCACTTTTTTTGTATTCCCACACCCAAATTCCATCCCTAATCGTCCTTAAATGAAATTAAGCTTATCAGTAACGTTTTAACTATCTTAAAGATCCCTTATTCATCCTTTAACAACACAAGAGAAGAAAACAACTAGGGTTTGGGCAATCAAGCTTAAAGGTCAAGTCTTTATGATTTCTTTGCAATTAAGGTACTTTGGGTTTTCATAAAACTACATGAGCATAAGGAAATTATTTCAATAACATTTAAACATTTTGAGATCATAAATTTGTGAAAGATTTTGGAATTTATGTTTACAATTTTGCAATATGAATTCTTTAATGATAGTATTGTTTTGGACTTGAGTCCTTTCCCCTAAATTTGATTTTTATTGTATACAAGTATGTATGTAATTGAATTTGAAGATTTAATTGAGAGTATGAACATATAGAAACCCTCTCTTGCTATGGATCCCTATTGTTTTCATACGATATGGATCATTTCTAATGCATTTTTAAGAAGCATAATACAAATGCCTTGACTTTTACTTATGACTTGATTATAGTTTTGGATTGAAGAGAGGTTTTTTTTACATGTTAATAATGTTGAAGATATATAACGAAAGAGTTGCATAATTTGTCACAAAATACTTGACCACCAAATGTTTGTCGAAATAATGAAAAGAGACAATCTTTGTGTAGTTTGAAATATGTTTTGAAATAAGAACTCTCTTGCATTGTTAAATATTTTTGGTGTCAACTGAGTCAATTGGATTGAAGGAATTAATGCATATCATTATGTGGCTTAAAAGTGATTAAAAAGGGTGACCATCGTAGATAAAACCATTACAAAGCAAATTGTTGGTTTTTAAATGTTTTGAATGGTAAACTTTTGATTGATAATTGAATCGTGTGGGTGGTCGATCAATACCTTTTGAAATAAAATAAGGTAGCAGAGATGTTGTTACATGACTTTCAAGTCTCGGAATGACGATACCCTATTTTGATGTGCCCGAATGACTTTAAGAATAAAACAACTTTTCAAAGAACATATGGTTTAAAGAATCTAAAACTAGGATTAACAGAGTTAGATGGTTACCCCAAGAAGGCACCAGTTTAGAAAACTCATTGCCGGAAATTGTGATTTGCTGACACAGTTTTATGATACTCGAAAGAGAAATTGTACGCTGGCGATGGTCCAATGGTGTAGTAGAGAAGCAGAGACTCCAACCCTCGTGGTAAACTTGGGTTAGGGGCTTGTCTGCCGAGTCAAGGGAGGATTCCATATAGCCCGTGGAATAATAGAGTTGTAGGGTGTACCATCTAGCTCATAAGTAAGATAAAGAGTGAGTCATGGATTTTAGATAATTGTTCAAAGTCTTTTAAATATGCCCATGTGTTTTACATATATCATATATAAAAATGTTTATAAATTGCTCTCACTTATGTTATATAAAAATACATTATTAGGATTTCTCTGTGTATCAGTACATTTGTATTAACCCCCTATATTTCAAGGTCTTAGGCTCAATCTAGGGGTCTTGAAAAACCGTAGAAGTGCAGACAACAGTGTGTAGTTGGTGAGCCTTCTTTCTTTTGGAAGGCCAGTCGAAGAGCATTGTTATTACATTTTATTTTGAGTCCGACTGGGGGCCTTGTCCCATTTTTGTTTTAGATCTATGATAGATCTTCTAATCTTAAAGATTTCGTAGATGGGTGTCACATGTCTAGAAGATTCATCACTTCCTTTCAAATTGTTCAAGTTTATGAGTTTGACCATGGTTCCATTTTGTATTGTTTTTCTGAAAATTTTCTCATATTATAGAAACATGGTGCATAATTACCAGATAGATAAGGGGTGCACGGGACTTCATGGTTTGGAATACTCATCACAGCCAGGGCCTCAGTTTGGGTCGTGATAGACACATCATCCTTGTGGATCCACATTGTCAGCTTGTGTTAGTAACCGTGGAACTGTATTGACACCCTTCAAACAGGGGTTACAGTTTAGACCCTGATTATCTCAGATTGGGCATGTCAGTTAGAAGATAAATCCCACAGTCTCAGTATAATATTCAGTGTATATTTATTTCTAGTTTTCTTGGCTAAGTGTACAGACTTTCAGCTATTCAGTTATACAGATTTTAGTATTTCAGACTTACAGTTCTTTTCAATGAGATAACAGATACACACTTAGTCTTACATTCTCAGATATTATAGTTTTCATGCATTTATACTCAGTTATATCATGTTGTTCAGTTAGTCCTTTTCTCATGTGTACAATACCCCATATGCACAGTACCCTACAGTTTCAGTCCAGTTATTCAGACTAAGTACAATTTAGTTTCACTTGATCAGTAGTGAGCTATCAGTTAATCAGTATCCAGATACTAGTTATTTAGTATTCAAACGTCTATTATTCAGTATTCAGCTACTTATCATTCAGTTAATCAGATTAGCTTAGTGTTGACACCTAATTTTTGCCCTTCACAACTACGTTTAATCTCGGGTTTCTTCGATTTTCAAATAAAATCACAACATGTATTTTTTTCCAAATAAACGAATTTTAAAATATGCCTTTTGGTTAAATTTTTCATTCAAGTAATAATTATATATTTTCGTATTTGCATATACGGGATTGTATAAATGATGTCATTTAAATGAACATTTTTATCAAAATTGGACTTTAAATTAAGGCTCATCTTGAAATATAAATTCAAATGATAAAATCATGATTTGAATATAATTTATTCTCAAAAATAATTTAATTGGATAAATATTCATTTGATTTTATTAAATCAAGAAGCTCAGGATTAAAAAAAAGGTATTAATTCGTATCGAATTTCAATTCAATTTAGCCAATCTATTAGATTTGACCATAATTAAAAATTGATCATAATTGCAATGCAATTCGTCAATTAATTTTTAATTTGGTCAAAATAAATAAATATGACTTAATTTTAAATTCCAATTGGGGTTATATTTTAAATAACCCCAAAATTCTAAAGAACTCTCATAGCTTCTACCCAATTCCCCTCAAAAAATAAATTCAAATTGTAATACATTGTACTATTCCCCCAACTTTGTCCTTTTCCAATTTTGAAATTCAAAGATTGTACTACATTGTACAATTTCCCCCCACATTGTCTTCCACCTCACCTTATCTTTAATTTTACATTCCAAAAACTCCCCTAAATGTTTTTTCTCCCACATTGGTGGATGACAAGAAATAAATCTCTATCCTTTCCTATAAATGCTTTTCACCCACATTGATGGAAAAGAGAAAAAAACACCCTATTCTCTCCTATAAATACTACCACTACTTTGGTAGAGAAAAAAAAGAAAAAGGAAGGAAAAAAAGAGGCTAGAAAGGTCAAAAAATTCTTTTGAGCAAAATAGTTTTTTATATTTAGTAAAAAAATTTGTTTCATAGAGTTGGTCGGCTAATCAAAATTTTTGAATTGCCAGCGACGTTTTTCAGTGGTAGTTTATTCCGACGAAGCTCGTAGTCTCGTTTTGCTGTCCCCCAAAAGGTAAACACACCTTTTTTTAATTTTAGTTTTTATTATTGTTTTCTTCTTCATCTTTTTTCTTCTTCGTAGTTCATAGATATAATTTTGTTTCTTGGGATTGTATGTTGTAGATGGCCTTGAAGTCCCTAGGACGTTATGATATCGATATTCTAATTATTTTCAAGTTCATGATATGAAAATGAGCTAGCAATAGTTGTATGTGCCATTTTTACTTTATTCTTTGATTATTTTGGATAAACTTTTAATCTTTGCATAAAAGACGTATTTATGATATGTTTAAACTCATTGTTGTTGGATATATTTATTTTTAGTATGTAAAGTTATTTTCTTTATGTTTGAAAGAATAGTTAACGTTGAATGTTTTGCCTTTTCACCTTATTCTTTGATTATTTTGGATAAAGTTTCGATCTTTACTTGAAAAGACATACTCATGCCTTGTTTAAATTTATTGTTGGTAGATATGTTTGTTTTAACATGTGAAGTTTTTTTTTATTATGTTTGAAAAATAATTACTATTGTTTGTTTCGTGTTAATAAAAATAGTAATTGATTAAGTCAAGAATTTGTCATTTGCTTGTTAATTATTTTTGGGGATCTCCAAAATCTTCATTAAGAGATGAAGTGCTAGTTTTATTTTTCATCCACAATGTTTATTCCTCTTTTTTTTTGCATGATTTTAAATTTGTCAAAATGATGAGAAAGTTCGTATTTTTGGCTAAATAGAATTATTTAGATATTTTCGTGACATGCATAGTATGATTATGAACCGATATTTTACTTTTAGAAATGCTTAACTTTTATTCAAATTTTCTTACTCCCTTTGGATTGTTATGTAATCACTTTGTGAGTGTAAAGACTTGATCGTGTCTCTCCTTGACTCATAATATCAAAAGAGAACCAATGATGTCTTAGAACGATAAATCATAAGTCTTTACGTGTTTTTTCCTAAAGTTGGCCATAATTTATATGTGTGAATTTTCATTAATATCGCCTTAATTGAAATTTAAAGATTCTCTTTCTTGAAAAGTTAACCTTTATTTTCTTTTGTTATACGGATTAGTATCTATGTTTGTTCCATTTTAGAAGTCATGAATATTTTTCTTGTTGCCTCATCCTTTACTTTCACAAGCCTATGTTGTTTGTTTCTCGCATGAATTGATCATTGAATATGACCTTCTTCCTGTAACCTTTATTCATTCTTGTATGAACATAAATCCCGAGGCAAGTAAGTGGGTGTCTTTGCTTTGCATTTTATTTGTTGACTCTCATTCTTGTGCAAGTGTGATTATCATTGCCATTCAATAATTGGTTCTTGATATTTTCTTTTGCGTTGAAATATGTCACTTTTATGCCTTGAACGTATTTTAATTTCTTTATCTTTTCTTTGCATGCAAAAAATGTCTCGGGTCCAAATGGACTCCTCTCCTGTTGCATTTTGTAATGGGTAAATGAGGTGATGATAGGCGTATTTACATGCCTAAAGTACCAGAATGAACCCATATTTTAGCTAAGTTTTGAGGACAAAATATATAATTTGTGCACTTTTATTCCTTTTTCCTGTAAGTGAGCTAACCAACGTGATTAGAAAGTTTTCAGGTATAAAGCATGGAAATTTCAGCATTTTATGGATAACTTGACACGAAAGGAAACTTCACGAAGAAGGAAGGCAGCTTTTGGAAGCCTATGGACTGAAAGCGATGCATGGAAAACCTATCTCGGGCAAAAACAGCATTTCCAAAGACTTAGGGTTCAGCAGTAACTTAGTAGGATTAGGATAAGGATGCAGTAACCTAGTAGGACTAGGATAAGTACACAGTAGCTTAGTAGGAATAGGATATGGGTATTATAAAAACCCTATTTTGCGGAACTTTTTAGTAAGGAATCCACCCATTCATCCAATCAATTTCCGGCACGCTCATCCTTATTCCTCTCTATTCGATCCTTCCCCTTTTCTTCACTAATTCATTCTTGACATTATTTTTCATCTATTCGACTTTTAATTTTTACTACAAGAGAAATGCTATTTGCAAGGAATTCACGCCACAAGTTCTACCAAAACATACTTCACGTGAGATTCTTATTTTGGTATGATGATAATGTCTATTGTGTTTTCCGTTGCACTCATGAGTAGCTAAACTTCTCTGTTAGGGTTATGGAAGCCTTATGAGATACTATATATTGCTATGAGTTTATGAATTCTTGATACGTATGCTGCTTATATCATCACTCTCTTCATCTTAAATTAAATTCTTATGGTTGCAAACATATAGAATACGCCACTATAGCATTAACTTGTTCGAAAGAAAAGTTATATGTGTGGAAAAGTGGGTGTGTCAAGGAAATAGGGCACCAACCCCTATTTAAAAGTTAGTGCCATAACTGGATTAACCTCTTGGAGAATTTGTACCATTAGATACGCCTTAAGCTCGAACGAGTTAAAGTGAAATAATCCTTGATGGTCGAAAGACGCCTGGATTTACCATAGACTACGAATCTCTATAAGAGCATGCATGTCTGAATTCCGAATAACTCATAGCCAATTGATACATAGAACTCATCAGGTGGACATAACCCTAACTTACAATTCCCATTGATTAAAATCTTACGAAATATTCCATTTTTGCTTTGATAGTTTGTTTACATTAATGCATGCATAAACTTCCCCCTTTTTGAAGAATTTTCAACCAAAAGTCTATTAATCGTTGCTTACTTAGTGACCGAGTATTCCCTGTGGGATTCGACACCCAACCCAGTTGGGTTCTATATTTGACGACGACCGCTTACACTCTTACGAGAGTTGTAGTTTGAGCGTTATCATGAGGCTCACCCTTTCAAGTCAAGTTCGAAGTTTAAACCCAAGGTCCACCATATGGCGTGCGGATTCTAGGAGATAGACGAAGAAGGAAATGGGTCAAAACCCATTGATGAGGTCACTAAGAGACTTGAAAATTATCAATTTTTATTATTGTCTTCTTTTTATTTATTCATTTAGTCATTTATTTATTCATTCACTTCAGCCTCGAAGCCAAAGTTGTATTTAATACAGGTGGAGCAAGACTCGAGCCTAAGGCTAGAAAAATAGTTTAGGACAAGTGAAATGGGTCGGAAGCCCAACCAGACTAGGACAGGTCTCGTTGATTTGGGCCCAATGGCCTAAATCCTTTACTTTCTCCTTCTTTCCCCTTTTATGTGTTTATTGGTTTATTAGTTTTGTTTAGACTTAGTGAAAATCCCTACTAAGTCTCCTAAATCTATTTTACACAAGTCTTTTTTTGGAAAAAATCAAATAATTATTTAGACAAATTAATCTTTTCGAAGTTAATCAAAAGAGGATTTTCAAACAGTCCGAATAATCGCAAGTTAGCGGACGTTTTAGGTGCCTAACACCTTCCTAAAACGTTAATAGGAACTGCTTATCTAAAATCTCTAAATTAAAACGATTTTCTTGTTTTGAATCATTTGAAGTAACTTTTATAAAGGTTTCTTAATTCCTTTTCAAAATTAAGTAGCGACTCTCTTTCAAAAGTCAAAATTTTCGCAAAACAGAAATGATGACTCTACTGGGGATTGTTAACTAGGTTCTAACCAAATGATTGATTTCATCTTTTGATTAACTATTTATGAGTTTCGATTATGTAAAGTTTAATTATCGCTTCTCATCACATATTCCTGCATCTTATAAATTGTTTTAAGGTTTCGTAGATGTCCCGGCCCCTGTTGTTCAGTTCCAAAATGCGTTGGAAATACGAATAGCTTATCATCACGTGAGTCGGCAGACATTGTTCATATTTTCAAACTCAAGTTGTCCGCTTGAGAACCAATGTTTAAACCCACTCTAGGCACCTAGGATAGAACGAAACCAAAATTCTATTTTAGGTAGCCGCCTAGGACGACCCAAAACCCGAACGGGGTATTGGGCCCATTAGAATACTTTCCCTACGTGTATTGATCCCGAGTCAATTATAGATGAACCATATTTATATGTTGAATAAAATGTATGCCTATCTAATTCAATCCATTATCCTTTGGGGGTCAGGAAAAAGCTTGATTTGCTTACTTTCGTAACAAGAATTAAAGCAAGTTAAGCAAGAAATTGATCGATTTGGGAGGTTGCATCTAAGACACAATTTGAGTGCTGACGGATGTCACCAATATGACAAGTGGAAAAATCTAAGAAGGCAAAGGCAAACGAAAGAGCCTCCAGTAGCTAGTTTTTCTATTTCCCCTAAGCGGGAACTTATCCTTTTTCATGTTATTTCCCTTTTTCCCCAAAGATTGTATCCCTCTTTAGTTATCTTTTGTATGCATTTATGCCTATTTCATGTCTATATAAGTTGGGGGATAATGGATTGACTTTAGGGAAACATATACTTTCTTCAAAAATCGTTAGGCCTGAACCCTTGGCTTAAAAATGGTCACCCCAGCTAGGATACGCATTATTATAATGTTTTGTGTGCTTGTGGTGTTTGTTTGGATCAAAGGCAAGTTTATCCGCTATGATCCTATGGATTAATTTGTCTAGAACTCAAACAATTTTATATGGTTATTTTCAGTCAAATATTTTGCATTACTTATTACATACGGAAACTAACACATCTGCCTTTGAGTTGTTTTACTTTACAGATAATAGAAGTTACTCCATGTTGATATAAGCTGGCAGAACATCCCCACTTCACCCGATCGAAAGTGCACAAAATCTCATCCCCAGACCATCATTCAAAAATGATAGGAAATGATGAGGAAAGCGCCCTGACTATTTGGGACAATATGATAGTGGAACAATATGAGATAATTGTGGAACTTGCAAGAATGTTAGAAATGCTTCAGGAAGAAGTAAATTGCACTCGGGGTTTGGATAACTTGGCCATCACCGTTAATGTCCCCACTCTAGAGGGACACGGGAATCCACTCCAAATCCCTCCCCTCAGCACACTTATTCTCGGGGATCAGCCGAATAATGTATCATCCCTCTCCGCTCCTCCATTCATCCAAAATACTAATTGTGAAAATAACCCAAACACCTATCATCCACAAAATCCATTTGTAATCCTACAAAACCCATCTTCGAATACATTTCCAAATACTCAAAACACATTTCCGAATCTGCAAGATTCACTCACAAATCCACAAAATACGTCAACCATAACTTTGAATCCACCAAATTCATTTCCAAATCCGCAAAATCCTTCTCAAATTCCGGTAAACTACTCGCCAAGTCCGCAGAGCCTTCCCAATTTCCAAAACATCCTTCCCACTTACCAACCAAATTCTTTTCATCCACAGAATCAAGCCTCCCTTCCAAATCCCCTTCAGGCCATTGTATTCCCTGACACCTAGGAACCCCTTCCTAATTCTGAGATGGACCATTATGAGGAGAAGGAGAAAGAGTGAAGGACCAAGCATGAAAGGAAGTTGCTAGATATTAAGGAAGTTATCATGAGGATCAAAGATTCTCATAGAGCCAGGGACCACGGCAGTTTGGGGTATGACGACTTATGTGTTCACCCGGGAGTAGACCTACCAGATGGGCACAAAGTCCCTAAGTTTGAAATATTTGATGGTACCAGAAACCCAATGGACCATCTGATAAGGTACTGTGAGCAACTGGTAGGGATAAGGAAGAATGAGGCATTATTGATGCGCCTATTCAACCAAGGTTTAAGCGGTGAAGCCTTAGAGTGGTTCATGTCTCAAGAGCCAAAAATATGGACTGGTTGGAAAGCATTGGCCAAGGGTTTCCTTAAAAGGTTCGCATTCAACATTGAACTAGTCCCGGATTAGTATTCACTAGATCGAATCAAACAAAAGTGTGATGAGAGTTTTCGAGACTTTGCCTTTTGTTGGAGGAAGAAAGCTGCCAAAGTGCAACCCCCCATGTCCGATAAATAAATGGTATCTATTTTCTCTCACGCACAGGAAGGAGAATTTTATACCAGGATGGTATCCACGGTTTGAGAAACTTTCGCAGATTTAGTAAAGATTGGGGCATCATTAGAGGAACGAATCCGAATAGGAAAAAATGTCAAAACTCCAACATCATTTGAATCTTCTGCATTTTCAAATAAGAAAGGAGAGGATGTGACTGCAGTCTCTACTAATTTGGTTGATAGGTTAAGGAGGAAATTCAAGCCAAGGAATATTCTTTCCTCATCATTGTCATCAATTTTCTAGCCTGTATTCTACGTTCAACCCCAGTACCAAGTTCCACAGCCAAATTATCATCCTCATACTCAAGCTACTTTTCCAAATAACCAAATAAATGTCCAAACGTCTCCAAATTATCATCAAGAACCTCCTCCCATAAATCAGAACCATTATAACCCTCTACATCCAAAATTCAAAAAGAAACCCCTCGAAAACTTCACGCCGCTAGCTGAAAGTCGTACCCAGCTCTTCGAAAGATTGATGAAAGCTGGTTATTTGCAACTGATCTAGCCAAAGCCTATTGATCCCAACTCCCAGTTTTATCATCCCGATCAAAATTGTTCCTATCATTCAGGAGCAGCGGGGCACAATACCGAGTATTTTATTAACTTGAAACAAAAGATCCAAGATTTGATCGATAAGAAGGTCATCACACTTCAGTCGCCGACACCAAATGTTAACAGTAATCCATTGCCTAACCATGGGGGTCCTACAGTTAACATGATTGAAATAGAGGGTGAATGGGCATCTAGCAAGGCTATCGCTAAGGTAAATTCAGAAGGACTTAGAAGAATGGAGGAGGCAGAAAAGATAAAGAAAGTTGCGGCCGCCTTAATTAAGAATTTGGAAGGAATTATCAAGCGTGTTATGGTCCCTGAAAAATCTTTTAAGCATGGAATAGAGTACCAACCAAGAAAGCAAGACGAGATCAAAGATAATTCAAAGGAGAGTCTGTTTAGGCCCTTGCTGCTCTTGTACCGGTCATTTCCCATACATGGGATGTCAAATGATGATGGTCTTAGGGATAGGATAGGAGATCTGTTCGAAGGATGCAATGCTCTACCAGATGATTTCCCAAAGTCCGATGGGATGAAGAAGGTTGAACATGGAGAAGCTTTACAAAATTAGACTTCCACTCCGCTCCTAATTTATCGCCCGTCGCGGTAGATGAAAGGGCAATTACTAATAGTTTTTAAAATCGGTGTTGATCCGGAGGAGGCCCCGTGATCCACCCTTTTACGTCTAAAATTTTTGTTTTGTGTTTTAAAACTTTCAAAAAGGCATGGGACCACATTTGTGTGGGTCATAAGCCATAGTTTTTATTTATTTTTCCAAAAGGCCTCTCTTTATTTAAGAAGTTATTTTTTAAATATGATTATCTAGCATCGTTTATTTTGGTAGCAATAATTTAAAAATCTGCCAATGTCATGTCATGTCAAGGGTTAGACGAACAAGGCGAAGGAAATAATCCTACCTGAGATGGATGGTCAAGAGTGGACCAAACCAATCAATTCTGATGCGGTAAAGAGATATCGTGCTTGAAAGATGTTATAGTTTTGTTTCTTGGATTATTTGTAATCGCCTTTATAATAGTATCAATTTTATGATGTGTAATCACCTAGAATCCTTTCCCTTTATGTATGAACTACGTGATGACGTGAATTCCTAAGAAAGGGATACGTAGGCGGCCTATGTCGGCTTTGGTCAATCCCTTAGAAAAATTTATCCTTTCTTTTTATGTATGAACTACGTGATGACCTGAATTCCCAATAAAGGGGATATGTAGGCGGCCTATGTCGGCTTTGGTCAACCCATTAATCTCTTTTGTATATCCCTAGCATAGTCCTAAATTACGTTTGACCTGATTCCTACTTCAACGGGACACGTAGGCTCCCCAACAACTCAGTCATATAACCCCAGGAAATAGAAACTAGGGCAGAATTTTTGAGAAGGAATCTCAAAAATTCACAAAAGAAGATCGACGTCCAACAAAGAGAATGAAGATCAGCAAAGACTTCAGATCTACTCGGATTGGTATCATCTCTAACAACTTTAAACTGGGGCAGAAATTTTGAGGAGGACCTCAAAATTTTCACCAAATGTTGGAACGTATTCCAAATTCCCCAGCACTAGAGGCTAAAGTCAAGCTTTGGAAGCCACAAACAGTAACAAAGTCTTTGTAGACTCAATTTTTGGCTATGATAGAACTACTTGAAGAAACCCTCTAACAATGATCATGAGTTTTTGAAACCATCCGTCGAATATAGTCAAAACCACGAGGAAGACATTTGTTGAGCTAGTACATGACATAACTGGAAGAGATTTTCTAAAAGTTTTACAGAAGTGTTCAAAATTATTTTAAAAAATTTAAGACTATTTTCCAAAAATCTTACGACTCACTTATGTAGTATTTGCCTAGACATCATTTGGGATGGAGTGTCTGGGTGGAAGTCCCGATATGGTGGAATGCCCAAGAGATGGCAAGGAGCAAATCAAGGATCAAAGGAGGTCAACACGGAGTAATTTCATTCAAACTAATTATTTTTATGTGGATGCAGGGTTCAATATACAAAATAAGGGTCTCTTTCAAAAATTCCCGAGAAAAATGGGAGCCACAACAGAGCATTAATACCCAAGAAAGATATTTTAGGGTAGTCCTAAAAATAGGTTTAACGCCCATTTATTGAAAACCTTTTGATTTGTCCATCTAATTTTCGAGATTGTAGGCGACAAACAAAAACTCTTTGTCTTCTTTACACATATTGTATTTAGAAGTTTCCTAAAAATAGTCTCTAGTAAAAGTGACTTTGTATCTACTAATCGTCTACCTTGAGTAGAGGTACATGTAGAAAGTAGGATGCTGACAAATGAAGTCAGGGCTATTGCATATCATCGCCATAACGGCTATTGCATATCATTGCTACGAGTGCTATTGCATATCATCGCCACAAGGGCTATTGCATATCATCGCCATAAGGTCAATTGCATATCATCGCCACAAGGGCTATTGCATATCATCGCCACAAGGGCTATGACATATCATCGCCATAAGAGCTATTGCATATCATCGCCCCAAGGGCCATTACATATCATTGACGCAAAGACCATCTCATACCATCGCCCCAGAAGGCATTCAATATCTGTTGACATGCTAGACAGAAACGCTGGCGTTGAGGATATCTCATCATTTCATGAATCAGCATATGTATGCATCGAGGGTACACAATTTGAAGGGACGCCTTTAAGTTGCTATCTAACGATGAATGATATATAAGGTTTCCTGGAAATTGACAATTTAAGAGATTATCAATAAGTCATATTAATTAAAGTAAGATAGTGCGCAGGATTACCTATGAGTTGATAGCCTGTAGGACATCCGTAAGCCACAACAACATCCTAACAGGATAGTGTGCAAGATCGTCCAAAAATCGATAGTTCAAAGGTTATCCATAAGTCGCAACTAAATCCTTACCGGAGAATATGCAATATTATCAAATTGATACGTCCAAGGGTTCTCTGTAAGATGCGTCATATCCAAGATCAATTATGTGCAGGATTACCCAAAGACTAATAATTTGAGGGATTATCTATAAGTCATATTGTATCCAAGGTTGGAGGGATTGGAGGAATATTTGTAAGCTATCTTATCCAAAGTTGGATAATGTGCAGGATTACCTAAAAGTTAGCAATTCAAAGGATATCTGTAAGTCACCTCGTATCCAATATCAAATAACCCACAAGATTATCCAAAGATTGTCAATTTAAGGAAAATTTATAAATCGATCATCAACTATAACTGGAAAGGTTATCATTCCACATACAACAAGTGATATAGGTAACCAAAAGGGTTCCCACTCCAGCACATTTACACGGTTGTAGGGACCGTGCTACATAAAGTATCGTCGGTGTCCAAAAGGGTCACCCCACTTTAAAGACATATTCAGTCAACAAATGTCATAATTATACAACAACCAAGAAGGTTGTTTTATTTGTTGTTGTGAGTTATTTCATTCAAAATAGGTACAAAAAGAGATGACTCCGCCTTTCAGGCAGCAACTCATGTAGAGATATGGTAAAAGACTACCTACCTCTTTTGTGAATTATGTTATCACTAACAATTTTGTTTGAGATATTTCCGAGAGAATCCAAGAGGATGAAAATCTCAAATAAAACCCACAGGTGCAGGCAACTCCAAAAAGGACGCAGCACAATGAGGAATTTTTTCTTAGCAGCAAAATGGGACATAGTTTAAAGAGGGACATCAAACTCTTTGGAAGCGAGCTAAAGAATGATCACCACCACCTTCCAACCACACCCCTATTGGAAGGCATGTGTGTATTATAGGATATTTTGCTTTCATCTTCACCTTCAGGATATTTCTAAATTCATATCGAGGGTAACCTTCTCTTTCTTTCAAATTCGGGAGGCAACACACTTAGAGTTTTGAAAATTATATCTAGGTAAGTTATTTCCTATGAATGTGAAGGATCCCATATTCATGGTTAAGAGGTTACAATCCTCATTTACACAACTCGATCAACTTGTCACTCATTCCGAGCCTAAGATGGTCTGAAATAAAAAACTATCTTTTTTACTAATTGAGTCGAACTATAAATAGTCTGATTCCTTGAAACCTTGGGGATATGTAGGATGGGATCTATGTAGAAAAATCAACTGCATTCCAGCCTCCCCCCTAATCCATTTATTCCCTAGTTTCTCGATTTTCTCAAAAACTCTAAAGCTAAGATAGCTAGTAAATTTTTTAAAAATCGTGCTTTAAATCAAGCTCTATGAACTACAAGTGGCCTGAATTCTCATGTAACCTGAGATATGTAGGAAACCTAATACCGAGATTCGTCTATAACTCCATGAAACTCATGCAAAAACCACTCTCTTAGATACGAATTTGTGGTCGGACAAAAATTACAAACGTCAATCTCCCTTTGCCCAGGATTACTTGCATCCATCCTACCCAAAGGGAGGGGGCAGTTGTTGACTCCTAATTTTTGCCCTCCACAACTATGTTTAATCTCGGGTTTCTTCGATTTTCAAATAAAATCACAACAAGTATTTTTTCCAAATAAACGCATTTTAAAATATGCATCTGGGTTAAATTTTTCATTTAAGTAATAATTATATATTTTTGTATTTGCATATACGGGATTGTATAAATGATGTCATTTAAATGAATACTTTTATCAAAATTGGACTTTAAATTAAGGCTCATCTTGAAATATAAATTCAAATGATTAAAATCATGATTTAAATATAATTTATTCTCAAAAATAATTTATTTTGATAAATATGCATTTGATTTTATTAAATCAAGAATCTCGGGATTAAAAAAAAGGTATTAATTTGTATCGAATTTCAATTTAATTTAGCCAATCTATTAGATTTGACCATAATAAAAAATTGGTCATAATTGCAATGCAATTCGTCAATTGATTTTTAATTTGGTCAAAATAAATGTATATGACTAAATTTTAAAATCCAATTGGGGTTATATTTTAAATAACCCCAAAATTCTCAAGAACTATCGTAACTTCTACCCAATTCTGACCAAAAAATAAATTCAAATTGTAATACATTGTACTATTCCCCCCAACTTTGTTCTTTTCCAATTTTGAAATTCAAAGATTGTACTAGATTGTACTATTTTCCCCCACATTATCTTCCACCTCACCTTATCTTTAATTTTAACATTCCAAAATCCCCCTAAATGTTTTGTCTCCCACATTGGTGGATGACAAGAAATAAATCTCTATCATTTCCTATAAATACTTTTCTCCCACATTGGTGGAAAAGAGACAAAAACACCCAATTCTCTCCTATAAATACTACCATTACTTTGGTAGAGAAAAAAAAAAGGAAGAAAAAAAAAAGGCTAGAAAGGTGAAATTTTTTTGTTGAGCAAAATAGATATTTTAATTTAGTAAAAATTTTAGTTTCATTGAGTTGGTAGGCTAATCAAAATTTTTGAGTTGCCAGTGACGTTTTTCGGTGGTAGTTTATTCCGACGAACCTCGTAGTCTCGTTTTGCTGTCACCCAAAAGGTAAACACACCTTTTTTTTTTATTTTAGTTTTTATTATTGTTTTCTTCTTCATTTTTTTCTTCTTTGTAGTTATTAGATATAATTTTGTATGTTGTAGATGGCCTTGAAGTCCCTAAGACGTTGTGGTATCGATATTCTAATTATTTTCATGCTCATGATATAAAAATGAGCTAGCAATAGTTGTATGTGCCTTTTTTTACTTTATTCTTTGATTATTTTGGATAATGTTTTAATCTTTCCTTAAAAGATGTATTTATGCTTTGTTTAAACTCATTGTTGTTGGATATATTTGTTTTTAGTATGTAAAGTTATTTTCTTTAGGTTTAAAAGAATAGTTAATGTTGAATGTTTCGTCTTTTCACCTTATTCTTTGATTATTTTGGATAAAGTTTAGATCTTTACTTTAAAAGACATACTCATGCCTTGTTTAAATTTATTGTTGGCAGATATGTTTATTTTAACACGTGAAGTTTTTTTTTTTATGTTTGAAAAATAATTACTATTGTGTGTTTCGCGTTAATAAAAATAGTAATTAATTAAATCAAGAATTTGTCATTTGCTTGTTAATTATTTAAGGGGATCTCCAAAATCTTCATTAAGGGATGAAGTGTTAGTTTTATTTTTCATCCACAATGTTTATTCCTCTTTTTTTTTGCATGCTTTTAAATTTTTCAAAATGATGAGAAAGTTCGTATTTTTGGCTAAATATAATTATTTAGATATTTTTGTGACATGCATAGTATGATTATGAAACGATATTTCACTTTTAGAAATGCTAATCTTTTATTCAAATTTTCTTACTCCCTTTGGATTGTTATATGAGCACTTTGTGAGTGTAAAGACTTGATCGTATCTCTCCTTGATTCATAATATCAAAAGAGAACCAATGATGTCTTAGAACGACAAATCATAGGTCTTTACGTGTCTTTCCTAAAGTTGGTCATAATTTATATGTGTGAATTTTTGTTAATGTCGCCTTAATTGAAATTTAAAGATTCTTTTTCTTGAAAAGTTAACCTTTATTTTCTTTTGTTATACGGATTAATATCTATGTTTGTTCAATTTTAGAAGTCATGAGTATTTTTCTTGTTGCCTCATCCTTTACTTTCGCAAGCCTATGTTGTTTGTTTCTCGGATGAATTGATCATTGAATATGGCCTTCTTCCTTTTACCTTTATTCATTCTTGTATGAACATATATCACGAGGCATGTAAATGGGTGTCTTTGCTTTGCATTTTATTTGTTGACTCTCATTCTTGTGCAAGTGTGCTTATCATTGCCATTCAATAATTGGTTCTTGATATTTTCTTTTGCTTTGAAATATGTCATTTTTATGCCTTGAACATATATTAATTTCTTTATCTTTTCTTTGCATGCAAAAAATATCTCGAGTCCAAATGGACTCCTCTCCTCTTGCATTTCGTAATGGGTAAATGATGCTCACCCCTTTGATTCAAGTTCGAAGTTTAAACCCAAGGTCTACTACATGGCGTGCGGGTGCTAGAAGATAGACGAAGAAGGAAAATGGGTCAAAACCCATTGATAAGGTCACTAAGAGACTTGAAAAGTCTCAATTTTTATTATTGCCTTCTTTTTATTTATTCATTTAGTCATTTATTTATTCATTCATTTCGGCCTCGAAGCCAAAGTTGTATTTAATACAGGTGGAGCATGACTCAAGCCAAAGGCTAGAAATATAGTTTAGGACGGTTAAATGGGTCGGAAGCCCAACTAGACTAGGACAAGTCTCGTTGATTTGGGCCCAATGGCCTAAATCCTTTACTTTCTCCTCCTTCCCCCTTTTATGTGTTTATTGGTTTATTAGTTTTGTTTAGACTTAGTTAAAATCCCTACTAAGTCGCCTAAATCTATTTTACACAAGACTTGTTTTGAAAAAAATCAAATCACTATTTTAACAAATTAATCTTTTCAAAGTTAATCAAAAGACGATTTTCAAACAGTCCGGATAACCGCAAGTTAGCGGACGTTTTAGGTGCCTAACACCTTCCTAAAACGTTAATAGGAACCGCTTATCTAGAATCTCTAACTTAAAATGATTTTCCTGTTTTGAATCGTTTGAAGTAACTTTTATAAAGGTTTCTTAATTTCTTTTCAAAATTAAGTGGCGACTCTCTTTCAAAAGTCAAAATTTCTTCAAAACACTTAGTATATTATATGTTTAGTTTTGTGGGTTTATGCATTCATGGTCGTTATATTTGTATATTCAGATCCTCAAGCTATGTCAATTTCAATGACATAGTTTCAGACCCAGTATTCATACAGTATCCATGTTTTACTGTTTTTCAGCTTCAGTTCTACTTATTCTAAGAAAGAAAAGCTTTAAGATACTAAGTGTAGTGACACGCCAGCTTATCAGATTTTTTTTGTTAATCTTGTTTTAAGATATATCAACTTTTAGCTTATTTTAGTCTCTGGTGAGTCTACTTGCACTTAGCATACATGCTTTAAGATTTCATATATAATCAGTTTTACTTATTGCATTCACACCCACTTACTCAGTACATTCCAGAAGTATTAATACATATATACATCTGTGTGGCTACATTGTATCGTAATGTAGGTACCAATTAAATGTAGCCCACACATTATGATCAGACAATTGCAGTTTCCAGCAAGCAGGTGATGAGTTCTCCTATTTTAGGGATTCTTGTCAGATGTTGACCATGTACTTTATTTTTATTATTCATATTTATTGATTTGCGGTAGCTAGATGCATGTCCCAACTATCTATAGTCAGTATAGTAGAGGCTTCATGGATGTCAGTCAGAGTGAGTCATGTAATTTCAGTTATTTCCTCGGTTTTATCAGATTGTAAAATTTTATTAGTTACATTCTTATTCAGATGTCATTATGATTTTGTCTCCGCACAACAAAACTAGTTATTCAAAATGTTAAATCAATTTATTAAGCGGTATGCCAAATCATGGGTTAGTTAAGGATCACTTGTTGTTCCAAGCACAGTGTTACAACTAGGGGGTAGTCTTGCATCATGACAGAAACGAGCGCATTCATCATGAGCTATATATAGCATAAAGCTGGAATTTATGAAGTCATCTGTTGAGATAAGGATTGATACTTGAAGCTATTGCTTCTCATTTTTAGACCTAAGATAGTCATGAGTTTGCATAAACTTTATCACTTTGGGCTAAACCCGACATAAAATGAATTAGAAAGCAGAGTTCCTTAGAAGTAAACATGATATGAGACATGGAGTTATGGATAATGAACAATCATAACGTGAATCTTGAATACATGAAAGCTTAGCTTGCTGAGGGACATTATATCTTTTAGTTTGGAGGTCATATCACAGACATAAGTGCATAGGGAACTTGAACCATAGACATAGGCATAACTTGAATACATTAGACATTGATAGAATGACCTCTTAAATTGATATTGGAGGAGATTTCTTGAATAAGAATTGATTCATCATGATTCTTCTATGAAACTTGACACCATAAGAAAATTTGGGAACCACCTTAACTCCCCATTTCCCCTTTAGATCAAAGTCACAATCCTAGACTTGAGAACATAGCTTGTCATTAAATCTACAAGAACAACAGTTAACACAATGGGGTATCACCATACACATAAACGGTACACTCCCCTAAACTATGCTCTGAAGGCAATGATTTCCGGAAATGCTACTCTTAACTTTAACTAGCCTCTATAGCAATCATCCTACAACTCACAGTCTCATGAGCATACACATCTTTATTCTTTATCACATAAATATCCACTCTCCACTAATTAACATTCAAACATTAGACCTCTAATCACATAAGTTACAACTTAACAAAGTTTGCAAAACTATACCAAAGGTGCATATTGCATACCTATATTTCCTTAATTCAACTCTGAAGAATACCATATAACAACTCCTCAGACTTCTCCATACTAAAAAATTCAGGAACATAAACTAGGTACGCAAGACACTTATACACATAAGGCCTTATCTAACAACATGTTACCTGGGGCTTCTACTTATTCTTGTATAATTAAAACTCTTATACACTTAATGACTCAACCATAGCTCATCATCTTTAACACTAGCCCTCATGACTATATATATGTCACAATTATCCACCCCTTATTCCACGAGTTGCTAATCTAGGCTATTGCACACATTAAATCAAGCCTACTACTTACTCCCACAAAACATGCATCATTAATCTTAAGTTGTTATTCTTACCACCTCAATCCATATCTAAAGTACAAGCCCATAGTCTAGCATTAATCATGTACCACTGATGAAGCATGTCACATATTATACTAGTCCATTATTTGGGAAAATCAACCCAAGTCTCTTATTTCATGTAACTACGACGCATAAGTTGATTCTTCAACATAACACTTCTACTACACCTTTAAATCTACCACACACCTTCTCACATGCAGTACTAGTTTACAACTACTATAGAAATGAGAATAAAGGAAGGGGAAGGAGGGTTAAAGTCACATAATAGGGATAGTCGATCTTAATCTTATAATATAATCCATTCCGACCTTATGAACATGCTCTACTTTCTTACATTAAATATACTTGCCCATTCACACATTTAGACTACTTTAAAAAATCTCATAAACATCAATGAGTCTGTACCAATAACTTATTGACTAATCTACCCCTTTCTATTTACCACTTATAAATAATTTCTACAACTACCATAACTATCCACTCTGGGATCCTTCCCTATTTTTATTAAATAATAATCATAGCCAAACACTCCTCCACAAGCTACCATATAATCTCAGAATATTACTATAGTATTAGTCAATCACCATAAAAGAGCAAACCACCCCTCAGTTAAGGGTTATACTACAAAAACTACTTATTTAGGTAAAAGTCACCCCCAATCTGACTTCTAGATTTATGACTTCACATAACTAACTTTGGGATCATCTTACTACCAATAGGTCATTACACCATAAAATATACTACTACTACGGGTGGAAATACTGTTCCAACATTCTGCTACATATCTTTATCCTTAGGCATGACATCTGCAACAAGGATTCCGAAAGGAATTAAATACACTTAGTACCTCAGGCTGAAAAGCATGATTTCATTAAGATAGATATTAACAGTCGAATAAATACACTTTGAAGCACTAATGGAATCCTCTCAATTCCTTGTGCTATCTCATAATTTCATGGATAACTTAATCAAAATGGACCTCATTGTTGGGATCTAAACTCTTGGACTTGGATCACCTCGACAATGACGTATGACCCAATAATTTAGAGCAAGGAAGGAATTTAGGATAATTTATTTATGGACGATGCTATAGCACGAACTAGAGTATGAAAGAATGAGAAACAACTCCTAAATGCCTAGTAGCCTCCTGATTATAAATATGGTGCCCAACACATCCATAAGCAAGACTCTACTAGACACAACTTCATAGCCACCCTGGGACTATGAACTATTCTATGATACCAAGCTTGTTATGACCAGAGCTAAGGCCTTGTCTGTGACGGGCATCCCGAACTATGAAGGCCAGAGAGACCCCTTATCATGTAATCATAAGTATAATCCATACATAAATCAAAGTGCAGAAGATATAACAGTGTTCATTGGTAACTTAAAATCTGAAATGTTTCAATAAGATATGAAAATTCACCATTTCAACTACCGTCTACAAAGCCTCTACTGAATACTAACTATCTAGGATGGGGAAAAGACCCCGCTAGATCATATACTGAAGGACTCAACATATAAATAAATGTGTTCTGAAAGATTGATGGCTTACCAATTTTGTAAAATCCCAAGTGTTCTACTGTTGTGATAGACTTGGGGGCTATACCGCATAACCTGAAATATAGAGGGTCAATACACAAAGGTACTGATACATAGAACAATCCAAAAACAAAAAATATATTCTGATACAACATATTTGAGAGGTCAGCATAAAACAATTGAAAATACAAGGGCATAATTTAGTGATCTTCAAAACATCTTCTAGAAATCATGACTCAACTCTTTATTTTAATACTGAGCTTGGTGGTACACCTTACAAGACTAATACCTACGGGCTATATGGGTTTGCCATTAACTCGTCATCCAAGCCTAAAAATCCAAGTTTGATGCATGGATAGGGGTCCTACATACTAGTCTAGTATACCAGTGTCTCAGGGGCAAGTATACATTGGCCGTAGCCAGTCATACTAGAACTTACACTCAAATGCCTTCACCGGATAACCATCCAACTCTCTTTAAGACTATTTTTAGCCTTTTAAAACATGAATCTTTCTAAGAATGTAGTCTGATGTCTGAAAAGTCTATAGTCTAGTCTTGTCTAAGTCTGTTACAGCTTTTGTCTGATTTGGTATCATTATACAAATACTTGCAAGTCGTACAATCCACACAATAACTTATCGTAGTCTTTCCATTAAAAACATTTTATTGGACCACAAAAATATTTAAACAGTGCAAGAGAGTTCTTATTTCCAAACATGCGAAAACTTATGCAAAAACTCTTTTTTTAATACTTTAACACATGGTGGTCAATTCCTTCCTAATAATCCATGCAATTCTTTCAATTATTAATTGAACATTTATAAGTAATAAAACAGCCTCGCTTCAATTTATAACCAACATCAAGTCCATATATGATAGTAAAAAATTTGGCTTATTCTTTAAGACATGCAATTGAATATCCCATAGTATGCTAAGTAGAACACATTCCATGTTGAGAGGGAAGTTTCATGAATATCCCATAGTATGCTAAGTAGAACACATTCCATGTCGAGAGGGAAGTTTCATAAACACAAGAGCATAATTCAATCTATGGAAAACTTTATGAAAGTTTCTTCAAAATGGTTCAACAATTCATATTCTTCAAAGTGTTCTCAAAACCATTCATAAATACATAATTTCATAATTTTAAAACTTTCTAACAACAATACACTATGCCTATGAGGTTTAGGATAGTCCCACATACCTTAGATTGGCAAAAACGTCAAGAAAATTTGAACCTTGAGGTTTTATCTCTCAAAACCTAGGTTGTTTTCTCATCTTGTGCTTAAGGAAGATGAAGTAGGGATTTGTTTCTGTGATAAAATGTGAATATGGACTTTAATTTTGACTAAGAGTGGTTAGGGACGGCTATGGGATGTGAAAGGACCTTATTTCCCTTAAAATAACATAAAAATGGAGCATATACATCTCTATGCCATTAGCCATGCAACGCACAACCCATGGCCTAGCACCCATGTGGGCAACGTATGTCCCATTGCCTAGCAATTCTAGTGTTGGTAAGCGATGGAAATGACACGTCCGGCCATCACATGGACTCTATCTTGCGATGCACACTTATTTTTTAGGTTCCAAACACCCCCCAAGACCTCTCACAACGTCTATACATGGCTTACCATCAATACGGGGGGTCCTAAAGGTCATTTTAAATGCATTAATAGAGCGTTACAGCTATGGGGTGTTACGGCTAAGTTCTTGGCTCTCCTTGCTATGTAATTTTAACAGTATTAAAACCAACAATTGGTATCTAGAGATATTTTTCTTGAGGGACCTGTGAGTGAAGAGACGGATCCTAAAAATAATATTTCACAAACGGCTCCACCCATTTTTTATGGTGAAAATTATCAATCATGGATTGTGAGAATGGAAACTTACTTGGAGGATCTTGATCTATAGGAATCTATTGATAAAATTCTTGTTACAATGCCTGAAAGATGTGAAACATGTATAATTACCTTGGAAAATACACAAGATCTGTCCAAGATTACCTTGGCAGAGTTGTTAAATTCTTTTCAAGCATTGGAACAAAGAAAACTTTTGAGGAAAGATAGTATGGTTGAAGGAGCCTTATTAGCCAACCATAAACCTCAAAGAAGGGATAAAAATTTTAAAAATTACCTACCTTGTGAGAATTTTAGAAAAATGGGTCATCCACTATATAGATTTTGGAAAAGGCCAGATGCGAAGTGCATCAAGTACAATCAACTTGGCCATGAAGCAGTGAGTTGCTAAAAGAAATTTGAGAATCATGAAGAAGATGCACGTATGGTCAATGAAGAAGAAGAAATAGAAGACCATCTTATTCTTGTAACATGTATCTCAAGTAAGGTTTCAACAAATTTTTGGTTGATTGATAGCGGTTGCACCGACCACATGACTTATAACAAGAGTTTGTTTAAAGAATTAAAGCTTACTGAAATATCCAAAGTTAAGATAGAAAATGGTGACCAGATTATTGTTGAAGAAAAAAGAGTTGTTGTCATCCAAATAAGTTAAGGTAATAAAGCAATTTTAGATGTTATTTATGTATCTGTTATTGATCAAAACTTGTTGAGTACTTGTCAGATGGTAGAAAAGGGATACAAAGTATCCTTTGAGGATAAGCATTGCATCATCAATGATGGTACTGGAAAAGAAGTTTTAAACATTAAGATTAGAGGTAAACATTTCTTATTTGATCCAATGGAAGATGTTTCTGTAGAACATGAAAAAAGATCATAGGATGGAATAAATAGAAGATGATCCTATAATTGAAAAAGCACAAGCAATATGCGAACCTGTTGGGTTTAAAGGAGCTTTCAATGTCCCTAATGAAATTGAAGCTAAGGAGGAGATATCTATATTTCAGAAAAATAAAACACCTAAGTTTAAATTCAAGATGCAAACGAAACAAGAAGACATGCCAAAAGGATTTAATAGTCAAGGGTTCCATTCAAGATGTGAAGTGAATTTAGTTCAGTACAAGACAAAAGATGAATCTATAGATTTATTCAAAAGGTCACTTTTGGTTATCAAGTGTGGAGATCCCAAGACAGAAGACCAAAATTTTGTAGTTTCTAAAGTAAGGAGGAGTGTTAAAAGTTGCTTTAAGGAATAATGCACGTGATTTATTTTTTATTTTTCTCAAACTTTTTACATACAACTCCTACTCAAATTTGGATTCCTATTTTTTGTAGGAGACTCATTATTTTTGTTATTTTTTGGTGGAAAATAGGTTTTCTTGTATGGTAAGTTTAATCCATTTTTAGTTGTAATATCACTATTTAAGGAGGAGTTGATGATCAATTAAAAATATAGCTTTATCAAAAAAATGGAACAAACCCCTCTTTGCGTTCTTCTCTAACTCATCTCTAATAAAACCAAAAATTTCTTAAGGGGCATGGAAAGTCTAAAGTGGACAAGTAAAAATTAATGGAGGGAATATCTATTTCGCAGGGCAAGAATTTTACATATCTTTGTTTGGGACATAACTTGTCCCACTGAATTTATGCCTAGCAAATTATTTTGGCTTGCGTTTTTTTTTTTTTTTTTTCGTTTTTGGCTGTCAAGGGCATTTTCAGCCATTTCTTATAACTTAAAGTGCTAAAGGAAAAAAAAATTTAAATATCACCCCAAAAATAAATCATGTGCAAAGGACACTTTGGATCTGGATTATGTTGAGTTAAGCAAAAATCAGTCAATATATTGAGAAATTATATTGTGGTCAATCCTTATAATTTTTGGCAAACTGGATGGGTCTATCAACTTTTGGATCATATTTGACAGCCCAACATGTATCTATACAAAAAGTATTATCTTCCAAAATTTTCTTCTGAGCTTTATGAGAGCAGGTAATATAGAGCAACACTGGAAAAATCAACCAATAGGAAAATGTTTAGCCATTTTGAAGTATCTACTTCAAAGAAATTGTACACCATATCATGAGCACTAACTGTACATTTGATTGTAAAATTATTGGACGACTCCTTTCCAAGTCAAGCACTAACTATATTTCTTTCTTGGTCTACCACTTAATTTTCTTGTCCAAGTCAAACACCAAGTATATGTCATTCTTACAATGACATAGGCGGATTCCAGGTTAAAATTTTATGAATTTAAACTTTAAGGAGTCGTTTGGTGTGAGGGATAAGAAAAAATAATCTCGGGATAACTTTTTAGTACCCCTTAATACCTTCTTGGTTATAGAGTGTGAAATAACTTATCTCAAGATTAATTATTAGTGCTGAGATAAGTTATCCATATCTTAGAGTGGGTATAGTAATACTGGGATAATTATACCGGGATAAAATATGTAAAATAACAAAAATACACTCCTTAAACCTGCTTTTATATATCACTTTTCACATCAATATATATTCCCATAATTCTTAATACCATTTGCTTCGCTACTCTTTATTTTTTTAGTAATATATTTTTCTATTAAAAAATTATACTATAAATATATTTTTTATTTATGAATATATTATACGTTAAATTTGTTGCCTAATGCTTATGTTTATTTATAATTTGATTTTTCTTTCGAAAATATTGACTCCACTACTTAATTACATATTATTAATTAAATAGTCTTTTGTCGCTAAAAAATTTAAATTTTATATATCAATTAAAACAAAGATAACTTTTAAACATTTTACAATATAAAAGTGATATGTGCTTAAATGAAGTGATAAAAATATGGGTAAAGGCACAAATATGCCATTGAACTATCAAAAATGGCTTACTTATGCCATCAATTAAAAGTTCAGCTCATTCATGTCATCACCCTACAAAATCAGCTCATCCATGTCATTTCTTTTTAATGATGATTTTTCAAAACCTATTTTGCCACGTGGCCTTTTATTAGAGGTCCACATCCTAAATTACTATAGGAAAAAAGACTCAAATATGCCATTGAACTATCAGAATGTCTCATTTATGCTATCAGTTAAAAATTTGGCTCATTCATACCATCATGATTACAAAACTAGCTTATTCATGCCATTACTTTTTAACGATGGGTTTGCTAAAACAGCTTTGCGATGTGGCCTTTTATTAGATGTTCACGTCATTAAAATAAATAAGACAAAGAAAGTGTTTAAAAGCTATTTTTTCTTAAAAACATTTAAAATAAGACAAGCCAAACATTATCTACATGTTGTGTACTTTTTTAGAATTTAAAAAAATGTAAAAACATCTAAAAATTAAAAGTAAATAGTCTCATCGTGCTATTAAACTACGATAGAACGATATGATCGAGAATGTAAATAGTTTTTCATGATGTCATATCCATTACCCAAAAAGTAGTGACTAGAATCAATTATAGACTATGCCAATACAAATTAGTGTTGTGTATTCGTTTATTAATAAAGAAGTTCATGAAAACATCCTCTAAAACAAGTCCAAATTTTAAATAAATTATAAACAATAATTAAAAAGCTCATTTTGGACTACCATCCCATAAACATAAAAGTCTACAGATTCTGTCCTAGTTAGAGATAAAAAGGATTATAAACATGTTATGATCAGCAATATAAACTATCTGGAAATAAAAAGTCCAAGAAATATACCTAAACTTTGATAAATTTGTTGTAATACGCCACAACTTTACGGGGTTCTATGATCCTCGTAAATTATTTTCTATCATATTTATGTGGCATATATTTTCTTAGTTGGTCTACTTCAGACCCTTACGAGCACAGTGTGCGTTTATTCACGCAGTGATCCAGCTAGCAAATATATGCCACAGAAATATGGTATAAATAACTAGAGGGTGATAGGACCCCGCAAAGTTAAAACGTGTTACAATAAATTTCGCCAAAGTTAAGGTATATTTCAAAACTTTCTCCCTAAACTATCTTAATCATGTAAGAAAAACTATCAAGCGTATAATATAAGTAAGTAAAAGTAACTTATTTGAGGAACATGGTAAGTAACTCTAGGTAAATAAAGGAAGATTTGATTGACTTGCACAAGTCTTTGTTTGATTAGAGAAATTTATGAACCATATTTACAATTCTAATTGAAATGTGCAGGACTTGGGGAAATTAGAATTGATATGACCAGTGGGGAAGCCATATGTTCGTCGAAAAAATACATTGTGTAGCTAGGTAAATATGTATATATATATATATATATATATTTAATGTATATATTACAGATTGACACTCCTTGACTTTTTCATGAATTTACTTCTTTATATTTTGAAACCCCTAAATGAAAATTTCAACTCCGCCGTTGAATATCACAGAATGAAGGAAAAAAAGTATTTTTTTTTTTTTCAAAATCATGAAGACCAAAAGGTAGATTTCATTGCTATTTAATGTCTCAAAACCACATGTTATAAGCCATACCATTTTCCTACTAATTTTTGCACTAATGGAGAAAACCTTCAGCTCTTTTCTTTTAATAGTACTCCTGTTGCTTTACTGTGTTATGGCAAGTTCAGCCATGACCCAAACGAACACTACCACTGATCAATTGGATCTTCTGTCCTTAAAATCTCAAATCAATTCCGACCCCTCTCACTTCTTGTATAAAAACTGGTCTCCAGCTATTTTTGTTTGTCATTGAGTTAGAGTCACTTGTGGTTCTCGTCACCTACGAGTGAAGTCCTTGAATCTTTCTAACATGGCTCTTACAGGCAGGATTCTCCGGGAATTTGGAAACCTCTCATTTCTTGTTTCTCTAGACTTGGGAAGCAACAATTTCCATGGAAATTTGCCTCAAGAAATGACACGCTTGCATCGGCTTAAATTTCTTGATTTAAGTTTCAACAACTTGAGAGGGGAGGTTCCTTCTTGGTTTGGGTTTTTACACCAACTTCAAGTTCTTAATATTAGAAATAATATTTTCATTGGTTCCATCCCTTCTTCATTTTCTAATATGTCCACACTTGAGACTTTAAATCTGAACTTCAATTTCATAGAGGGTCGAATCCCAGAAGTGATAGGAAGTCTTATAAACCTTAGAGAATTAAGGTTACTAGGTAACAAGCTCATAGGCTCTATTCCTCTGTCACTCTTGAATGCCTCGAGGTTGGAGACTTTAGATATATCTTATAATTCACTTCAGGGAAACATTCCAGAAGGGATCGGCAATCTTCACAACATGAAACTGTTGTCCATACAACATAATCAACTTACGGGTTCTATACCATTCAATATTCAATATCTCGGTGCTGGAAGTTTTGTCACTGCGGGGGAACAATCTTAATGGATTCTTATCACGAGATATTGGCAACTTAACCAAGATGAAATTTTTAGATCTTCAAGAAAATAGGTTTACTGGTACGTAATCAAAGTTATAGCAAGAGGTACAACTTGTGGTAATTAACTCACTAGTATTCCTTTTTGTCCTTGTGTTGACAGGTGAAATACCTAACCAGATAAGCAATATTGTTGAGTTTTAGAAACTTAATCTTCAATTTAATAGTTTTAGTGGTTCACTTGAAATGGAGACCTTCAACATATCAGAGTGATTTCTCTTTCACACAATAATCTATCAGGAAGCCTCCCACCAAACATCGGTTCTATCTTACCCAACATTGAAGAGATTAATCTGGGGAGCTTAACCAATCTTGTTGAAACTATTCCTCATTCCATCTCCAATTGTTCCGAACTTACTATTCTAGAGCTTTCTAACAACCAACTCACTGGCTTGATTCCCTATTCTATTGGATATTTAACTTATCTACGGTATCTAAATTTAGCAGTAAACAATTTAACTAGTGACTCATCATTAAGTTTCTTGAATTTCTTAACCAATTGCAGAAATTTAACATCTCTTTCTCTAACTTTGAACCCTCTAAACGGCATACTTCCAGCTTCCACGGGGAACCTTTCCTCCCCTCTTAGAAATTTTTACGCCAACGTTTTCAAATTCAAAGGAAGAATTCCAAATGAAGTTGGGAACTTAAGAAGCTTATTAGACCTTGATCTTTCTAGAAACTACTTGGTTGGATCGATTCCCAAATCAATTGGAAACTTGAGAAACCTGCAGGGCTTGTTCTTGAGTAACAACAAACTTACAGGATCTATCTGTGATAATCTATGTAAATTGCAGTTCTTGGATGTCATTGACTTAACTCAAAATAATTTTTCAGGTTCTCTTCCTTATTGTTTAGGAAAGATTACTTCCCTTAGAGAGATACGTATGGGTTCCAATAAATTGAGTACCACTATACCACCAAGCTTAGGGAACATTCAAGATCTAGTGGTTCTTGACTTATCATCAAACAACATGGTAGGTTCTTTACCTCTAGAAATTGTAAATCTAAAGGCTGCGACACTGATAGATCTGTCAATGAATCAATTTTCAAGTAGAATTCCAAGAGAAATTGCAGGATTGCAGAATCTGGCACACCTTTCTTTGAGACACAACAAGTTGCAATGAACTATATCTGACTCAATGAGCAACATGGTAGGTTTGGAATTCCTAGACCTTTCTTACAATAATATATCTGGAATCATTCATAAGTCTTTGGAGAAACTTAAAAACCTGAAGTATTTCAATGTTTCTTTCAACAAATTGTATGGTGAAATACCCTCGGGAGGTCCTTTCAAGAACCTCTCGAGTCAGTTTTTCATCTACAATGAAGCATTTTGTGGTTCTTCAAGATTTAGTGTCCCGCCATGCCCCACTTCATCAAAGAACGTATCAAATAGAAAGAAATTGCTAGTTCTTTTTCTTTTCCTCGCAGTTGCAGTTGTATTTGTTCCTATGGCCTTTGTGCTCCTATGGATAAGGTATATAAGAGGTAAAAGTGCTCCTCAACAAGCTGAGTCTTTGTCTACCATAACACGAGAAAGAATTTCATACTATGAACTGCTCCAAGCAACGGATTACCTTAGTGAGAGTAATCTGATTGGTTTTGAAAGTTTTGGCTCTGTTTACAAAGGTGTCCTCATAAATGAAACTACCATTGCAGTGAAAGTGTTCAACCTGCAACTGGATGCGTCATTCAAGAGTTTTGATACGGAATGTGAAGTTTTGCGCAGCCTTCGACATAGGAATCTCGTAAAAGTCATTACTTGTTGTTCCAATCTTGATTGTAAGGCTTTAGTTCTTGATTATATGCCTAATAGGAGTCTTGAGAAGTATTTGTATTCGCACAACTACTTCCTCGATATCAAGCATAGACTAAGCATAATGATAGATGTGGCATGTGCTTTGGAATATCTTCACCATGGTTGCTCGTTGCCTGTGATTCACTGTGACGTGAAGCCTAGTAACGTCTTGATGGATGAAGATATGGTTGCCCACCTCAGCGACTTTGGCATTTCAAAACTGCTTGGTGAAGATCAGGGTGATTTGTACACTAAAACCTTAGCAACATTCGGGTATATTGCACCGGGTACGTCTCTTTGGTTTGCTAATTTTTTGACCATTTATTATTCCTTTCTTTTTTTCCAACCTAAAAAGCATATTGCATCTTTAAATTAATTGTTTGACTGTAGAGTATGGACTGGAAGGACTAGTGTCAACAAAGTGTGACATCTACAGTTATGGGGTCATGTTGCTGGAAACATTTACTAGGAGAAAGCCTAATGAGTTTGAGGGAGATCTTAGATTGAAACAATGGGCGAGTTATTCACTTCCGAATGCTGTAATGGAGGTCGTAGATGCCAACTTGTTAACATCAACTGGTAATCGCTTAAATAAGGAGCTAGATGTTGTGGCATCAATCATGAAAGTTGCATTAGATTGTTGTAACGAATATCCAACAAGAAGGTCCAACATGAAAGATGTTGTAGGGATGCTAGAGAAGATCAAGATTCAACTTCTAGCATGTTGAGCATATTGTTGGAATCTGTTGTTCCAAATAATTTGTTTGCTGGAAATATTTGATTAGTTTTGGTTTCATGTAATATTGCTTCTTTCTTTTTTTGTTTTAGTACTTTATCTGTGCATGATTCTGTTATCTAAAATTCTAGCTGGTTGAATAAATCTCACTATTTCCTTTTAACAAAAACTAAATTGATCACCAAAATCTTGAAATAGAATGATTTATTTTTGTAAGTGTTAAAGGGATATTAAAATGTTGGAGTGTGACATATCCCAATTTCTTCTTCCTCTCCCATTGATTTTGTCCCTCGATGTCCAAATTACCTATAAAATGTCTTTGGCACATGATTTACAGGGAGACTCTTCATCTGGACTTTACATCGTACAACCTTTTGACAGAACTTTGCACAAGCTGGGTGTTAAAATAGCTCGTACTTTATTCAGATTCACATATAGATGCCATTGTAGCAGTTACCAAGCTCGAAGGAAAAGAAGGGAGAAAAGGAAGAAGTGAGAAAATGTTGAGCTAAGATAATTTTTGTGTCAAGAGTTGGCTACAATGTGAGCTGATTGCATCTATTTATAAGCTCACATGCTCATCACATGAGAATCTAGAATCTACCTAACAGCTCACTAACATCTCACCAACTAACTCACTTTTCTCTGCAAGCAACACCTAACAACATCAAAATAAAACCAATGGAACAGTAACTACTATGCTAACCAACTAACTGCTCCAACTAATTGCTATAGCTGTACAAATGTGATAGGTTCCACAATAAGTTTCAACACTCCCCCTCAAGCTGCAGGGTGCAAAATGTTGAGCACACCAAGCTTGCTTAGGAGGTGTGAGTTCTGATCATGACTCAAGCTCTTGGTGAGAATGTCTGCAACTTGTTGGCTAGTCTGTACATACATTGGCTGAACCAACCCTTCCTTGATCTTTTCTCTGATAAAGTGACAGTCTACCTCAATATGTTTGGTCCTCGCATGAAAAATAGGATTTGCAGCCAGTTGAATAAATGACTTGCTATCAGAGAAAATGGTAATAGGCTTGGTGAGTGGTACCCTTAGTTCTGCAAAAAACCCTGCCAATCATGTTACTTTGGCCAAGGCTGAGGCCATGCTCCTATATTCTACCTCAGCTAAGCTCCAGGAAACAGTGTGTTCTTTCTTAGATTTTCATGATATCAATGAACCACCAAATTGCACCACATAGCCTATAACAAACCTCCTAGTGTTTGGACATGCATCCCAATCTGAGTTACACCAACAAATCAACTCTGTAGAAGAATGTTGCTTAAGCCAAATCCCTTGCCCTATAGTTTCTTTCAGATACCTTACCACTCTGTTTGCAGCTTTCAGATGAGATCTATTTGGTTGTTGCATGAATTGACTTAGTGTTTGCACTGGATAGCTGATATCAAGCCTTGTTATGGTTGCATACATCAATTTTCCAACTAGTCTTTGATATAGTGTCACATCTTTCAGCACAACATCTCCTTTAATACCTGTTGTTTCATCTACTTCAACAGATGTTAGCTTAATGTTAGTATCTGATGAAGCGGAAGCTGGTTTAGCATCAGCAAGCCCTATAACAGATATGAGTTCCAGAATATATTTTGTCTGTTTTAAGATCAGTCCACTTGGAGATCTTAGAACTTCAATCCGTAAGAAGTACTTAAGCTCACCTAAGTCCTTGAGCTTGAACTGCTGATGTAATGTATCTTTTGCTTCCTTTATCATCTCTACATTGTCACCTGTTATCAGAAGATCATCTACATAAACCAGGATCACCACCATTCCTTCTGATCTTTTCAAATTAAAAAGTGATTAATCATAGCTACTCTAAGTAAATCCTGCATTGAGTAGTGCTGAAGTAAGTTTTATATTCCACTGTCTGGATGCTTGTTTAAGTTTATATAATGACTTGATCAGTCTGCAGACTTGATACTACCTTCCTTCATTGAATCCATCTAGCTTTTTCTATGTACAACTCTTCCTCTAAGTCACCTTGCAGGAAGTCATTGTAAACATCCATCTGATACATGTTCCATCATTGTGATACTGCTAAGGCAATAACAGTCCTTACAGTAACCATTTTGGCTACTGGAGAGAAGGTTTCATGATAATCTAATCCTTTTAGTTAGCTATATCCCTTGGCTACCAATCTTTCTTTGAAACTCTCTATTTCACTATTAGCCTTATACTTGACTTTTTACACCCAATTTGAACCAATAATGTTCTTATCTGTAGGCATGTCAACCACCTCCTAAGTGTGGTTGTCTTCCAGGGCCTTGACTTCCTACTTCATAGCTTAAATCCACCTCTCATCTTTGTTGGCTTCACTGTAGGATTGAGGTTTAATTTCTGATGACAAACTGCACACAAACCTCTGATATTTGTTACTGGTTTTAGCAAAAGATAGATAATTTGCCAGAGGGTACCTTGTCTGTTTCTTTACTCCTGGTAAGGTATAGTCCATCAACCAAGAAGGATGTTTGATGGCTCTAAATGATCTCCTTGGAGTAACTTCTATAGATGTTGATGGTAGCTCATCGGTACTTTTTTCAATATGAGTAATCACATCTTGGATGTTTTCATTTTCATGTATTGACATATCCTCATTGTGTGATTCATATGAGTGATCATCATGATCTGTGTAAACATCTTTTCCTTCATCTACATCAACAAGTATTAGTGAACGTGGTTGAATAAAACTTGTAGGTGATTCTGAACTTGCCTTGTCTGCAAAAGGGAATCAGTCTTCTTTGAACACTACATCTCTTGTGACAAACAACTTGTTGGTGCACCAATGAAAAAGTATATATCCCTTCTGAGTAGAATATCCCATCAATACAAAAACTTTAGCTCTTTTAGAGAACTTATCACCCTTTGGTAAAACTGAAGCATAACACTTAAATCCTATTACTCTCAGATGTGTCAAGGATGGAACTTAACAAAATGGCATCTCATAGGGAATTTTCCCTCCAATAGATGAAGATGGAAACCTGTTGATAAGGTAAACAGCAGCCTTGGCATTCAACCTAATAGCTCTTACAACATTAAGGATCTGTCTATGCCTTCTTTAAACTACACCATTTTGTTGTCGTGTGTGGGGGAAGATACTTTGGTGTATCACTTCTAGGGACTGAAACAATTCTTTACACTTAGAATTAATGAAGTCTGTCCCGTTGTCTGATCAGAGTATCATCACTTGAACACCAAACTGGTTTTGAATCATAGTAAAGAATTTTTTTATGGCAACAATACATTCAGACTTCAGTTGTAACAAATGCAACCATGTGTATCTGCTATGATCATCAACAACAGTTAAGAAGTAGTATTTCTTATCAAAAGTAGGTGTCTTGTAAGGTTCCCAGAGATCCATATGTACAGTATTAAAACATTTTATAGCTCTAGAAGTGCTATCAAGGAACATCAATCTAGTTTGCTTAGCTAGTGGACATACATGACACTTATTTATGTAACTAAATTACTATTGTGTCTTATTATATTGAGAGTTCTTAATGCTTGAGAAGAAGTATGTCCCAACCTCATATGCCACAATCTGCAGTCATGCACCTCTATTCCTACAACTTGTTTCTGATAGGCTACATTATTAGAAGTTCCAGTTATTAGACATACACTTTTAAGGATGTATAATCCTCCTTTTTCCTTAGGAATCCCCTTCACCTTTCCACTGTGAAGGTTCTGATACACACAGAAGTCAAGGTAGAAAGTATCAAAGCAGGATAGCTGCTTAGTCATTTTAGACATAGACAACAAGTTTAGTTTCAAATCTGGGACATAAAACGCATGCCCTACAACCACATCTTTAAGTACATGTGCTTCCCCTACATGTGATATATCAACCTTTGATCCAGTAGGTAAATTGATTTTATCACATATGGTGTTATCCATATTGTGATAGTTTGAAAGAACATCTTTGTTCGATGCAACATGATGTGTGACTCCAGAGTCTACTATCCATTCATGTGGAACACTATAACTAGAAAAACAAGTAACAGTACATGTCATGTTAGGTTGTTCTGAGTCATGTGTCTTCTTGTTAATCAATGCCATGATTTGTTTGTATTCTTCTTCTGAGAAGACTTGTGCCTTTTATGCAACAGCATTATTGATATATTTATTACCCTGGCTTCTTGACTGATCATTCAAGCATGAATTTTTTTCCTTAGGTCCAAGGAAACTGTGAGCTGATAACTGATTGTTATTGTGACCAGTAGTTAATTACCCATATCCTCTAGTTCTGCCTTGACCGCTATAAAATGGTTGATTTGTTTTTCCCCTTGGGTTGTAGTTGTTTTTGTTCTTGTTCCTCCAGTCATTAGGATATCCATGCAGCTTGTAACAATTCTCCTTTGTGTGACCAGTGAAATTGCAGTAATCACACCTTTTGTTCTTGTATCCTTGACTTCCATAACTTGATGTTTGATTCCTATTCCCATATCCTGCTTCTGCATTATTTCTGTGCACTTGAATAGCAATAGATTCAGTCTTATCACTGATAGTTGTAGCACAAGCAAGTTGCTGGATCTCATCTTCAATTATCATTACATATGCTTGATTTAGTGTAGGTGTTGTTCCCTTCATCAATATTTGTCACTTTGCTTGATCATAAGCATCATTTAGGCCATTTAAAACTGTATGAGCCTCAGTTGACATAGGTGCTCTGCATAATCCTTAGACTTAGGTCAATTACAAGATGGAGTGGGAATAACTGCATCAAGTTCACTCCATAAGTTTTTCAACTTGGTGAAGTATGTTGATATTGAATTTGTGACTTGGTGAAGGTTATTGATCTCCCTGTGTAATTGAGACAACCTCATGCGATTTAATTTATCAAACCTTTCCTTGAGATCTTCCCATACCTCACAAGTATTGTTTCATACACAATATCATTGAGCAATTCAGCACTTAGAGAACTCATCAACCATGAAAGGACCACTGCATTACATGTCTCCCATTGATCATGTATCTCCTCTCTGTATATGTACTTACTACAAGCTCCATTTAAAAAGACATATTTTCTCATTCGATACAGTGCAATCTTCATAGATCTTCACCAAACTCCATAATTTTTTGAACCAGTTAATTTGATAGGGATTAATGCAGTTCCTGCTACATCTGATGCTCCCAGGAACAAGGGATCACTGGGATATATTTTAGGTGTCATATCTGTCTTGTAAGCTACGACTAAATTAAAATAAAAATATCACAGGAACCTTGGAATCTATAATGTGTACGTAGAGATTTATGGCTCACAAAATGTAGATCTAAACTCCTCTAAGCTAGGTCACAAATAGAAACACATAACAGGACACTCACAGTATTGCAGGTGTGTTCTCATTCGATTGTGGCTTCTTCAGATCTACGATTGCCTACTCTGATACCATGTTAAAATAGATCCTACTTTATTCAGATTCACATATAGCTGCCATTGTAGCAGTTACCAAGCTCGAAGGAAAAGAAGGGAGGAAAGGAAGAAGAGAGAAAATGTTGTGCTAAGATAATTTTTGTGTCAAGAATTGGTTACAATGTGAGCTGATTGCATCTATTTATAAGCTCAGATGCTCATCACATGAGCATCTAGAAGCTTCCTAACAGCTCACTAACAGCTCACCAACTAACTCACTTTTCTCTGCAAGCAACAACTAACAACATCAAAATAAAACCAATGGAACAGTAACTACTATGCTAACCAACTAACTGCTCCAACTAACTGCTATAGCTGTACAAATGTGATAGCTTCCACAATAAGTTTTAACACTGGTCGGGTGAGGGTAGACTCTCTGCAGACCTTAACCCTACCTTGGGAGGTTGAGATGTTGTTCCCGATGGATCCTCGGCTCAAGCAAAAATAAAAGAAATTCAATGCTGAAAAAAATTTAACAGGAGCAAAAAAACGATTGCTGAAATAAAAAGACCATTTTAAAGAGAACTTTAAAATGCACCGAACAAAACATATATAGTGAGAAAATCAGGAAACTGAAAAAAAAAATCTGGCAGAAGTGAACTGTCATTGGTGGTACGACTGAGTTCTTTCTTTCTAGTCAATTATTTTTTTATTCTGACACTTTGAGATGGAGGTCTGTTGTTCTAGATCTTGTTACTTTTTTTAGTAGCTAATTCTTCTTGTATACACAGTTTCACAGATAATACAGTCTTAGATCATTAATCTCACGAGCAGGATGCTAGCTTAGTCCCTTTGCACGTCTACATTAACTAGGAAGCATCTGCTCCCTGATATCGTTATGATACCATATGCACTGTCTTGAGACGACGGTCTTCCAGAAACAAGGTCTGGTGAAAATATTAGCAGCATATTTGACACATTCCCAAAGCTCCTCGATACCAGCAGCACAAACTCAAAATATCAGCTAAGTGAAAAGCAGATGAGCAACATAAAAAATGTTTAAATATGATAACTCAATAGACATAAAAAAAAAAAAAAAGATTAAGCAAAATATCTGACACTTCTAGATGCCTACCAATTTAAATATGGATTCGACAATTAATTAATCAGTGATAAAATCAACAGTTGATCAGTTTATCTTCATACCGATAAAGAGTACTTAAATATGTCTTCACAAAACAACAACAACATAGCCAGTGTAATCCCACAAGTACGGTCTGGGTATATGTCTTTTGAGAATATATAAAAGTATTAATTCGTACAAGCCCGCTTTGCAGAATGCAATTTTAGCGACCACAAGTGCGTTCCTTTCAGCATCATCTCTGTTGCTCTTGCTTCTGCTGCGGCGGGCAGAAACACTACGAGTAAACAAGATCCCAGTGTAAATATCATAATAGCAGAAGGATCGGCTGTCCTTGTCGTTGTGATCCTGCCACAGAAACCACACAAGTAGTCTTGTAGGCACAAGCATGAAATGCTATTAGCTCCTCCGCATCGATGATTTCAAGAACTGCAGCTTGATGATGTTCATCTTTCAGTAGTTGAGCGAAGGAGAGAGATATTCCAATCCAAGAAAAGATTTTATTAACTATCTTTTGCGAAATCTCAGTATCAAAGTCCTGCATTCTTAGATCATTATTATTCTCACGAGCAGGATCCTAGCTGATGCATTCCTCTGCATATCACTATTACTCTTTAGGAAGCATCTTCTGCCTGATATCTTTATGATACCATATTCAGAGTCTTGAGCGAAGGGTCTTCTGGAAGCAACCTTTCTACCTCCACGAAGTAGGGGTAATGTTTGAATGTTAATTCAAATTATTAATTTCACCTACAGTAAAAAAAAAAAAAGTGTGAAGACAAATTTTTCATCCTCAAATTATGAATATCATATCTGTCCTTGACATTTCCTTTTTTTTGGCACCTTTTTTGGACTATGAGGGAAATTATTGTTAACTTTAAACAAGAAAGAGACATTTTAAACATAAAACTCTTTCTTATAAATTCATTGTAGTATTAAAATTATGAGTTCAAATTATTTATAACATAGATTTATATATTAATTCAATTCATTCTTATGGTGTTATTGAGGTGCATCCTTTTACATTTGGTTATAAAAGTTGGGATAAAATGACACCAATGGTTTCTTATTTTGATGGTAGTTTCAAAATAGTCTCTTACGTATGTGTTTTATAGTTTTGGTTGTATAAGTTTGTAAAAAGCTAACATTATTTTGGTTAAATATTTACCAAATTCATTCTTTCTGTGTTATTGATGTAACACCCCAAAAACTTGTCCACGTTCATAGGCGTTCTTAGACTATCTTCAGCTCAAAAATCAAGCTTTGAAGCCTTTAAAACAATTATAACTCAATGGAGAAGTGTTCCGGTATTTAGGAATAAGTTTTTGGACGTGCACTCGTAAGAAGAATTCTAGCTCCGCCCGCATGGCATAGAAGAAGATAAAAGAAAGAGAATGCGTTTTTTTTTTTTCATCTAGAAAAAAAAATGCCTCTACTTATATTTTTGGTTGATGAACAAAAATGCAACTTCTTTTAACATTGAGTCATTCAGTCTATTCTATGTTATTGTGGCAAAAAGAAAGTTTTCTTAGCAGAAATTCCCTTGATTTACAAATTACACAAGAAAATACAAAACAAGTAAACTTTTATGATAAATATATTAGAATAGCTGAGCCCAAAAAGGTTGTGCTTGAGTTATAACAGATTGTTGATTGATTTATAAAGCACTTAAGCAATCTGTCTAATCCTATCAGATTTATATTTACAGCCTGTTAATGATCTTTTATACTTTACAATTAAATAGATATTAATAACACGTAGCCCTCTTTTTTACAGTTTGAACTCATAGACTATTATTGCATTCTCATTTTAAAAAATGTGAGAAACACCACAAGAATGTCAAGAAAAGTTGATGTCACGACCCGAACCGGGCCCCTGGCCGTGACGGACATCCCGAACCATGAAGGCCCGGATGTCCTACTCTCTGGTAATCATGCACAACATTCATATAATAAAAGAAAATGTGAAAATATAATTTAATATGGAAACATGGTTAAAACTCTTGGTTCTATTTAACAATAAGGAATGAAATCCGAAATCAACTAAAGAAGAACATCTGCAACAGTCTGCGAAATCTCTAAAACATTATCAAGTGACAACTGTCTGAAAACTGGACAAGGCTCCCAGTAGACCAAAACAAATGGAATAACATAATCTGAAATAAACAGGCCTTCTGGAATAAGGAAGGCTCGCCACTGCACAGATATTTTCTCTCTTAAATGGGCATTTTGAAAGACTCTATAAAATCATATGAACTCTGTGACACTCCTTGTTTTACTTTTGCGCTAGGTGGTATACCTTACAACTCTGAAATTCCACGGGCTATATGGAATCTGCCATTAAATCGGCAGCCAAGCCCCCAACCCAAGTGTGTCGCATGGGTTGGAGTCTCTGAATCTACTATGCCACACGGTCGTCGCCAGCGTACAATAATAATCTACCCGTATCTGAAAATACGGTTTTAGGCTAAGAGTTACTTGAACTCAAGACTTCTTCGGGAAACCACCTAACCTTCTTTATGCCCATTTTTAACTCTCTAAAACATGCATTCTCTAAAAACATACTCTGTTATGGCATACATACTTAAGGTATCGTCGTACCATTGACTTGCAAGTCATATCTCTAAGCCATTGTTAGTTTATTATAATCTTTGCTTTCAAAACATAAAGTTTGGGACCACCATATCTATAAATCAGTTCGAAGAACCCTTTCTTTAAATACTCATGTAAACATATGTACGCAACTCTCTTTGACAATATTTCAATGATATAAGGTGGCCATGTCAAAAAAATTCTTAATCTTATGCAAATCTCTCTCTCTTTAACAAAACACAATTATGTCAAGAAACTCCCTCTCAAAATCTCTAAATCATGCTCAAAATATTATGGTATTTGAGTAAACTATTTTTAAGCCATAAATCATGCATTTCAAATCTTTCACATTAATATCATAAACTTAAAGTTATCACAAGAGAAAGATTTTATAAGTTGTGCTCTCAAACAATCTTCAATCAAAATCTTTACACATATACACGTAAATCAATTTAAACGGGGGAAAGGGCCTAAAGACCAAATCAACAGTACAATTAAACATTCATAATGCATAATAAAATCCTGTATTTCAAAAACCCTTTTCTAAATTCATGCTTGATAATCTTTAAATCATGTTCTAGTGTTTACAAACACATGTAGTTTTTAAGATAAACCCCACGTACCTTAGATTATGAACTTTGGATGAAGACTTGCTTTTGAGACTCTATTTGTGGTTTCGATGGATGATTCTTGAAGATCTTAGTTTGGGGATTCTAATTCTTGAATCAATTTTGAAATTTAATGGTGATATTTTGAGAGATCTTGAATCTTAGGTTGAGGCCCAAGGGTTTGGTTCTTGAGAGGATTTGAGAGAAAGGAGTGTATTTTTGATGAAATGGAGGTTGAATTCATTGTTTATGGAGTTATGAGGTGAAGGTAAAATACCAAAATACCCCTCCAAAACAATTTAGGAAATGCTGAATTTTAAAGGTGACGACCTTGGCTGATAGGTCGTAACATATGTGATAACTTATCACAACAGGCCATCACTCAGAGGCTGATTTTTTTGAGTTACTTCCTTGGGCTGACGACATGGCTGATAGGTCGTCACATATGTGATAACTTATCAGCTCAGGCTGTCACTTGTCGACAGACAGACATCCTGAAGTAAAATAGGTATAACTTTTTGCTCTGATCTCGGATTTGGGAGAAATTGGTATCGTTAGAAAGATAATTTGAAGATATTTCATTTCATATATAGTAGGTCCACCCATACAAGGAGTTATAGTTGATTGAATTTGATCCAAGTTTTTACACTCACTCAAACTCGAACGATAGGAAAGCTTTCAACTCGTCCTTGAGTTTGGGGACCTCTATGATCTCAATTTATGCTTAAATAGGTTCCCACACTGCAGAATTGATTAACATGCCAAGTTTGCATAGGATTTATTACTTTTGGATCATTGACGTATAGAAATGATAATTTTTCGTTCTAGCCCGAAATGCAGGGTGTTATAGTTGAATTCCTGATGTGCCCACACATTTGTTTCCACATATTAGTATGTGCCGGAACGGAGGTAGAAAGTTTTCCACAGGTTCAACTGAACCCAGTAGCTTTAGTCCAAATTCAATATTTTTATTTCAAAAAATCGCTAAGTATGTACAAATTTAAATTCATAACCAGGTTATCAACACCTGACACATGTCGCTATTTTAGATTTTTAACTCATAAAATTCAAGTTCTGACTCCCAGCTTCTCACAAGGTTCAGTGTTACAATTTTATTGACAGTGTTACTTGATTTTCGATGAATTCGTGCAAAACATGTTAACTCCAATCATGGTTTGCAAAATATGGTTGATTTGGTTCTTTCAATAGGTCAAGTCGTTGGACCCCACATATACTGGAAAATAAATTTAGGGGAACAATATTATTGAGATGATAGAATAAATGAAAGTTTATCCAAAAAAAAAAATATTCTTAAAAATTTGCACTATCTAAAGTCTCCAACCCACAGGTTATTAGCCATACCATTTCCCCGCTAATTTATGCAATCATGGAGAAAGCATTCACCTTTTTTCTCTTGTTGCTTCACTATGTTATGGTTAGTTCAGCTATGGACCAAACCAATACTACCAATAATCAATTAGCTCTTCTTTGTTTAAAGGGAAAAGACTTAAATATGTCATTGAACTATCAGAAATGACTCATTTATGCCATCAATTAAAAGTTTGGCTCATTCATGCCTTCACCGTTACAAAATTGGCTCATCCATGCCATTAATTTTTAACGGTGGTTTTCAAAAATAGCTTTGCCACATGGCCTTTTATTAAAGGTCCACGTCATTAATTAAAATAAGAAAAAAGGCTCAAATATGCCATTAAACTATCATAAATGACTCATTTATGCCATTAGTTAAAAGTTCAGCTCATTCATGCCACCGTCGTTATAAAATCATCTCATCCATGTCATTACTTTTTAATGATGGATTTTCAAAAACAATTTTGTCATGTGGCCTTTTATTAGTGGTCCACGACATTAATTAAAATAAATCAACTCACTAGTATTCCACTATATGTGTTTCCAGGTGAAATGCCCAAAGAGATAAAGAAAATCTCGTTAAATTGGAGGAACTTCTTGTTAAGATAAATAGTTTTAGTGGTCCACTTCCAATGGATATCTTCAACCTATAATCTATCAGGAAGCCTCCCACCAAACATCTGTTCTATCTTACCCAACATTGAAGTGCTTTTTCGGAATGACTTAACCAATCTTGTTGGGACTATTCCTCATTCCATATCCAATTGTTCAAAACTTACAATTCTTGATCTTTAAGGCAACAAACTCACTGGATTGATTCCCAACTCACTTGGATATTTGATTCATATACTGTAGCACCCCGTACTTTCAGGCTAGAATTTAGACCGTCGTTCCTATGTGTATAGATCTAAACTAAATGATTCCACGTTAATATATGTGTAGTGATCAATCCTATAGTGTGGGGAAACCTTTGAATATGAATTGAGGCCACAAAAATCTCCTAACTCAACGACGAGTTGAAAGTTTTCCTATATTTTTAGTGAGAGTCTAAACTTGGGTCAACTTCCATTGACCATAACTTTTTGTGTATATCGAATTGGGGGGCCTACTATATATCAAATGAAAGACATTCGAATTATCATTCCAACTATACAAATTTTAACTCAATTCGGAATCATAGAAAAAATTTATGACTTTGCAAAGTTGAATACATCACCTAGCAATTGCCTAAGGCTACCGGAATTGTTATGCCATGGGCAATGCATCGCCCCGCCCATTTTGGGCAATCAGAAATGCGTTGCCCAGCCTATTTTGGATGATGGAAAATGTGTGGAACTTCCTAGCTTAGGCCATAGGCAATGCGTCGTGTGCCCTATGGCCCAAGGGCGTAAAAACATCGTTTTAAAGTCATTTTAAGGGCAATCAAGTCTTTTTACGATCCAAAATCGTGTCTAATCATCCTTAAACGAAATTAGGATTATTAGTAATGTTATAACTCTCTTAAGATCCCTAATTTTTCTTCCAAGAACACCATAAGAGAAAAACAACTTAGGGCTAAACTTCAAGCTCAAGGGATTTAGTTTTCCGCAAATTCTTCATCGATTAAGGTACGTAGGGCTGTCTTAAAAACTCTATGGGCATAAGTTATGATTTTATCAATATTTTGAAGGTATGCTATGATGTTTATAACAAGGGTTTGAATAATTGTTTTGAATATCCGAATCATGAAACCCTTTTTAATGATAGACATATTATTTTGGTCGTGAGGCCTCACCTTAAAAATTAATTTTTACTCGTGTATAGGTAAGTATGTGTTTTAAGTTATGAAAATATTAAATCAAGAGAATGAATGAAGAAACCCCTGTCTTGTTATTATACTCCTTTATTTCACATGTGGTGGTTGTTCAATTGCATGTTTTGAAGAGAGAGATAAGTGTTTTACTATTGTTTTGAACTTGATATTGATTATGAATTGATGAAAGGGTATTTTATTGTTTATAAATGTTTAGAGTGATAATTGAAAGAGATTTCATGGTTTGTTACATGATACTTGGCCACCACATGTTTGTGAATTGGAATTGAGGATCTTTGCCTCAATTTTCATGTGTTTCACTATACGCATCCTCATATATTGTTTGAATAGTTTGGTGATCTGATCATAAGGTTTTTAAAGAGAAAAATGTAACATGATAATGTATGGCTTAGAGATACGACTTGTAAGTCTTGGTATGATGCAAAAAGATAATGGCATAATAGACTCAGAACAGTATAGAAGTCAGATTTCATTCAGATTTTCAAAGTTTGAGTTCTTAAATATGCATGTTCAGAGAAGGTTAAAAATGGGCTTAAGATATGTTACGTGGTTACTTGAAGAAGGCACGAGGTCAGATAACTCATTTTTTAAAATCATGTTTTGCCGATATGGGTTATTTTGTCCCAAAGAGGGATTATATGATGGCCTAGTGCCCTGTGGTGTCTCAGACTCAGAAAATCCAACTCTTGCAGCAAACTTGGGTTGCGGGCTTACCCACTGAGTCAATGTCGGATTTCATATATCCTATGGAATATCAGACTTGTAGGGTGTAGAACTAGCTTAGAACTAAGGCAAAGATGTTGAGTTGATTTGCAGAACTATTTTTAAAGGCCTATTTACTATACCTATGGATTTTCAAATGGTTTATAATGATGTATTTTACTCATAAAATTCTCTCACTTATGTTATTTATTAAAGTACATTATTTTAGATTGCTCTGCCTACCAGTATATCTGTATTGACCCCTTATATTTTAGGATTTGAGGCACGGCCCCAGGGTCCCACTAACAAGTAGATTGACTTATGTCAGAGATTGAAAATAGGTGAGCCTCCCTTATTCTGGAAGGCATGTTCTAGAATATTGTTAGTTTAATTGATTCATAGTCCACTTGGGGGCTTTGTCCCAGAAAGATGATATTTTCAGTTAGTAGAGATTTCGCAGACTAGAGTCATGTACTTTGAATGTTTTGAACTTCATTTCATATTGTCCAGTTGAATTTATAAGTGACCATGTTTTTGTTTATTAATCTTCCGCATTTCTTTTGTCACGACCCAAGCCGGGGCCCTGATCGTAATGAACATCCCGAACCGTGGAGGCCCAGGCGCCCTTCTATTTCTGGTAATCATGCACAATACTCATATAATAAGGAAAAGATGCGGAAAATAAATCATTACGGAATCATGGTCATGTACTGAGTTAAGTATATCAATATGAAAGAAAATCTATCGACATCTAAACAACATCTGTTTCAGTCAGGGAAATCTCTACTACATATGAAATTAACAACTCTCTGAAACTGGGACAAGGCCTCTAGTGAACCTAAACAAAGATAAATAACAAGTATCTGAAAGAACTAGGCCTTCCGGAAAAGAGAAGGCTCAAGAAACTGAATTATACGGCTTAGTAGGACCTCTAGACTAAGCCTCAGACCCTGAAATATAGGGGGTCAATACAATTGTACTGGCATGTGAAACAACTCAAAATAACATATTTTTATGGAAAATAAATTAGAGCATAGCGTAATAACAGTGAACATTATGTAAATAAAAATACAAGGGCATATTTAATAATTTCAAAGTAGTTCTTGAAATCCTTGACTCACCATTTGTTATTCTTCTGAGCTAATCAGTACACCCTACTATATGTAATTCCATAGGCTAGATGGAATCCACCATTGACTCGGCAACCAAGCCTCCAATCCAAGTGCGCCGCTAGAATTGGAGTTTTAATAAGATGGTATACCCCCTTATAAGTATACCTTGGCATCATCCTTACATGATGTCCACATTATCCCCCTTTCGGAATAATACCCGTATCGGAAACTACGATTTTCAACGATGAGTCATTGCACTCAAACGCCTTCTTCGGGTAACCAATTAGCTCTCTTAAGACCAAATTTTAATTATTCAAAATGATACTTCATGATTTCAAAACAATCCTTACTTTTTCTATGAGGGTCATGTCATCATCGGGTATCGTCATACCATAACATGCAAGTCAATATCATATCAAAGTCACAGCCCATCATATTCAAAACATGCATAAGACCACCCAAAATTTCATAACGTCACAATAGAGTCATCACATTTAAAACTCAAGAAAACATAGGCATTTATCATTTCTTTGCAAGATTCAAAACATGTGGTGGTCATGTTAATTTAATCAATCACATGCAATTCTTTCTCTTTTAAAGCAAGAATATAGTTAGAGCAAAAAACTTCCACTCATCATATATATACCATGCCAAACACCTTGGAATTGAGAAGATCACTTTCAAAATCTTAGGGCATGCATTTCAAATCATTCACCATGAAAATATAAACTTTAGTTCACAATAGGAGAGGGAATTCATACTCATGCTTTCAATAAATATTACAAAATACACGAAATTCATATATATATATATATATATATATATATATATATATATATATATATATATATGTATGTATATATAGTTACAATTCAATCTTCATGAAAAGTAATTCAAGACAACATATATTTTCGTCCAAATAGTCCCATGATGCATAATCTTCAAAAATCATATCGTATACTTCATTTTAAATCATAATTGGGGATTTTAATCTAGATAATACATTTAAACTTATGCCCAAGTTTTTTAGAGTAGTACCACATACCGTAAATTTCTTATCTTGAAGTATGAAACCCGAATGTTGATTTGTTTTCTTGATATCTTGGCTTAGGAGTTAGGTTTTTTGTGTTCTTGGGAGTGGGAGGATGATTTCAATTTGGGGATAATATGAATTTGGGCTAAAGTGTTGTTTTGGGGCTGAAATTTGGTGTTTTGGACGTTTGAGGTTGAGGGGAAAAGACCAAAGTGACCCTTGATCCTTAAGAAGCTAAAACTGTGGGGGAATAGCCCATGCGTCGCGACCTCTAGTTGGGTAAACCATCCCTCACAACGCGACCCCTATTTGGGTCAAGCACCCCTCGCATCGTGGGTCTATCACGACCCCTTACTACCTCACACGAAAAATGGCTTAACTTTTTACTCGGTTAATGGATTTTAGAGACATTGGTATCATTAGAAGGAAAATTCGATTATATACAATTGTGTGGTTCTAAATCTACCAAATTCTATATAGACAAATAGTTATACTCATTCAAAGATGACCCTTGTAGAATTAAATTCCAAACTTTGGGCGAATCAAAGGATCTTAGCTCAAATTCGCTCTAAATGATTTATATGAACATTTTTAACCTCAATAGCACTTCACACCCTAAGATAATTATCATGACACATGTATTCAACATGTTAAGATTGCTCAGGGATCCATGTATAATGTAGAGAAACTGCAGAGAAACTAAAACTGCTATTGCTCTTGTTGTATTGATAATGAGTTGATTACATTACACTGTGATGTAGCTGAGTATTTATTGGTATCATATTGTGTTCTACAATCTTGTAATCTAACTAACAAGATAACTAACTCATGAAGCTATGACTCACCACATATAACAATATCAACTCTAAGTAACTAACTCAATGAAACAGTAACAACTAAGTAACAAACTAATGCAACAGTGCGCAGCTACTTCTGAAAGTTGACTACTTAACTAACTACTTAATTTGTACATTTTATGACTCCCCCTCAAGATGAAGGGTGAATGATGTTAAGCACACCAAGCTTGCTTAACAAATGATAATGTTGTTCTTGACTGAGACCTTTGGTGAGAATATCAGCCACCTAATGTTGAGTAGGAACATACAAAGGTTTCACCAATCCTGCTTTAATCATGTCCTTGATGAAATGGAAATCAATCTCTATATGCTTTGTATTTTCATGAAATATGGGATTAGCTTCTAATTGGATAGCAGGCTTGCTATCACTCAGAATATTGATAGGTGTCACGACCCGAACCGAGCCCTGGCTGTGATGAGTATTCCGAACCATGAGGCCCGAAACACCCCTATCTGTCTGGTAATCATGCACATAATTCATATCATAACAAAAATGTGGAAGATACTCAATACAACAGAAACATGGTCAAGAATCATATGCGAACAATAATGGGGAAACAATATCCCACAATCTCAATCAACATCTCTAAAATCATCTGCGAAATCTCTACTACATGAACTGAAACAAATATCTATCTGAAAGCTGGGACAAAGCCCCAGTAGACCCAAACTAATAAATAATAAATGAAACTACCAGATATCAGGCCTTCCGAAATATAGAAGGCTCACCAAGTAACTCTGCGAATCTGTCTGAGGAAATCTACTAATTTTCTGAACTCCTGGACTGTGCCTCCAAACCTGGGAGGGAAGGGTGTCAATACAAAAGTACCAGTACGCAGAGATATCAAAACAAGACATAATATTTTACCAAAATATACTTGAGAGCCATTATAAAGCAGTTTCATATCAAATCATTTGAAAACACATGGGCATAATGTAATAGTTTTCAATACCAATGTAATGCGATTGAGCTAGGTGGAATACCCCACAATTTTAATTCCACGTCTATGTGGACCCAAGCCTTCAATCCATGTAGCCGCCAAGATTTGGAGCTGGTATACCCCCATGTGATTACACCGTAGGGAATCCCCCCATGTGAGATGTCCCAATTATTTCATTATCCTCCCATGTAGGATATAATATCATATGACCTGCATCGGCAACAACGGTTTCCAGGGATGAGCCCTTTCACTCAAACGCCATCTTCGGGTATCCACCATTCTTATGAAAATCAATGCATTCAAACTTTGTTCAAATCAATCACATGTCATACTCTGTAGGGTATCGTCATACCCGACCTGTAAGTTAATCAGTATCATATCATTCTCTTCATCCAATCTTCATATGCAACTATTTCAACATGAACAAAACAACCCTTTCTTTGAAAGTCAAAAATTATATCCAAGTCATGACATTTTTAGACATTTCATGACATGCATTTCAATATGATTTCAAATGATTCATATCACGTGAAAACTTAAAACAATATCATATCAAGATAAGGGTTCCGTGTAAATCATGCTCTCAATTTATCATTATTATGAAACACATGCATATCCATATATAATATATCAAATCACCTTGGAATTAGGCCAAAAGACCAAATCAATATCATAGAACGTTTAAAACATATCCTATTCGTAATTTCAAAACCTCCATTTGAAAACATGAATTTTTAAAGCCCATGAAATTTTTGAGATAATCCGACGTACCTCTATATGCGAATATGATAGGTGCTTCTTGAAGCCTACGTTGTGGAGATTCCAAATCTTCAGTTTGTTTTGAAAACCCATGGTTGAATCTTGAACTACTTGGGTTTTTATTTTGAAACCATAGATAGAATTCTTGAACAATTTTGATGAATGAAGGTGTATTTTGGGGTCTTTGGGAACTGAATTTTGTGTTTAAGGCTAAGTAAGGGTGGAAAATGACACTTTTTCCCCAAAAACGGAGTGTCTAAGTCACTAGAAACCTTTACATAGGCGTTGCCTATGCTATCGACTATGTTTACATAGGCGCCGCCTATGCTATCGCATATGTTTACATAGGTGCCGCCTATGCTATCGCCTATGTTTATATAGGCGCCGCCTACTACTTTGAAAGACCATAACTTCTTGCTCGGGTGCCGGATTTTAGAAAAATTGGTATCGTTGGAAAGATAACTCAAAGAACTATCATTTGAAACTTAGTAGGATCTCTAATTTGACATATACAGAGATTTATGGTCGATGGAAGTTGACACAAATTACTAAGCCCACTAAAACTTAATCAATCAAAATATTTTAAACTCGTCCTTGAGTTGAAGGACCTCTATAGTCTAAATTCAAGCTTGAATGGATTCACATACTACGCAAATAATTATCATGCCATATTGGCATAGGATTTATGGCTTCGGTATTATCAACGCATCGAAATCATGGTCCATATTGTATCCCAAAAATACGGGGTATTACATTATCTCCCCCTTGGGATCATTCATCCTCAAATGATGGGTAGGAACATATTGAAGCTTAGAGGCATGAAATAACGTGGACATGATATGTTTCTCTATGAAAGAATACACTAATCTGAAACATGACTATAAGACTAGAACTACTGATGTTCTAAATTCTTATACCGGACGTGCATATCTGATGCATGGAATACACAACTGAAGTGTCTCATAGGCTGAATTCTCATAATGAATCATGAATATCTAATGTATGGATTTGTTACTGAGTTGTTCTCATGAACATAGAACTGAACACACTGATAAGCTAAGCTTTTATATTGAACATGCATTTCTAATGCATGCATATCTGACTGAACTGATGTATGACTGAATACGGAATGATAACTGGTGCGAATCTTGTAATAAGAATCTATGCATGAAACTATACGGGGGTATCTCCCCCTTGAAACACTATGTCCTTCTATGAATTCTCAAATCACTAAGATACTTGGAAAGATTATGGTGATGCACTAGGCACCTACAAAGTGAGTCATAACTGAACATCTGGAGTCTGAATGTAGTACATGACACATGAAATGGGTTATACTCGCAACTACTAGTATACTGTATCTTGGAATAGTAACATATCTGAGATTTTCTTTTGGGGGTATGAGTCACACAAGACATCTGACTATAGGATCCTAATATTGATATTAATCTGCAGTCTGGGACATAGGAATATAACTCCTGAATTAGGATAGAATTACCAGGCCTTTGAAATTACAACTTCTTACTTTCAAGGTTAGCACACTTCTCAAATATCACTTAACTATACTATTCTCCTTAAATATCATATTCATTCAACTCAACGCAAAATTCTCATATGAGCATTGACAAATCTTTCTTCTAATGCTGGAAATAACTTAATCCCTTTGTCGTGATCAAGCCTAACTCTAAGTCAAAAAAACACAATATGCCAGACCACACTATTATTGTAAACCATATGATGCATCTTCTATATCTCCCTTAAAGATCACATCCTAAGTATAACATTCCTTACCACTTTAAGGACTACTTTTAACTCTTAATATGAAGTCGCTAATGCATATTGCGACCTTCCACTACAATCCTAAAACGTCATTCAAGCCTAATTTATAACCACATGTTAACTCCAAGGAAATCACCTATAAATACATGCTTCACATGCTTTCTAAACTATTATCAATATAACTCCCACGCGCTATCCTAAAAATATACACACACCAACTTTTCCACTAACCATCACATTTATCAAAGACTTGGCCCCAACTTTTACTTAATACTTTTGGCCTTATCTAAGCAAGCAGACAATAATCTTCCATCAACAAGAACATTTATATCATCACCACTATCATTGCAAAGGGAGGGACACTAAAAGGTTAAAACATAAGATCCTGAAGCATGAAAAGGTTTTTATACGGGACTGAGCACACTATAAAGAGTGAGTACATGAGTCATGAGCTGCATAACCTCAATTTAGAGTTCATAACATATGGAATGTGATCCCGACTGCTGAATGAGCTGAAGTTCCTCATTTAGGAATCTGGAGGAGCATGTGATTATCTATAATATACATGAACATGAACTATGATTATCGAACTGACATGTAACGCATGAGCATGTATTGGGATCACTAAAAAATACTGAGATAGGAATGGGTTGAGTCTCACCCTCCCTTTTTGACGTTCTATACCGTCATGACATCACTACTAGAATCTAAGAGTCTGACTTGGTTACTTGATCTATCATACCCCCTTGGCTTTAAGCCATCGTCTTAAGCTTGGGAGATTTCTTACTAGACTTTAAGCTTAACTGCACTCACTGCACTCTGGGGTTTGAAATATGACAATATATAAAATTAATAGAACTTAACCCGAAAAACCACACATGAAAGTGGAAAGCCTACTGCTAATACTACCTTTTAAGATACACTCAATATTTTGATAGCCCTAATAGTCATAGTATAAGGCTTGCACACTTATTTCTATCGGTTCAACCTGCAAAACTCAAACTTAGATTCTAACACTTAACATGGATATCAACAAGCCTTTGATGAACCAAACCACTTTCGACATAGCGTACCAATATCGCTACTCCAAACTTATGTCTCATCACTATGAGAATCAAGATCATAATAAAGGCCAAACACTAACAATCAAAACTTTTAACTTGGCTATCTAGAACACTATGTACCATCTAACTAGTCTTTTTCCACCTAGCAACTCAACGGTATCACTAGCCACACAAATTATGTAATAGCCTTAGAAAAATACTGCAACCTTATATCACCTTGGCATACTTCTACATCATACATACAACATCATATTTCATTGAGAATCAATTAAACTTAATCTCTTGCGTACATTATTCAAGCCTATTAGATCACTTCTATAAAACTGGTATCATTACCCGAGCAATCATCTCATCCACCTTCATGGAATTCAATGGTTCAAACTTGATTTCTAGTGCTCAACATAATTTTTACAACCCAACCTTACGCATAATTCTCATGTGGAAACTATGAAATAAACATCAAGAAACGCTAGTATGCTAGAACTTCACAACAACCATAATCGATCATGGCCTTACCACTTTCCTTATCATAATCCATTTACACATATTATTTCAACACATCAAGCCTACTAATTTAATCTCACAAAACATGCATCATCAATCTCATGCCATCATTCTTACATCCACATTCTACATTAAATTCAAGCCAATAGTCTAGCATCAATCATCTACCACCAATGACGAGTGCAGTGTACTATGATAGTCCATAAAATTGACACATTCTATTCAAACACCTCAAAATCCACTACATACCTTCTCACAAGTTGTACTAGTTTACAACTACTAACGAAAAGAAGGTCAAGGGGTAAAGTTACATAATAGACATGATCAACCTTAATCTTTTATTATAACCCCATACAATCTATTCTACTTATACGGATTTCTCTACTCATACTTACTTACCCAAACAAACATTTGGACTACCTTCAAATTCCACAAACAATCATGAGTCTATACTTACAACTTACTGGCTAATATAGCCATTTTCACACTTCAAGCAACTGACAAATCATCCTAACTAACAACTCCTTCTCTACCTTCTACTTAACTAAAACACAAGGACGAATCATCTCTTTGCCCAATCTCATGCAACCAAATTCAGCTATACATACATTAAACCTACACAAGAAAAACAAGCTGGACAACAAGTTTCTAGTGATCGAAATAGGCCTCACATGGCTTCACTAGACTATGATTTTGTATTTTGAACAAGAAAATGGGATGAATGATAATTCAACTATGCTAGTGAATCGAAAGAGCCCCACATGGCTTCACTAGACTTTATTTTGCAACAACATATTTGATGACAATATTTCATGAGATAGAGATTTAATACGCAATGTTCAATGAACTAAGAATACACATCTTACTTTGTAGAAATAAAATTGGAGTCAAACACTTCCTTCATGGACTACCATACTGTCCACACATGCTGCTAGTTACCAAATTAGTTTATCACTATAAAGGGGTAAATCACCCTCACTCTGACTTCTAACTTTGTGACTTCACATCAACAACTTCTTGGTCTAATTTCATTACCAATAGGTCATGACAATAACACTTTAACACACACTACTATTTGGGTAGAAATACAGTTCCTGCTACACCTTATTACTTCTGAAGCGTGACACTGGCAACATAAGTTCTAAAAAGAACTGAATACACTTAATATTGCAGGATGAAAAGCACGATTTCATCAAAATCAAACTTCACATTAGAACCAACACACTCCGAAGTACTAACGGACTCTTCTCAAGTCCTGGAAAAAATCTTATATGATTCGATCAGAACGAACCATACCATTTTGACTCTAAACTTCTGCACTTGAATCAGCCCAATGATGAGACATGTTTGAGAATGTCCAAGTATGGAAAGAATTGGGATGACTGTTACTTTCGTATAGGCGACACCATAGCATGAATTTGAGTATGAAAGAGAAATATTCTAACTCTATTGCACGAACTAGAACATTAAGAAAGAGAGACATTCCTAAACGCCTAGTAGACTCCTGCTTATAAGTGTGGCACGCTACACACCCATAAACAAGACTCTACCCAATGCGATCTCGTAGACACCATGGGACCATGAACCGTTCTTTGATACCAAGTTTGTCACGACTCAACGCAATCTGGCCGTGACTAGTATTCTGAACCATGAGGCCCAAAACACCCCTATCTGTCTGGTAATCATCCACATAATTCATATGATAAAGGAAATACAGAAGATACAGAATATAACAGAAACATGGTCAAGAATCATATGCGAACAATAACGGGGAAACTATATCCCTTAATCTCAATCAATATATCTAAAATCGTCTGCAAAATCTCTACTACATGAACTAAAACAAATATCTATCTGAAAACTGGGATCGGGCCCCCAGTAGACCATAACTAATAAATGATAAATGAAACTTCCAAATATTAGGCCTTCCGAAATATAGAAGGCTTACCAAGTGACTCTACGAATCTGTCTGAGGAAATTACTGATTTTCTGGACTCCTAAACTATGCGTCCGAATTTGGGAGGGAAGGCGGTCAATACAAAAGTACTGGCATGAAGAGATATCGAAACAAAACATAAAATTTTTACAAAATATAGTTGAGAGCCATTATAAAGCAGTTTCATATCAAATCATTTGAAAACACATAGGCATAATGTAATAGTTTTCAATACCAACGTAATGCGATTGAGCTAGGTGGAATACCCTATAATTGTAATTCCACGGCTATGTGGAATCCGTCTCTGGTGCTCGGTGGACAAGCCTCCAGTCCAAGTTGCCGCCAGGATTTAGAGACGGTATGCCCCCCATGTGAGTACACCACAGGGAATCCCCCCATGTGAGATGTCCCAATTATTTTATTATTCTCTCATGTAGGATACAATATCATATGACCCGCATCAGCAACTACGGTTTCCAGTGATGAGCCCTTTCGCTCAAACGCCTTCTTCGAGCATCCATTTTTCTCATGAAAATTAGTGCATTCAAACTTTGTTCAAATCAATCACATGTCACACTCTGTAGGGTATCATCATACCTGACTTGCAAGTCAATCAGTATCATATCATTCTATTCATTCAATCATCATATTCAATATATTTCAACATGAACAAAAAAACCCTTTCTTTGAAAGTCATAAACCATATCAAAATCATGACATTTTTAGATATTTCATGACATGTATTTCAAGATGATTTCAAACAATTCATATCAAGAGAGGGGTTATGTGTAAATCATGCTCTCAATTTATAATCATTATGAAACACATGCATATCCATGTATAATATATCAAATCACCTTGGAATTAGGTTTAAAGAACGAATCAATATCATAAAATGTTTAAAACATATCATATCATAATTTCAAAACCCCCATTTTAACATATTAATTTTTAAAGCCCATGAGATTTTAGAGATAACCCCACATACCTCTATAAGCGAATATGATAGGTTCTTTTTGAAGCCTACGTTGCGGAGATTCCAAATCTACAATTTGTTTTGAAAACTCATGATTGAATCTTGAACTACTTTGGTTTTCAAGAAAGCTCTTGAACAATTTTGATGTATAAAGGTGTATTTTGGGGTCTTTGGGAACTGAATTTCATGTTTAGGGCTAAGTAAGGGTGGAAAAGGACCATTTTCCTCCAAAAACACAGTGTTTAAATCACTGGAAACCTTTACATAGGCGCTGCCTATGCTATCGCCTATGTTTACATAGGCGCCGCCTATGCTATCGCCTATATTTACATTGGCGCCGCCTATTCTATAGCCTATGTTTACCTAACCTCCGCCTATGCTATCTCCTATGTTTACATAGGCGCCGCCTATGCTATCGTCTATGTTTACATAGGCGTTTCCTACTACTTTGAAAGACCATAACTTCTTGCTCGGGTGTCGGATTTTAGCAAAATTGGTATTGTTGGAAAGCTAACTCAAAGACCTATCATTTGACCCATAGTAGGCACTCTAATTAGACATATACAGAGAGTTATGGTAGATGGAATCTGACACAAATTACTATGCCCACCAAAACTTAATCGATCAAAATATTTTCAACTCGTCCTTGAGTTGAAGGACCTTTATGGTCTAAATTAAAGCTTGAATGGATTCACATACTATGCAAATAATTATCATACCATGTTATTATATGATTTATGTCTTCGGTATTATCAACGCATCAAAATCATGGTCCATATTGTATCCCAAAAATATGGGGTGTTACAATAGGTTTACCAACAGGAATATTTAATTCAGAAAATAGCCCTTCTAACCATGTCACTTCCGCCAATGCTGTGGCCATACTTCTATACTCTACCTCAGCTGAACTTTTAGATACTTTATGCTGCTTCTTGGATTTCTAGGACACTAATGATCCCCCAAAAAGTATGACATATCCAATCACTGATCTCCTTGTGTTAGGGCACGCAACCCAGTTTAAATCACACCAGTAAGTTAATTCAGTAGTAGTCTGTGTCTTCATCCATATACCTTGTACTATGATACCTTTTAGATACCTGACTACTCTGTTAGCAGCTTCCATATGAGACCTCTATGGTTGATGCATGAACTGATTCAAAGTTTGCACAAGAAAGACAATATCTTGCCTAGTAATGGTTGCATAAATGAGCTACCACCCAACCATTGATATGATGTTGCATCCTTAAGAATAACATCTCTACTAACACCAACATTTTTATCAAACTACAGTAAGGTAAGTTTTAAATTTGACTCCAATGGTGTCACAACAGGCTTTGCACCAGCAAGTCCTGTCTCATATATGAGCTTCAGAATGTACTTCCTTTAATTCAGTATAACTCCTTTTGCAGACCTCAATACTTTAATACCTAGGAAGTATTTAAGCTCTCCTATATCCTTAAACTTAAACTGTTTATGTAAGGTCTCTTTAGCTTCACTTATTGTGGTTGCATTGTCCCCAGTGATAAGCAAATCATCCACATACGCTGGTATGATAAACATTCCTGCTTTCTTCTTCAAGGTAAAAAGATAATAATCATAAGTTCTTTGGATAAAACCTGCCTTCATAAGTGCTGCAATTTGTTTGATGTTCCACTACCTTGAAGCCTGTTTGAGTCCATATAGTGATTTGATCAATTTGCAAACTTTGTGCGGTCCTTCCTTTTCAAACCCTTTTGGTAGTTCCATGTATACTTCTTCATCTAGATCTCCCTTCAAGAATGTATTATACATATCTATTTGATATATACACCAACCTTTTGAAATTGCCAATATAACCACATCCATTTGATACATACACCAACCTTTTAAAACTTCCAATACAACCATACATCTTACAATAACCATCTTTGCAACTGGAGAAAAAATATCATAGTAATCTAACCCTTCTTTTTTACTATAACCCTTGGCTACTAGTCTGGCCTTGAATCTTTCTACATCTCCATTTGTGTTGTACTTGATCTTGTACACCTATTTTGAACCAATAGCACGCTAGTCTAAAGCAAATCAACAATCTCCCAAGTATTATTGTCTTTCAATGCTTTGATCCCTAACTTCATAGCCTCAACTCATCTTTCATCCTCAGCATCTTGGCTATAATATTGTGGTTCAACCAATGCAGACAAGACTAATATATATTTCTGGCAATTAGGACTAACATTCTGATAGGAAAGGTAATTGGCAATAGGATATCTTATCCCTTTTAGCATTTCATAATCATTCATCCAAATAGGTTTCTTTATTAGCCTAGGAGTTCTTCTTGGTATATCACTTGGTATGGATGAAGAAGGCGTCAAACCAACATTACTATGTGAATTTGAAGGTAACTCATCTATAGGTGGAATACGTTGAGAATCCTCATCAACTACACTTGGTACTTCATATTGTGAGGAATGGCCTTCTTCATAAGAAGTTGCATTTGTATAATCAACAACACCTAATTGTTCTTTTAGGAAATCTGAAGGGATTTCAATTGTTTTTTAAGTTGCAAATGGGAACACATGTTCCTGGAACACAACATCACTAGTCATAAATAACTTGTCAGTGGCTAAGTCCATTAACAGATAGCCCTTTTGAGTAGAAGAATAGCCCAACAAGACTGCTGGTTTGGCTCTTTTTTATAGCTTGTCAACCCTTGGTAGTACAGATGCATATCATAGACAACGAATAACTTTCAAATGTGTTAGGGATAGAGGTTTAGAAAAAGAGCAACTCATAAAGACTTCTTCCTTCAACAATGGGAGAAGGTAGTCTATTAATTAGATAGACTACTGCCATAACATTAAGACCCCAAAATTTAGCAGTCATTTGTAACTGAAATTTAATAGCTCTAGATACATTTAAAATATGCTTGTTCTTCCTCTTAACCACACCATTTTTAAGGTGTATATGCACAGCTACTCTGATATATGATACCTAGATACCTAAATAAGTCATTGCACTGTGAGTTGAAAAATTTTGTGCCATTATCAGATCTCAAAATTTTAATATGTGCATTAAACTACCTGTATCATGCATACAAAATCTTGACAGATAGAATTGTTTCAAACTTTAATTGCAATAAATGAGCCCATGTTTATCTACTGTAATCATCAACCATTGTTAGGAAATAATATTTCTTGTCATACGTAGGTATCTTATAGGGTCCCCAAAGATCCATATGTACAATGTAAAAACACTTAGCAACTCTAGTCTTATTTATAAGAAATCTCAGTATAGTCTGCTTAGCTAAGGGACAAATATGACAATTATTCAACCCTTCTACATCCTTGTTATTCTTCAAGATTCCCAGTAACTTCAGTACTTGACTTGATGGATGACCAAGTCTTTTATGCCAGAGGCTATAATCTTACGCAACTACTTCTGTTTCTGCTATACATCTGTAAACCTGAGTCATAGAGCCTTGTACTTTGTACTATATATACTGTCCTTTGAGAACATATAATCCACATGTTTCCTTACCAATCCCCTTCACCCTGCCACTATGAAGGTCCTAAATGACACAAAAGTCAGGGTAAAATGCAACAAAGCATGAAAGTTGCCTAGTCATTTTAGATACTGACAACAAATTAAGTTTGAAGTCAGGCACAAATAATACATCTTTCAAAGTTCCATCTCTAAATATGTGTGCCTCTCCAGTGTGATATACATCTACCTTAGCACTAGTGGGAAGATGTATCTTATCCCTTTTTGATCCATTTACTTTGAAGCACCTTGAAAGAACATCCTTACTTGCTACAACATGATATGTTGCACCAGAATTCACTATCCATTCTTGTTACATTTGATGAAATAGTGAACAAACAACTTTACCTGCCACGTTGTTGTGGTTGGTATCAAGTATGTCCTTATTCAGCATGTCCATGATTTGTTTACACTCTCCATCTGTGAATGTTTTCCCCTTAGGTAGAATTGCATTGTGAACTTTCTTGTTGTCTTCATGACTACTTGAAGCAACTTGTCCTGCACCTCCATAGACCTTATCACTAGTCATATTATTGGTGTAATGTTGATCATGCATTTGTCCTCCATATTGATGTCCATGACTACTATATCCTCCATGTTTTCCATAGAAATGAGTATTTCCCCCTCCATAATTAAAACCTTGATGCGATCCTTTTGGTCTACCATAGCCTCCTCTTTTCTTTTGCCTCCAATCATTAGGATATCCTATCAACTTATAGCAATTATCTCTGGTGTGACCACTAAAATGGCAGTAATCATATTTTTTTCCTCTGTTGTTTTGTTCTCCATAGTTGCGTACTGAACTTCTACTTACTTGCATTGTGATTGGATCAGTCTTTTCACCAATGACATTTGCACAGGCCAGTTGTTGAATCTCATCCTCAGTTATTATTTCATAATGTCATGACCCAAACCGGGGCCCTGGCTGTGATGAGTATTCCGAACCATGAGGCCCGAAATACCCCTATCTGTCTGGTAATCATGCACACAATTCATATGATAAGAGAAATGTGGAAGATACACAATATAATGGAAACATAGTCAAGAATCATGCGAAAGTAATGATAGGGAATAATGTCCTAAAATCTCAACACAACATCTCTATAACGTCTGCGAAATCTCTACTATATGACTAAAACAAATGTCTATCCGAATACTGGGACAAGTCCCCAGTAGAGCCAAAACTAATAAATGATAAACTAAACTGCAGACATAAGGCCTTTCGAAATAAAGAAGGCTCACCACTAGATTGTACGATCTGTCGGAAGGAAATCTACTGGTTGTATGGACCCCTAGACTGTACCTTCGAACTTGGGAGGAGAGGGGGTCAGTACAAAAGTATTGATACGCAGAGAAATCAAAACAGAAATATAATATTTTTACATGATATAGGCGAGAGACATTATAAAGCAATTTCATATAAAATTATTTAAAAACACATGGGCATAATGTAATAGTTTTCAATACCAGCGTAATGCGATTGAGCTAGGTGGAATACCCTACAATTGTAATTCAACGACTATGTGGAATCCGCCTCTGGTGCTCGGCGGCCAAGCCTCCAATCCAAATAGCCGCCAGGATTTGGAGACGGTATACCCCCCATATGAGTACACCGGGAATTCCCCCATGTGAGATGTCCCAATTATTTTACTATCCTCCCATGTAGGATACAATATCATATGAACTGCATCGGCAACTACGGTTTCCAGCGATGAGCCCTTTCACTCAAACTCCTTCTTTGGGCATCCACCTTTCTCATGAAAATCAATGCATTCAAACTTTGTTCAAATCAATCACGTCATACTCTGTAGGGTATCATCATACCCGACTTGCAAGTCAATCAGTATCATATCATTCTCTTTATTCAATCATCATATGCAACATATTCCAACATGAACAAACCAATCCCTCTCTTTGAAAGTCAAAAACCATATCCAAATCATGACATTTTTAGATGTTTCATGACATGTATTTCAAGATGATTTCAAACGATTAATATCACGTGAAAACCTAAAACAATATTATATCAAGAGAGGGGTTCCGTGTAAATCATGGTCGATAGTAGGCTTTCTAATTCGACATATACAAAGAGTCATGGTCGATAGTAGTTGACACAAATTATAATGTCCACTTAAGCTTAATCGGTCGAAGTAGTTTTCAACTCGTCCTTGAGTCAGATGACCCCTATAGTCTAAATTCAAGCTTGAATGGATTCACATGCTACACAAATAATTAACATGCCGTATTGGCATAGGATTTATTTCTTCGGATTTATCAACACATCAGAATCATGGTCTATCTTGTAGCCCAAAATATGGAGCGTTACACATAAGCTTGGTTAAGTGTAGGTGTGATCCCTTTTAACAAGATCTGTCTTCTTGCTTGATCATATGACTCATTCAGCTCACTCAAAAACTGTATCAGTCTTAATTCATTTAAGTGATCTGCATTGTCTTTGAACTTTGGACAAACACATGATGGAGCAGGAACTATTACATCATACTCACTCCATAGACTCTTTAATTTTGTGAAGTAAGCTGATAATGAATCTGTACCATGTGACAAGGTGTTGATCTCTCTATGTTGTTTATACAACCTCATTCTATTCACCTTATCAAACCTTTCTTTCAAGTATTCCCATACCTCAGATGCATTTCTTGTATAAACGATCCCACTGAGTAGCTCAATACTCACAGAACTCATAATCCACGATAGTACTATAGCATTACATGTTTCCCATTGATCATGTAACTCTTCTCTGTATGTATCTTTGCTACATGTTCCGGTCACAAATCATATTTCCTCTTACCTAGAAGTGCAATTCTTATTGACCTACTCCACACTCCATAGTTCTCACATCCTACATGTTTGATTGTTATTAAGGCAGCACCAGATACATCTGATGCTCCACAGGGGATCACTAGGATCTATCTTAGGTGTTATTTTCAATTTCAAAAAACTTAAGCAATTAAATGTCTATAGGAACAAAAACTCACTGTCTCACATCTCTATAGCTATCAACAATGAAACTGCAAACCCAGGACTTACTTCAATACTTTAGAATCTAAGAAGGACGAACTCAGAACATTAATCAAAATAAGAAAGGAACTTCTACCACAGATGTTAGCTGAGAACTGGGATCTAGGATAGATTCTATCACCTTTGATCAAAGGAGCTTATTACAACAATAGAGATATAAACACCATAGATGATTTCTCTTCTCCAGAATCGAGCTAAGTCTCTGATACCATGTTGAGTTTGCTCAGTGATCCATGTATAATGCAGAGAAACTAAAACTGCTATTGCTCTTGTTGTATTGATAATGAGTGGATTACATTACAATGTGATGTAACTGAGTATTTATAGGCAATTATATTGTGTTGTAAAATCTTCTAATCTAACTAATAGGCTAACTAACTCACCAAGCTGTGACTCACCTCATTTAACAATATCAACTCTCAGTAACTAACTCAATGAAATAGTAACAACTAAGTAATAAACTAATGCAATAGTGGAGAAGCTACTTCTACAAGTTGACTACTTAACTAACTACTTAATTTGTACATTTTATCACAACATAAATCATGGGATAAGAGTTTACGAATGTAGGAATGATGGTTCGATTTCCAGCTCAAAAATTCGGGGTGTTACATCTTTATATTGTATGAACATTGTGTATGATTACCAGATAGAATGGGGGTGCTCAGGCCTTCATGGTTCGGGATGTCCGTCACGGCCAGGGCCTCGGTTCGGGTCATGACAAATACAATACCTAAACTTGGGGGAAAACAATTTCACCAGTGATTCATCATTAAGCTTCCTGACTTCCTTAACCAATTGTAGAAATTTAACATACCTTTCTCTATATTTGAACCCACTAAATGGCATGCTTCAGGTCTTCGTAGGGAAATTTTCTACGTCTCTAATAAAATTTTATGCCAGCAGTTGAAAAATCAGAGGGCGAATTCCAACATCTTATTAGACCTTCATCTTTCTGGAAATAACTTGGTCGGGTCATTTCCAACATCAATTGGCAAGTTGAGAGACCTGTAGGGCTTCTTCTTGAGTAATAACAAACTTGAACTCCTGTTTTAACCAATTAAAATTAATCTGTTTTAAGAAATAACCAGTAAATTTGAACTCCTATTGGTAGTTATCTAACTTTTAATAAAGTATCAGTTTATATATTTCAGTCCATATAAAAATACAAACCTGCACTATCAGAAATTCATAGAAAATTAAATTAAGAATTTTAATGGAGAAAAAAATATATAATATGTACATCCTTCTTAAGACTTTGATCAATATCAATTTTTTGAGTTCTTGTCGATACCTTTTCATCAGGTCAAACTAAGCATGAATCACATAAATAAGCATTGATTTCATTTTTTTTTTGTTTTGTTTTAGTACTTGGTTTGTGGATGATTTCGTTTTCAGAAATGCTAGCTGTTACTATGAATCTTACTGTTTCCTTTTTAAATTGAATAACTAAAACCAAATTGATCCTCTTGAAAATCTCGAACCGGAATGAATTTGTTTTAAATTCTTAGAGGAATTAACTCTATGAATACAGATAGGCAAATAATATGAATGTTTTACATTGGAAACACTTACAGGGCATATAACATTATGACAACAAGCATAACGGGCAATGAAAAAATATGCTATATCTAACAAATCTAAACGATAAAAAAGGCAGCTCAGTGCACGAAGATTTTTCATTCACATGGGATATGGAGAAGGATTGCCCCCAGGTATTGTAACATAGCCAACCTACCCGACACAAATAGCAATGACTAATTCCACGACTCAAACTCTTGTCCTATAGGTCATGCTGCTCCAAAAGCTTACCAAACGATAAGTGAAGAAAAAAATAATTTGCATTATCTTTTTACATTATTTTTTCAATATAGTACCTATATGAAACTCTAATGAACCAGAAAATCACGCAACATTCTTCAAGATTTTCCAAATCAATCAATTATGACTAGAAGAAAAAAAGTTAGGCCCCTCAACGTTAATTTGTAATTTCTTAAGTTATGATTAGAAAACTTCATGTATTCTGCACTTTGTCCGAGTCCATTTTATGGCCATACCGAGCCAGTACATTTAACAATGGAAAGTTAGTTAAATTAGCACCAGGGTCTGCCTCCTGTGTTAATCTTCCACCTTCTGATAGAGTAATGTCTCGCAGTCGGTTTTGTGGAAAAAGCTAAAGATAATTTTTTTTGGAAAAGTATAGATTTATCTAGAATGTCCTGGTGTAGATATTTAGATAATTATCTTGTAAAAATAATCTAGATATTCTAGAGCATTGTAGTGGATAAAGTTGCTAGATTATTCTTGTAGATGCATCTAGAAGAATTTAGAGAACCATCCATAGACTAGTATAAATAGGGATGGGTCTTGTACCTTTGTATCCATCCAAAAACAAATCCAATGCAAAGCATATTCAAGGAGTCCTCTTCTATACCTATGTTCTCTTATTCAATATCTTCCTTCTACTTTCATACCTTCCTCTTTTGTAGTTGAATCTTCTGATCTTAGTTAATGATCCCGGGCTAGCAAAAGGTCTCTCCAACTGCACCTTTCTTCTGCTATTATCTAGATGGTATCAGATCCATAGCCACACATTGTCTTCTGAATTTTATTTGAAGATCGGGTTAGTGATAGATTCAATTTGTTTCTCTCTATGGATTTTAGCAGTCGTGGTAATGGACTGGGCATGGAGTTGTTAAATCAGTCCAATTACAAGGAATGAAAGACATTTATGGAATCATACCTTGTAGGTGAGAACTTGTGGGATATTGTCAACGGAAGTAACAAAAGTTCTCCTGTCGACAAACCGGAAAATGATGGTGCATATAAGAAGTGGAAGCAGACTAATGCAAAGGCAGAGTTCATCTTGAAGAGATCCACATTCTCCAGTTTATTTGATCATATTATAAGGTGCAAATCAGCCCACGAAATATGGGGGACCATTGATCAGTTATTAAGAATGAAGCTCAGCTGCAGATATTGGAGAATCAATTGGCTAACGCCAACCAAGGTAATATTTCTATTGCCGAGTATTTCTTATGAATTAAGAATTTATGTTCTGAGATTTCTTTATTGAATATGGATGAGGCTATCTCTGAATCACGAATAAGAAGAAATATTATTCGTGGTTTGAAGCCAAAATATATTCCCTTTGTAAGCTTGCTTACCGTGGTGTGCCAGGTTGGGGGTTCGAAACGTCCCTTCAGCAAAGCTGGGGTGAGGACGAGTAGGTATCCCCTCCCCGACACCTACGGAGTAGGTATGAACCGGGTCGTCCCTTCCCTTCCTAACATCGATTCAAGGATGGACTCAACAACCATCCTTGGAGGAGTTTGAAAATTTATTATCATCACTGGTGTTACTAGCCAAACAAATGGCTCGGGTGTCAATCAAAGAAGGAGAAGAAAATTCTCATGTAGCTGTAAAGAGGAACTTTAAAAGAAAAACAACAAGAGATATGCCACACTCTAGATCTATAGGTGGTTAAAGCTCACCAAGAAAGTAGGGAGAGTCTATAAATAACTATAAGACTCTCAAATGGTATCGGTGTGGAAAAACAGGACACATAAAAAGATATTGTCGAGCCAAGGAGTGTAATATGGCTCAAACCAAAAAAGCTATTGAAGAAGAAGAAGACTGAGGAAAGTGCTTCGTGGGTGAGAGTCATGCAATTGATGCCATGACTTTAATCAATTTTAAAAGAGACTGGATTGTGGATTCAGGATGTGGGCATCATGTCACGGGAGATTAATCTAAATTCTCTAACTTTTAGGAATTCAATGGTCATGATGTCATCGTAATAGCAGATAATACGGTTCATCATGTGGAGAAGGGAGGCACAATCGTCATCAACAAGAAGCAGGAAGATTCAATCACTCTTAACAGTGTGTTTTATGTTCTAGGGATGAAGAAAAATATATTTTCAGTTGCAAATGCTGTAGATGCAGGAAATTATCTCATATTTGGCCCATATGACGTGAAGTTCCCTCGAAATATCAAAGAACTCAAGGCATATATCATTTATACCGATATCAGAGTTAATGATTTGTATGTCTTATCTGCCTCAAACTGATATATTGAGAAGATGAGTAGTAATGACACCGCATATCTATGGCATGTTAGACTTGGGTATATTAACATAGCCAAATTAAAAGCCATGATAAAACTGAAACTAGTAAAAGGATTACCTAACTTAAGGAACCTTGGTGGAGGAGGGATTTGTGAAGGGTTCCAATATGGAAAGGCACATCATCTTCCATTTGATAGATCCTTGACAAGAAGCAAAGCTCCTCTAGAACTAATTCATAGTGATTTGATGGGGCCAACAAGAACTCCTTCGTTCTCCGGCTAATGTTATATGCTACTTTTTGTTGATGATTTTACTAGATTCACATGGGTTTATTTTGTGAAGCACAAGTCAGAAGTATTCAACATGTTTCAGAAGTTCAAGGAAATTGTTGAGGGCGAGCTTGGTTCAAGGATAAGGCGGTTGCTAACAGATAATGGTGGTGAGTTCACTTCTGAATATTTCCTCTCCTTTTGCCGTCAACATGGCATTAAAAGAGAACTTACTTGTGCTGATACGCCACAACAAAATGGAGTGCATGAAAGAAAAATTCGGCACTTGACAGAGAAATATAAGAGACGGATTAATGCCAAGAAATTAACTAGATCCCTATGGGCTAAAGGTATGAAATGTGCAGCATACATGATCAACAGGATGCCACTTTCTCCAAACAACATGAAGTCACCTTACAAATTGATGATTGGAGAAAAGCCTAGCATTAAACACCTTAGGGTTTTTGGCTCTATATGTAATGTTCATATTCTGGATTCTCAACATAGCAAATTGGATCCTAAGGCTATAAAATGCATATTTGTTGGATATGATGAAAGGAAAAAAGGTTGGAAGTGTATGAACCCGAAAACTTATCGTTTCATTGTTTTCCGAGATGTTGTATTTGATCAAATTTCCTTGTATTATGGATCTGTAGCGGAAGGAGATGGTTCTAAATCATTGAACCCTAGAGTTTAAAACATACCCATCAAAAATGTATCTCCAGATAATCAAATTGTGAAGGATCTAAGCGAAAGGGGGAGCCTGGAGACTCAACAACGTGAAACTCAACAAGAAGATGATTTACTTGTTTCACAAAGACCAAGTAGAACTGTTGTTAATCCAACCAGCTTCAGATATGAAAACTTTGTTAGTACATATTCTTATTTTTTTGCAGGACCAATTGACGATGAAGAGCCTCCATCCTTTGAAGAAGCTAAAGAAGTCAAAGAATGGGAGTGTTCTATCGATGATGAAATGGAGGCTCTAGTGAAAAATAAAATATCGAACCTTGTTCCAAAGCCAAAAGATGTACAACCCGTGTCTTGAAAATGGGTGTACAAAATTAAAAGAAAAGCAGATGGCAGCATAGACAGATATAAAGCAAGGCTGGTTGCTTGAGGATTTTCTCAAAAGTATGGTGAATACTACGAAGAAACCTTTAGTACGGTGACTAAGATGATCTCAGTTCGAGTTATGCTAGCCATGACAGCGTCATATTTTTGGAAATTGTGGCAACTTGATGTAAAAAATTCCTTGTTGTACGGAGACCTTGACAAAGATATATATATATATGGAGCAACCTCCCAGGTACGTCTCTAACTTACATCCTAATTATATTTGCAAGCTTAAAAGGCACTTTACGGGCTCAAGCAGGCTCCACGAGCATAGTATGGAAAAATTGCTCAATTTCTAAATTTTTGTGGCTATGTTGCATCACATTCAGATCCTAGCCAGTTTGTTAATATGCAAGGAGACTTGCACATAGTTGTTCTCTTCTACGTGGATGACATGATAATAACAGGAAACAATGATGATGAAGTTGCAAGGCTTCAAGAAGGGCTGGCCATAAGATTTGAAATCAATAAACTAGGTGATGTACATCATTTTCTTTGATTAGAGGTGACAAACACTAGTAAAGGAATCTTTGTTACTCAACAAGGGTATCCAAGAAGTTCGTTGACAGGTTTGGAATTAAACAAAGCAAGAAATGTTCTACTCCTATTGATATGAGTAAGAGGTTAAGGCGCGAAGAAGGCTCACTTCCTGCAGGCCCCAGACCCTTTTGAGCTTTAGTTGGAAGTCTTGTGTATTTGACTATTACATGGTCGGATATTGCATTTTTTGTTGGATATGTCAGCAGATATATGCAATCACCAAGAAAACCACACTTGGAAGCTGCAAAGAGGATTCTGAAATATATCAGCTCAATATTAGATATGGGCCTAATCTTTCAAAAGATGAATGATTTGATATTAGTGGATTATACTGATGATGATTTTGGTGGCGATATGGATGATTTAAAATCTACATCGGTCTATTTTTTTCTCTGTGGTGGAACAGGTATTTCTTGGTACAGTAAAAAGCAAGACTCTATTTCTTTATCGACCATGGAGGCAGAATACAAAGCATTAGCTTTTATTGCTCAAGAATGTGTATGTTTCCAAATACTTGCTGAAGATTTGCGACTATCCATATCAAAGCCAACAGCAGTTTTTGGAGACAATCAAAGTTCCATCAAGCTCACAAAGAATCCAGTATTTCGTGCAAGAACAAAGCACATTGAGGTAGAACATCACTTCATTCGAGAAAAGGTTCTTGATGGAACTATAAATACTTTGGAAGTATGAAGTCAGGAGAATATTGTTGATATCTTCACCAAGTCACTTCCTGAAGCTTTGTTTGAGTTCTTCCGTGACAAGCTTGGGGTAATTTCCAAAAAATCACTTTTAAGGGGGAGTGTAGAAAAAGCTAAAGATGAGTTTTTTTGTAAAAGTATAGATTTATCTGGAATTTCCTAGGATATGTATTTAGATAATTATCATGTAGAAATAATCTAGATATTCTAGAGCATTGTAGTGGATAAAGTTGCTAGATTATTCTTGTAGATGTATCTAGAAGAATTTCTAGAACCATCCATAGACTAGTATAAATAGGGATGGGTCTTGTACATTTGTGTCCATCCTAAAACAAATCCAATACAAAGCATATTCAAGGAGTCTTTGTCACAACCCAAACTGGGGCCCTGGCCGTGGCGGACATCCCGAACCATGAAGGACCGGACGTCCTATTCTATATGGTAATCATGAACAACATTCATATGATAAAACAAAATGCAAAAATATAATTTAATACAGAAACATGGTCAAAGCTCTTGGTTCAGGTTAACAATAAGGAATGAAATCCAAATTCAACTAAACAACATCTGGAGCAAAATCTCTACTACATGAAAATCTGACGACTATCTGAAAACTAGGACAAGGCCCCCTGTAGACCACAATAGTAATAGATAACAAAATATGAAAGGACAGGCCTTCTGGAATAGAGAAGGCTCACCACTACACAATCTGATCTGTTGTCTGAAAACTCTATGAATTAGCAGAACCTATGAATTGAGATTTAGATCCTGGGAGGTAGGGGGCTCAATTCAAATGTACTGGTACACTGAGCAAATCAAAAATAATTTTTTATATTCAACATGAGTGAAATTTAAAACAGTTAATAAACATATCATATTGTAAGAAATTGCATAGGCATCTTAAAAGACTCAGTGCAAACATCTGAACTCTATGACACTCTTTGTATTACTTCAGTGCTAGGTGGTATACCCTACAACTTTGAAATTTCATGGGGTATATGGAAACTGCCATTAACTTGAAAGTGAAGGCCTCAATCCAAGTGTTCTACAAGGGTCAGAGTCTCTGAAACTCAACTCTTCTTAGAGTAACCACCTAACCCTCTTTAAGCCCATTTTTAACTCTTTCGATTCATTCATTCTCTGAAAACATAATCTGAAACCATACTCTAAAATTATACTCTGTTATGGCATACATACTTATGGTATCGTCATACCATTGAATTGCAAGTCCCATCTCTGAGCCATCAATAACATATTATAATCTCTATTTTTAAAACATAAATTTGGGACCACCATATCAATAAATCATTTGAAAGAAACAATTTCTCAAATCTCATCTAAACACATGCAAGAAACTCTCTTTGTCAAGCATTTCAATAGTACAAGGTGGTCATGTCAAATTTCTCAATCACATGAAACTCTTTCTCATTTAAAAAAGGATATAATTATATTAAGAAACACCTTCTCATCATCTCTAAATCATGCTCAAACACTATGGTATTGAGAAAACTATTTTTAAACCATAAATCATGCAATTTCAAATCATTCACAATAAGATCATAAACATGAATTTATAACAAGAGAGGGACTTCATAATCTGTGCTCTCAAACAAAATCTGAAAATTTCAATTTCATAGATATACATATACTTGTAAATCAATTTAAGGGGATAAGGCCTAAAGGACAAAACAACAATATCATTAACATGCTTAAAACATAATAAGATCATGGATTTCAAATCCCTTTAACAAATTTAGGCTTGGTAATCTTTAAATCATAATTGAGTGTTTTCAACAAGCTCATGTATTTTTAGGATAAACCCCACGTACCTTAAATTAGAAGATTTTGAATGAACTCTATCTTTTAGGATGCTATACGTACGATTGGTTGGTGCATCTTATAGCCCTCGCAATGGGGATTCTGAATCTTGAAGAATTTTTGAAAAGCTATGGTTAAATCTTGAGATATATTGACCTATGGGTTGAAACCGTAAGGAGTGTTCTTGAGAGAATTTGATAGATGTGAATTTATTTTGGTGTATTTGGGATTAAATCCCGTGTTTAAGATTATTGAGGGATTTAAAATACCCAAAACACCCTTAATTATTCGGTTAAAACTGAACAAAATAAGCCCATTTGGACTTCCTAGGGCGGTGCCCTGCCTATACCGGGGGACTACCCTAGGCGGCGCCTTTGATAGTCCAAGGGAGTAACCTGGGCGACACGGGCTAATCGCCCCGAGCTACTAGTTTGGCATACCAAACATGCCCTTAAGCTCATCTAAAAATTTTGAAACTCACCCGAGATGTACTCTTGTCTTTCCCCATCGCGTATCAACAAAAAAAACAAGGAAAGGAGGTCGAGGAGGTCAAAAATAAAATCCTTGAAGATTGAGAGATAAAAATGAAACTAAGTTTCTTTGACACTTTAAAAAACTTCTAGTCATTCAAACTCTTTGAGCATATTACATGGATTTTACGGGGTGTTACATTATCTCCCCCTTGGGATCATTCGTCCTCGAATGATGGGTAGGAACATTGAAGCTTAAAGGTATGGAATAATCCGGACATGATGTGTCTTCTATGAAAGCATATAACTGATCTGAAATATTTAAGCTTCTATTATGATACTGAATTCTGAGCTTACTTTCCCTTACTTGTTTTAAGGAGATGATTCATGCTGCGAGTTTAGGCTTTCCCCTGAAGTGTTTATGCTCAAATCAAATACATTGGATTTGGAATTGATAACTTATGTCAGTACGAATCATGAGGCAACAAGATTTAGATCGTACAAAGGTATTACATTGTCTGAGCTAAAATACTTGGGAAAATTTGATATTACGCGTTGAACTCTTATGAACTGAGTTATGACTAAATGGCTGAATCTAGAACATGATGCTCTGACTGAACTGAATTCGCAATTTATATGACTGGAATATATTATCTCTTGGGATGGTCATATGCATGAGACCTTAGATAGGGACTGGGTGAAAAGGTGCAAAACCACCGCAACTTGTCTGCCTGACTGTTAAACTGAATTGCTGGTTATAATGGCTGAATTTATTGAAAACTTATACTTAACATGAGTATCTCTTCAACACTCTGTCCGAAGAAGTTCTAGTAGCATTAGGGAGCAAGAAATCTTGGGCATGAGTTACATAAGACATCCCACTAAGGTATCACAATAAAGACACTACTCTATAGAATGGAATAGAATTGTCAGGCCTTAGGCAATGCAACTTCTTACTTTCAAGCATACCAGACTTTTCGAATACTCCCTTAACTATACTATTCCTTTAAATACCATGTTCATTTTATTCAACTTATAATTCTTATGTGGTCATTGATAAATCTTTCTACTAATGTCTAAAGTAGCTCAAATCCTTTCACTGTGATCAAGCCTAATTCTAAATCATAAAATACAACGTAGCACACCACGATACTATTATAAACCATATGATTCAACCTACTATATCTTTTTAAAGATCACACCCTAAGCATATCATGCTTTACCACTTCAATGACTAACTTTGAACTCTTACTATGGATTTATTAGCACATCTTGCGTTCCTCTACTTAAATCCCAACATGTCACTCAAGCCTATCTTTACAACCACTTATGAACTTTAAGGCAAAAAACCATAAATACATACTTCACTTATTTTCCAAACCACTATCAATGTAAGTCCGATGCACTACCCCAAGAACATACACACGCAATTTCCACTATCCACCACACGTATAAAAAAAAGTTAGCCCCAGATCTTACTTCACACTTATGGCCTTATCTAAAACAAGAATAAAATGATCTTTCATCAACAAGAAACATTCACTCATCACCACTATCATTACTTTAGAAGGAGTCACTAAAGGTTAGAACATAAAACCTTGAAGCATGGAAGGATATTATACGAGACTTGACACTTAACTGAGGCCTAAGGAATAGCAAATCAACATCAGGGATTCATCAAAGTGATCTATATTGAGTCATACATGACTATAAGTTGAAACTCGCCAATCATAAGGAGTATAGCATGAGTTATGGGAACAAGGCACACTATAAAGCTTGAGCATATGAGTCATGAGTTGCATGACCTCAATTTGGAGTTCACAACATATGGAATGTGATCCGTCATAGTATACTAATATCGCGACTCCAAACTTATATCTCTCTACAATAAGAATCAAGATCATATTAAAAGGCTCAACTTTATTGATCAAAACTCCTTAACTTGGCTAACTAGCACACCATATACCATCTAACTTGTCTTTCTCCACCTAGCAACTCAACGGTACCACTTGCCACACAGAACATGTAATAGCCATAGAAAATATCGCAACCCCATATCACCTTGGGCATACCTATACATCATACATATAACAGCATACATCATTATGTATCAAATAAACTTAAGCTCTTGCATACACTGTTCAAGCCTATAAGATCACTTTCATATAACTAGTATCATTAATTAAGAAATCATCACATCCAGCTTCATGGCCATCAACTGATCAAACTTAATGTCTAGTGCCAAACATGATTTTCAACCCAACCTTACGCACAATTCTCACTTGGAAACCATGAAATAAACATCAAGAAACACTAGTACAGTAGAACTTCATAACAACAATAATCGATCCTAACCTTACGGTTTTCCTTATCATAACTCATTAGCACGTACTATTTCAACATATCAAGACTACTAATTTATTCCCACAAAAAATACATCCTAAATCTCATGCCACTATTATTACCCCCATATTCTACATTTAAATCCAAACCTATAGTCTAGCATCAATCATTGATGTTAGGCGTATTTACACGCCTAAAGCACCTTAATTTACCCATATTTTAGCTAAGTTTTAAGAACAAAATATATAATTCCTTCACTTTTAGTCTATTTTCCTGTAAGTGAGCTAACCAACGTGATTATCATGTTTTCAGGTATTTATGATGAAGATTTCAGCACTATGTGGACCTTTCGGTAGCAAGGGAAACATCACATAAGAGGGAAGGCAGCTTCTGGAAGCTTATGGACTGAAAGTGGTGCATGGACAACTTGTCCCAGGCAAAAACAGTATTTCTAAAGACTTGGGGATCAGTAGTAACTTAGTAGGATTAGAACAAGTATGCAGTAACTTAGTAGGAATAGGATATGGATGTTATAAAAATCCTATTTTGCTGAACTTTTCAGCATTCATTCTTATTCATTCTGTTTCATTCGTTAGTACGTTGTTGACATTATTATTCATCTATTCGACTTTTAATTTTCACGACAAGAGAAACGCTACTAGTAAGGAAATCACGTCACAAGTGACGCCAATACATACCTATCGTGAGATTGTTATTGTTTTGGTACGATGATGATATGTTCGTTGTTTTCCTTTACAATTATGAGTAGCTAAACTTCTCTGTTAGGGTTATGGAAGCCTTATGATATACTATCTATTGCTATGAGTGTGTGAATTCTTGATACGTATGCCACTTATATCATTACTCTCTTCATATTAACTTAAATTCTTGTCACGACCCGAGCCTAGGCCCTAGCTGTGATGAGCATCCCGAACCATGAAGGCCCGAAACACCCATTCTCTATTTGGTTATCATGCACAACATTCATAATCATAATAAAATGCGGAATTTAACTGAGTATGGAAAATATGGTCAAGTTCTGCAACCTTTCTGAATAATAATATCTGATATCAGTCTGCGAAGTCTCTACTAAGAACATAAACATAGGTCTGAAAAGAAACTGGGACAAGGCCCCCAGTAAACCAAAAATATAATAAATAATATAATGTCTGACATAATTAGGCCTTCCGAATAATAGAAGGCTCACCACTATGAGATCATGCCAAATTAGCATAGGAGTTAAGGCTCAGGGATTATCAACGCATCAGAGTCATATATTTTATTCTAGCCCGAAATGCGGGGCATTACAATTATTGTGGTTGAAAACATATAGAATACGCCAATATAGCATTAACTTGTTCGAGAAAAAAGTTACTTGTCTGGAAAAGAGAGAGTGACAAAGAAATAGGGCTACCAACCCCTGTTTAAAAGTTAGTGACGTAACTGGATTAACCACTTAGAGAGTTCGTACCATTAGTGACATGCTTTAAGCTCGAGAGAGTTAAAGTGAGATAATCCTTGATGGTCGAGAGACGCTAGGATTTACCACAGAATACGAATCTCTATAAGTGCATGTAAATCTGAATTCCGCATTACTCATAGTCAATAGATACGTAGAACTCATAAGGTGGACATAACCCTAACTTACAATTCTCATTGATTAAAACCTACTAAACAAAGCATTCCATTTTTACTTTGCTATTTTGATACTTCCAGTTAACGCCAAACCCTAAATCCTCCTTTTTCGTAGAATTTTTTACCAACAGTCTAATAATAGTTGCAATACTTAGTGACCGAGTATTCCCTGTGGGATTGGACACCCAACCAAGTTGGTATCTATATTTGACGATAACCGCTTACACTCTTACGAGATCTGTAGTTTGAGCATTATCAAATTTTGGCGTCGTTGCTGGGGAATACGGTTGTCAACTAAGTCTGTGATAATTACTAGACCCTTTGGTCAAAGATTCTTGTATTTTACTTTAAGTTGTTGTTTTTGTTTTCTGTAGGTTTTGTTCAGTGCATGCCCCATACTCGAAGTTTGGGACAACCATTATTACCCATAAACCCAGAACCGCAACTTATTGGTAGGATGGAGGCGCAACGTGACATTGAAAGAAGGGCTGCTCAACAAGAGCAGGCTAGATTAGCTGCTTTGGCCGTCGCTCAAGTGCATCAACAGAATATTGATAACCTAGGGCACGTAACAAATCCTGATGACGAGGACCTGGGTGACGATGAGTTACTAAACCCAAGGCATGCTGCTGAAGTGGCGACACCCGCAAACAGAAGATACTGTCAAGCTAGATTGAGGCCTGAATGCTAAGTTGTGTAGATCCCTTTTGATGATGATGATGACGATCTGGACAGATCTGGTGCCACTGGGGCTATTATTCCTCTACCCTTGGCACCTGGAGCCAAGTTCAACATCACTAGCACCATGATTCAGTTATTACAGCTCAAGGGGTTATTTGGTGGACTTGCAGGCGATGATCCGAATATGCATCTGATCAATTTTATCTGTACATGCAAGTCCTTCGACAACCCAGGAGTCGGATAGAATGCAATTCGACTGCGCTTATTTCCCTTGTCTCTATCTGGGGAGGAAACTTTATGGTTGAACGGGCTAACTCCTGATTCTATTACTAATTGGAGGCAATTGAAAGACGCTTTCCTAGAAAGATTCTTTCCGCCATCCAAGAGAGCACAATTGAGAGATGAGATCAGCAATTTTCGACAGCTTCCAACTGAAGCCCTCCATGAAACATGGGAGAGGTTCAAGAAGAATCTTATGCGGTGCCCAAATCATCATATTACCAACGTCCACTTGATGGAGATATTATACAGGTCTTTGAATTCTGTGACTAAGCCAGTGGTTGATAATGCTGCAGGAGGGTCATTCATGGACCTTACCTTTATTCAGGCAAGTGATATGCTAGATCATACGATGAAGAAAAGTAGAGCTTATCATACTAGGGATTCTGATGTAGCAAGCTCTACTGTATCTATTGGCATGACAGCAGAACAACGACGAAGACAAGAAGAATGCGACGAAGATATGGCACACATGAAAACACAGATGGATCTTCTTACCAAGCACCTATTATCAGGAAAGACCAAAAAGGTCAAAGCCATCAAAACATAAGGCAGAGAGGAATCCAATTCTGAGGAAGAAGCCAACTACTTGAATAATCAAGGGGGTTTCCAAGGTAATGCCCAAGGAAACCAAGGTCGGAACAATTATGATAAAACTGGAAAAAATTACCATGATTAAGGTAGTTGGAAGAACAAGACTGACAGGAGTGGTTTGTATATTCCTCCTAGAAATCGTGAGTCCGCGGCATCTAGTTCGGGGAAGATGTCTATTGAAGATATCTTGGCAAAGCTGCTGAAAGTAGTGGCGGCAACTAATACGGGAGTGAATGAGGTGAAGAACGATTTGTCTTCAATAAATCAATTGGTTAACTCACATTCCACTTAAATAAAACAACTGGAGTAGCAATTGAGTCAACTTTCAGCGACATTCAATCAAAGAAAAGCTGGAACACTACCTAGCGACACAGTGCAAAATCCGAGGAATGATGCATCGTGTATGGCTATTACTACCCGAAGTGGTAAAGTGTTGAAAAATCCATCCAAACACACGCAGGTGGATGATGATGTAGCAGATTATATTATTCATGCAGAATGTGAAAAGGCAGAAGAAGATGAAGTGAGCACTCATGATGTTACCCCTACACATTTGCAGCCTAAAAAGAGTGATAATCGGAAACAAGATAAAAATGAAGTGATGGAGAAACCTATTCCTCTTCCACCACCACATTTTCCTCAGAGACTGAAGAAGAAAGCTGATGATACCAGGTTCAATAAATTTATGACTATGTTGAAGCAGCTGACTATTAATGTTCCTTTGGTAGAGGCGCTAGAGCAGATGCCCGGATACGCCAAATTCATGAAGGACATTTTGACAAAGAAGTGGGCAACAAGTTATGAGTTAGCGGATATTGTTCATTATTGCAGTGCAATCGCTACAAGATCGCTAGTTCAGAAGAAGGCAGATCCTGGTGCTTTCACTATTCGTGTAAACTACATAATGTGATGTATTAAAGAGCTTAGGGAACTTAGTCACTATTTCTGGCCAAAATATTCCTACCCATCCCTTAGCCTACATTACAACCTGTAAAGACCTATTTGATCCTAAGCTTAGTATTCTGATATTAGTAGAGCATTACACTAAGGGAAAGCCTATGGTCATCAGTTGTAATATATGAATTCTTTGTGAGAGTGAGAGCAAGGAAAATCGTATACCCATGTTTCGAAAAATACAATACTTGTGAGTAATTAATGGTGATATATTGTGAGACACACATGGTTGATGAGTTTTGGGTAGTCTTGTATGATTCTTTGTGCCTTAAATTTTGGATACGAACCAACCATCATCATTAGTCTATGTTGGAGGTTGGATTGTTTCTAGTAGTGATCAGAAAACTACTCTTTGTTAATAATTGTCGTGCCTATCTGGTTGAACATTTTGTGTTGTTACTGTGAATCCCTAAGTAGATGTTTATATGGACATGATATTTTGTTCGAGGATGAACAAATCTTTAAGTGTGAGGTGTTGATGTTAGGCGTATTTACACGCCTAAAGCACCTTAATTTACCCATATTTTAGCTAAGTTTTAAGGACAAAATATATAATTCCTGCACTTTTAGTATATTTTCCTGTAAGTGAGCTAACCAACGTGATTAGCATGTTTTCAGGTATTTATGATGAAGATTTAAGCACTTTGTGGACATTTCGGTAGCAAGGAAAACTTCACATAAGAGGAAAGGCAGCTTCTAGAAGCTTATGGACTGAAAGTAATGCATGGAGAACTTGTCCCAGGCAAAAACAGTATTTCTAAGGACTTGGGGATCAGCGGTAACTTAGTAGGATTAGGACAAGTATGCAGTAACTTAGTAGGAATAGGATATGGATGTTATAAAAACCCTATTTTGCTGAACTTTTCAGCATTCATTCTTATTCATTCTATTCCATTCGTTAGTACGTTGTTGACATTATTCTTCATCTATTCGACTTTTAATTTTCAAGACAAGAGAAACGCTACTAGCAAGGAAATCATGTCACAAGTGACGCCAATACATACTAATCATGAGATTGTTATTGTTTTGGTATGATGATGATATCTTCATTTTTTTCCTTTACAATTATGAGTAGCTAAACTTCTCTGTTAGGGTTATGGAAGCCTTATGATATACTATCTATTGCTATGAGAGTGTGAATTCTTGATACGTATGCCACTTATATCATTACTCTCTTCATCTTAACTTCAATTCTTGTGGTTGCAAACATATAGAATACGCCAGTATGGCATTAACTTGTTCGAGAGAAAAGTTACATGTATGGAAAAGAGAGAGTGACAAGGAAATAGGGCTACCAACCCTTGTTTACAAGTTAGTGTCGTAACTGGATTAACCACTTGGAGAGTTCGTACCATTAGTGACATGCTTTAAGCTCGAGAGAGTTAAAGTGAGATAATCCTTGATGGTCGAGAGACGCTAGGATTTACCATAGAATACGAATCTCTATAAGTGCATGCATGTCTGAATTCCACATTACTCATAGTCAATAGATACGTAGAACTCATAAGGTGGACATAACCCTAACTTACAATTCTCATTGATTAAAACCTACTAAACAAAGCATTCCATTTTTACTTTGCTATTTTGATACTTCCAATTCACGCCAAACCCTAAATCCCCCCTTTTCATAGAATTGTCGACCAATAGTCTAATAATAGTTGCAATACTTAGTGACCGAGTATTCCCTGTGGGATTTGACACCCAACCCAGTTGCGTTCTATATTTGACGACGACCGCTTACACTCTTACAAGACCTGTAGTTTGAGCGTTATGAATCATCTACCCCCAATGAAGAATGCAACATAATATACTAATTCATCAAATTAGGACAATCTACCCAAATACCTCAAAAATCTACTAAATACCTTCTCACAAGAACTACTAGTTTACAACTACCAACGAAAAGAAGGTCAAGGGGGGTAAGGTCACATAAGAGACATGGTCAACCTTAATCTTATATTATACCCGCATACAATCTTATCTACTTATATGGTTTTAGCACATCACACCTACTTACCCAAGCGTACATTTATGCTACTTTCAAGTTCCACAAACAACCATGAGTTAATAATCCTAACTTACTAGCCAATCTAGCCACTTTCATACTTCAAACAAACAACAATTCACCTTGACTAATAACTCCTTCTTTACCTTCTACTAAACTTACACACAAAGACGTATCACTTTATTACCGACACAATATCATGAAAAAATATTTGCCTATACATATATCCAATAAATCACCCTTACCATATTTCTTGCCATTTTGCGTCTAAACCCCCAGTTCTAACCAATAGGATAACAACAAGATGAACAACAAGTTGCTAGTGAATCGAAATAGGCCTCACACGGCTTCACTAGACTTTGATTTTTTTGTGTTTTGAATAAGAAAATGAAATGAATAACAAAGCAACATTGCTAGTGCATCAAAAGATCCCCACACGGCTTCACTAGACTTTGATTTTTCAAAAACACCATGATAACAAGATTACATATTACAAGAGATAGAAAATTGACACACAATATTCAATGATCTAAGAATACACATCTTACTCTGTATAAATAAAAATCTGAGTCAAACACTTCCCCCACAGACTACCATACAATCAACACATGCTACTAGCTACCACATTAGTCTATCACTATAAAGTGGTAAATCATCCTCAAACATTGGTTATTCAACTAAAATATTTATATACACAAAAGTCACCCTCACTCTGACTTCTAACTTTGTGAGTTCATATCACCAACTTTTTGGTCTAATCTCAATACAAATAGGTCATGACACCGATATTTTAATTTATACTACTAATCGAGTGGAAATATAGTTCCAACATTCTGCTACACATCATTCCCCCTGAAGCATGACATCTACAACATAATTTTTTGAAAAGAGATGGAATACTCTTAATATCGTAGGACGAAAAGCATGATTTCATCAGAATCAAAGTTCAAACTAAAATCAATATACTCTGAGGCACTAATGGACTCTTCTCAAGTCCTTGCACAAATTTTAAACTCTTTTGTGGCTCAACCAGAAAGGACCCTACCATTTACACTCTAAATTTCTGTACTTGAATCACCCCAATAATGAGACATATCTGGGCACATCAAAGTAAGAAAAGAATTGGGATAACTTTACTTTCGTGTGGGCGACACCATAGTACAAATTAGAGTATCAAAGAGGAAATTTCGATCCCTTTTCCAGGGACTAGAACATGAAGAAAGAGGGATATTCCTAAATGCCTAGTAGTCTCCTACTTATAAGTATGGCACGCTATACACCCATAAACATGACTATACCTGACACGATTTTGCAGACACCCTGGGATAATGATCTTTGCTCTGATACCACGTTCCTCACGACCCGAACTAGGGCCCTAACCATGAAGGTCTGGACGTCCTACTCTATTTAGTAATCATGCACAACATTCATATAATAAAAGAAAATGCAGAAAAATAATTTAATACAACAACATGGTTAAAACTCATGGTTCAGTTTAACAATAAGTAATGAAATCCGCATTCAACTAAAAAACATCTAGAATAGTCTGTGAAATCTCTACTACATGAAAATATAACAAAAATCTAAAAACTGGGACAAGTCCCCCAGTACCAAAACAGAAATAAATGACAAAATCTAAAAGGACAGGCCTTCTGGAATAGAGAAGGCTCACCACTGCACAATCTAATCTGTTGTCTGAAAACTCTACGGCTTAGCAAAACCTCTGAACTGATTTTTAGACTCTGGGAGGTACGGGGTCAATAAAAATGTACTAGTACACAAAGCAAATCAAAAATAATCATTTATAATCAACATATATGAGAGAAATTTAAAACAGTTCATAAACATATCACATAGTAACAAATCACTTGGGTATCTTAATAGACTCTGTGAAAACATCTAAACTCTGTGACACTCTTTGTATTACTTCTACACTAGGTGGTATTCCCTACAAATCTTAAATTTTACAAGCTATACAGAAAGTGCCATTAACGCGACAACAAAGCCCCCCATCCAAGTCTGCCGCAAGGGTCAGAGTCTCTTAATCTACTACGTCAATTGGCCGTCGCTAGCGTACAATAATAATATACCCGTATCGGTAAATAAGGTTTCAAGATAAGAGTTACTTAAACTCAAGCCTTCTTCGGGTAACCACCTAACCCTGTTTAAGCCCATTTTTAACTCTTTCAAAATATGCATTCTCTAAAAACATAATCTGAAATCATACTCTTAAATCATACTCTGTTATGGCATACATACTTATGGTATCTTCATACCATTGACTTGCAAGTTCCATCTCTAAGCCATCAATAACATATTATAATCTCTATTTTCAAAACATAAATTTGGGACCACCATATCAATAAATCAATTGAAAGAAACTCTTTCACAAATCACATGTAAACACATGCAAGAAACTCTCTTTGTCAAGAATTTCAATAGTACAAGGTGGTCATGTCAAATTTCTCAATCATATGCAACTCTTTCTCATTTAAAACAAAGATATAATTATATCAAGAAGCTCCCTCTCATCATCTCTAAATCATGCTCAAATACTATGGTATTGAGAAAACTATTTTTAAACCATAAATCATGCAATTTCAAATCATTCACAATAAGATCATAAATTGACAAGAGAGGGACTTCATAATCTGTACTCTCAAAAAAAATCGAAAAATTTCAATTTCATACATATACATATACTTCTAAATCAATTTAAGGGGATAAGGCCTAAAGGTCAAAACAACAATATCATTAACATGCTTAAAGCATAATAAGATCATGGATTTCAAATACCTTTAACAAATTCATGCTTGGTAATCTTTAAATCATAATTGTGTGTTTTCAACAAGCCCATGTATTATTAGGATAGACCCCACGTACCTTAAATTAGAAGATTTTGAATGAACTCTATCTTTTGGGATGCTATACGTATGATTGGTGGGTGCATCTTGTAGCCCTCGCAATGAAGATTCCGAATCTTGAAGAATTATTGAAAAGCTACGGTTAAATCTTGAGATATATTGATCTTTGGGTTGAAATCCTATGGAGTGTTCTTGAGAGAATTTGATAGAAGTGAATTTATTTTGGTGTATTTTGGATTAAATCCCATGTTTAAGATGATAGGGGTATTTAAAATACCCAAAACACCCTTAATGATTAGGGTAAAACTGAACACAATAAGCCCAACCAGACTTCCTAGGGCGGTGCCCTGCCTAGCCTGGGAGAGTAACTAGAGCGGCGCCCTGTGGCAAGCCAATCATTTCTTGTTACTACGCAAACTTGTTAATTTTGTTTTCTCATCTGCGCCCTAGTAATAATTAATAATGTTAGTACCTTTTTAGGACACATTTTGCAACAGAAACTCAGGATCCTACTCGTTTTGACATACCAGAACAGGCCAACCTGTTGTTTCTTTATACGGGAAAATGTGCATGTAGAACAGATTCATGAATGAAAACAGACACAAGCTTTGATTGCTGATACGAATGTGGAAATTCACAATATTACTAAGAAATATGACGTTGACTGTTTTAGCTTTTGAAATTACGTCAAAGTAACAGCCTGGATTCATATGAACTTTGGGTGTGTCAATATTAATCTAAAAGGTCTACTAATCTCTGTAACGCTTCGTAAAAGTCATGCATGTATTAGACTGTAATTTCTGAGCTTTAGACTTAAGTTTTAAATTCTTCTAAGTGTTGAAATGACTTAGACTCATTCTTAGCTGGCAACCTTCGGGATACAACTTCTCGACCTTCCCGACCTTCATTTTTGGATTTTTTTGTTGCGTTATGATGGGGCAAGGTTGTAGTACGCCTCGGAGAAAATTCAGAACTTTTGGACGAGTCTAAGGCCTCGTTTGGATTTTGATCCAGTGGCAGCGCGCGATTAGCCTGCGCCGCCTGCTGGATCGTGCCAGGCCAAAATGTTCAGTCCATCCGGATTTTTAATGGCATTTCTGTAAATACTCATTCTCCTATCAACTTAAACACGGGATTAGATCCCTAAAGAGCCAAAATATATTATATTCTTCAAATTTGCTCAAGAACTCTCCCTAGGGTTTCAACATTAAAACCCAAGCAACTCAAGATTTAACCGCGGGTTCGTGAAACAAATTACAGATTTGGAATCCTCTCGACGTAGGCTTCGATAGACACCCAAAATTCGTGGAGAACAAGGTACGCGGGGTTTTTTCCAAATTCTCATGGGCATAGAAAAATCATGTTTTAGAATGGGGTTTTAAATTATGTATATATATTTATGTATAAGATGTTTTAACATCTTTGTTTTGGTATTTTGACCATCTCCAAAGCGATTTGACAGTTTATATACATATATGAATGAATGTGTTTCAATTTTGAATACATGAACTTGCTAAAGACATTTGACCACCAGGTGTTTGATGAAATTTCTGCATGAATTGAACTTTAAGTTTCGGAATATGAAATCCTTTACATCAGTTACATGTTTTGGTGGTCTAAACTATGTTTTGAATGAAAGCTCTTGCTTAATACATTATGGCTTAGAAAAATCATGACTTGAAATGTCTTGGTATGACGATACCAATTCAGACTAATGTCATATCAGACTCAGACTAATAGACATTTTCGACTTTCATGATTTTAGACATTCAGAATGTTGCATGTACAGAAAAGGTTAAAAATGGGCATACAGAGATATTAGGTGGTTCCCCGAAGAGGTCTTGAGTTCAAGCAACTCGTTGCATAAAACTGTGGTTTGCCGACCCGAGTATACTATTATGCGCTGACTTAAATGTCCTGTGGCGTATTAGACTCAGACACTCCAACCCTTGCGGCACACTTGGGTTGGGGGCTTCCCCGCCGAGTCAATGGCGGATTCCATACAGCCCGTGGAATATCAGACTTGTAGGGGAATACCACCTAACTCAGAAGTAAAACACAGATCATGATTTGAAATGAACAGATAGGTTACATGTTTTCAGAAAGTGCCCATGTATTTTTCAGAAACAGTTTTATACATGATGTGTTAATAAAAAATTGCTTTCACTTAATATGTATATATATATATATATGTGTGTGTGTATGTTCCATTATACTATTTTTGGATTGCTTCGCGTGCCAGTACTTTTGTGCTGAAACACCCCCCCCCACCTTCCAAGTTCTGAGGCACAGTCTAGGGGTCCAGCTACTAGTAGACATTCTTGGTTTTGCAGACTTGATCTCACAGTGGTGAGCCTTCTATTATTCAGAAGTCCTAATTATGTCAGACATTATCTTACTTATTATGTTTTTGGTTTACTGGGGGCTTTGTCCCAGTTTCTTTTCAGATGTTTGTGTTCTTAGTAGAGATTTCGTAGACTGATGTCAGATAGTATTATTCAGAAATGTTGCAGAACTTCACCATGTTTTCCGTACTCAGTTTCAATTCCGCATTTTTTTATGATTACGAATGTTGTGCATGGTAACCAGATAGAGAATGGGTGTTCCGGGCCTTCATGGTTCAGGATTCTCGTCACGGCTAGGGCCTAGGCTCGGGTCGTGACAATCTCGAAATCAAATTGAATCAAATTCTTCAAAAATCAAAAAAAAAAAAACAATTGTGTTATAGTGCATCGTTTGTATCTGAAAGTTAAAGCTGAATACCAAATACCAAAATAGCAGTGGTTCCTACTCCTATTAGCTACTTGTTATAGATGTTGTAATTGATAGATTAACCAGCTTAACATGTCATTAGCTTAACAAAAGCAACTTAATTGTATCTATCGATTCCCACATAAATTGGCAACTTAAGAGACCTTCAGGGCTTGCACGAGTAATAACAAACTTTACCGGGGATTTACTCCGAGAAATCCTTTAAAATCACGGGTTCATACCTTATAGTTGTTCATATTTTAGTAGCTTTTTCCATATATATCTATACTCTGTATCAAAAGATATAAATCCCTGTGAACCCATAGCTGACACTAGTTAAATTTAAGTTTGCCAAAAGTAAACTAAATCCTTATTCATTATGATATTGTAGTCAGGACTGTTTGTTTAAGTTGTTAAACAAGTATAATAATAAGGAAAATCTATTCAATTCATTCTTTCTCCTTCAATTAGCATCTTACATTTGGTATAAAACTTAGTGGAAGACTCCTTTTTGAGTCTTCTTTCTTGGTCTACCACTTAAACAAATTAAAGTCACTTTTTTTGTTCAAGACTTACTATTCTAGAACTTTCATACAACAAACTCAGAGGCTTGATTCCTAGTTCTCCTGGATATTTGACACATCTACGGTTCCTAAACATGAGAGAAAACAATTTAACCAGCGACTCATCGCTAAGCTTCCTGACTTCCTTAAGCAATTGCAGAAATTTAACATCTCTTTCTTTATCTTTAAACCCTCTAAATGGCATGCTTCCAGCCTCCACGGGGAACCGTTCCACCTCTCTTAGAGTATTTTACGCCACCAGTTGCAAAATCAAAGGACGAATTCCAAATGAAGTTGGGAACTTAAGCAGCTTATTAGACCTTAAACTTTCTGGAAACAACTTGATTGGATCGATTTCCCAAACAATTGGCAAGTTGAGAGACCTGCAGGTCTTGTTCTTGAGAAATAACAAACTTAATGGATCTATCGGTGATAATCTATGTAAATTGCAGTGCTTGGATGTCATCGACTTGACTCAAAGTCAATTTTCAGGTTCTCTTCCTAATTGTTTAGGGAATGTTACTTCCCTTAGGGAGATATATCTGGATTACAACAAATTGAGTTCCAATATACCACCAAACTTTGGGAACCTTCAAGATCTAGTGGTTCTTGACTTATCGTCAAACAACATGGTAGGTTCTTTACCTCCAGAAATTGGAAATCTAAAGGCTGCGACACTGATGGATTTGTCAATGAATAGATTCTCAATTAGAGTTCCTAGAGAAATTGGAGGATTGCAAAATCTGATGCACCTTTCTTTGCGACACAACAAGTTGCAAGGATCTATACCTGACTCAATGAGAAACATGGTAGGTTTGAAATTCCTAGACCTTTCTCATAACAATATATCTAGAATCATTCCTAAGTCTTTGAGAAACTTCAAAACCTGAAGTATTTCAATGTTTCTTTCAACAAATTGTATGGTGAAATACCCTCGGGAGGTCCTTTCAAGAACCTCTCGAGTACGTTTTTCATCTACAATGAAGCATTGTGTGGTTGTTCAAGATTTAGTGTCCCGCCATGCCCCCACTTCATCAAAGCACAGATCAAATAGGAAAAAATTGCTAGTTCTTTTTCTTTTGCTCGCAATTGCAATTTTATTTGTTCCTATGACCTTTTTACTCCTATGGATAAGGTATAGAATAGGTAAAAGTGCTCCTCAGCAAGCTGACTTATTGTCTACCGTAGAAAGAGAAAGGATTTCATACTACGAACTTCTCCGAGCAACTAATGCGCTTAGTGAGAGTAATCTGATTGGTTCCGGAAGTTTTGGCTCTGTTTACAAAGACGTTCTCAGAAGTGGAACTGTCATTGCAGTTAAAGTGTTCAACCTGCAACTGGATGCAGCATTCAAGAGCTTTGATATGGAATGTGAAGTTCCGCACACCCTTCGCCATAGGAATCTCGTAAAAGTCATTACTAGTTGTTCCAACCTTGATTTTAAGGCTTAAGTGCTCAAGTATATGCCAAATGGTAGTCTTGAGAAGTATTTGTTTTCACACTACTTCTTCGAAATCAGGCAGAGACTAAGCATAATGATAGATGTGGCATGTGCATTGGAATATCTCCATCATGGGTGTTCGTTGCCTATGATTCATTGTGATCTAAAGCCTAGTAATGTCTTGCTAGATGAGGATATGGTTGCCCACCTAAGTGACTTTGGAATTTCACAACTGCTTGGTGAAGATCAGGCTGATTTGTACACTAAAACCTTAACTACATTGGGGTATATTGATACCGGTACGTCTCCTATTTTTGCTGATTATCCCTTTCCTTTTTTCCTACCTAGAAACCATATTGCCTCTTTAAATGAATTGTTTGACTGTAGAGTATGGACTGGATGGACTAGTGTCAACAAAGTGTGACGTCTATAGTTATGGGGCCATGTTGATGGAAACGTTTACTAGGAGTAAGCCTAATGAGTTTGAGGGTGACCTTAGCTTGAAGCAATGGGTGAGTTATTCACTCCCAGAGTCAGTAATGGATGTAGTAGATGTCAACTTGGTAACACCTACGGGTAATCACTTACAGAAGGAGCTTCATGTTGTGGTTTCAATTATGAAAGTTGCATTAGATTGTTGTGCTGAATCTCCGGCAAGAAGGACTAACATGAAAGATGTTGTCGGGATGCTACAGAAATTCAAGATTCAACTTATTGCATGTTGAGCATGTTCTCGGAATCTCCTGTTCCAAATCACTTGTTTGTTGCAAATGTTTGCTAAATTGTTGGATTCATATAAAGATTGCTTCTTCATTTTATTTTTTTTTACCACTTGCTTTTTGCATGATTCTGTTTTCAAAAATTCTAGTTGGTTGCAATAAATGTTTACTCATTCCTCTTAATATTAATGTTACAAAATGATGGAACACAATCAACAACAAATATAGAACAACTTTTTAGATATAGAGAATACAGAGTTCAAAATACAAGAAGTGATTATTACTTTCAAGGAATTTGTCCAGCAATGGAAATGCCAACGATGACGGAGATTACAGAAAGTAACTTGTGGAGATGGAAATTCTGGAAATATACAATATAATGTCATGTGGCTAATTTCATGACATTGTTGAGCAGATTAGACAGATTATGAAGGGCGGCCTTAGTCTGGCAAACCATCTTTACTGAATCAGTACTCGTGCACACACTTGTAAGACCTGAGACATAGTAGAGAACACAAATAATTTGCAGCAATTCAGGTAAAATGTCTGAACACTTTGTGGCCAACAAATTATGTGGTCAGACACATATTCACTTCAAACGGATTCTCCCAAAATCTTTTGCTTTATTAGTGCCGATTTTTTTCCAGTGCAGTCTAAAAAATAAAAGAAGCAGAAGTTGTCTAGAAAACATGACACTTAAAGACAAGTTCACAATTGGATCAACAAACCGCTGGTATTGAGACCTTGAAAGGAAGACTTTGTACCTGAGTAATGATCACAGAAGAAAAGAAGGGGAAATAAGGGTCGTCCTCGGACTTCCTATTTCCTCAATACCTAGTAACTAGTTTGTGTTAGCCCATATGTTATTGGGCCTTTAGTTTATGGACCTTTAGGTTATTGGCTATGTATATATAGCCTCCTTTTGGTTTAGTCAGTTTTTATGCTTTTCAGATTATATTGTAAACCTTAGCCTTTCTTTCTTTCAATAAAGTTCTATTAATATGGTATCAAAGCTAGTTCGATCCATGTCCTTTGATTTGTTGGTTGAAGATTTGTAGCAAGCACCTACTGCGCGGATCGAACTCCGCGGTGAGTTCGCTGGGGGGTACGGGGGGCAGCGCGCCCCCGTCCGGGGTTCGGGGCGGAGCCCCGAATTTTATTTTTTTTGAGGTGCTACTGTATTCGTTTGGATTGATTCGTTGCTGTCTTCGTTTGCTGTCTGGTATTGTTCGTCTTTCGTTCTTTTGCTTGCTGCCATTGTTGTTCGTTCGGAATTGTTCAACCTAGGGTTTTGCATCTTTTTATTTTTTGAATTATTTGTGTGTTGCTGTGTTTACAATGACTGGAAAGGATGATTCTCTCCAGTCCATTAGTACTCAATTAGATGGTAAGAACTATGCCTATTGGAGTTATGTCATGAAGAATTTTCTTCGTGGGAAGAATATGTGGGGTTATATCACTGGAGTAAAACCAAGACCTATCGATGATACAACTGAAAATTTTGATTTGTTGGTGGACTTATGGGAAACTAATAACTCCAAAATTATCACTTGGATCAACAATTCTGTAACTCAGTCAATTGGTATGCAATTGGCTAAGTATGACACAGCAAAGGAGGTCTGGGATCATTTGGAAAGACTGTACACTCAGTCTAATTTTGCTAAACAGTACCAGTTGGAGTATGATATCCGTGCTCTTCAACAGCATGACCTCAGTATTCAAGATTTTTATGCTGCCATGTCGGATTTGTGGGATCAATTGGCACTTACTGAATCTGCAGAGTTAAAAGGTTTTGGGCCGTACATTGCTAGACGGGAAGAGCAACGCTTGGTTCAGTTTTTGATGGCACTACGTTCTGACTTTGAGGGCCTACGTGGAACAATCCTTCATCGATCTCCCCTCCCTACTGTTGATTCTGTGGTTCATGAACTGATTGCAGAGGAGACTCGTATCAAGTCTCAAGTGGTTCAAGGGTCTAAAGTAACTACTACTCCTGTCGTGTTTGCTGCTTCAACTGATCAGTCTAGGCCACCACGTACTCAGACTCGACAATCTCCTAAAGTTGCATTTGATGAGTGTGCATTCTGCAAACAGAAAAATCATTGGAAGGCTCAGTGTCCGTTGTTACTTAACAAGGTCAAACAGCCTCAATCTGGGCAGCAACAGAAATATGGGCAGCAAAAGTCTCCGTCACGCTCCTCTGGTGCTCCTCCATGGTCATCTCGTCCTCCACAGTTCGCTGCTGCTGCACCATCTGTAGATGCTGAGTCTGTTAGCACTATGCCACCTTCTGCGTTGGATCCCCAGGTTTTCGAACAGTTCAGACAGTTCTTCGTTTCTAATCCTACGGCCATGTCAGCATCTATGTCTCATTCGGGTTCGGTTTCTTCTAGTACCTCAGGTATTCCTTCCTCCTTGTGGATATTGGATTCTGGTGCGTCTCATCACATGTCCCCTCATTTGTCATCGTTTGGTTCTTTGTCACCCATTTCACCAATTTCTGTTATGTCCGCGAGTGCTGTACCTATGTCAGTCGAGGGTGTTGGTTCTGTTACTACCCCTCACATTGTCCTCTCTGATGTTTATTACATTCCCAAACTTGCTTTAAATCTTGTTTCGGTCAGTCAGTTGTGTAAGGCTGGTAATTGGGTGTTTTTTTCTGAATCTGTTTGTGTTATACAGGACCAACACACTCAGAGGGTGATTGGGACCGGCCGTAGGTTGGGGGAACTCTATGTCTTGGAGAATCTCAAAGTGTCTGCAGTTGCTGCCTCTAGCATAGATTTATCTTCTTTTCGTTTGAGTCCTTTGTCTTCTCCGTTTTATCTTTGGCATTCCAGATTAGGACATGTGTCAGTTTCACGTTTACGTTTTTTGGTCTCTAGTGGTGCTTTGGGTCATGTGAACACTAGTGATATTTCAGATTGTAGTGGTTGTAAACTGGCAAAATTTTCTGCCTTACCGTTTAATAAAAGTGTGTCTTATTCTGTTGCTCCTTTTGATATTATTCATTCTGATGTATGGGGACCAGCGCCAGTTTCCACTAAGGGTGGATCGACCTATTATGTTTCGTTTATAGATGACTATACTCGTTATACCTGGGTGTATCTTATGAAACGCAGATCTGATTTCTTTGGCATTTACAACAACTTTAGAGCCCTTGTTAAAACACAACATTCGGCTGTGATAAAGTGTTTCAGGTGTGACTTAGGGGGTGAATATACCTCTAATGACTTCACTCAGTTACTTGCCTCTGATGGTACCATACACCAGTCATCTTGTACCGACACTCCTGAGCAGAACGGTCTGGCAGAAAGAAAACATCGTCATATTGTTGAGACAGCACGCTCTTTACTTTTGTCTGCAGAGGTTCCTAGTATTTTTTGGGGAGAAGCAGTCCTAACTGCTGTATATGTGATTAATCGTATTCCTACTGCATTGACTTCAGGGATGTCTCCGTTTGAGAAACTATATGGTCACCCGCCGAATTATTCTGCATTACGAGTTTTTGGATGTACTTGCTTTGTTCTTCGTCCTCATGTTGAACGAAATAAGTTAGGGTCAAAATCAGCTATATGTGTGTTTTTGGGGTATGGTATTGGACAAAAAGGATATCGTTGCTATGATCCTGTAAGTCAGAAATTATATGTTTCACGACATGTCACTTTTTTGGAACATATTCCTTTTTATTCCATTCCAGCTAAAACCCATGATGTGACAAAGTCAGATATTCGGCTTATTGATCCCTTTGGGATTGACATAGAGGTTCCAGTTCCGGATTCATCCATGCCATCTGGTGTGCCACCTGATAGTGCTTCAGCCTCGCCTGTGCCTGAGTCTGCTCCTTCGACTGTTGAGACTGGAGACCCACCACCTCTGAGGAGGTCTACTCGACCTTGTAAGTCCACCAAACTGCCAGATTTTTCCTATTCTACATATTCAGCCTCATTTGCTTCCTTTATTGCAAACATACATCATTTGTCTGAACCTGAGTCGTATAGAGAGGCTGTGTCTGATCCTCTTTGGCAGAATGCTATGGCTGAGGAACTTGCTGCTCTTCATCATACACATACATGGGATTTGGTTACTCTCCCACCTGGTAAGCATGTGGTTGGTTGTCGATGGGTGTATAAGATTAAAATCAAAATCTGATGGGTCTGTTGAGCGATACAAGGCGAGACTTGTGGCAAAAGGGTACTCACAACAATATGATATGGATTATGAGGAGACTTTTTCCCCCGTAGCAAAGATGACGACTGTTCGCACTATGATTGCTGTTGCATCCGTTCGACAGTGGAAGATATTTCAGATGGATGTCAAGAATGCTTTTCTGAACGGTGATCTCCACGAGGAAGTTTATATGACTCCTCCCCCAGGTATTGACCACCAGCCAGGTGAAGTTTGTCGGCTTCGAAAAGCTTTATATGGTCTCAAACAAGCCCCTCGTGCTTGGTTTGAGAAATTCTCCACTGTTATTACTTCCCTTGGATTTGTCCCGAGTAACCATGATTCAGCATTGTTTGTTAGATATACAAGTGCAGGGCGAATTCTATTGTCCTTATATGTAGATGATATGATTATTACTGGTGATGATCATAGTGGTATTGAGTTATTGAAGCATGATTTGGCTCATCGATTTGCAATGAAGGACTTGGGCTTGCTGCGTTATTTTCTGGGTATTGAGGTGGCTCAGTCTAAGAAAGGGTATCTTCTTTCTCAGACAAAGTATATATCTGACTTGTTTACACGGGCGCGTCTTTCTGACAACAGGACTGTAGATACTCCCCTTGAAACCAATGCACGTTACTCTCCTAGTGATGGTGTTCCATTATCAGATCCGAGTCTTTATCGGACTATTGTGGGTAGTTTGGTTTATCTTACGGTTACTCGTCCAGATATAGCACATGCAGTTCATGTTGTTAGCCAGTTTGTTACTGCTCCTACTTCTGTGCACTGGGGAGCTGTACTTCGTATTCTAAGGTATCTTCGTGGCACTCAGTTTCAGAATCTCTTGTTTCCCTCGACGTCATCTCTCGAGTTGCGAGCCTATAGTGATGCTGATTGGGATGGAGATCGCAATGATCGTAAATCCACCACTGGTTTTTGTGTGTTTCTTGGAGACTCTTTAATCTCGTGGAAGAGCAAGAAACAAGATGTTGTCTCTAGATCTTCCACGGAGGCTGAGTATCGTGCCATGGCTGTGACTACATGTGAGATTATTTGGTTACGTTGGCTTCTTGCAGATATGGGGGTTCACATTTCTATGCCTACTCCCCTGCATTGTGATAACAAAAGTGCGGTACAAATTGCAAAGAATTCTGTTTTCCATGAGCGTACGAAGCACATTGAGATTGATTGTCACTTCACCCGTCATCATTTGCAGCTCGGGACCATATCGCTTCCTTTTGTTCCATCGTCTTTGCAGATTGCTGACCTTTTTACGAAGGCTCAGTCGGCGTCTCGATTTCGTTTTTTGTGTGACAAACTCTCAATGCTTATTGCTGTTGCATTGTGAGTTTGAGGGGGGATGTTAGCCCATATGTTATTGGGCCTTTAGTTTATGGACCTTTAGGTTATTGGCTATGTATATATAGCCTCCTTTTGGTTTAGTCAGTTTTTATGCTTTTCAGATTATATTGTAAACCTTAGCCTTTCTTTCTTTCAATAAAGTTCTATTAATAGTTTGTAAAGTCAGTTTTAAACACCTAAAATTACTTTTCGGACATTTAATTAGCCGAAATGAACTATAAATGCAATTATAGAAATATAATAACCAAAAGATGATGACACTTCGAAAAACATAAGGGCTTCCAGTAGGTATAAATTTAGCAGAGGTCCTTCTCCAGTTCTTTTGCTTGAGCGAGAAATTGACTGCTGTTGTCGAGAAATGCAAGGCTTTCTCTTCCCTTACCTACATGGCCGTGAAAAAGCAAGGGAACTTCATTTCCAACATCCACCAAACCGATGTCAATGCAGTGACATGGGGTGTCTTCCCAGCTAAGGAGATTGTACAACCAACCATCGTTGATCCTGCAAACTTCATGGTGTGGAAAGACGAGGCATTTGAAATCTGGTCAAGAGGTTTGTAAAAATAAGAAACAATATTTGGGAATTTTCTTCTCTATATATTCTTTCCCAATCACATTTATTTATACAAGCTAATGAAATGAACCTTCTATTCTAAGCTAAACAAGAGCCTTCTATTCTAAGTTAATGATGAAAGAGCCCTCTATTGTTGGTCCATGTTCTTGTTTATAAAGCCCAAATGTTGACCCATGTTGGAGCTGGTTGAGCCATCTTGATTGCTAACATCCCTCCTCAAGTTGGAGGGTAAAGAAGTGACACTCAACTTGCACAAATTCTGATGGTGAGGAGGTCCAGCAAGGGATTTGGTGAAGATGTCGGTGAGTTGGTCCTTAGATGGAACAAAAGAAAGAGATATTAAGCCTGAGAGATATTGTTGATGAACGAAATGGCAGTCAAGCTCGATGTACTTCGTTCCCTCATGGAAAACCGGATTTCAAGTTATATGGAGGGTTGCTTGACTATCGGAGTGAACTGGAATAGGAAGAGGGGGAGGAATGGATTGATCAATAAACAATCTTGTCATCTAGGTCAATTCCGCAACTAATCTCCTCATTGACTAATATTCAGCTTCTGCGAATAAAAGGGAAACTGACGATTGTTTCTTTGATTTCCAGGAGACTGGTGAACCTCCTAAGCTTATAAAAAATCCACTGGTGGACCTTCGTGTAGTACAACAAGAGGCCCAGTTAGCATCATAATAAGCAGTGAGAGAGAATGATGGTGAAGCAGAGATAAAGATGCCCTGATTCGGATATGCTTTTCAGTAACTTATGACCCACAATCCTGCTTTGAAATGTTCGATGCCAAGATTTTGCATAAATTGACTGAGAGTCAATACAGAAAAACACAGATCCGGTCTAGTGTGAGTCAAATAATTGAGTTTACCAATGAGATGCCTGTAAAGTGTAGGATCTGACATGTGATTTTCTGAATCTGCAGAGAACTTGACTGAAGGATCTAACAGAGAAGAAGCTGGAGGAAGGTATGAAACAACAAATTCATTGATTAAATCAAAGGTATATTTTCGTTGACTCATTATGATTCCCTGTTCTTCATGCAGAATTTCCACTCCCAAAAAATAATGCAGCGAGCCGAGATCCTTAATTTTAAACTCAGTATGAAGAAACTCCTTAAGGTTACGTATCTCATCTGTAGAATCCCCTGTAATCAAATATCATAGACATACACAATTATGATAGAGAAAAGCCCTTCGAATTGTTTAAAAAATACGGAATAATCATTGAGGGAGGTTGTACAAACCTTTAAAGTTTAGGGCTCCGGCAAGCGTGACATACCGTTGCCTTGAGGCTTGCTTTAATCCATAGAGTGATTTTTTTATACGACAAACCATATTAGGTTGAGGGGGTTCTATTCCTGCAGTGAATTTCATATAGACCTCTTCTTGCAAAGTTCCTTGCAAGAAGGCATTATTCACATCAAATTGTGAGATTTCCTATTTCGTTTTGGTTGTATTTGCCAGTAAACATCTGATGGTGGTCATTTTGACTACTGGGGAAAAGGTCTTATTAAAATCAATCCCCTCTTGATAAATGTCAGCTCTGATTACTAACTGTGCCTTTAGCCTTTCAAGAGATCCATCTGCATGTTGTTTCACTTTATAGACCAACTTAAAAGACAATGCCTTTCTACCTTGTGGCAGATGCACAACCTCCCTAATTGAGTATTAAAGCATCAATCTCATCCTGCATTGCCTGCACCCAACCGTGATGTGTACATACTTGAGAGTAACTACCGGGTTTAATGATGGAGGGAATGGAGTATAAAATAGCTTGGTTGGGCATGGAAAGAGTAGAAACTGATAGACATGTAGGTGTACTAGGAGTAGCAAAACAAGATTCAGTCACATCACTAAGATAAATAGTGTTGCAGCTATAGTCTTTGAGATGTGAAGGTAGCTCACCAATGTTTCTCCTTTGGGACCTTCTAGGAGGAGGTAGGGGTTGTGAAACATCTTGTTTTGAAGAAACAAATGGTGTGACAGTTGGACCAGAAGAATTAGAATGATCAGGAGCTGATTCAAAAAAGGTAGAAAGTGGTAAGGTGGAATCTGGTTCAACAGGGTTAGAAGAAATGTCAGATGGTGGAGTGAAATAATGTTTTTCTTTTTATTGGATTGGAACAGTAGGAGTAGGAATATGTGAATGGTCAGAAGCAAAATGAAACACATGTTCTTCGAAATGAACATCTCTTGACACAAAGAATTTCTTAGAAGTCATATCAAGAAGTTTGTACCCCTTTTTATCACTTGGGTATCCTAAGAAGACACACCTAGTGGCTCTAGGATCAAATTTACTCTTTCTATGAGATAGAGTGTTAGCAAAACATAGGCAACCAAAGCATTATAATAAGTGATAAGAAGGTATTCTGCCAAATAAAATTTCATAAGGTGTTTTACCTTTAAGAACTATGGAAGGCATCCTGTTGATTAGAAATGTGGCAGTGACACTCACCCCAATAGATCATAGGAACCATAGATTGAAACATCAAAGTCCTAGCAATTTCAAGCAAGTGTCTGTGCTTTCTCTCAGCTACCCCATTTTGTTGTGGGGTAGCAACACAAGATGTTTGATGTATGATACCTTGAGATGTTAGAATTGATGCCTCTGTACTCCTACCCAACTCCATTACATTATCAGATCTGATAATCCTTACCTTTTTGTGAAACTGTCTTTCAGCCATTTCAAGAAACATTGAATAACAGAAAAAGCATTACTTTTATTTGCAACCAAGTATGTTCAAGTCCCTCTACTGTAGTCATATACTGTAGTCAAGAAATACCTATAACTATTATGAGTAGGTGACTTGTAGGGAACCTAAGTGTCTACATGAACTAGATCAAAAATGGATTGAGAAGTAACTTGATTGATAGGAAAAGGTAATCTAGCTTGCCTAGCTAAAGGAAAGATTTCACAATGACAATCATAATTAGAGGGAATTGTAAGGAAATGGATATTTTTCATTGATGGATAAGGAAAATGCCCAAGTCTTACATGCCATAACGTTACATCAGAATTAGCAGTGAAATAGACTGAAAAACAATGTGAATCTGAATTGGGACTAGAAACAGCACTGTTAAAGTTAGAAAAGACTTTAGAATCCTTGTAAATATCTTGGTTCCCACTAGACTACTTAGGAATGATTTTAAGTATGTATAGACCTTCTTTTACTTTACCAAAATCTTGAGTCTTCTTCATTAAAGGGCCCTATAAGACACAACTATTAGAAATAAAGGATAGAGTATAACTGTATTACAGATTAAATTTGTGAACAGAGAGTATATTGTAACTGAAACTTGGAACATAAAGAACATTATGCAATGTGAGGTTATTAGAAATTAGAACACTTTATGTGTGAGTCACAAGGAAGGAATGAGAGTTGGGTAAGTTAATGTTAACAATAATTTTTAGAGCTTTCATGGAAAGAAAACAACTAGAGTTGTAACACATGTGCTTAGAATTACCTGAGTCTATTATCCATGTACCAGAATTAAAAACTGAAAGACAAGTTCCAATATATTTAAGAACGGTACCAGCAACTGCATTAGCATTTATCTCAGATACTTTGTTCATAGATGTTCCCTGTATTGACTTCTTCTTTGCCATTTGAATAATATGCTTGAATTTTTTTTGGTGAAATGTTGATTGATTAAATTCATGTCAATCATATGCCCATTCTCACCTTCTTCTCCAGACATAACTGTATTTCCTCTGATCTGAACCTGTCTACCTCTATTTTTTGTGAACTGAAAATCATTTGGGAAACTATGTAACCTGAATCAATCATCATCAACATGCCCAGTCTTACCACAAAAATCACAGGACATATTAGGATTATACTTATTCTTAACCCTAAGCTTCTGTTGTGATAGTTTTTTCCTGTCTATTTAGGTAATTGCTGATGATTGTTCAGTCTTGGATAATTAAATGATCTAGTTCCAAAATTAGGCATAGCACCAGAGGCTTTATGTACTTTCTTGCCAAATTTGTTTTGATTCATGTTGCTTACCATAACGGAAGAAGAATCAGTTGGGATCAAGCCACTGAAATAGGTTTCTCTCTGATTTTCATCTTGTAAAATTAGAGAGTAAGCAACATTTATGTTGGGCAGAGGATTCATCATTAAGATGTTTCCTCTTGCTTGAGCATCCACATCATTTAGACCCATCAAAAATTGTATAAGTTTCTCATCTTTGAGAGACTTTTCCCGCTTCAATTTACCTTTACAGCTACACACATAGGTGCACTTATTAGACTTGAGAGATTCCATCTCATCCTAGAGTCTCTTAAGTTTAGTGAAATATCCTACAATGTCATTATTTCCTTGAACTAACCTGTTGAGTTAGTTTTGTAGGTAAACCAGTTTAGCTCCATTAGATTGTCCAAATCTATGCTCTTGACTCATCCATAAATCTTTAGCAGTCCTAGGGTATATCACACTATCAGCAATATCCTTTGAAAGAGAGTTAAGGAGTCAAGACGTTACCATGTCATTGCATCTGCTCCAAGATTGTAGATCTGGAGATTGGGCATCTGGTGAAGCATCAACACCAATGATAAAACGAAGCTTATTCTTGGATGATAGGGCTATAAGCACTGATCTCTTCTATCCTTGATAGCCTTTTCCATCAAATGGAGTGTTAACCAAGGCCATTCCAGGTGAATCTTAAGAGTGAAGGGAATAAACATGAGTGGGATCCATAGATGGTGGAGTTCTGGCAGTACAACTAGAGGATGCTGATGAAGTAGTTACTCCATCCGCCATTGTAGAGATAGGTCAAATGAAGAAAATTGATGATCGAGAAGATGATTTCTACGCAACTACCTTACGCTCTGATACCATGTAAAAATAAGAGACAATATTTGGGAATTTTCTTCTCTGTATATTCTTTGCCAATCACATTTATTTATACAAGCTAATGAAATGAACCTTCTATTCTAAGCTAAACAAGAGCCTTCTATTCTAAGCTAATGATAAAAGAACCTTCTAGTGTTGGGCCATGTTCTTGTTTATAAATCCCAAATATTGACCCATATTGGAGCTGGTTTAGCCATCTTGATTGCTAACAAGGTTGGGCTCAATTATACCCCGAGAATGATCCATCAAGAAAATTGCTCGAACCGGTATACAGACTTTGTCTCTATCTTGATAATAAAGACAGTCCCTTTTCCATTCGTCCCAGTTTGTGTTGTACATTTTCTGAGTTAATCTCATGGATGGTGATCCACCTAATAACGGAGAAATAACTAGGGAATGCATATATATCACTAGAAAATGAACTAGTTCTACGATGATCATCCGTGAAATTACCCCTTATTTTTGCTCGCGATCTACTAATAAAACGGAATATTCATTTCATTTTACAGGTTCAAAACAGTTACTTCTTGGTCAGCCTCGTCAATAATGATTACATCAATGGAGATTTGTTTGCCATTTTCAAGGATATCTGAATTTATCAGCTATACAATGAAAGTTTCTTCTTTGAGTTTTGAGTAGAAATTTTATGATTTATTGTTGTTACAAGTCCTACCTTTCATTAGATGTATTTATTCGCACCACTCCCTTATGAGAAATCAATCCTTATTCTGCACTTTCTCTCACCACCCTAAATCATAAATAAATCATGAATTCTTCAGAGCAATCCGGTAGGCAGGCCTACAAGGACCGTAGAAGAAGTGCCTCAGCACGCTGCAGCCATTAATTTTATTCCTTTTATGCAATTATGAACTCCCCAGAAATTTATCAATTTCTATGCTACAAATAATTTTGGAGCTAAGATAACAAACTGCGCGAGCCGGAAAAGTTAGAAATGCAACTCGTAATTTTCCTCTTCACTTTTTGAGTGGGATCAATTAGAGAGATGGTGTAAACAGGGATATATGGATTGTAAAATTACTTAACAAGAACACCTCTGCCCCTATAAGACAAAAATTTTCCTTGCCGTCCTTGTAATGTTCCTGCATTAGATCGGTGGCCACTGATGGATGCCACCTTTTTTCTTCACAAGTAGTTTGGATATCAAGATATTTAACAGAAAAGTTGTTGAGGTCAATAAAGGGGAAGCCCAGTGCACTAAGCTCCTGCTATGTGTGGCATCTAGGAAAGGGTTGGACCACAAGGATCTATCGTACGTAGCCATACCCTACATTTTTGCAAGAGGCTGTTTCCACAGCTCAAATTAGTGACCTTGTGATCACATGACAACAACTTCACCAGTTACACCAATGAGTTGGTTTAATTCCTCAATTCTATCAGCATTAGACATTAGTGCTTGGAGCAACCAAATAACAAGATTGATTCATGTTCACTGGTTGGCCAGAGATTTGTTCAGAACATAAGATCTAGATAATATAATCAGCCATCAGTATGGTATAAGTGAGTGATAAAAGGGCATTTTATTATGAATAAAATATCTTTTGAATGAATTATTCATTTCATCATTATAGAAAGTAACTCATTGGACATAACGTGACTATTTAGGAAGGCTCTCATCGTAAGGTTGACTAAACACTACAGTATTAGTAAGTGTGGCACTACTCTTCACCACATAATTCTACAGAAGATGAAAGCTAGACTATTTGCAAAAGAGGACTTTTTGCCACAAAAAATAAAGCAAGACTTGGTTGACTTGCCAAGTCTTTGGCTGAATAGAGGACTTTTTTGCCACCATATTTATAATTCTGATTGAGATGTGAAAGACTTGGTTGACTTGCCAAGGCTTTGGCTGAATTGAGGACTTTTTTTCCACCATATTTATAATTTTGATTGAGATGTGAAAGACTTGGTTGATTTGGTGGTATTAGTGTTGATATGACCAAAAGGGAGACCTCATTGCTATTTAAAGTCTCAAAACCACATGTTATAGAGTATACCTACTAATGTTTGCAATAATGGAGAAAGCCTTCACATTTTTTCTCTTAACACGCTTGTTGTTTATGACTAGTTCAATCATGACCCAAACCAATATTACTACTGATCAATTAGCTCTTCTGTCCTTAAAATCCCAAATTATTTCAGACCCATTTCATTTATTGGATGAAAACTGGTCTCCCGCCATTTCCGTTTGTCATTGGGTTGGAGTCACTTGTGGTTCTCGCCAACAGCGAGTGAAGTCCTTGAATCTTTCTAACATGTCTCTTACAGGCAAGATTCCCCGTGAATTTGGAAACCTCTCATTTCTTGTTTCTCTTGACTTGGGAAGCAACAATTTTCATGGAAATTTGCTTCATGAACTGGCACACTTGCGTCGGCTTAAGTTTCTTGATTTAAGTGTCAACAACTTCAGTGGGGAGGTTCCCTCTTGGTTTGGGTTTTTACACCAACTTCAAGTACTAAATCTTGGAAATAATAGTTTCACTGGTTCCATTCCTTCTTCATTTTCTAATATGTCCACACTTGAGACTTTGAATCTGAAATTCAATTCCATAGAGGGTCATATCCCTCTGTCGTTCTCGAATGCCTCAAGGTTGGAGGCTTTGGAGATATCTTATAATTCACTTCAAGGAAACATCCCAGAAGGAATTGGCAATCTTCACAATATGAAATTGCTATCCATACAATATAATCAACTTACGGGTTCTATACCACTGTCAGTTTTCAACATTTCTAGAATTGAACGCATAGCATTTACAGGCAATAGCTTATCAGGAAGTCTTCCCAATGGTTTATGTAATGGTCTCCCGATACTCAAAGGGCTTTATCTATCCGGAAACAAGCTTTATGGTCATATGCCTACAAGCTTGTCAAATTGTTCACAACTTCAAGTACTGTCTTTATCACAAAATGAGTTTGATGGACCAATACATAGTGAAATTGGAAGATTGAGTAACTTGCAGTTCTTGCCTCTTGGATATAACCATTTCACAGGTATGTTTTTATCTTCTGAATTACTTCAGAATTTTATTTTATTACACAGTAACTGTAGGGATCATTTCAGTTATTGAATTAATTGAGGTATCTAAGTTTGGTGGTATTAGGCATGGAGAAAAGCCAGATTAATGGTTCTGTTCAAATATATTTATCTTCTATACGTTTTTTTTTCTTTTTTCTTTTAATACTTTCGTATCACCAACAATATAAAAGTTAAAAGCTTAGTGGATTCTACCACGGGAGATTGAAAACTTAAACAAGACGCAATTCTTATATCATAGAAAAAACAGATTGAACCAACTATTTAAACTCACTAGTAATCCACTATATGTGTTTCCAGGTGAAATACCCAAAGAGATAAGCAATGTCATTGAGTTGGAGCTACTTAGTCTTGCATTTAATAGTTTTAGTGGTTCACTCCCAATGGAGATCTTCAACATATCAGGGCTGAGACTGATTTCTCTTTCATTCAATAATCTATCAGGAAGCCTCCCACCAAACATGTGTTCTGTCATACCCAACATTGAAGAGCTTTATATGAACAACTTAACCAATCTTGTTGGGACTATTCCTCATTCCATCTCCAATTGTTCAAAACTGACTATTCTGGAGCTTGCTAACAACCAACTCACAGGCTTGATTCCCAATTCTTTTGGATATTTGACTCATCTACAGTTACTAAATTTAGGGGCAAACAATTTGACTAGCGACTCATCATTAAGCTTCCTGACTTCCTTAACCAATTGCAGAAAATTAACATTTCTTGATATATCTTTCAATCCTCTAAATGACATGCTTCCGGCCTCCACAGGGAACCTTTCCACCTCTCTTAGAAATTTTTACGCCAACAATTGCAAAATCAAAGGGCGAATTCCAAATGATGTTGGGAACTTAAGCAGCTTATTAGACATTGATCTTTCAGGAAATAACTTGGTCGGATCTATTCCAACATCAGTTGGAAACTTGAGAGACCTTCAGCGGTTCAACTTGAGTAGCAACAAATTTACAGGATTTATTGGAGATTTTATATGTAAATTGCAGCATTTGGGTGACATTTACTTGGGTCAAAATCAAATTTCAGGATCGCTACCTAATTGTTTAGGGAATATTACTTCCCTTAGGGAGATACATCTTGGTTCCAATAAATTGAGTTCCAATATACCACCAAGCTTAGGGAACCTTCAAGATCTAGTGGTTCTTGACTTATCGTCAAATAACATGGTAGGTTCTTTACCTCCAGAAATTGGAAATCTAAAGGCTGTAACAAAGATGGATCTATCGATGAATCAATTCTCAAATGAAATTCCCAGAGAAATTGGAGAATTGCAAAATTTGGCACACCTTTCTTTGAGACACAACAAGTTGCAAGGAACTATACCTAACTCAATGAGCGACATGGTAGGTTTGGAATTCCTAGACCTTTCTCACAATAATATATCTGGAAACATTCCTAAGTCATTGGAGAAGCTTCAAAACTTGAAGTATTTCAATATTTCTATCAACAAATTGTATGGTGAAATACCCTCGGGAGGTCCTTTCAAGAACCTCTCGAGTCTGTTTTTCATCTACAATGAAGCATTGTGTGGTTCTTCAAGATTTAGTGTCCCGCCATGCCCCACTTCATTAAATCACAGATCAAATAGAAAAAAATTTCTAGTTCTTTTTCTTTTGCTGGGAATCGCAATAGTAGTTGTTCCTAGCACCTTAATTATTTTCTGGATAAGGTATAGAAAAGGTAAAAGAGCTCCTCAACAAGCTGATTCATTGTATGCCATAACAAGAGAAAGAATTTCATACTATGAATTGATCCAAGCAACTGATGCACTTAGCGAGAGTAATCTGATTGGTTCTGGAAGTTTTGGCTCTGTTTACAAAGGCATTCTCAGAAATGGAACTGCCATTGCAGTTAAAGTTTTCAACCTGCAACTAGATGCGGCATTCAAGAGCTTTGATACGGAATCTGAAGTTTTGCGCAGCCTACGCCATAGGAATCTTGCAAAAGTCATTACTAGTTGTTCCAACCTTGATTTTAAGGCTTTAGTGCTCGAGTACATGCCAAATGGAAGTCTTGATAAGTATTTGTATTCACACAACTACTTCCTCGACATCAGACAGAGACTACGCATAATGATAGATGTGGCATGTGCTCTGGAATATCTTCACCATGGGTGCTCGTTGCCTGTGATTCACTGTGACGTGAAGCCTAGTAATGTCTTGCTGGATGAAGATATGGTTGCCCACCTAAGCGACTTTGGCATTTCAAAACTGCTTGGTGAAGATCAGGGTGATTTATACACTAAAACCTTAGCAACATTTGGTTATATTGCGCCAGGTACATCTCTTAGTTTTGCTGATTACTCCTTTCTGTTTTTCCTACCTAGAGAGTATATTGCATCTTTAAATGAATTGTTTGACTGTAGAGTATGGACTGGATGGACTAGTGTCTACAAAGTGTGACATCTATAGTTACGGGATCATGTTGCTGGAAACGTTTACTAGGAGAAAGCCTAATGAGTTTGAGGGAGATCTTAGCTTGAAGCAATGGGTGAGTTATTCATTCCCAGAAGCAGTAATGGACATTGTAGATGTTAACTTGGTAACACCAAAGGGTAATATCTTACAGAAGGAGCTAGATGTTTTTGAATCAATCATGAAAGTAGCATTAGATTGTTGTGCTGCATCTCCGGCAAGAAGGACTAACATGAAAGATGTTGTAGGGATGCTGCAGAAGATCAATATTCAACTTCTTTCATGTTGAGCACGTTGTTGGAATCTGTTGTTCCAAATCACTTGATTGTTTCAATTTTTTTCTGAATTGTTGTAGCAGCATTAGGATTGCTATTTTGTTAAAACTTGGGTTTGTGCATGATTCTGGTTTTAGAAATGGTAGATGCTTGTTATGAATCACATTAAATAGAATAACTAAAACGAAACTGATCCTCTTGAAAATCTTGAAGCGGAATGAATTTGGGTAAAATTGTTAGAGGAATCAACTGTATGAATACATATAGGAAAGTAATATAAATGTTTTACATTGTAAACACTAACAGGACATATAACATCATGACAACAAACATAACGGGCAATGACAAAAAATGTTATATATGATAATGCTATAAGAAAAAAAATGGCAGCTCTGTGCACGAAGTATCTTGCATTCACATGGGATATGGAGAAGGATCTCCCCCAGGGATTGTAACACATCCAACCTACCCAACACAAATAGCAATGAAAGATTCCACGACTCAAACTCGTGACCTATAGGTCATGTTGCTCCAAATCCCTACATGATGATAAGTGAAGAAAAAATATTATTTGCGTTATCATTTTACTTTCTTTTTTCAATAAAGTACCTATATGAAACTCTAGTGAAGGAGAAAATCAGGCTCCGTTCTTCAAGATTTTCCAAATCAACCAATAAAGACTAGAAAAAATTTAATTAGACCCCTAAATGTTAAGTTTTAATTTCTCGATTTTCCACTGCTTGGTGCTCATATCCCTGCCAAGTCCAAACTAATATCTTTTTGTTAGAGTGTGTGCCCTACTGATTTTAATATTATACACTGCCGGTTGCCTATCTGTGGAACAAGTAAGCTAACGTAGTTCACAGAAGTAAAACTTGAACACGGTATTTTTACGTGGAATTGTAAAAAACCACGACCTGTACCTCTACAGGATTTGACCCCAACTTCTCTATTACTCTTGAGCCTCAACAATCAACAAATCACAAGACTTCTTGTAAACTAGGAATTAAAACTTCTAACTCCTACTTCTCCAAAAACACAAATCTTCCCAAGATAAGTGTTCCCAAGTCTTCGAGTTCCCCAACTTGAAGACGTTAATCCTAACTCAGTTTATACTTCACTAAGACTAGAGATGACAACTCAATATGAATCAACAACCAACCTATTACAAAAAGTCTATGACTCTAAGTAAAGGACCAAGTTGTTCCAAAAGCTCCTTCAAGTAGAACTGATTTGCTAGTTGTTGACTATCTTTTTCAGTGCATGAGTAAAACACTTGAATGTCGTTTATTCTATTTAAGCCAACTCCTAATTGAGTCTTTTAGTTGATGTACTCTTCTATGTTCAATAGGACTCCAGGTAGTTTCACTCCTTTGTTGCTGTCGTCTCTCCCTCCTTGATTGAATAGGACTCTTCTCCTTTATCCCTTAGTCTTGTAGGACTCCTTGATCAACTCAACTTCTAGATGCTGCATTTATAACTTCTACATGCTGCATTTATCTTCTCCTTAATCGTAACATTTGAAACAATTCTGAGTTTCCTTGCTTATCCACTTTTGTTTTAATGCATTGTCAGCCTTGCATCAACTTCAACATGCAGTTCATGTGAACACCAACAGCTTCTCTTTATTCACTTGTGTGGAATAGCTTGCTCATATGTCCATCATCAAAACCTCACATTCGCAAACACTTTTAGTGAAGGCTTAAGTGATGATTACCAAACTTCATGTATTCTGCACTGCGTATGAGTCCTTTCAGCGACCATACCGAGCCCATATAACAATGGACAGTTAGTTAAATTATCTCCAGGGTCTGCCTCCTGTTAATCTTCCACCTTTTGTTCGAGTAATTTCTCACTGTCCATTTTTGGTTTAGTTGATGGTGTGAGGGACAAGTCTAATAATGCATTCTTTGCTCTTCGGGGTTTCCCAACACTAGTGCTAAATGGTCCGTCTTTCACTACATAATTTGTATATGGCTGCTTTGGAAAGATTGTGGGATAACTAGAACACCATCACACAGAAAGAAAATAGAAAAGAAAAATAAACAGGGTGTTTCCAACTGTAGAAACCTAATTTTATCCCTCCCGAACCCTTTTAGTTGATAATTTTTTCATAAAAGAACGAAAAATAATAACCAACCTTGAACAAATTCATAACAAGAAATAACAACCTCACCAATTAAAAGTGGACACCTCACCTCACCCCTCACCACCTCACCCTACCCACCTACCCTCACACCCCACCTACATGCACCCCACCTTAGGATCACATTTTCTTGCCTTAAATACCCGCACACACATTTATGGGAGAAATAGGGAATTGACTACCATATACTCCATTTTTTAATTTTCACTCTCTCAGAATTCACACACGGGTCCCACTAACACCATTCCTTTTTCTTCTTCTTCAGTTCAAAAACACACAGAGCACACTACTGATCTGGACCTTCATTCATTGTTAAAAAAACAAAACCATTATCATCATCTTCAACCAAAAAAGGGACCAGGAAGAAGAAAGAGAAAAGGACGCCATTTTCTTCTTGTTTCTTCTTGTAAGATCACAGCTACACCAACTGAAATCCACACACACGGGGAGAGAGGGAGAGAAAAGGGCCAACAGGGCCAGAAATTGGTCCCATCTCCTTCAATTTTCCTCTAGCGCCGAGCTCGCCAGAGCTCCGGCGAAGTGCTAGCAGCGACCCAACTCCCTCCCATCACCAAAATCGGCGACCAGTTGCGCCATTTTACACCTCCATTCAATTTTTTCAGTGGGTAGCTTGATTTGTCGATCGAGGTTTGCGAGTTAGTCATGATTGAGGTTTCGATTGGTTTTCAAATCTGTTTCAGGGTCAAATTCAACACCAAACGAGGTTTTGTTCAAATTGGGTTTAAGTCGAGGTTCCGAATCTGCGAAGCTCCTCTGTTTGATTGAATAAAAGCGACATTAAGGTCCATTCTTCATCTCATTCTCAATTAATTCTTAATTGTGTGATACTTGGCATGGTAAATTTATGGTGTATGGATTTTATTTTGTTGATTTTGATATGTCTTGGATCATCGTGGTTGGTTGTTCATATCCATCGATTGATTGTTGTGAATTGAAATAATCAAAGAACTTAGACTCAATTTGGGGTTAAATTGCAATTGGGTGTAGTATCGAAAGTTGGCTAATTAGCAATTTCACTCGATTTATTTAATTTGTCATCTTGATTGATGTTGACGTTGTTAAACGTGATAGTATCATGATAAGTCAGAAGTAATAGGAAAATACTAAGTTTGGGTAGGCAAAGTTTAGAATTTGTGATTTTGTTGAATGTTTGAAAGTTCGTTGAGTGGTTTGATTTTCTCGCCCTAAAAATGAATTCATTTAGCCGGAGAATGCCCCGAGACACATTGTATTTATTCATCGGGGAATGCTCTGACGTTTTATATTGATGGAAAACGTTCGGGATCAAGGCCCGAGGCATCGGGTAACCATTGGAGCATAGTTTAGGATCAGTCTAGAATAGGATTTATATTTTCGTATTTTCTTATCTTTGGTACTGTAGACATTATTTTGGTTTTTGAATTTTGTTTGATTTGTTTGGTTGCTTGTGTTGTGTGTTCATGTATTTCATACATTTTAGTGTCAAATTAGCCGATACGCTCCATCAAGCAACCATGGTCAACCCACGGGATAGAGGGGTGCCTAACACCTTCCCCTCGGTCCATAGAATTCCTTAGCCGAAATCTCTGTTCACAAACCAGTTTAAAGAGTCAAATCATTTTGAAAAGGATTTTTCAAAGGTGACTTGGCACACCCAATTATGTTAAGTGGCAACTCTGAGTTTTAAATGTAAATAATCCTTTTTTCGAAACAAATTCTTCATTTTTTTCACTTCATAATAATAACCCTTTCAAACATTAAAATCAATTCTTTTGGTTGTAAAAGGTATGTGACAGCTCTGGTGACTCTGCTGGGGAGTTGTTTCAGAATTCGATCTTATTTTAGAGTTGTATCAGCTTAGTTTGACATTATTAGTGTATAAACATTGTTTGTGTTATTGTTTCTGTTTATTTTATCATTGTTGAGTGCTTACGTTCTACGTGTTTACAATTTTTCTCTTGTGTGTTACCGCTTTATATCTGGTATCATCAGTATAACCCGAGTCAATTCTTTCTGCAACAAGTCCTGGAGTGCACGCCAGGCACACAAACTATAGTTGAGTCACCCTTATTTTAGGAGGGGGAGTCGTCGGACGTACGAAGTGGATGGAAAGCAAAGCAGCCACTATCGACCATATGCTCCCCCGAACGGCCTTGTTAGTAAACCCCAACATAGGTCATCCTTTAGGTCATGCTTATCTCCAATATATTGAGACCTATCGGGACTCACTTGGTCCTTTGTGGGAGACTCACCTCTAAAACATCCTTACGTGCTAAATGTTGCATCTTTGAGGGTAACGTGGTCATTTGACAAACCGATTAGGGAAAAGCATGTGTTAGAAGTAAAGTGTGTAGACAAGAAAGTGTTGAAAAAAAAAGTGAGTCAAAAAGAAAAAAAGAGAGAGTTTCGTAAGTTTTTAGAGTTCTTTATGGCTTTTGATTTTTTTTTTTTTCACAATTCAAAAATTCAAAAGGATTTCTTACCTTTCGCACTCATTTTCTCAAAAATATCAAAAAAGGATTTTTGTTTCATGCATTCATAATTCAAAAAATTTAAAAATATTTTTTTCAAATATGAGTTTTTTATAAAAGAAAATTTTAAAAAAAATGGTAGAAGTTTTGTATATTTCATATCGAAAATACCAAAAAGATTTTCTTTCATAGCTGTTGGTATCATTTTTTATGTGAAGTGTTAAATTGAAAATTCAAAAAAAGATTTTTGTTATGTTGTTCATCGTGTGTCTTTAGTCGTGTCTCAAATAAGGATGCAATCTATTATTTAATCATTAATTGTCCAATCTGGACAAAGTACACACCCCTGATTCTCCTCTCTCGGGAGTGAGATACGTAGGCAGGCTATTGTGGGTTCGGAGATCTTATTTGATAAATCCAAAAAAAAAAAAAAGATTTTCTTTACTTTTCCTTTAAAATAGGTGTTTCCTATACATCTTTAAAAGAAAATCACAAAAAAAAAATTGTTAATAGATTCAAGTCTCATTTTCGTACGAAATTCAAAAATTGAAAACCCAAAAAGATTTTTCTTTGGTAATCATAGGTTTTGTTTTGTATAGGGAGTTTAAACCTGAAAAATACAAAAAGATTTTCGTCAATTCTTTTGACAATTTGTAATTTTTGATGTTTCTGAAAAAAATGAAAGGAAAAATAATTAATTGGCCATTTTGGCAAGACTTTATGAACTATGCACACCTGATTCTTCTCTTTCGGGGGTGAGATACGTAGGCACCCATCTTGGGTACGGTGATCTTTTCTAAAATAAAAAAAGGTTTTGAAGAAAATGTTGAACTCTAACATATTTGTTGCCTCTAGTTCAGCTAGTTTATGGTGGTGGGTTTGTGGCATCCTAGCTGGTCCTCCACATCACACCAAATCTAAAGAAGGTTTAGTTGTGTTCAGTAAGGATATGGAGAGTGACCTCATGGATCAAACAAAGAAGTAGGAAAATGAGAGTTTAAAGGAAGAGAATTTGAGACTAAGACAACAAATGATGAAAATGTATCGAGCTTGGGCTAGTGGGCTACCTTCTCCTCCATTCCCCACTATTGATCCTACCAATATCTTGAGTTTTCCATCACAATTACAAAAGTCAGTTCCCTATTGTTGATTGATGCACCACAACATGCCTCGAAGTTCATGCCACGTCAGCTACATCTCAATACATCCACCACTTATTCTCTAGCTCCTCGGGTCACAGTGTTGAAGGTTGTAGTGATTTGAAATGGAAAGCTTGATTCAAGAAAATTTGATCATAGTGCAAAACATTGATACTACGGAGGTCACACAGAATCCTTCACCCACATACAGTAATGCATGATATGATATGTGGGAAGTAATGAGTCAAGCATAGAGATCCAAAACTTATTTGTTGAAGAGAATGTGTCTGACAGTGGTGAAAGCTCTAATCATGCTGATATACAAACCAATGGCTAAGTTGTCAGGCAATAGAAAAGTCACCCCTATCCCCACTAGGAAGAGGTATGGTAGTTTGGTTTGTTTTATTTTCTGTTATCCGAATTATTTAAGCATTGTAGTTCGGGATCTATATTTTTTTGTTTCTCTGTCATCTTTGTTTAAACCCATCTATCTTTTCTTTCAATGAAATGTGGTGTCCCTTGTCGTTTTATCTCATTTAAAGTCATTTGTTTGTTTTCTTTACATAGTACATTTTTATGTTGGCTCTAGTGATATGACATACTGATGGAACTTTCAGCTAGATCTTAAAATCCAATTTGAGCATGAACTTTGAATCAGAGGGCTAAAGTTAGAAAAAACATCCGAGAAAATATGTAGAGTGCTGAGACATTTGTTGACAAATTGAAGACTTTTTCGAAAATTAAAGCAATTGTTTTGACAATCACGAGAATCACTTGGTCATCAATTAAAAGACATGTCTCAATTAGGTCAAATAGTGTCTGCTGAACAGAAAGAAATTCAGCTCCACAAAATCATGAGTCATTCAAGGTGAGGAATGTACAACAAAAGTGGAGTTGTATGCTAGAATAACGCAAAAGAATAGTGATGCATAGACTCAATCAATGTTAATGCTTAAAAGATGTCACAAATGATCTTCATCTTTCATTTTCATATTACATGATGTGTACTAGTATTTTCTAGAATTGATATGACGAAGGCATTTCATTCTGCTATCCAAACATTGTGTCATCCTTTGTTTACCCCATTTGAGCCTTAGTGTTATTTTCTTTCATACCCCTCTTTTGGAATCAAGATAGAGTCAGCAAAAGAAAATTGTTGAGCAAAACAATAGAGTCGGAAAAATAAAAAAAATGACCAAAAAATAAAAAAGAGAAGAGTGTCAAGAAAAATAAAATCCTAAGTCCCAAATAGAAAGAGTCAACAAAAGAAAAGATTTAGAATCAAGCAAAAGAACAAGCTGTCAGAACTTCGCGTGACCTGATTCTTTTTTCTCGGGGATGAGACACGTAGGCTGCCCTATCTGGGCTCGGTCCAACCAAATAAATAATTTAGAATTGCACAGTCAAAAGTAACTAGCGCATGAGTTGATCCTCATTGTTTGAGTTGACTCCAAAAGTTGTAAGTCTTACCGCACTTCAAGTATCGTTTGTGCCCCATGTCATCCTTTCTTTCTAACCCTATCCAAAAGCCATGTTACAACCAAAGAAAGACCTTCAAATCAATCTTTGAGGATGTTAAGGCTAAGTATGCAAGAGATATGATGGTGCATTTTAGAATTACTTGTCTTCCTCAGTATAAGAAATCAGGAGAGAAATAAAAATGAGAGAGTCTTATTGGTGAAAACCCTCACGGGCACCGTAAGACGATGGTAAGTTGAAAGAAATAAAAATGAGAGAGTCTTATAGGTGAAAATCCATACGAAAACCGTAAGACGACTGTGAGTTGGGATAGATGAAAATAAGAGAATCTCATTGGACAAAAACCCTCACGAACACCATGAGGTAATGGTGAGCTGAGAGAAAGAAAGAAGCTTGTTGGCGAAAACCCTTCAAGGCTCCACTAGCCGAATGGGGTCTTAAATGCAATTGACCTAAGGAAAGCAACTCAGTTTCAAGACCATTAACTCAATAACAATGGGTAGAAAGTTTGGATGAAAAAATCATGCTGCTTAATCCAAAATGCATGGCATAATCATTAGTGTTGACTGTCATTTTTAGATGAATTTTTCGTTTCTTTGTTTCAAAAGGGGACATTCATTGTCTTTTCTTTCTTCTCTTTATTTTTATTTTATCTTTCTTGAGTCAGTTATCCAAATAAAAATTGTCATTCTTTTTTTTCTTTTCATATCATTGAATCAAGTTAGTGTCAAAACAAGTGATAAAAGATTTCAAAACTGGCTACCGATTTCTTTAATTGCACAAAGCAAGACAAAAGCTAGTGTGAGGATAATTGTGAGCCAAAAAAAGGGGCATGCAGAAAGTTGTCAACAGACAAGTCAAAAAACTCATGAAAATACCAGGGTTCAAAGGGTGTATCTGAGTAGTATGGCAAAGCAGAGATACTGTGTTTGTTTCAGAGTCACTCTTAATCATCTGAGTTTGAGTCAATAAAGCAGCAAGTCAATGGCATATGCTAAGGTTGGAAGCAAGGTTAAATGTGACAAGGGCAAGAGTGATCTCCGCGAAAGCTAAAGCCACAATTCAGCCACCATGTTGTAAACTCACAAGTTTTATTTGATGAAACAGGTAACATATTACATTCAAAGTAAGGATTTCAAAGAATAAATATCAAGGGTTTCAATGCCTCGCTTTCATAAATGCAAGAAGCAATGTTGCTGTATAGGTTTAATAGTCAAATCATGGAAAAATTCACCATTCTATATCCCTCAGAGACGCACATTTTTGTCCAGGGATTTCAGTTTTCTTTTGTTAGGTGATACACTTCTTAAATTGAACCTTTACTCCTAGAAGACGTACCTTTTAGTCGAGTCATTCCCTTTGATTTTTATAAGACGTACCTTTTAGTCGATTCATTCCCCTCGACCCCTAGAAGATGTACCTTTTAGTCAAGTCATCCCCTTTAATGCCTATAAGACGTACCTTTCAGTCGAGTCATCTCCTTTGATTCCTATAAGACGTACCTTTTAGTCTAGTCATTCCCCCTTGATTCCTATAAGACGTACCTTTTAGTCGAGTCATCCCCTTTGATTCCTATAAGACACACCTTTTAGTCGAATCATTCCAATTAACTCATAGAAGATGCATTTCTTTGTGTGAGATAATTTTCTTTTTAGTTTTGATGTGATTTCAGGAACCCGCCTGAAGATCAGGGCGAATACATGGAAAGTCAAGCAACAAAGTAAAGAAGTTGAAAAGAAATCAACAAGGGGAAGAACATTGAAAGTCACCAGTTGAAAAATGGCAAGTCAGGAACCCACCTGAAGAATAGAGTGAAGAAATTAAAAGGCAAGCAAGAAGTTGAAGAAAATGCAAGGCAGGAGCCCTCCTGAAAAACATGGTGATGAAGTAGCGAGTCAGGAGTCAAGGAAAGTTGCATAGATAGAGTTTTTATAATTTCATTTATGTTTTTAACTTGTAATTTTTATTTTTGATGTAATGACAGAGCCGCAAACCGGAACCTCGAAGGGGCCTCACTCGACTTTCCAACTCGGTTGTCCTTCTTCCTTCTGTTTCTTTCTTTGAATAATAGTCGGGATAAAATTTTATCTCGTTGTCTACTTCTTTGTCTGGAAACACTTTGTGTTTACATTCAAAAGGGGCATGTTGTAGACAACTAATTTTGTCCCTCCCGAAGTCGTTTTTTTTATTCATTTACCACTTTACGATACAAACCCTTTTAGTTGATAATTATTCCACAAAAGAACAAAAAATAATAACCAACTTTGAAAAAATTCATAACAAAAAATAACAACCTCACCAATTAAAAGTGGACACCTCATCTCACACCTCACCACCTCACCCTACCCACTTGCTCAAGTGGTTAAGCACCTCCACCTTCAACCGGTAGGTTGAGGGTTCGAGTCACGCTGGAGGGAAAGTGTGGGAACACTATTGATCCTCCTGGGGGGAAGTGCACCCCACCCTAGGATCACATTTTCTTGGCTTAAATATCCGCACACACATTTATGGGAGAAACAGGGAATCGACTACCATATACTCCATTTTTTAATTTTCATTCTCTCAGAATTCACACACGGGTCCCACTAACATAGCCATACACCATTCCTTTTTCTTCTTCATCGGTTCAAAAAAACACAGAGCACACTACTGATCTGGACCTTCACTCATTGTTAAAAAAAACCATTATCATCATCTTCAACCAAACAAGGACCAGGAAGAAGAAAGAGAAAATGATGCCATTTTCTTCTTGTTTCTTCTTCTTAGATCATAGCTACACCGACTGAAATTCACACACACACAGGGAGAAAGGGAGAGAAAAGGTCCAACAAGGACAAAAATTAGTCCCGTCTCCTTCGATTTACCTCCAGTACCGAGCTCACCGGAGCTCCGGCGAAGTGCTAGCAGCGACCCAACTCCCTCCCATCACAAAATCGGTGACTCGTAGCGCCATTTCCCACCTCCGTTCAAGTTTTCCATTAGGTCGCTTTATTTGTTGATCGAGGTTTGCAAGTTAGTCGTGATTGAGGTTTTGATTGGTTTTCAAATCTGTTTTGGGGTCAAATTCAACACCAAACGGGGTTTTGTTCAAAGTGGGTTTAATTCGAGGTTCCGAATCCGTGAAGCTCCTCCGTTTTATTGAATAAAAGCGACATTAAGGTCCATTCTTCATCTTATTATCAATTAATTCCTAATTGTGTGATACTTAGCATGGTAAATTCATGGTGTATGGATTTTATTTTGTTGATTTTGATATGTCTTGGATCATCGTGGTTGGTTGTTGATATCCATCAATTGATTGTTGTGAATTGAAATAATCAAAGAACTTAGACTCAGTTTGGGGTTAAATCGCAATTTGGGGTGGTATCGAAAGTTGGCTAATTAGCAATTTCACTTGGTTTATTTAATTTTTCATCTTGATTGATTTTGATGTTGTTAAACGTGGTATTATCATAATAAGTCGGAAGTAATAGGCAAATACTAAGTTTGGGTATGCAAAGTTTAGAATTTGTGATTTTGTTGAATGTTTGAAAGTTCGTGGAGTGGTTTGATTTTCTCACCCTAAAAATGTAATCATTTAGCCGGGGAATGCCCCGACACACATTGTATTTATTCACCGGGTAATGCTCCAAAATTTTATGTTGTAGAAAACATTCATGATGAAGGCCCAAGGCTTCGGGTAAGCATTGGAGCATAGTTTAAGATCAGGCTAGAATAGGATTTTTATTTTTGTATTTTCTTATATTTGGGAGTGCATAATTCGGACTGGACATTATTTAGGTTTTTGAATTTTGTTTGATTTGTTTGTTTGCTTGTGTTGTGTGTTCATGTGGTTCATACATTTTCAGTGTCAATTAGCCGATACGCTCCACGGGATCAAGGGGTGCCTAATACCTTTCCCTCGGTCAATAGAATTCATTAACCGAAATCTCTGTTCGCAAACCAGTTTGAAGAGTCAAATTGTTTTGAAAAGGATTTTCCAAAGGTGACTTGGCACACCGGATTATGTCATGTGGAGACTCTAAGTTTTGAATGTAAATAATCCTTTTTCGAAACAAATTCTTCATTTTTGTCAGTTCATAATAAAAATCCTATCAAATATTAATATCAATTCTTTTGGTTGTAAAGGGGGTGTGACACCAACTAGCAAGGACCAGTCTCGTTTTCGTTTTGTAGAAAGAATGTTAAAAGCAGGAGACTCAGAATGGTATGAGTCAATACCTGACGAAATGATCAGATGGTCCTCTTTGTTTACGTGTGAGATCCAACTTAAAAAGTTTATATAAGAGGGAAATTACACTTAAAGGATAAATTGGATACCCTTTGCAATCCAGTTCACGAGGCAGAGTAGCCAACTACCTAAGGTAGGCCGTTTGTTGCAAGAATATTTATCCTAGGAGAGTCAAATAATATGTCTATTGGAACTATATCTGGATTAGAATGAAGTACTAAGAACCTATTTAATTGAGAAAAGGAAATAACAAATTTATTTTTCAAAACTTAAATCAATTACACATAGTGTCGCCGAAACATTTTATATTTTCTAGAGATAAGAATCCAGTGCCTCCTGAACTATGGCCAAAATTTTGACTACACACTCCAACTTCACAGGGATCCTATTACCCCCTTAAACTCAATTTAGCGTATTTTTGTCACCCTTTTGTGCTAATGTGGCACCTTGCATGAAGTTTAACGCCCAAGGTGCGTAAAGGACTGTCATGTGCACCATTAGCTAAAAAGATTGATGCGCTTAGCAAGAGTAATCTGATTGGTTCTAGAAGTTTTGGCTCTGTCTACAAAGGCGTTCTCAGAAGAGGAACTTCAATTGCAGTTAAAGTGTTCAATCTGCAACTGGATGTGGCATTCAAGACTTTTGATACAAAATGTGAAGTTCTATGTAGCTTTCTGTAATGACCCTTCAGGTCATTTTCCATATTTATGCTTATATTCACCGTTTGAGCTTCTCTATAGCTGCTCTAAGTCATTTATGACTTGCTGGGACCGACGGTTCAGTTATCGGGCAGTTCATTTGAATTTTATAGCCAATCCCTTATTAGAAGTCTTCACTGGTTTCAAATGGTCACCGAGTGAAAACTGTTGTTTTTCAATGATTTCGGGTGCAAGAATCTGTATTTAGGCACAGCAACTTCAACACAAGTTCAAGTCTAAGAACAAGAGCACCTATGAAGTTATATAACACACTCAACACATGATCAAAAAAAACTTTCAAAGAAGTGTGTGTTTTTTGTTCAAAAATTTAGATGAAACAGAAAATGACAAGTCCTTCGACTTTACAAAAAATCCTTAAGGAAATAATTCCTCTCAAGTACTCGAGGTTACGAAATTGTCCACCTTGAATAAAATGGAACAATTCAACTGTAGCGGTACCTCAAACGATCGAATTCTCTTCGAACTCACTCAATGATTAGATGATCACGTGGAGTATATTTTTAGAAAACAAGAAGAGCTATATTGCATAAAATTTTTCATACCTAAACCTATGGATAAATGCAAGTTTATATAGCCATCTAGTGCTCCTTCCGAAAGGTGGCAATGGTTCATCCGAAAAGGTGTATCCTTTGGAAGTGTCATGTCTGTTCATTCAAAACATTGTGTCTTTTTTTAACAGATACAACTATCCAAACAGTTGCTACTTTTTCAAAATAATATGTCTTTTTCTCATAGGTTGTGTTCCTCCATTTTTCATTCACACCAATTGAACCCAACAAAAACAATAGCGAAATAATCTTGAATTCAAATTTTGACTATGCCAGCAAATCTAAAATATACTATGCCAGCATATCCAAAATATAGATTTTCGTCTAGGTAGACCTTTGGTTCGAGTCCCAATGCACCAGAGCTCATTTCGACCTATTGCTAGGAAAGTTGAAAATTTGAAAGAGTGAGTGTAGGACCTACATTTAGTCGAAACAATCTTGGATTGAAAATTTGACTTCACCATCGTGTCCAGAATGTCGATTTTAGTCTAGGAAGACCCTTGGTTCAGGTCCCAAGGCTCCCAAACGTACTTCGGACTATTGAGCGAAATTTATGAAAAAATAAAACTATAGATGTGGGACCCAATTTTTGCAGGAACGAACTCGTATGAAAGTTTGGATGATTCCTATGAATTTGAAATGTGATTTACACTGAAATTTCACTATTGAATCATATATTTTGGATTTCGAATGAGTTTCAAGGGCCAAAAATAAGTTTTTGACTTTGTTGGTGGCCCAGACAGCGACTGCGGCATCTCCAAAGCTAGTAGGGGTATTTAAGCACCCTATAGGCCACGTTTTTCACCATTTTTGACTCATGTTTGAGATCCTAAAACCCTAAATGGGTATGATAACTCAAAATTGAGTCTTGTGGCAGGGAGCTTGGTAAACATCTTTTATTATGATTATCGCCTGGATTAAGGTGAGATTTTATCACTTTATTGGTGAATTTCTTAGTTCTTGATCCAAAACTCTAATTTAGCTGAGGGCTTGATTTAGCCTTAAATTTTTTTTTTTTTTAACCAATTAATTGAGGGTTATGATTCCTTGATGATGTATGAGCATTGGGTTAACTTCGGAAATACGATTTCCGTACGTGGGACTCACTTGGAGTTTTTGGTGTCATTATTGGATCCAAAGTATAATAGTGCAATATGGGTATCATTAGAATCGTATTGATGAATAGATTATATTTTTGATAGTGTGATGTCATTTATGGGATTGTGAAGTGAAGACGAGCATGTGGTGCCTCAAGTGTGATTTTGCGGTTTAGCCTTGAGGTAGGCTCCTGTCTACTTTCCTTCATAGATGATGTATGATATGTATTGCGTGTGGATATGAATGCTAGGATTGATTATGGGTAAGATATCTTAGCCTTGATTATTGATGTTTTGGAAAATTAGATGATGATCTTGGACCCGTAAGATAGTATGTTTATAACCTTGTGGACTCCTATTTTCTTCTCCCTAGTTTAGATTGAATTGTAGCGTGGATTTGATACATTGCTAGATTATGGATGTGGTTTTAGTGTTGGAAGCATGATTAGTATATTTGATCTTATTGGTCTTGTGTGGTATTCTTGGAATTGTAATTTGGATAGAATTAACTTAAGTGCCCTTTTTTCTAATTGAAGTTTCTATCTTAGGCTTGTATATGGATTACTTGACATCTAGGAGTTGAACTAGATATCTTAGCCTAGTTTGAGGCATAGTGTACCTAATTAAGAAAATTGGGGTTTAGAAGTGGGATTGTCCGGCTCACTTAGGCCTAGACTTGTGTTAGTCATTGTAGAATTAGCTGCAGTTGTTAGACATAGTTGAGACTAGTAAGCCTTAGTATAAGGTTACTTTGTGACTCGGTATATTATAATGATATTCCTCGGATTGTAACTCATGAGTTATAGCTATGTTGTTTCTTATAGAAATGATGTGATAAAATGGGCCCATAGAGATGTTATTTCCTCTTAGACTTGATACTTGGCCCATAGAGATGTTATTTCCTCTTAGACTTGATACCTGGCCCATAGAGATGTTATTTCCTCTTAGACTTGATACCTGGAAAATAGAGATGTTATTTCCTCTAAGGCTTGATACTTGGACAATAGAGATGTCATTTCCTCTAAGACTTGATACTTGGCCCGTAGAGATGTCATTTTCTCTTAGAGTTGATACTTGACCCATAGAGATGTTATTTTCTCTTAGACTTGATACTTGGTCCATAGAGACGTTATTTCCTATAAGACTTGATACTTGTCCCATAGGGAGGTCATTTTCTCTTAGACTTCATATTTGGTCATAGAGATGTTGTTTTCTCATAGACATAACGTTGGGTCCTCAGAGATGATTTTCCTCTTAGATGCGATGTTGGGCCTACAGAGATGGTACCTCTGTTTAGATATAACCCTAAACTTGACATCAAATTATAACTTTGACCTTAAACTTTGATAGTGCACAAATAGGACCTTTAACTGTTCAAAACCTGAACAAATATGACGTCTGATTTTACAACCCCATGCGTGAGTTTCACTCACGCCTATGTGGAAAGGTAATCCAATCACACGATGCCATATCGTTAAAAGAGCTAACTTGGAGGGAGGTCATATTTGTGCAGTTTTGAATAGTTAAAGGTCATATTTGTGCACTGTCAAAGTTTTATTTTGTGTTAAAACGGCATCGTTTTTATTATTATTATTATTATTTCTATAGCAGTAGCAGCTAGCTTTTTTTAATTAAAAAAACAGCCACTAGCAGGGATCGAACCCCCACAGTAGGCTGAACTGAAGGAAGTGCCCAAGGAGAGCAAATAACACCACTGGGCTGTCTAAGTGCCTTGTTTCATTTGGTTCAACATTAATATACGTACATAAAAATAGATTTTCTACTTTATATGTACAATGTAATTTTTTTACCGAGGGAGTTCGGGTAAACCCCATGGCAACCACGTAGGTCCGCCCCTGCGTTTATTTAATAACGTTTTAATAAGGTTAATTTAATAACATTTAAATAACATTAATTTGATAGCGTTAATTTAATATACTATTATTGATATCCTAATAATGTTAATTTAATAAGGTAAAACTATAATTTATTCTATTATTAGTATAATTTCATCTTTAAGTTAATATTTAAATAAATTATATTTAGATATATTAGATAACTTAAATTCGCTCTCTGCTTTATAATATATATACATACCCACGATTTTTTGTATCACGCTGACCCACTTAATTAATAAATCTTCAATATTGCTCTTTTTCCACAATTACAAAAGAAATTAGATGTCATTTTAATCTTTAAGCCGAAAATAATAAAAAAATAATAGTGAAAAGTCATTTAAAGGTCATATTTGTGCAGTTTTGAATAGTTAAATGTCATATTTGTGCATTGTCAAAGTTTAATGTCAAATTTATGTATTATGCCCTTAGATTTTAAGCTGGACACACCCAGTTTTGCGTGTTGAACACGCATTTTGCCACAGAGGATTGGAAGTCATATTTGTGCAGTTTCGAATAGTTAAAGGTCATATTTGTGCACTGTCAAAGTTTAAGGTCAAATTTATAATTTGGTGTCAAGTTTAGGGTCATATTTCTGTATTATCTCTATATTAAATGACTTATAGTCGCGTTATGCTTATTGATATTATGCCTCTTATGTGAGAGATAATTAATTCTATGCTTATTGATATTATACCTCATATATGCAAGATGCCTCCTAAATGTGAGATGATTAGAGATATGCTCTGACTTATAAATATGATTATAGAGATGAGTTCTGGATATGTATATGGGCCAAAGGCCGTGATGATGATATTGTGATTAGTTCAGACATATTATTGGGCTGAGGGTTGATAGATGATATCGATTGGACATTCGGGAAGTGTTTATTCTTGTTGAGGATGCGGCTATAGTTTATTAATATATATATATATATATATATATATATATATATATATATATATATATATATATATGTGTGTGTGTGTGTGTGCGTATACACATCTCTCCAGTATGGGACGAGGGAAGGTGTGGTGTGACGTTTATGATTTCACTGATTGAATACTGGTGATGGCATGCATAGATTCAATACATTTATGATTATTATATTAGTTATTGATGTGATTCTAGCTGAATGTGATCTTATGGCTGTTCTTCCTAATTATGGTATAAGCTACATGGTAATTAGTTGTTTATTAGGTAACTATAGTAATTGATGGTTAGAATTCTAAATACATTAGTGAATGAGCCTTGCTTATGTAAAGCCCCAAAATTTGATCCCGAGACATCACACAGTGCCTAGGATCGCAAGTGACCCCAAGCTAATCCTTCTACTATTATAAATCATAAGCAACTGAATAAGATAGATAAATCTGAACAAAGTAAGTAGAAGATACATCTTTTCTGAATATGATCAATAAAAAAGTGAATTCACATGATTACAACTCTGCTTTTACAAAGAAACTGAGATAAATACAATGACTCTACTGACTGTCTATGAAAACTCTACTAATACTGACTATAGATAGAAAGGATGCGACCCCAACTATCATTAATCAATATATAAGAACAATAAAGAAAGAAAATATATAATGACATCTAACTTAAATCCCAGACGTAGGAGGACATATCATATGCTGGCTGGAATCTGCAACTATCTAAGTCTGGCGTGCTTACTAAAACTTGTACCTACATTATGATATAATGTAGCACATATACGTATATGTGGATCAGTACTTTGAGGATGTACTGAGTATATGAGGGTGCAATACATATATAAAATAATATCTCAATATCATCATAGTTTATAAAATCATGCATGCTGACATAAATGACTCACATAGCTTGAATAATACCTTAAATATAGATCTCATAAATCATGAATAATGAAACATTTAGTATAAATCTCATGATTCATTTCACTTCATTCTAAATCTACATTCTTTCTTTGTTCTCAAACTTGTGGTATAGATAATGTCTTAAAACAACATCTTTCCGAACATACACTTTAACCACATGAAAACTAAGAACTTCTTTGAAAACATAAAGATTTTGAAACTTGAGAACCTTAGAAATCTTGGACTCATAGCTTTCGAAAAACATATACCTTTATCTTAGATAGAGTGGGGGACTACTTTGGGAGTTTCTCTTAACCGACATAAACCATGTGAGCTACATGGAGTCCAACGTCTTACCCACGTTGGGGAGAGCTGTCCTATCATTTTCATCGGATAAAACCTTAACTTTTCAGTTCATTAGTGATCGCTATATCAGCCTCAGGCTCACATCCTACGAGGGCACGTAGTTCTAGAGAAGTACCACACTTCCCGCTCGGTGCTAAATACTACTCCCGGACTTAGCTCAGAACTTTAAAAAAATCCACAATAAATAATTCAACAATTTGCATTGGGAGCCAATATGCTAACCCTTTATCATAAATCAATCAAATGTGAATTTCTTTTCTTACTTGGGTTCAAAAAACAACTCTTTCCTGAAATCTTGATAGACTCATCATCAAAACTTTAAAGATCTCATAATAATGAAAATATAAACATACTTCTTGCAATTCTTTAGAAGTCCTCAATAACTCATTCTCAAAATAACAATCTTTAGATAGGGATTAATGACCCATATATCAAACTCATATTAAAACACCAAAAGATTCATGCTTGATAATGTAAATATTGATGAATCAACTCAAAATCTGAAAATTTCAGCAATAAGAATGAAAATATAAACATACTCATGTAATATCATAGTAAAACATCAGACTCAATATACTTCTTGAAAATACTTCAACAATGTCAAAATATAGAAATCAAGAATCACAATATAATGCTTAAACTCACTTGGAAAAATCTGTAAAATCACATTACTTGCATAAATATGTGAAATTAGTCATACAATTACACTTATAAATCATTGGAAACCTTATAAGCTTGAAATTAACAACCATGGGTATATAAACCCCAACTAGAATTTAATGAAAAATAATCAAAAATTCAGTAATTTATAATCTAAAATAAGTTTGGGCACAAGAACGAAAGGGTGTTCTTGTTCAAACCCCACATACCTTGAAATTTAAGCTTTGGATGAACTCTTAACTTCGGATTGCTATTCTTGAGATTAATGGATGCTTCTCATATCCCTCGGAATGGGGAATCCGAATCTTGAAAAATTATCAAAAACCTACGGTTGAATCTTGAGATATTTGAATTTTTAGGTTGAAACACTAATGAATGTTCTTGGTGATTTTGAGAGAAAGTAAACTTATTTTGGTGTTATGGGAGTTTAATCCCGTGTTATAGCTGGATAGGGGTTGGAAAATACCACTTTTTCCCTTAAAATGCGGAAACAAAACCTGAAAATTATTAGCGTGCGATAGAGCGTGCGTCGCACGCTTATCGCATGGTGCTACTGCCTCAACTACTAAAATGGCCATAAATTTTTGGTCGGGTATCGGATTTTTACGAAATTGGTATCTTTGAAAATTTAATTCAATTATATACAATTTAATAGGTCTTGGGATAAAATATTCCATGTATATTAATACATATAGACGTTTGAAGTAGAGCCTTGTAGAATGGAATGTCAAACTTTGGACGAATCAATTGATCTTAGCTCAACTTTGTTCTAGGGCATTGCTATGAATATTTTCACCTCTAAACTAATCCATAGACTAGGATGATGATCATTCAACTTATATTCACATGAGAATCACTTGGATTATAGCTTAGACGTGTAGAAACGATGGTTAGAATTCAAGCACGAAAATACGGGGTATTACAACTTAGTAATATGGTAGCTAACGACTAGGATTGATACTTGGCTATGAAGTTGGGTTTATCGATGGTAATGATATATGTCTATTGATAACAAGTTATAATGCCGATTAGTTGTTAAGTGAAGATAATTTGGTCAACATTGCTTGGTATTAAGGGATACTAGTGATAATGATGCCTAGTTAATAATGATTCCTAGTTACTAATGTTGACAAACTAATTATAAGGACTAGTTAATAATGAGGATTAGTTGGTAAACAGTATTAGATATTGATTGGTGTTATTTAATAAAAGATGTTTAGTTGATAAATGATGAATAGTGAATAGATGGCGATTATGGTTTAATGGTGAACCTTGACTAGACGTTAGGTTTGGCTAATTATTGATTAAAGGTTAGTTGTTATTCCATGATTAATGATTATGTGAAGAATCGGTTAGATTGATAACTAGAGATCATGTGATGACCAGTAAACTAGTGGTATAATAATGAGCCTTAGCTAGTTAATAATGAGCAGATAGAATATAATGATAAGATAGTTATCTTTGCAATATTATGATTACGGTTATGAGTATATCGGCTTGGGTTTGTACACCTATTATATGCCTATATTTATGTGCTGATAGTTACGATGATATATTGATACCCGATAAGGCCAGAGGATATTGTGATGACATATTGATACCCGACAAGATCGGAGGATATTATGATGATATTGATACCCGATTTGAGTCCGTAGAATACTATTAAGTTGGTATTGATACACGAAAAGGACGGAGGATATTGTGATGATTTTGATACCCGGTTTGAGTCCGGAGGATACTATTGAGATGATATTAATTTCCGACAAGTCCGGAGGTTGATTACGATGATGATGGTCCTGATGAGGAAAGTTATTATGATTTGTGATATTTATCATATACTTTGCATTCATTCCTGCATACCATCGCCTAACACCAGTATACACCTATATTTATCAGCTAGTATGGGACGGTTGCGTAGATACAGGTGAAGGATATGTATTGTGTTGTTGTATGCTGATTGAATCTTCCAAGCCTGGGTTGGTGGGGGTAGGCATAGGCTTTTCTAGGTATTTAGTTGTTCGGAGTAGTCGGTTATTGATGTTGTTATTGATATTGTTATTATCATTGTTATGATCATTATTATGGCTAGCTATGATAGATTGGTCATTGATCCGGTATCGGAATTTGAGGTATGTCTTTGGCCTCTCCTATCTTATGATTGCATTATTATGCATGATTACTTCATGTCTATCCATGTGGATTAGAATCCCCGAGCATGAAACTATTTAAATCATGATAGTCTTATAATGAGGTCTTAAAATGAGAACATGATATTCTAGGTTATTTTTGATATGACCTCCCGTTGATATGTATTATATATATATATATATATATATATATATATATATATAGCTATATGAAGCCATAGTACTATCGGATATCCCTTCCTTCGATGTTCATATTGTATAGTCGTTCCTTCGCCTTGTATATTACAATATATCTTTCTTTCACTCTTTATTTGTATATTGACCTGGGGTATATGGTATAGCATTGGCATACATTGAATGTACATGGAATAGGATAGTTCACCTTGATACTTCCTTAGTCTTATTATGTTAGACTCTTGGACATGAATCGGATAGTTGTCCCTTGTTATTCTCATTGACTTATTACATGATTTATGGACTCTTGGTTGTAGGTTCCATTCTATTTATATGTTATATATATCTACTTTATCTTTGGAGTTGGCAGTTGTCTATTGTGTACCATTCGTTTCGTACTCATGCTACACCTCTGCAGCTTGAAGATCATAGTATGGGCTATCGTCGTTGATCTGTACATCATGCGGAGTAGCCCTGATTCGGAGACTTAGAGTGAGATCCTGACGTTCGGAGCATTACTTATCTCTCTCCTATGTATTAGACAAGCCTCTAAGTTGTATTCAGAGGTAAGTTGAATCAGTGTATTTCTCCTTGATATATCACTTTTGTACTCTAATTATATTTAAAAGCTCTTGTACTGATACCACCAGGCTTTAGGATTCGTCTATGTATTGATCTTCATTTCATATATTCCGCATTCTTTTCCTTATGTTATTGAGTAGTCCGTTACTAGCCGTTCCGGACTACATCATGACTTGAAAAGTTTGGTCGTGACTCTTTCACCATAGGAATCTCGTAAAAGTCATTACTAGTTGTTCCAGCCTTGATTTTAAGGTTTTAGTTCTCGAGTATATGCCAAATGGAAGTCTTGAGAAGTATTTGTATTCGCACAACTACTTCCTTGACATCAGGCAGAGGCTAAGCATTATGATAGATGTGGCATGTGCATTGTAGTATCTTCATCATGGGTGCTCATCGCCTGTGATCCACTATGTGATCTAAAGCCTAGTAACGTCTTGCTGGATGAGGATATGGTTGCCCACCTCAGCGACTTTGGCATTTCAAAACTACTTGGTAAAGATCAGGCTGATTTGTACACTAAAACCTTAGCAACATTGGGGTATATTGCACCAGGTATGTCTCTTAGTTTTGCTGATTATTCCTTTCTTTTTTTCCCACCTAGAAAGTATATTGCATCTTTAAATGAATTGTTTGACTGTAGAGTATGGACTGGATGGACTAGTGCCAACAAAGAGTGACGTCTATAGTTATGGGGTCATGTTGCTGGAAACGTTTACTAGGGAAAGCCTAATGAGTTTGAGGGAGATCTTAGCTTGAAGAAATGGGTGAGTTATTCACTTCCAGATGCAGTAATGGACATCGTAGATGCCAACTAGGTAACCCCAACAGGTAATCGCTTTCAGAAAGTGCTAGATCTTGTGGTTTCAATCATGAAAGTGGCATTAGATTGTTGTGCTGAATCTCTGTCAAGAAGGACTGACATGAAAGATGTTGTAGGAATGCTACAGAAGATCAATATTCAACTTCTTGCATGTTGATCATTTTGGTCCACATGATTTGTGAATTGATTCTATTATCAGAAGTTCTAGCTTGTTGCAATAAATCTCACTATTAGCAGTTTCTTCTTCTTCTCCCCTTACGTTTGTCCCTTGGTGTCCAAATTACCGAAAAATGTTTTTAGCTCATCTGGGACTTTACATGGTGCAGCCTTACGAAAGAATTTTTCCTTCAAGAGGAAGAAATGAAGTTATTACAAATAATCAGGTGGGATGCCCTTTAGGCTCCTCGATACCTTTTATAAATGGTCCAGTACTATCCAAACGATGTGTTTCCTTCTTCATCAAGTTTTCAAACATCAAAGGTGACTATGGCTGCCGTATTAATAGAAAAAGTTAAACAAACAAAAATGCAAAATAGTCATCCCTTGGCCCTTCGGAACTCCTGGTGTTGCATCTCTCCTTTCGCCATATCCCGCCTGTAGGATTTACATACCCGCACTGGGTCTGTCATCGTTGTTGTTCTACATTGTACGGAAAAATAATGCATTCTGAATTTTCTTCCAAATAAATGATCTCTTTTACAATTTATGCCTCAACATTACACAAAATTAGGTGTTTTCATAAAAACAGAATACGATTCATTGTGAGGGCCTAGCAGTTGTTCTAAAATAATGATTGCCACTTTGGTAAATGTGCAATGTATTATTCAGGTTCCAGTTAAGACATGCTGGAAACGTTTACGCTAGCTTGAAATTGATGATCTGACATTGTTTTTAACTCTACAATGATTTTCTCAAATCGAGCATGGTGATGATGAAACTGAAAATGACGCATTGATGATTTGGAAGACGGAGCAGGACTAGTCTCGAAATAAAGTTCTTCAATAAAAAATATATCAATTTTTTTCTGGGAGTAAGGATTAGCAACCCGGATTTTAAACACAAATACGAAATGTATTAATAATCACTCAAACAAACTACAACTTTGAATCCGAATAAGAATAGCATAATACATAAATAAATATAACCCTAAACTTGACATCAAATTATAAATTTAACCTTAAACTTTGAAAGTGCACAAATAAGACCTTTAACTATTCAAAACCTGAACAAATATCACCTCCGATTTTGCAACCTCCATGCATGAATTTCACTTGCTCCTACTTGGATATGTAATTCAGTCATACCGTGCCGCGTTATTTTAAGGGCTGACTGGGAGGACTTTTGATCTGGAACTTAAAACGACGTCGTTTTGCTTCTATAAGTTAAAACGACGTCGTTTAGCTTATTATTATTATTATTATTATTATTATTATTATTATTATTATTATTATTATTATTATTATTATTATTATTACTATTATTATTATTATTGTTGTTGTTGTTGTTGTTATTATTGTTATTATTGTTATTCTTCTTCTTATTGTTATTATTGTTATTATTATTGTTATTATTATTGTTATTATTATTGTTGTTATTATTGTTATTATTATTGTTGTTATTATTGTTATTATTATTGTTATTATTATTGTTATTATTATTATTGTTATTGTTATTATTATTATTGTTATTCTTATTATTATTATTGTTATTCTTATTATTATTATTGTTATTCTTATCATTATTATTATTATTATTATTATTATTATTATTATTATTATTCTACTACTATTTCTACATATTACGTACTACTATTGCTTCTATCAATATACCACGAAAAAGGTCAAATGCCCCCAACCTTTACTTCAAATATCAACTACACACTTATACTTTACGGGGGGGTTCTATGACCCCCCTAAACTATTTTAAAGTGGAATTATTACACCCCTGAACGTTGACATTGCGAGAGAGTGTGTTTCACTCTCATTTTTAATATTTCTTTACTCTTTTCTATATTTATTTTTAATTATTATTCTTCTTTATTCATTCTCTTTCTTCTTCTTCTTCTTGATCTTGAACTCAACAATGGCATATTCAAGAACTCAATAGTGGCATCCAATCCAAAACTAAGTTATTATCTCCTCCGATATAAATTACAGTAAACGGCCAAACTACACCAACTACCATTTCATCCAAACTAACAATCACCTTCCTAAAAGTTCCATTCCTCAGAACACTAAGATTATTCAAATGTACACACTCATTAACCGAATTATCATACCAAGAATCATCGTTCTCATTAAATGAAACATAAACCTCCAACAATGCTCTATACATATTTTGTAGAATCTTGAAATTTTTTAACTTTACATCGATTAAATTTTCAATCTCAAACCATAAATAATTATTCAAATCCACATTTCTTGAAATTGAAACAATCAAATCAGCACCATAATCAAAATCAACACCAAATTTTTTCACAATCGTAAATTCAACATTAATTTTCATACTTGAGAAAATAAAATTTTAAAAAAAAAAGGAAAGAAAAAGGAATAAGATTGAAAAACGATATTTCTGCTCGGTATTGTATCAAACATTTGTTTAGCATAATCTAACATCCCATTTCTTACATACCCAGAAATCATACAGTTCCTACATTCTTTTTGAGGCATTTCGTCAAACAATTTGCGTACTTCCTCAACATCACCTTTCTTGAAAAAACTAGTAATTCTTGAGTTCCAATTGAAATACGAGTTTGCAATTGAACTCACATAACGAATGCAGAAATGAAAAGTTTTGTTCCTGAAGCAAATGTGTGAAGCCGCGCAAATTTTCGTTCTTGAAGCAATTTTTTTTTTCTAAACTTTGAGTTTAATAGTCCACTTTGAAGTTTGAATTTACTATTTAACAAAGGTTTGAGATTTAACAAATGTTTGAGATTGGAGAAAATCAAACGAAGAGAAAGAAAAAAAAAAGAAGAACAAAAGAACGGAGAATCATTATTATGGAAAAACATGAAATAAATGAAAAAAAGTAATGAAATTGAAAAGTAAATTAAAAAAGAATACAAAGAAAAAAATATAATAAATAAAATTAATTAACTTTTTATATTAAAAAATGTAATATTACATGGAATTACGTGGCATGATGTGGCATGACATGGCAGCGAGTGCAGCTCACATGCCTGTAAAAATGCCTGGGCGTCAATTTTCGGGGATGTAAATATTCCACTTTAAAATAGTTTTGGGGGATCATAGGAACCCTACAAAATATAGGTGTGTATTTGGAATTTGAGATAAGATTGGGGGACTTTTGACCATTTTCTCATGTACCACTACTGCTACTATGACTAATTATTATTATTATTAATAATAATAACAATATTTTAGTAAAATTTTTATCTTAATAACGTTTTATTAGTAATGTTAATTTAATATACTACTACTACTGCCCTTAATAATGTTTTCTTAATAACATTATAATAATATTAATTTAATAACGTTAATATAATAATATTTTAATAACGTTAATTTAATATACTACTACTACTGCCCTTAACAACCATTTATTAGTAACGTTTTAATAACGGTAATTTAATATACTACTACTACTGTCCTTAATAACGTTTCATTAATAACGTTTTAGTAATAACGTGTTAATAATGTTAATTTAATAACGTTTTAATAACGTTTTAATAACATTAATTTGATAATATTTTAATAACTTTAATTTAATAACTTTTTATTAAAACTATAATTTTTTTATTTATTATTAGTATAGTTTCATCTTTGGGCTGAAAATAATGAAAAAATAATAGTGAAAAGTAATTTAAATATATAAAAAGGAATTAGTAAGGGCATAATAGTCATTTTACACTTTTTTTACTGTTGGAACGCTCAAATTCTTAGCCCGACGCATGCAGTTTTGCGTGAAAAATGCGCGTTTTGCCACATGGGATCGGAGGTCATATTTTTGCAATTTTGAATAGTTAAAGGTCATATTTGTGCACTATCAAAGTTTAATATCAAACTTATAATTTAGTGTCAAATTTAGGATCATATTTATGTATTATGCCAATAAGAATTGAGGTAACATTGTAACAAACTAGACATACAATGAAGATGAGAGAACAACAACAGATAACCGTTCTTTCTAATCCTAACTCCTTTTTAACAAAAGCCAAAGCCAATTGAATCCGGATCGGAAGAAAAACTCTCCAACAGTCTACTCGGCCTAAAGGTGTCAAACGGGTCGGGCTGACCCGGCCCGACCCGGCCCAAACCGGCCCGAAACACTAAACCGGACCGGTTTGACCCGGCCCGAAAAGCCCTAGGGCTTTAGGGTACCGGGTCCCGGTCCGGTTTTTTTTTTAAATTGGGTCCGGTTAACCCGGCCCGGACCAACCCGGTCCAGGCCCGCCGGTTAACCGGCCCGGCCCGGCCCGGCCCGGTACCAAAAAAAAAATAATAATTTTTTAGGCCAAACTAGCCGTTGGCCCAACGGTAATATTACCGTTTTTGGGTCCAAACGGCTAGTTTGGGCCCATTTAATTAAAAAAATATATATATATATATAAAATATTTTTTAATCCTCAAAATAAATCTATAAATACCCTACAACTTCAAATCATTTCTCACACAATTTTCACTCTCTCAAATCTCATTCTCTCTCAAATCTCAATTCTCAATTCTCAAATATTCAATATATTTAATTTCTTAAAGTGTTCACTTTAATTTTTTAATTTTTCGTTTACAAAGTAAGAGCGGAAGTTTCTAAAGTCGCAATCTTCGGATACTTCCAAAATTTGGTATTGTCGTTCCATCTCTTACGTTTAATTTTTATTTATTGTATTAATTGTTTAATATTTAATTTTATTATATTTGTGTATTTTGAATATTTTTAGTTTAATTTAATTTATATTATGGATAAATTAAAAAACCTCGCTGCTAAAGGTGTTAGAAATTTTTGTCCCGGAAGCGGTAGTGGTAGTAAAAAGCGAATTACTAGCGGTAGAGGTAGTTCAAGTAATAGGTATACCCGTGTGACTTCTCCTCCGGTACCGCTTGGTACACCTTTTGAGGAAGAAATAGGTGTAGGTGCTCACGATATGGATTATGTAGAATTTCAGGAAAATTACGGTATAGAAGAAGAAAATGAAGTAGATGCAGTTAATGTAGACGAAGATGATGAAAATATTGCTGAAACACCCGCAGTAGGAGATGCTAACGTTAGATCTGAATCAGTTAATCTCCCTTCCCGTCCTCCCAGTGCCCCAAAACCCCGTAAAAGAACTAGTATTGCATGGCAATTTTTTGAACGTATATCAGATATTGAGGTGCAGTGCAATATTTGTCAACAAATATATAAGCATAGAAGTGGCGGTAAGCAAGGGGGTACGGGTACGTTAATGAGACATATAGCTGAAGATCACAAAAGAGAGTTAAATATTGCAAAAGGTGGTGGGGATGTTGGTGGGTCAACGCAAACTAGAATGGACCCAACAACCGGTCAAGTAGCGAAAAAGTATAATAAATTGAGGGACCGGGAAGAAATAGCTAAAATGGTAGCTGTGGGTTGTTTGCCTTTTACTTTTCCTTCTTCTGATGCTTTTATCCGTTATATACAAGCAATTTATAATCCTATGTTTAATGGTATTCCTAGAACTACTTGTCGGTTTGATATTTTTAAACTCCATTCACAATATTGTTTTTATTTATCAACATTCTTAAAAAATATTCAATGTAGATTGTCCCTAACTTCTGATCTTGGTCGTGCTGTTAATAAAAATGATTATTTAATCGTTACTTGTCATTGGATGGATAGTAATTTCATAATGCAAAAACGTATTCTTGCTTTTTTATATGATGAAGATCGCAAACATACTGGACAATTTATTGCTGATTCTATTATTAAAATTGCCGGATATTATGGTATAGAAAATAAAATTTTATGTATTGCTTTTGATAATGCTTCTAACAACAAGAATGCTATAACAAAAATAAAATCTACGTTATCTCCACCCTTTCCTGAAATTTTCCATATTAAGTGTGCATGTCATATCTATAATTTAATTGTAAAAGATGGTCTTGACTTTTTTGAGGTTTATATTGAAAAAATTCGTCTTGCCGTAGGTTTCATTCAAGGAAATAATCGTAGAGCGAGAATTAAAGAATTTAAAGTTAAATGTCAAGAAAATGGACTTACACCGATTTTAATGCCTGAAGAAATTGATATTAGATGGAATTCTACGTATGAATTTTTAAAAACTTGTTATAAATATAGAATTCCTATTACACTAACTTTTAACCAACACTGTGGTTCTTTTGCTGATTCTGCTGATTGCATGTTACATAATTCTGATTGGGTTATAATTAATGATCTTGTTAAGTTTTTAGAAAAATTTTATGTAGCTACGGTTGAATTTTCCGGTGCATACTATCCTACTGTTTGTAATATTTTGGCATATATAGCCGATATTTCTGGTTTGCTCCAACAATATAAAAATAAAGAAGGTTATAAAGAAGCTGTTGGCGCTATGTTTATGAAATTTAAAAAATATTTCTTCCCGATTCCCCCTATTTACTTGGTTGGTGCTATGTTAAATCCGTGCATGAAATTTAATCATATGTGTCACTTTAATACTCTTATTTATGCTAACTTAGAAATAAATACTAACCGTGAGTCTGAACAAGAGCAGCCTGATTTGTGGACGGCTACGGCTGATGCAAAAGATTATATAGAAAAATTATATAATCACTATGCTGATTTATTTGATTCAGCCGTACCTACAAATATCAATCCAACTGTCGCTCCTCATCCTCCCGAGGAGCCATCATCTTCTAAAAGGCCAGCACATAGTGGTTTTCCTGATTCGTTTTATGATTTAACTTGTTGGAACAGTGTGGATGAGAGAGCTTACACATCAACTTATCGGGAAAAGCTGAAATATTATCTGTGGATGCCACCAGAGGATCGCAGACGACGGATCAACTCGCTGGATTGGTGGAGGAATAATGAATCACAATATCCTGTACTTTCAAGATTAGCCAGAGATATCTTGAATGTTCCAATGTCAACAGTTGCATCAGAGAGCGCCTTCAGTCAGGGACGACAGCAGCTTGGAGACAACCGACACTTATTGGGAAGCAACGCAATGAATGTTTTAGTTTGCCTTAGAGATTGGATTAGAGCAGAAAGAAGAAACCAAGGAATGGAACCAGAGCCAAGCGACGACCTCAAACTTGAAGAAATTATGACTTCACGGGAGAACTCAACAGAATCAAGTCCAATGCATGGGTTTGCCCCCGTTGACTTCGACTATCCTATGCAAATTCCAATTAATATTAACATGAATGAGTTGGAAAAAATGATGCATAATTTATAGATTTTTCATTCATGTAAATTATAAATTTTGGATCATTTTGCAATCAATAAAATTCCACAAATTCATTCACTCCTTAGTCGTTGTTTTTTATTTTTTTTTATTTATCAATTTAAAGTTTTAATATCTTCTATACAACTGTATATTTAATGTATACATGTGTATATGTTTATATATCTTATATAGAAGTGTATATTTAATGTATACACGTGTACATATCTTGTATAGAAGTGAATATTTAATGTATACACGTGTATATATCTTCTATAGAAGTGTATATTTAATGTATACACACGTATATATCTTCTATAGAAGTGTATATTTAATGTATAGATTGTGTATATAGTGTATATTTGACCGGTTTTTATCCGGGTTTGACCGGGTTTGACCGAGTTTTAGCGGGTTTGACTGGATTGGGTTAAGTGGGCTGGTTACGGGTGGGTTTTATTTTTTTTACTGTGCGGCCCGGCCCAGCCCGGACCAGTTAAGGCCAAAACCGGCCCATAACCGGCCCGGAACCCGGTAAGAGAGAGGGGACCGGTTCCGGGTTGACCCGGCCCAGCCCGTTAGACAGTCTTAAGTCTCGGCCCAATAATATCAACTAGATCGGATAGTGACACTAAGAATAGTCAGGATTCAACTTCTTTTGGGCACAACCCCTATGCTCAAGTCCAAACTTTTTTTCTACATAGTTAAACAATTAGGAACAATCTCTTACAAAGCAAGACTTGGCTGACTTGCAGTCTTTGTACAATGTCTTTGGAGTTTGGATCAATTAGAATAACAGTTTTTCCACCACAATTAAGGTTGAAAGACAAAAAAATTCATTGGTTTTTCAAAAACAGCTTTGTCATTTATCGTCTTACTTGAGCTCCACATCTTTAATTAAAACAAAGAGAAAAGGTTCAAATATGTTATCGAAATATCAGAAATGGCTTATTTATGAAATCCATTAAAGGTTTGACTCATTTATGCTATCGTCATTGTAAAATAGGTCAAGTATTTGTTAAAGCGATTTTTCAAAAGGCATAATACATAAACAGGACCTTTAACTTGACATCAAACTATAATTATTACCTTTAACTTTGTCAGTGTACAAGTAGGCCCTTTAACTATACAAAAGTTGAATAAAAAACCACTTCAATCTTGTAACATATATGCGTGAAACTCAATCGCTCCTAAGTGGACTAGTACTCCAACCAAATGCTGCCATCTAATTAAAAAGATACACGTAGATTTTAGATATTAACTTTGTCAGTGTACAAGTAGGCCCTTAACTACACAAAAGCAGAACAAAAAATATATTTCAATCTTGCAATACATATGCGTGAAAATCGCTCCTACGTGAACTAGTACTCCATCCAAATGATGCCACCTAATTAAAAAGATAAACGTAAACTTTAGATGTTAGAAAAAAATTTAATATACCACCATCACAAATGCATGTACTTCTTAGATTTTTTTCTTTAAAAACAATAATTGATTAAAGGTTGCCCTTTACTATTCTTGCTACTTTTTTATAGTCTTAGTTACGAAATCAATTCATTCATCCCAAGCCTACTACTCTCGCTCCGTGCGCAACCACCGCTTAACCGCGTCCTAATTGGTGAGCTTATGCCGGCCTTAGTTCCTTCCCTGCTCTTTGTTTGCTTAAAAGGCATCATTTTCGCGAGTAAAAAGAACATGTGGTTAACTGAATGGATCACAGGTTGCGGCTCCACAGTCTGAGTTCCTTTCATTAAAATAACATTCAAGTCCGATGAAATTTAAAAGGTTCATTTAGAATATGTGAAATCCAATGAAAACCCTCCAAAATTTTCATCTCTTATTCCCTTTCAATTAAGTAAAAGTTATTGCAAAATTTTAATGGATGACATAAATTAGCCATTTCTGATAGTCCGATGGTATATTTAAGTCTTTTTCCATAATTTTAATTAATGATGTGGACCTCTAGTAAGACGGCACGTGGCAAAGCTGTTATTAGTAAAAACGTCGTTAACAAGTAATGGCATGGATGAACCTGTTTTATAACAGCGATGACATAAACGAGTCAAACTTTTAACGAACGATATAAAAAAGTCATTTTAAATAGTTCGATGGTATATTTGAGCCTTTTCCCTTTTGATTTTAACAAGTTCAGATTTGCGATATCTGAAATTACCTATAAATGAAGTTTAGACATTTTTACCTCGAATTCGGTCTTGCAGAAATCTTTGGAATTTGGACTGATAAGAGGATAAACTTGCAAACACAATTATGCTTTGCAAGACTTGGTTGATTCCAATTATACATTTTTGATTGCTTAAATGAGAAAATGAAAATGTCATTTGAATGAGAATTGACTTGCGGTCTTGCAAAAGTATTTAGAGTTCGGACCTATTAGAAAAATAATTTTGCCATCATTATTATGGTTGCATGTTGGTCAAATCTTTGAGGCCCACATAAGTTAGGAAACCAATTAATTGAGAGATAATACATAAATATGATCCTAAACTTGACATCAAATTATAACTTTGACCTTAAACTTTGATAGTGCACAAATAGGACCTTTAACTATTCAAAATCTGAACAAATATGACCTCCGATTTTGCAAGCTCCATGCGTGAGTTTCACTCGTGCCTACGTGGAAAGGTAATCCAATCACACGGTGCCACGTCATTAAAAAGGCTGACTTGGAGGAAGGTCATATTTGTGCAGTTTTGAATACTTAAAGGTCATATTTGTGCACAGTCAAAGTTTTATTTTTTATGTTAAAACGACATCATTTTTATTATTGTTATTATTATTATTTATTTATTTATTTAGGGATTAAACCAGCACAGTAGGCTGAAGGAAGCGCCCAAGAAGAGGGGCTATCTAAGTGCCTTGTTTCATGTGATTCAACATTAATATACATACATAAATAGAGATTTTATACCTTATATATACAATGTAATTTTTTTACCGAGGGGGTTCGAGTGAACCCCATGGTAACTACGTAGGTCCGCCCTTGCGTTAATTTAATAACGTTTTAATAACGTTAATTTAATAACATTTTAATAACTTTAATTTGATAACGTTAATTTAATATACTATTACTACTATCCTTAATAACGTTAATTTAATAAAGTTTTATTAAAACTATAATTTTTTTTATTATTAGTATAGTTCCATCTTTAATTTAATATTTAAATAAATTATATTTAGATATATTATATAACTTAAATTCATCCTCTGCTTTATAATATATATACATACCCACGATTTCTCGTATCAGGCTGACCCACTTAATTAATAAATCTTCAATATTTCTCTTTTTCCACAATGACAAAAGAAATTAGATGTCATTTTAATCTTTAAGCCGAAAATAATAAAAAAATAATAGTGAAAAGTCATTTAAAGGTCATATTTGTGCAGTTTTGAATAGTTAAAGATCATATTTGTGCATTGTCAAAGTTTAAGGTCAAATCTATGTATTATGCCCTTAGATTTTAAGCTGGAGACACCCAATTTTGCGTGTTGAACACGCATTTTGCCACGTAGGATCGGAAGTCATATTTGTGCAGTTTCGAATAGTTAAAGGTCATATTTGTGCACTGTCAAAGTTCAACACGAATTTTGCCACGTAGGATCGGAAGTCATATTTGTGCAGTTTCGAATAGTTAAAGGTCATATTTGTGCACTGTCAAAGTTTAAGATCAAAGTTATAATTTGGTGTAAAGTTTAGGGTCATATTTATGTGTTATCTTATTATCTGAAGAGCCAAATGACAACAACCAATAAAAATTTATGTTGTGAACTTTTTAATAATAAAAATCTCTCTAAAGCAAGTAAAAGTCACCATAAAGTTTTGTGTTGGGAAGGATTATATAAGTCCTCTTTTAATTACAGGTCTCATGTGTTCACATGCTGGATGTGGAAACCTCTTTAATGGGCCTTGCGTGTCACAAATTTGGATTAGTTGCGATTCCAATGCAAATATTTCTATTGAACAAGTATTGTAGGACATCTATTTTTTATATGGTGGATAAATAAAGATGGATGGAGATTGTAACTTTTTGGTAGATATATCACTATACTTTTTCATCACACAATTGTAGAGAAAATGAAAGCAAGACTAGGTTGACTTGCAATCTTGCACAAGTATATGGAGTTTGGATCCACTAGAGGAATCGGTTTTCCACTATAATTACGTGTGTAGGGTAAGGGTATCAAACAGGCCGGCCCGATTATCTAACCCGGCCCGGTTTGACCCGGCCCGATAAGTCCTTTAGGGTTTCGGGTCCCAGACCGATTTTTTGGTTAAAATAAGCCCGGCTGGCCCGACCCAGAAAATTAAAATAAATAAATAAATAAATTTTTGGATTTTGGGTCAAACTAGCCGTTGGCCCAACGGCTATATAGCCGTTTTGGGTCCAAACGGCTAGTTTGGGCCCATTTAGTAAAAAAAAAAAGAACTTTAAAAAATATTTTTTAATCCCCCAAAAAAATCTATAAATACCCTACAACTTCAAATAATTTTCACACAATTTTTCACTCTCTCAAATCTCATTCTCTCTCAAATCTCAATTCTCAATTCTCAAATATTCAATATATTTAAGTTTTTAAAGTGTTCAATTTAATTTTTTAATTTTTTGTTTACAAAGTACGAGTGGAAGTTTCTAAAGTTGCAATCTTTGGATACTTCCAAAATTTGGTATTGTCGTTCCATCTCTTTCATTTAATTTTTATTTATTGTATTAACTGTTTAATATTTAATTTTATTATATTTGTGTATTTTGAATATTTTTAGTTTAATTTAATTTATATCATGGATCAATTAAAAAACCTCGCTACTAAAAGTGTTAAAAATTTTTGTCCCGGAAGCGGTAGTGGTAGTAAAAAGCGAATTACTAGCGGTAGAGGTAGTTCAAGTAGTAGATATACCCGCGTGCCTTCGCCTCCGGTACCGCTTGGTACACCTTTTGAGGAAGAAATAGGTGTAGGTGCTCACGATATGGATTATGTAGAATTTCAGGAAAATTACGGTATAGAAGAAGAAAATGAAGTAGATGCAGTTAATTTAGACGAAGATGATGAAAATATTGCTGAAACACCCGTAGTAGGAGATGCTAACGTTAGATCTGAATCAGTTAATCTCCCTTCCCGTCCTCCCAGTGCCCCAAAACCCCGTAAAAGAACTAGTATTGCATGGCAATTTTTTGAACGTATATCAGATATTGAGGTGCAGTGCAATATTTGTCAACAAATATATAAGCATAGAAGTGGAGGCAAGCAAGGGGGTACGGGTACGTTAATGAGGCATATAGCGGAAGATCACAAAAGTGAGTTAAATATTGCAAAAGGTGGTGGGGATGTTGGTGGGTCAACGCAAACTAGAATGGACCCAACAACCGGTTAAGTAGCGAAAAAATATAATAAATTGAGGGACAGGGAAGAAATAGCTAAAATGGTAGCTGTGGGTTGTTTGCCTTTTAGTTTTCATTCTTCTGATGCTTTTATTCGTTATATACAAGCAATTTATAATCCTATGTTTAATGGTATTCCTAGAACTACTTGTCGGTCTGATATTTTTAGACTCCATTCACAATATTGTTTTTATTTATCAACATTGTTAAAAAATATTCAATGTAGATTGTCCCTAACTTCTGATCTTGATCGTGCTGTAAATAAAAATGATTATTTAACCGTTACTTGTCATTGGATGGATAGTAATTTCGTGATGAAAAAACGTATTCTTGCTTTTTTATATGATGAAGATCGTAAACATACTGGATAATTTATTGCTGATTTTATTGTTAAAATTGCCGGATATTATGGTATAGAAAATAAAATTATATGTATTGCTTTTGATAATGCTTCTAACAACAAGAATGCTATAACAAAAATAAAATCTACGCTATTTCCGCCCTTGCCTGAAATTTTTCATATTAAGTGTGCATGTCATATATATAATTTAATTGTAAAAGATGGTCTTGACTTTTTTGAGCTTTATATTAAAGAAATTCGTCTTGCCGTTGGTTTTATTCAAGGAAATAATCGTAGATCGAGAATTAGAGAATTTAAACTTAAATGTCAAGAAAATGGATTTACACCGATTTTGATACCTGAGGAAATTGATACTAGATGGAATTCTACGTATGAATTTTTAAAAACTTGTTATAAATATAGAATTCCTATTACACTAGCTTTTAACCAACATTGCGGTTCATTTGCTGATTCTGTTGATTGCATGCTACATAATTCTGATTGGGTTATAATTAATGATCTTATTAAGTTTTTAGAAAAATTTTATGTAGCTACGGTTGAATTTTCCGGTGCTTACTATCCTACTATTTGTAATATTTTGGCATATATAGCCGATATTTCTGGTTTGCTCCAACAATATAAAAATAAAGAAGGTTATAAAGAAGATGTTGGCGCCATGTTTACGAAATTTAAAAAATATTTTTTCCCGATTTCCCCTATTTACTTGGTTGGTGCTATGTTAAATCCGTGCATGAAATATAATCATATGTGTCACTTTAGTACTCTTATTTATATTAACTTAGAAATAAATACTAACCATGATTCTGAACAAGTACAGCCTGATTTGTGGACGGCTACGGCTGATGCAAAGGATTATATAGAAAAATTATATAATCACCATGCTGATTTATTTGATTCAGCCGTACCTACAAATATCACTCCAACTGTCGCTCCTTATCCTCCCGAGGAGCCATCATCTTCTAAAAGGCCGGCACATAGTGGTTTTTCTGATTCGTTTTATGATTTAAATTGTTGGAACAGTGTTGATGAGAGAACTTACACATCAACTTATCGGGAAGAGCTGAAATATTATCTTCGGACTGCACCAGAGGATCGCAGACAACGGATCAACACGTTGGATTGGTGGAGGAATAATGAATCACAATATCCTGTGCTTTCAAGATTAGCTAGAGATATCTTGAATGTTCAATGTCAACCGTTGCATCAGAGAACGCCTTCAGTCAGGGACGACAGCAGCTTGGAGACAACCGACACTCATTGGGAAGCAATGCAATGAATGTTCTAGTTTGCCTCAGAGATTCGATTAGAGCGGAAAGAAGAAACCAAGGAATGGAACCGGAGCCGAGCGACGAGCAGAAACTTGAAGAAATTATGACTTCACGGGAGAACTC